>CM059786.1:35473386-36673386 GCA_030435695.1 Brachymystax lenok tsinlingensis | reverse complement strand
TGATCTCCGAGAGCCTGGGTGAACCGTCCTCAAATAATGTTGATGCTAATGTAACTCCCTGTTTCTGGGCAATGAGATTCAGTACTTTAACAGCAGTGGTGCTATCTGGTTCCTCCAATGAAACAGTGTCCAAGAGCGATGAATCGTCTTCGTCCGTGTCCGAGCTCTGCTCAGCGTCAGAGTAGAACTCTCCTTCTCCTTCTAAAGATCCCCGGTCCTCCATGTTGGCATTGTAAGAACCCAGCTCTGAAAATGGCACTGTCCCAGCTTTGACCAAGTGAGCATGAGATTTTCTGTGTTTGTATAAATTGCTCTTGGTTTTGAAGGAGAAACCGCAGGGCACGCAGGGGTAGGGTCTCTCCCCAGTATGTGAGCGGATATGCTTCTTAAGTACGCTGGGTTTAGCACATGCCCTCCCACAATAATCACAAACATACTTCCCAGGCCTATGCTGCTGTTTCTGCTCCATCTTACTATACACCTCCTTGGATAGTTCCTCTATTCCTGACTGGGAACAGTGTTGGAGAGACTCGAGTAAACTGAGGGAGCTCCTCTGAGGAGACGGCCCTCCACAGCTGACAAGTGGCAGTGCAGAAAGCAAGTGATCTGCCGTTTTCTGTCTAGCAAAGGGAACTGTCTCTCTCTCCTGTGGTGAATATGAGGTTAATATGTTGTAATGAGGATGACTGCAGGGTTGATCCTGTAATTGGCGTAGTGATTTCCCTTCTAATTGTCTTAGTTTCCCTGAGTCAGACATATCTGTTGAACAACAAGTGGTTCTACTCTGGTCCTCCTCAGGTTCTGGGCATAGATGCCACCCCTCCCCTTCCAAATCAGCCGAGAGGGGTATTTTAGTTTGGGCAGTCGTAGGTTCTGGTGCTGCTGTCTTTCTCTGGGGGACTGTCTTATCCAGAGCCTCTTTAGAGCGTTTCACTTCTGCAGTAGTTTCTAGTGACTCCATGACGATTCCAATGTCACTTTCCTCTTGAGGGTTGATTTCCAACAGACGATAAAGTCTGTTATGTTACTGTAGTAGTAATACTAGCAGACGTAAACTGGTTGCAGGAAAGGGTCATCTGAAAGAAAACAGAAACAGAATAATAATATCACAATATTACATTACATACTTACATTACATACTTCACAATATTACATTAAGGACACACATGCATTGTCCCTAGCAAATACATAATACACAACTAATCAGTAGATGCAAAGATTGCACAACTACTTTCTTACAAAAATACTGTACTTTATGTGCAACCCACTTCCTGTTTCTCCCAACAAGAAACATAAAACAGATAATATAAACCCTTTGCTAATTATTTTTTTCCGGACCATATAACCTCACAGGCAAAATCCTTTTCCAAAATAGTTCCTCCTTCAAATAAACTTGGTGCATAATGACTAGTGATCACAGCAGGAAATAAAATAATAACCATGCTCTTTACTAGACTCTCTCAAACACCTGTACCTCATCTAACCCCTGGCCAGTGCACTACAATCACAGTGTGTAGGTGCACCTGGACGCTAAACTCATCAAAGACACTTGATATGTGTACTGTTTATTATATCGTCCTATACCTCAGCTCCATATCATGGGACTACCTGTGTCTCTGCGCCATTACACTATGTTTGCACCTCCAAAAGGCACCCTATCCCCTATATAGTGCACTACCCATAGGGATCAAAAGTAGTGCACTATAAAGGGAATAGGGTGCCATTTGGGATGCACTCTATGGCGCCATAGCAGGGTATGTAATATTGTTTTATACCTTAGCTCTACATCATGGACCAGGGTATGTAATCTTGTTCTATACCTCAGCTCTACATCGTGAACCAGGGTATGTAATCTTGTTCTATATCTCAGCTCTATACCGTGAGGCAGGGTATGTAATCTTGTTCTATACCGTGGGGCAGGGTATGTAATCTTGGCCTATACCTCAGCTCTACATCATGGGGCAAGGTATGTAATCTTGTCCTATATCTCAGTTCCACACCGTGGGGCAGGGTATGTAATCTTGTTCTATATCTCAGCTCTATACCTTGGGCCAGGGTATGTAATCTTGTTCTATATCTCAGGTCTATACCTTGGGCCAGGGTATGTAATCTTGTTCTATATCTCAGCTCTATACCTTGGGTCAGGGTATGTAATCTTGTTCTATACCTCAGCTCTACACCTTGGGTCAGGGTATGTAATCTTGTCCTATACCTCAGCTCTACACCTTGGGACTTCATGGTATGCTGGGTCTCAGAGGGAACATCATTCTCATCTTCTCAGTATCAAAGGCTGTGTGCTCTTTAACGAGGTTATGTAAGACTATCTGGTTCAAACCCTCTGAGCTACTCTTAATTAGGACAGCCTATGAGCTACGCTCTCTCTTTCTGTTCCATCCTACTGCTCTCTCTTTCTGTTCCACCCTACTGCTCTCTCTTTCTGTTCCACCCTACTGCTCTCTCTTTCTGTTCCATCCTACTGCTCTCTCTTTCTGTTCCACCCTACTGCTCTCTCTTTCTGTTCCATCCTACTGCTCTCTCTTTCTGTTCCACCCTACTGCTCTCTCTTTCTGTTCCATCCTACTGCTCTCTCTTTCTGTTCCACCCTACTGCTCTCTCTTTCTGTTCCATCCTACTGCTCTCTCTTTCTGTTCCATGCTACTGCTCTCTCTTTCTGTTCCATCCTACTGCTTTCTCTTTCTCTATTTGTGATCTCTCAACCAGTGATCTCTCTCTCTTTGTTAGTGTTACATCCTACTGTTCCTTCTCTCTTTGTTACAAACACACACACACACACACACACACACACACACACACACACACACACACACACACACACACACACACACACACACACACACACACACACACACACACACACACACACACACACACACACACACACACACACACACACACACACACACATCATACACATTTGTCAAACAGACCGGAGAGATGATACAAATCCAAGGTGACTCTTAAGATGCAGAGATAAAATACATTAAATCAAAGAGGCTACGCTTCTACTGCAAGAATGTCCAACTAATATTTAAATGGGAAGTACTTTGTCCTCCCACTTGACACAGGGCTAAACACTACAGATATCTGATTTGGTTTGTATTCCTCTCCTAGACAGACAGACCAAAGAGGAGAATACAGTATATACTGTGTACTGTAAACAGTGAATTCTTGATACATTCTACAAGGGCAGAGGTGACAACATTGTAAGCCTTGAGTGGGAGGGGACAGGGGATCTCTCTCTCTCCTCAAGGTCATTCTGACCTCATAGCTGGGTATGTTTCCATCCTAAAGCAATAAGAGGAGGGAACTACGAGTGCAGGGTGTCAGGGAGATAAGCCTGCCTCACTGAAACAATGCATACCTCTCTTCTGAACTACACTACAGATATAGAGAGGGAAGGACACAGCCTGTACTGTATGTAGTCTACACTTCCCAACTTCTGCTAAGCCATATTTACTATTTCCTTCAGCAGATATAGTCTACACTTCCCAACCTCTGCTAAGTCATATTTACTATTTCCTTCAGCAGATATAGTCTACACTTCCCAACCTCTGCTAAGCCATATTTACTATTTCCTTCAGCAGATATAGTCTACACTTCCCAACCTCTGCTAAGCCATATTTACTATTTCCTTCAGCAGATATAGTCTACACTTCCCAACCTCTGCTAAGTCATATTTACAAGTTCCTTCAGCAGATATAGACTACACTTCCCAACCTCTGCTAAGTCATATTTACTATTTCCTTCAGCAGATATAGTCTACACTTCCCAACCTCTGCTAAGTCATATTTACAAGTTCCTTCAGCAGATATAGACTACACTTCCCAACCTCTGCTAAGTCATATTTACAAGTTCCTTCAGTAAATATGGTCTACACTTCCCAACCTCTGCTAAGTCATATTTACAAGTTCCCTCAGCAGATATAGTCTACACTTCCCAACCTCTGCTAAGTCATATTTACAAGTTCCCTCAGCAGATATAGACTACACTTCCCAACCTCTGCTAAGTCATATTTACAAGTTCCCTCAGCAGATATAGTCTACTCTTCCCAACAGACCTCTCTTTCAAGAATCTATCCATTTCTCATGTAGGTAAAGCCAATGGTCGTGCCAATGGTCGTGTCACAGTAGTATATATCATTCATGGTATATTAAAACAGTTTACAGGAATATGGCGAGTGAGTACTACTATAGGAGGCAGTTGGGTGGTAAGTCAGTGTGTTTTGAAATGATTGTGGGTTGAGGAGGCATGAGGACCGCAGATGTGGCCAAGGCAATAGATTGCAATGTCTGTACTGTGAGACGCCTAAGACAGTGCTAAAGGGAGACAGGATGGACAGCTGATCGTCCTCGCAGTGGCAGACCACGTGTAACAACACCTGCACAGGATCGGTACATCCGAACATCACACCTGCGGGACAGGTACAGGATGGCAACAACAACTGCCCTAGTAACACCAGGAACGCACAATCCCTCCATCAGAGCTCAGACTGTCCGCAATAGGCAAAGAGAGGCTGGACTGAGGGCTTGTAGGCCTGCTGTAAGGCAGGTCCTCACCAGACATCACCAGCAACAACGTCGCCTATGGGCACAAACCCAACGACGCTGGACCAGACAGGACTGGCAAAAAGTGCTCTTCACTGACGAGTCGCGGTTTTGTCTCACCAGGGGTGATGGTCGGATTCGCGTTTATCGTCGAAGGAATGAGCATTACACCGAGGCCTGTACTCTGGAGAGGGATCGATTTGGAGGTGGAGGTTCCGTCATGGTCTGGGGCAGTGTGTCACAGCATCATCGGCCTGGGCTTGTTGTCATTGCAGGCAATCTCAATGCTGTGCGTTACAGGGAAGACATCCTCCTCCCTCATGTGGTACCCTTCCTGCAGGCTCATCCTGACATGACCCTCCAGCATGACAATGCCACCAGCCATACTGCTCGTTCTGTGTGAGATTTCCTGCAAGACAGGAATGTCAGTGTTCTGCCATGGCCAGCGAAGAGCCCGGATCTCAATCTCATTGAGCACAACTGGGACCTGTTGGATCGGAGGGTGAGGGCTAGGGCCATTCCCCCCAGAAATGTCCGGGAACTTGCAGGTGCCTTGGTGGAAGAGTGGGGTAACATCTCACAGCAAGAACTGGCAAATCTGGTGCAGTCCATGAGGAGGAGATACACTGCAGTACTTAATGCAGCTGGTGGCCACACCAGATACTGACTGTTACTTTTGATTTTGACCCCCTTTGTTCAGGGACACATTATTCCATTTCTGTTAGTCACATGTCTGTGGAACCTATTCAGTTTATTTATCAGTTGTTTAATCTTGTTATGTTCATCTTTTTTTGCTGAGTTTATTTACAAGTTCCTTCAGTAGATATAGTCTACACTTCCCAACCTCTGCTAAGTCATATTTACAAGTTCCTTCGGCAGATATAGTCTACACTTCCCAACCTCTGCTAAGTCATATTTACAAGTTCCCTCAGCAGATATAGACTACACTTCCCAACCTCTGCTAAGTCATATTTACAAGTTCCCTCAGCAGATATAGACTACTCTTCCCAACAGACCTCTCTTTCAGGAAGCTATCCATTTCTCATGTAGGTAAAGCCAATGGTCGTGTCACGCATTACACTAGTATATATCATTCATGGTATATCAAAACAGTTCACAGGAATATGGCGAGTGAGTACTACTATAGGAGGCAGTAGCGTGTTAAGTCAGTGTGTTTTGAAATGATTGTGGGTTGGCAGTTGTGTGGTAAGTCAGTATGTTTTGAAATGATTGTGGGTTGACAGTTGGGTGGTAAGTCAGTGTGTTTTTAAATGATTGTGGGTTGACAGTTGGGTGGTAAGTCAGTATGTTTTGAAATGATTGTGGGTTGGCAGTTGTGTGGTAAGTCAGTATGTTTTGAAATGATTGTGGGTTGACAGTTGGGTGGTAAGTCAGTGTGTTTTTAAATGATTGTGGGTTGACAGTTGGGTGGTAAGTCAGTGTGTTTTGAAATGATTGTGGGTTGACAGTTGGGTGGTAAGTCAGTGTGTTTTGAAATGATTGTGGGTTGACAGTTGGGTGGTAAGTCAGTGTGTTTTTGAAATGATTGTGGGTTGACAGTTGGGTGGTAAGTCAGTGTGTTTTGAAATGATTGTGGGTTGACAGTTGGGTGGTAAGTCAGTGTGTTTTGAAATGATTGTGGGTTGACAGTTGGGTGGTAAGTCAGTGTGTTTTGAAATTATTGTGGGTTGACAGTTTGGTGGTAAGTCAGTGTGTTTTGAAATTATTATGTGTTGACAGTTGGGTGGTAAGTCAGTATGTTTTGAAATGATTGTGTGTTGACAGTTGGGTGGTAAGTCAGTATGTTTTGAAATTATTGTGTGTTGACAGTTGGGTGGTAAGTCAGTATGTTTTGAAATGATTGTGTGTTGACAGTTGGGTGGTAAGTCAGTATGTTTTGAAATTATTGTGTGTTGACAGTTTGGTGGTAAGTCAGTGTGTTTTTGAAATGATTGTGGGTTGACAGTTGGGTGGTAAGTCAGTATGTTTTGAAATTATTGTGTGTTGACAGTTTGGTGGTAAGTCAGTGTGTTTTTGGATGATTGTGTGTTGACAGTTGGGTGGTAAGTCAGTGTGTTTTGAAATGATTGTGGGTTGACAGTTTGGTGGTAAGTCAGTGTGTTTTGAAATGATTGTGGGTTGACAGTTGGGTGGTAAGTCAGTGTGTTTTTGAAATGATTGTGGGTTGACAGTTGGGTGGTAAGTCAGTATGTTTTGAAATTATTGTGTGTTGACAGTTTGGTGGTAAGTCAGTGTGTTTTTGGATGATTGTGGGTTGGCTATTGGCGTGTGAATGTGCTGCTTGCATGTGTGTGATTGAGCATGCACTTGTGCTTGAGTGGATGAGAGGAGGGGGGTGACTATTAGAAGAGGTCTCTTTATATTCAAGATACCGTATGCTTATACATGTACATGCTCATAAGACATGGTACAGCAACACTGATGAAGCATGTTGCATGGAGACAATGGGAAGCGTACTGTACATAGGTTATGGAAAACGTCATTACAATGCCACTGCATAACGTTCAGCTATACAGAACATATTGCATAACTGGGATATGTAGTCTAACACTAACCCCTCATCCATACATTTTATAAGGAAAACACATAGAGTCAGGAACATTTAAACCCTCATCCATTCATTTTATAAGGAAACACATAGAGTCAGGAACATTTAAACCCTCATCCATTCATTTTATAAGGAAACACATAGAGTCAGGAACATTTAAACCCTCATCCATTCATTTTATAAGGAAACACATAGTCAGGGACACTGAGGCAGAAAGCCCATGGCATGACAGCATGCACAGAACACAACATGCAGAATTAACACCGATGTAAGATGAGAGACTGTTCTCTATCCTACTGTTTTTCAAATAGCCTCTCCACAAGCAGTAGACAGACGGACATGCAGACGTTGAATATAATCCTCAGACAAACCTGACATTAGTATACTCTCTTCTTGTCCCACATCGCCAGTCACATGTCACATTCCTCATATTGCAAATTACAGCTGTCCATTCTCCACGTCCCTGGGTTATAGTGATAACATAAGCAATAATGATCAGATTTAGCGAGGGTAAAATCTTATCAATCAGACGTTGCCGCCGCCGATGCTGGCTGACTGAGCGTGCATTAGGAGATCTATTGATGTGAGCTAGTCACCAGAGAAAATACCCAAGCGTGACGCGGGACCCAGGCACAGAAATAGCAAAGGGGCCCAGTGAGGGATTACACAACAGCCCACCGGTTTAGGACACTTTCTCCAACACAGCAGCTAGATACACAGTATCGGTGTGGGGGGGAAAGCACTGTTGTCAATACTCTGCTTTTACCAATGGTTGGCACACAACAGACAGCCACATCTCAGCTAGAGGTTCAAAACACAGCAGACAACTTCAACTTTAGAATAGCATAGAATGGAGTAGAATAGAATATTCAGGGCCTCCCGAGTGGTGCAGCGGTCTAAGGCACTGCTTGAGGTGTCACTACAGACCCGGGTTCGATCCCAGGCTGTGTCACAACCGGCCGTGGCGGGGAGAGGTTGGCCGGGTGGGCTTTACTTGGCTCATCGTGCTCTAGCGACTCCTTGTGGCGGGCCGGGCACCTGCAGGCTGATTTCGGTCGTCAGTTGAACAGTGTTTCCTCCGACACATTTGTGCAGCTGGCGGGCGGGTGTTAAGAAGCGTGGTTTGGCGGGTCATGCTTTGGAGGACACATGACTCGACCTTTGCCTCTCCCGAGCCTGTTGGGGAGTTGCAGCAATGAGACAAGATTGAAATTGGGAGAAAAACAGGGTAAAATACAAAATAAATAGAATATTCAACTACACAGTGTGGGTAGACCTGGTTCTCTATACATCAAAATTGCTTTTAGCAGGTCTGGGATCCCTGACTATACTAGAGTCTGATAACCTGGGATGACCCACATACAATGAGGGACCCAGATGAAACCCGGGTTTTCTATTTGGGGATTTAAACTCTCTCAGTGGGCCAAAACACAGCAGACACTTACTTTGAACACCTCTTGGAGATGGGCAACATGTCACTATGATCACTGAAAACTACAAAGACATTCTTCCTCACCATACAAAGAGGAACAAATCATGAGTTGTTTAAATGTGATGTAATCACTAAAGCCTACACTACTCCACAGTCTGGTTAGCTTCTAAGACATGCTCTCTCTCTCTTCCTGACCTGGGTTTCCAAAAGCATCGTAGCATTAAGAGCATCTTTTGTCCATTTAGTTTCAATGGAATTAATATGATCTCAGTGCTACGACACTTTGGGAAACCCAGCCCAGGTGGTTAAACTGTGTGAATTCAGAAGTGGACCAATGATGTGGTGAACATTTCCCAGAGCAAATTTGTTGGCTAAAATTAGGACACTAACCTCAGGAGAGCAAACCATCTTATTATATAGACGTGCAGCAGGCAGTTTGTAAGGTGACGCCAAATAAACTTTTCTATCCTTGGATGGACAATAAAGCTCTGTTCTGTTCCCTTCTGTTCTGTTCTGCTCTGTTCCCTTATGATCTGTTCCTTTCTGTTCTGCTCTGTTCCGTTCTGTTCTGTTCCCTTCTGTTCTGCTCCCTTCTGTTCTGCTCTGTTCTGTTCCGTTCTGCTCTGTTCCGTTCTGGTCTGTTCTGGTCCCTTCTGTTCTGTTCCGTTCTGTTCCCTTCTGCTCTGTTTGTTCTGCTCTGTTCCCTTATGTTCTGCTCCCTTCTGTTCTGCTTTGTTCTGTTCTGTTCCCTTCTGTTCTCCTCCCTTCTGTTCTGCTCCCTTCTGTTCTGCTCCCTTCTGTTCTGCTCTCTTCTACTCTGTTACGTTCTGCTCTGTTCCGTTCTGGTCTGTTCTGTTTCTGCTCCGTTCTGCTCTGTTCCATTCTGCTCTGTTCCATTCTGCTCTGTTCCATTCTGCTCTGTTCCATTCTGTTCTATTCCCTTCTCCTCTGTTCCGTTCTGCTCCGTTCTGTTCTGCTCCCTTCTGCTCTGTTCCATTCTGTTCTGCTCCCTTCTGCTCTGTTCCATTCTGCTCTGCTCCCTTCTGCTCTGTTCCATTCTGCTCTGTTCCGTTCTGCTCTGTTCTGTTCTGCTCTGTTCCGTTCTGTTCTGCTCTGTTCCGTTCTGTTCTGCTCTCTTCCGTTCTGCTCTGTTCCGTTCTGCTCTGTTCCGTTCTGCTCTGTTCCGTTCTGCTCTGTTCCGTTCTGCTCTGTTCCATTCTGCTCTGTTCCATTCTGCTCTGTTCTGTTCTGCTCTGCTCTGTTCTGCTCTGTTCCCTTATGTTCTGCTCCCTTATGTTCTGCTCCCTTCTGTTCTGTTCTGTTCTGTTCTGTTCTGTTCCCTTCTGTTCTCCTCCCTTCTGTTCTGCTCCCTTCTGTTCTGCTCCCTTCTGTTCTGCTCTGTTCTGCTCTGTTCTGTTCTGCTCCGTTCTGCTCTGTTCCGTTCTGTTCTGCTCTGTTCCGTTCCCTTCTGTTCTGCTCCGTTCTGCTCTGTTCCGTTCTGCTCTGTTCCGTTCTGCTCTGTTCCGTTCTGCTCTGGTCTGTTCTGGTCCCTTCTGTTCTGTTCCGTTCTGTTCCCTTCTGCTCTGTTTGTTCTGCTCTGTTCCCTTATGTTCTGCTCCCTTCTGTTCTGCTTTGTTCTGTTCTGTTCTGTTCCCTTCTGTTCTCCTCCCTTCTGTTCTGCTCCCTTCTGTTCTGCTCCCTTCTGTTCTGCTCTCTTCTGTGCTGTTCTGTTCTGCTCTGTTCCGTTCCCTTCTGTTCTGGTCCCTTCTGTTCTGTTCCGTTCTGTTCCGTTCCCTTCTGCTCTGTTCGTGCTGCTCTGTTCCGTTCTGCTCTGTTCCGTTCTGCTCTGTTCCGTTCTGTGCTGTTCCTTTCTGTTCTGCTCCCTTCTGCTCTGTTCCATTCTGCTCCGGTCCGTTCTGCCCCGGTCCGTTCTGCCCCGGTCCGTTCTGCTCTGTTCCGTTCTGCTTTGCTCCGTTCTGCTCTGTTCCGTTCCGCTCTGTTCCGTTCTGTTCCGTTCCGCTCTGTTCCGTTCCGCTCCGCTCTGTTCTGCTCCGTTCCGCTCCGTTCTGCTCTGTTCTGTTCAGTCTGAGCTGGCTGTGTACAATGCAGCCTATGTACTACTCCAGTCATGTCTACACCCCCAAGAATATCCCAATCAACTCTCTGCTGTCACTGACAGCCGTAATTATGAAGCATACATTTTTTATGAACATATTCACATAATTACGATTATTTATTTTGTCTTTTAAAGAAGTGGTATGTTTTAATTTTAAATTAATTTGATCTACTTGTACTACAGTATTCACATCCCCAAAGTATTGTTCATCAAAATCATCACGTGTTACTCAATTGTATGGATGCAATGTGCACCTCTGTCATTTGTGTGAATCTTTGCCCTTTTAATACAATACAATTATCACAACTATAAATACCTGACCTGCATTGACCCCCGTCTTCAGTTTCAGTAGGTGCTATTGGGTGAGAACAACTGGATGCTGCTATGAATAGGAGTCCTTGGTAGGGGGTTTGCACCAGCTATGTACTGCAGTTAAGGGCATTTTAGGAGAGGCTTATTAGTAATATAAAACCTACACAGCACAACAAATGTTTGCTTACTCAGTTTATGTAACAGCTATATGAAAATAAAACACCTTGACCTATTTGGATACATTGTAATAAACTTTAAAGCTAGAATCCTTAGTTGAAACAATAACAAAGAGGGCCACCACGCCTCTGTTTTGGTAAAAAGCTGAATGGGCCTGGAGAAATGTAAACATTGTCAAATTCATAGACAGAGCTATGAATGCAAGGCGTTACCATCAATTATATCAAAATTATAGTCTTAACCATGTTTTGAGGCCATATAGTGTTTGTTTACATTTTTTACTAACATTGGAGTAGAACAAGCTTATATTTTGGGTTCAGACATGGTATGACAGTTGAACTAAGCTTATATTCTTAAAAAATCCTATAAATGTCATTACATTTATAAGTCCAAAAATGGATATAGAATTCTAGATATTAGGCCTGTCTAGATATTAGGCCTGCAGTGTTTGTGTTTCACTTCCTCTTAAACCAGCCACAAAACCCCTTCCTCGTTAAACAACCACAAAACCACTTCCTCTTAACATAGTCACTTCCTCTTAACATAGTCACTTCCTCTTAACAGTAGTCACTTCCTCTTAACATCGCCACTTCCTCTTAACATCGCCACTTCCTCTTAACATAGTTACTTCCTCTTTACATCGCCACAAAACCACTAACATGTAACCTAAATGTAATGAATCAAAATGCCACATATCAAGAAGAAAAAGCTCTGATAGATATGGGACTTATTACAGATGGGGACAATAATAATAATAATAATAATAATAATAATAATATAAAAATACTACTACTAATAATAATAATAATAACAATAATAAATATAGTAATAATAATAGTAATAATAGTTTTTATAATAATATTAATAATAATAATAATAATAATAATAATAATAATACAGGCTAAATATATGCACTCCATTGCAGCTGAGATTCATTATACTGCCTGTCTGTATTCACTATCTGGAGGACTGGCACTAAAATGGCTGATACTCAGTGTGAAGGTCAAGTCGTCAGTCTATAAATATAAGGCTCTGTCCCAAATTACACCCTGCTCCCTATATAGTGCACTACTTTTGACCAGGGCCCATATAGGGAATATGGTGTCATTTGGGACGCAACCATGTTCTGTCCCCCTGGATGTTCCACACACACTGCTTGGCATTCCCAGTATCTGAGCTGTGCTCTGCGCACACACACACACCACACACACCACACAAAAAACACATATACACACACACACCACACCCACACTCTCACACACACTCACCACACACACACAAACCACACATATACACACACACAAACCACACATGTACACACACACACACACCACCCACACGCTCTCACACAGCTCTGCTGACTGGATCAAATCCTAAACAAATGTACATGTGATTGAATACCACAACATGCTGTACAGCACCACCCTTTAGCAGGGAGGCACTTGTGATATTATTACTAGAACAGATGGGAATGAGAGAGAGAAAGAGAGGGGGGGTGAGAAACAGAGAGAGAAAGAGAGAGCGAGAGAAAGATAGGGGGAGAGACAGAGAGGGGAGAGAGAGAGAGAGAGAGAGAGAGGGGTAGAGAGAGGAGAGAGAGACAGAGAGAGAGAGAGAGAGAGAGAGAGAGAGAGAGAGAGAGAGAGAGAGAGAGAGAGAGAGAGAGAGAGAGAGAGAGAGAGAGAGTGAGAGAGAGGGGGAGGGAGGGAGGGAGGGAGAGAAGGGGGGGCGGATTCTCATTTATGAATGAAACAACCCATCTGTGTTGTAGTAACAGCAGCCTATCATAACATACATCAGACATCATAACATACATCAGACATCATAACATACATCAGACATCATAACATACATCAGACAGCATAACATACATCATAACATACATCAGACATTATAACTTTCTAGGGGGTTTTCCTAGCCACCGTGCTTCTACATCTCCATTGCTTGCTGTTTGGGGTTTTAGGCTGGGTTTCTGTACAGCACTTTGTGACATTGGCTGATGTAAGAAGGGCTTTATAAATATATTTCATTGATACATCAGACATCATAACATACATCAGACACCATAACATACATCAGATATCATAACATACATCATAACATACATCAGACATCATAACATACATCACACATCATAACATACATCATAACATACATCAGACATCATAACATACATCATAACATACATCAGACATCATAACATACATCATAACATACATCAGACAGCATAACATACATCATAACATACATCAGACATCATAACATACATCAGACAACATAAAATACATCAGATATCATAACATACAGCAGATAACATAACATACATCATAACATACATCAGACATCATAACAAACATCAGATTTCATAACATACATCCTAACAAACATCATAACATACATCAGATATCATAACATACATCATAGCATACATCATAACATACATCAGACATCATAAAATACATCAGACATCATTACATACATCAGACATCATAACATACATCATAACATACATCTGACATTATAACATACATCAGACTTAACATACATCAGACATCATAACATACATCATAACATACATCAGACATCATAACATACATCAGATATCATAACATACATCATAACATACATCAGACATCATTACATACATCAGACATCATAACATACATCAGACATCATAACATATATCATAACATACATCATAAAATACATCAGACATTATTACATACATCAGACATCATAACATACATCATAACATACATCAGACATCATAACATACATCAGACATCATAACATACATCAGACATAATAACATACATCAGGCATCATAACATACATCAGACATCATAACATACAGCATAACATACATCAGACATTATAACATACATCAGATATCATAACATACAGAGTTCATTACATACATCAGACATCATAACATACATCATAACATACATCAGACATCATAACATATATCAGACAGCATAACATACATCAGACATTATAACATACATTGATATCATAACATACATCATAACATACAGTGGGGAAAAAAGTATTTAGTCAGCCACCAATTGTGCAAGTTCTCTCACTTAAAAAGATGAGAGAGGCCTGTAATTTTCATCATAGGTACACTTCAACTATGACAGACAAAATTAGGAAAAACAATCCAGAAAATCACATTGTAGGATTTTTTATGAATTTATTTGCAAATTATGGTGGAAAATAAGTATTTGGTCAATAACAAAAGTTTATCTCAATACTTTGTTATATACCCTTTGTTGGCAATGACAGAGGTCAAATGTTTTCTGTAAGTCTTCACAAGGTTGTCACACACTGTTGCTGGTATTTTGGCCCATTCCTCCATGCAGATCTCCTCTAGAGCAGTGATGTTTTGGGGCTGTCGCTGGGCAACACGGACTTTCAACTCCCTCCAAAGATTTTCTATGGGGTTGAGATCTGGAGACTGGCTAGGCCACTCGAGGACCTTGAAATGCTTCTTACGAAGCCACTCCTTCGTTGCCCGGGCGGTGTGTTTGGGATCATTGTCATGCTGAAAGACCCAGCCACGTTTCATCTTCAATGCCCTTGCTGATGGAAGGAGGTTTTCACTCAAAATCTCACGATACATGGCCCCATTCATTCTTTCCTTTACACGGATCAGTCGTCCTGGTCCCTTTGCAGAAAAACAGCCCCAAAGCATGATGTTCCCACCCCCATAGTTCACAGTAGGTATGGTGTTCTTTGGATGCAACTCAGCATTCTTTGTCCTCCAAACACGACGAGTTGAGTTTTTACCAAAAAGTTATATTTTGGTTTCATCTGACATTCTCCCAATCCTCATCTGGATCATCCAAATGCTCTCTAGCAAACTTTAGACTTGCCTTAACATGTACTGGCTTAAGCAGGGGGACACGTCTGGCACTTCAGGATTTGAGTCCCTGGCGGTGTAGTGTGTTACTGATGGTAGGCTTTGTTACTTTGGTCCCAGCTCTCTGCAGGTCATTCACTAGGTCCCCCCGTGTGGTTCTGGGATTTTTGCTCACCGTTCTTGTGATCATTTTGACCCCACGGGGTGAGATCTTGCGTGGAGCCCCAGATCAAGGAAGATTATCAGTGGTCTTGTATGTCTTCCATTTCCTAATAATTGCTCCCACAGTTGATTTCTTCAAACCAAGCTGCTTACCTATTGCAGATTCAGTCTTCCCAACCTGGTGCAAGTCTACAATTTTGTTTCTGGTGTCCTTTGACAGCTCTTTGGTCTTGGCCATAGTGGCGTTTGGAGTGTGACTGTTTGAGGTTGTGGACAGGTGTCTTTTATACTGATAACAAGTTCAAACAGGTGCCATTAATACAGGTAATGAGTGGAGGACAGAGGAGCCTCTTAAAGAAGAAGTTACAGGTCTGTGAGAGCCAGAAATCTTGCTTGTTTGTATGTGACCAAATACTTATTTTCCACCATAATTTGCAAATAAATTCATAAAAAATCCTACAATGTGATTTTCTGGATTGTTTTTCCTCATTTTGTCTGTCATAGTTGAAGTGTACCTATGATGAAAATTACAGGCCTCTCTCATCTTTTTAAGTGAGAGAACTTGCACAATTGGTGGCTGACTAAATACTTTTTTTCCCCACTGTACATCAGATATCATAACATACATCAGACATCATAACATACATCATAGCATACATCATAACATACATCAGACATCATAGAATACATCAGACATCATTACATACATCAGACATCATAACATACATCATAACATACATCTGACATCATAACATACATCAGACATCATAACATACATCAGACATCATAACATACATCATAACAGACATCAGACATCATAACATACATCAGACATCATAACATACATCAGATATCATAAAATACATCAAAACATACATCAGACATCATAACATACATCAGACATCATAACATACATCATAACATACATCAGACATAACATACATCAGATATCATAACATACATCAGACATCATAACATACATCAGACATCATAACATACATCATAAATCATAACATACATCAGATATCATAACATACATCATAACATACATCAGACATCATAACATACATCAGATATAATAACATACATCATAACATACATCAGACATCATAACATATATCATAACATACATCATAAAATACATCAGACATTATTACATACATCAGACATCATAACATACATCAGACATCATAACATACAGCATAACATACATCAGACATCATAACATACATCAGATATCATAACATACAGAGTTCATAACATACATCAGACATCATAACATACATCATAACATACATCAGACATCATAACATACATCAGACAGCATAACATACATCAGACATTATAACATACATTGATATCATAATATACATCATAACAAACATCAGACATCATAACATACATCAGATATCATAAGATACATCATAACATACATCAGATATCATAACATACATCAGACATCATAACATACATCATAGCATACATCATAACATACATCAGACATCATAGAATACATCAGACATCATTACATACATCAGACATCATAACATACATCATAACATACATCTGACATCATAACATACATCAGACATCATAACATACATCAAACATCAT
This sequence comes from Brachymystax lenok tsinlingensis, assembly GCA_030435695.1. Taxonomy (NCBI): domain Eukaryota; kingdom Metazoa; phylum Chordata; class Actinopteri; order Salmoniformes; family Salmonidae; genus Brachymystax; species Brachymystax lenok. Next base: position 36,656,574 of record CM059786.1, on the reverse strand, counting down.
AACATACATCATAACAGACATCAGACATCATAACATACATCAGATATCATAAAATACATCAAAACATACATCAGACATCATAACATACATCAGACATCATAACATACATCATAACATACATCAGACATAACATACATCAGATATCATAACATACATCAGACATCATAACATACATCAGACATCATAACATACATCAGAAATCATAACATACATCAGATATCATAACATACATCATAACATACATCAGACATCATAACATACATCAGATATAATAACATACATCATAACATACATCACAACATACATCAGACATCATAACATACATCAGATATCATAACATACATCATAGTTCATAACATACATCAGACATCATAACATACATCAGACATCATAACATACATCATAACATCATAAAATACATCAGACATCATAACATACATCATAGCATACATCATAACATACATTAGACATCATAAAATACATCAGACATCATAACATACATCAGACATCATAACATACATCATAACATACATCAGACATCATAACATACATCATAACATACATCAGACATCATAACATACATCAGACATCATAACACACATCAGACATCATAAAATACATCAGACATCATAACATACATCAGACATCATAACATACATCATAACATACATCTGACATTATAACATACATCAGACATCATAACATACATCAGACATCATAACATACATCATAACATACATCAGACATTATAACATACATCAGACATCATAACATACATCATAACATACATCATAACATACATCAGACATAACATACATCAGATATCATAACATATATCAGACATCATAACATACATCATACCATACATCAGACATCATAACATACATCATAAATTATAACATACATCAGACATCATAACATACATCAGACATCATAACATACATCATAGTTCATAACATACATCAGACATCATAACATACATCAGATATCATAACATACATCATAGTTCATAACATACATCAGACATCATAACATACATCAGACATCATAACATACATCATAACATACATCAGACATCATAACATACATCAGACATCATAAAATACATCAGACATCATAACATACATCAGACATCATAACATACATCAGACATCATAAAATACATCAGACATCATAACATACATCATAGCATACATCATAACATACATTAGACATCATAAAATACATCAGACATCATAACATACATCAGACATCATAACATACATCAGACCTCACAACATACATCAGACATAATAACATACATCATAACATACATCAGACATCATAACATACATCAGACATCATAACATACATCATAACATACATCAGACATCATAACATACATCAGACATCATAACATACATCAGACATCATAACATACATCATAACATACATCAGACATTATAACATACATCAGACATCATAACATACATCATAAAATTAAACTGATTATTATGAAAACTGGACATAAAGGGCGAATCTGAGGTCATTGTGTTCAGCCATGTTCAGCTGTTGCTCTAGGTTATTATCAGTGTGATTATTACAAGGATGTGGGATAATTCTTCAGAGTTCGCATGGCAACAAATGCTCATCTCTGTTAAGGTTCTTCATCTTGACTATTCTCCTAGCCTGGGTGCCAGGTTGTTTGTGCTCTGTTGCCTGTTGTGTCACGCCCGTAGGAGTTGGCAAAAGAGCACTATCAGCCTGGCACTCAGGATAGATTCTCCAGGTACAGGTATGTGGAACCCTTTTCATCCGAGAGGGCTTCTAACGGGTTCTTTGGAACCTTCTCTGGATAAAAAGGCTTCTAATGGGGTTCTTTGGAACCTTCTCTGGATAAAAAGGCTTCTAACGGGTTCTTTGGAACCTTCTCTGGATAAAAAGGCTTCTAACGGGTTCTTTGGAACCTTCTCTGGATAAAAGGCTTCTAATGGGTTCTTTGGAACCTTCTCTGGATAAAAAGGCTTCTAAAGGGGTTATTTGGAACCTTTCTCTGGATAAAAAGGCTTCTAACGGGTTCTTTGGAACCTTCTCTGGATAAAAAGGCTTCTAACGGGTTCTTTTGAACCTTCTCTGGATAAAAAGGCTTCTAACGGGTTCTTTGGAACCTTCTCTGGATAAAAAGGCTTCTAATGGGTTCTTTGGAACCTTCTCTGGATAAAAAGGCTTCTAAAGGGGTTATTTGGAACCTTTCTCTGGATAAAAAGGCTTCTAACGGGTTCTTTGGAACCTTCTCTGGATAAAAAGGCTTCTAACGGGTTCTTTGGAACCTTCTCTGGATAAAAAGGCTTCTAATGGGTTCTTTGGAACCTTCTCTGGATAAAAAGGCTTCTAACGGGTTCTTTGGAACCTTCTCTGGATAAAAAGGCTTCTAACGGGTTCTTTGGAGCCTTCTCTGGATAAAAAGGCTTCTAAAAGGGTTATTTGTGGCTTCTATATAGAACCATAAGGGTGCTTCAACAGAGAAAAATTCTCAGAGTGAATATTAATGTCCTCTTCCAAGATATGGCTTGATCAGAGAAGATCACATGAAATTGCAACTCATAATCCAAGATGGCTTGTTTTACTGTCTTGGCATCCTGCCTGGAACAAAATGTCATCCTCCTGCCTGGAACAAAATGTCATCCTCCTGCCTGGAACAAAATGTCATCCTTCTGCCTGGAACAAAATGTCATCCTTCCCTCACCCTGGTGATAAGAGATAAAGAACAGATATTACCAGTCTAAACTACATTAGTAATGTGCATTATGTTGTGGAACTGGGCTATCCTATCCTGAGAAAAAGATGGATAGAATATGAGAACCCCTTGCAAACCCCCTATTTTCACGTCATGGAACATTAGCGGAACAATTCAGAGAACCTCCCATCTCTTCACAAGGCACAAACGCCTGCATTTACAGATAGGGGTAGACAGACATGTTGCAATGCTCACACTGACTGATAACAAATACGAAGGCTTCTAATGTTTGTTTAGAATATATAAATAATCGGGTTTGGTATTGAAATATAAATGAACAAACGACTGACCTTTTAAATTACGCGCACGTAGACCCCCCCGCCCCCCCAGGACCCGTGCATTGAAATTATGTGTGCTTGTCTCACTGTATCTTTAATTTGATTGTATCCTTTCAAGGTTGAGTGTACTGTCGGGGAGAAATACACTCAATATTCGCCTCTCTCCTCTATAGCTGCACGCGCTTTTTGTCTGTCTGATGTTCACATGATTGAATCCCGCTCCTTGAAATCACTGGTTGGCAGCAGCAGATGGGGCTCGTGTACCGCTGATCGGCCAAGCACTTGACAGATCAGATAATAATCTTTGTTCTCATCGGAAACGGACTATGTATCTTTACAGTTTTCCATTTCCCTGTGGCAGTTGTGGATATATTTATGTTGGACAAAATATTTTAGAAAAATTAAAGGATAGTAAAAATTAAATTGGAAGTGATTTTATTTCTGTCATTTGTAAATTCATTCCACAAAATTGGCAATGTATCAAATGCATCTCAAATCATCACAATCCAGAAGTAGGGTACTAGGGGTAACTGCCCCCTCTCTGTAATTCACATAAACATCTGCTAAACGTGTATGTGACCAATAAAAACTTGATTTGAAAATACAAGATGTAACTAAGTTATTTTCCCTGACTGCCACTGCTATTGCTCAACAATAACATTTCCTCTGTGTCAGCACAACTTTTGGAGACATTTCAAACAAATTATTTTGTGGTAAATTGGTAAAACAAATTGTAGATATATTCCAATGAAGTTAGATCTATAATTGTTTTTTAAATAATCCACTTGTTTAGAGAGAAAAAATAAGATGTTTGAGTAAAGTAGTAATATGTTTTTATTTTACTGATTTAACTAGGCAAGTCAGTTAAGAACAAATGTACAATGACGGCCAAACCTGGATGAATCTGGGACAATTGTGCGCCGCCCTATGGGACTCCCAATCACAGCCGGATGTGATACAGCCTGGATTCTAACCAGGCACTGTAGTGACGCCTCTTGCACTGAGATGCAGTGCCTTAGACCGCTGTGCCACTCTGGAGCCCATGTTGGATGAGTGTGTTGGGGGGGACATTCATCCACATACCATTTACCCCCAAACATTGTTATTTGTGTCAGCAATTAGACATTGTTCTTGTTCTTAGGGGGGGGCTAGTTACCCCCTCCTACCCGAATATTTGTGAAATTCCTGTGAAGGTCCTTCACAATGCAGAAAACAGAAAAGAAAAAGTAATCTGATAAAATCCTAAGTAGCTGGCGAGCAAACATAGCTACACACAAGAATACCAATGTCAATATCAGCATGTGAAGTAGCTAGCTACCTGTAAAAATTGTCTAAACAAACTGCAGTATCAATTTAGGAGTCTATCTCACTGGGTTCCACCAGAAGTTTGTCTCTGCCCAGAGCGAGTGCAGACTACATTGCTATGGCAACAAAAGCCCTTTCCCACGTTTCCCACAGACACATAGGGTGCATTGCGAGATGGTACTTGAAGGAGAAACTGAGTTTAATAATTTGGTACACTATTTAGATTGAGCACATCTAAGGGAAATATATACTTTCTCGTGAGTATATAAACGGATGGACGTTTTCTAGACAAGTATGCCCTTACCATTTAAAGACTGATTTGGCAATCTGGAGTGCTTCAAAAAATCCCAAAATAAAGCCCAACTTTAAAATGTTAGGAGAACCACATGAAAGTTTAGCGCACCAGAATTACGATTTGTTTGATTGTTTGCGATACAGCCTATATTTGGCCTATATGAATTCTAGCTACTTTTGAAGCACGTAAATATATGATATGTAACACTGTAAACACTGTAAATTGTGTAAAAACACTATTTTCCTATTGAAGTGCATTACATTGAAAATTGTACACTGTCACTTTAAAAACTCAGGTTTGTGATGATGACATGCAATAGAGCTGTCATTCATGTATTGCTATGATCATTGATCTCCTGAAGAAGCTGTCCCTTTTACTTTCTTTCGGTACCTCCAAATGTTTGGATATACATGGCTGAAAAAAGTGTAAACCACATTTTTTTACGTTCAAACTGCTCTCCTGTGAAGTCGTGAATTGTGACATACGCCTAGTTTCCTGAAACGGGTCATAAATGGTTAGCGATGGGCACGTCGTTTTTAAAAGGCCCACTGCATAGTTTATGGATGTAAAATGCGGTCCCGGTGACCCGCTATAGAGGAAGATAAAAATGTTGCGCTGGTAATATTGGTCCGATCTTTTGACCTGGTTGGTCTAGATTTAACAGGTATTCCCAAACTGGGGTACGCGTACCCAAAGCGGTATGCGCAATGCCATCAGGGGTACGCTAAATACAAATGCGATTCACATAAAAAATATATATATATATTTTTAGTTTGAAAATGTGAAAACAATTTTTTTTTACAAACAGTCCATTTATATTTTCCAATGGGGCTATACATTTGGGTGAGTTTTTTTTTCTTGCCTGAGTAGCCTCGTTTCACTGCCAAAAATACAATTAAACCATCTAGTGTTCATCGAAATAACAACACTGTCAAATACAGGTAGCCTAGTCAAATAATGAACATCCAATCACACTAACCGTTACTCTCTCGCGGGAATTCCACTAACGGTCCTTACGTAGCTGCTGTTCATGTTGGTATCTGTACTGATGGCGCAAAAGTCATGACAGGGAGACGTAGTGGAGTGGTAACGCGCGTTCAAGCAGTTGCTCCCGACGCCACTTGGGTACACTGCAGCATCCGCCGAGAGGCTCTTGCTGCCAAGGGAATGGCTGACAGCTTGAAATACGTTTTGGACACTACAGTGAAAATGGTTAACTTTGTTAAAGCAAGGCCCCTGGACTCTCGTGTATTTTCTGCCCTATGCAATGATATGGGCAGCGATCATGTAACGCTTTTACAACATACAGAAGTGTGCTGGTTATCAAGGGGCAAAGTATTGACACGTTTTTTTAAATTAAGAGATGAGCTTAAAGTTTTCTTTACTGACCATCATTTTCACTTGTCTGACCACTTGCATGATGACGAGTTTCTCACAGGACCCCGAATGATCTGAATCTAGGATTGCAGGGACTCTCTGCAACTATATTCAATGTGTAGGACAAAATTGAGGCTATGATTAAGAAGTTGGAGCTCTTATCTGTCTGCATTAACAAGGACAACACACAGGTATTTCCATAATTGCATGATTTTTGGTGTGCAAATGAACTCAAGATTACGGACGTCAAATGTAATATAGCGAAGCACCTGAGTGAGTTGGGTGTGCAATTACGCAGGTACTTGCCTGAAACGGATGACACAAACAACTGGATTCGTTATCCTTTCATGCACTGCCTCCAGTCCACTTATCGATATCTGAACAAGAGAGCCTCATCGAAATTGCAACAAGCGGTTCTGTGAAAAGTGAATTTAAATCCGAAGCCACTGCCAGATTTCTGGATTGGGCTGCGCTCAGAGTATCCTGCCTTGGCAAATCGCGCTGTTAAGACACGGATGCCCTTTGCAACCACATACCTATGTGAGAGTGGATTCTCGGCCCTCACTAGCATGACAACTAAATACAGGCACAGACTGTGTGTGGGAAATTATTTAAGACTGAGACTCTCCAATACAACCCAACATTGCAGAGTTGTGTGCATCCGTTCAAGCACACCCTTCTTATTAACCTGTGGTGAGTTATTCACAATTTTCTATGAACAAATAAGGTTTTATATGTAAGATGGTAAAATAAAGAGCAAAATGATTGATTATTATTTGTGCCCTGGTCCTATAAGAGCTCTTTGTCACTTCCCACGAGCCGTGTTGTGACAAAAACTCACACTCATTCTTATGTTTAATAAATGTATCGTATAGTGTGTGTGTGGCAGGCTTACAATTATGGCAAAAAAACAACATTTGAGAGTGCGCTGACCCTGGTGCTAGAGGGGGTACGCAGCTGGAGGTTGAATGTTTGAAGGGGTATGGGACTATAAAAAGTTTGGGAACCACTGGTGTAGAAGAAAATCTGTTTTCACTGTTAATGGTTCAACCATGACGCTTACGAATCTGCACTCACTTGTTTGCTTCTCTACGGCACTTGGAAATAACGATACAGTGAAGCCTAATCATTACAACAATTATTATGTGGGATATCTTTTTTTCCTAGTTGCACACAACTCCCAAAATAACATTTCTGGCCGCACAGCTAAATATTTCATCGCTATGCAACCAAATTGGTCACACTGTAGAGCCCTGAGTGTATGTAATCGTTTTAAAATCGTTATGAAATGTGATAGTGTGCTATCCCCTATCTCCAGGCTATGACTCATTGCTACACAATTATCTCATTTCACACAGACAGACCACATAGAAGTTAAATAATGGAGAAACATTTTATTTTACCCACTGATAAATCATAGGCTTTCACCAAATTAACAGGAGTTTCATTTTATTTTTCTTCTGGGGATGGGTTACACCTTTAACGTGTTTGTTGGTGGCCCAGGGTATTGTCAAATTAAGTGTGGCTATAAGCATCCTCATCACAAGAGCCACAAACCCTGCTGGCTACCGCATGGAAGGTAGCCTAGCAGACACTGCAGTGGGAATCTACCTCGCAGAACACGATGTCTTTAAAGACCAAACACAACGTTCTGGAGCTCTGGCCGATCACATTTTTACTAAACAGTAGGTTGTAAATATACAGAACAAAAATATAAAACGCAACGTGCAACAATTTCAATTATTTTACTGAATTACAATTCATATAGGGAAATCAGTCAATTGAAATAAATTAGGCCCTAATCTATGGATTTCACATGACTGGGCAAGGGTGCAGCCACGGGTGGACCTGAGAGGGAATAGGGCCACCCACTTGGGAGCCAGACCCACCCACAGGGGAGCCAGGCCCAGCCAATCAGAATTCCATTTTTCAACACAAAAGGTTTTTATTACAGACAGAAATACTCAATTTCATCAGCTGTCCCGGTGGCTGTCTCGGACGATCCCGCAGGAGAAGAAGCTGGATGTGGAGATCCTGGACTGGCGTGGTTACACGTGGTCTGCGGTTGTGAGACCAGTTGGAAATACTGCCAAATTCTCTAAAACGACGTCGGAGGTGGCTTAAGCTATAGAAATGAACATTCAATTCTCTGGCAACATCTCTGGTGGACATTCCTGCAGTCAGCATGCCAATTGCATGGCTCCCTCAAAACTTGAGACATCTGTGGCATTGTGTTGTGTGACAAAACTGCACATTTTAGAGTGACCTTTTATTGTCCCCAGCACAAGGTGCACCGGGTGTAATGATCATGCTGTTTAATCAGCTTCTTGATATGCCACACCTGTCAGGTGGATAGATTATCTTGGCAAAGGATGTGTAAACAAATTTGTGCACAAAATTGGAGAGAAATAAGCTTTTTGTGCGAATGGAACATTTCGGGGGATCTTTTACTTCAGCTCATGAAACATCATGAGTAGTAACAGTCAATTGAAACACGGAACAAACACTTTTCATGTTTCGTGTATATTTTTGTTCAGTATATTATGTAGTATGATTAGTACACAGTATTTACTTTTGGTAAGTACCTGGCACGACAGATTTCGGACACAGCCTCTGCACTAGTCTAAAGACAGTTTGTAAAGGAATAGTTGTGTTCCAAGATGGCCACTCAATTTAGGGCTATAACGCCCATTTCCGATTTAAACTACTTTATGAAACTCAGCAGGATTGTAGAACTCAGCAACAGTAACTGGCACTACTATTAGGATTACTTCTACCACAGTCACTACTACTGTTACTACTACTGGTAGTACTACTACTACTACTACTACTACTACTACTACTACTGTTATTACTAATAGTACTACTACTGTTATTACTAATAGTACTACTACTACTGTTACTACTACTACTGTTATTACTAATAGTACTACTACTACTACTACTGTTATTACTAATAGTACTACTGTTATTACTAATAGTACTACTGTTATTACTAATAGTACTACTGTTATTACTAGTACTACTACTACTGTTACTACTACTACTGTTATTACTAATAGTACTACTACTACTACTACTGTTATTACTAATAGTACTACTACTGTTATTACTAATAGTACTACTACTGTTATTACTAATAGTACTACTGTTATTACTAATAGTACCACTGTTATTACTAGCACCACTACTACTGTTACCACTACTACTGTTATTACTAACAGCACCACTACTACTACTACCACTGTTGTACTAATAGCACCACCACCACTGTTACTACCACCACTGTTACCACCAATAGCACCACTACCACTACCACTGTTATTACTAATAGCACCACTACCGTTATTACTAATAGCACCACCACTGTTATTACTAATAGTACCACCACCACTACTACTACTACTGTTATTACTAGCACCACTACCACTGTTACCACCAGCACCACTACTACCACTGTTACTACTACCTGTTATTACTAATAGCACCACTACTACTGTTATTACTAATAGTACTACTGCTGTTATTACTAATAGTATTACTGTTATTACTAATAGTACTACTGTTATTACTAGTACTACTGTTATTACTAGTACTACTACTACTGTTATTACTAATAGTACTACTACTACTACTGTTATTACTAATAGTACTACTACTACTACTGTTACTACTACTACTACTACTACTACTAGTACTACTGTTATTACTACTAGTACTACTACTGTTACTACTAGTACTACTACTGTTATTACTACTAGTACTACTACTGTTACTACTACTAATGTTATTACTACTAGTACTACTACTACTACTACTGTTACTACTACTACATATTATTACTACTGTTACTACTACTATTATTACTAATAGTACTGCTACTACTACTGCTGCTGTTACTACTACTACTGTTATTACTACTAGTACTGTTACTACTACTGTTATTTCTAATAGATCCACAGACGATGCAAACTGGGTCCTGTGTAGCCATGCACACCTCCAACTCAATCATCAAGTTTGCAGATGACATAACAGTAGTAGGCCTGATTACCAGCAATGATGAGACCGCTTACAGAGAGGAGGTGAGGGCCCTGGCGGAGTGGTGCCAGGAAAATAACCTCTACCTCAACAAAACAAAAGGAGCTGATCGTGGACTTCAGGAGACGCCCTCATCCACATCGACGGGACCGCAGTGGAGAAGGTGAAAAGCTTTAAGTTCCTCGGCGTACACATCACTGACAATCTGAAATGGTCCACCCACACAGACAGTGTGGTGAAAAAGGCGCAACAGCACCTCTTCAACCTCAGGAGGCCCCTAAGACCCTCACAAACTTCTACAGATGCACCATTGAAAGCATCCTGTCGGGCTGTATCACCGCCTGGTATGGCAACTGCACTGTCCGCAACCGTAGGTTGGTGTGGTCTTCCCAAAGCATCAACGGGGGCACATTGCCTGCCCTCCAGGACATCTACAGTACCTGATCTCACAGGAAGGCCAAGATGATCATCAATGACATCCACCACCCGAGCCATGGCCTGTTCACCCCGCTATCATCCAGAAGGCGAGGTCAGTACAGGTGCAGTACCCTGCACTGAACTTAGTCACTGTCACAAGCCGGCTACCACCCGGTTACTCAACATTGCACCTTACAGGCGGCTGAACCTATGTACAAAGACATGGAATCACTGGTCACTTTAATAATGGAACACTAGTCACTTTAACAATGTTCACATACTGTTTTACTCATTTATATATTGTATTGTAGTTAATGACACTCTGACATTGCTCGGAGTGTCATTGACGGTTGCCATGGAGGGCGTGAGAGCTGAATACCATTCCTCCAGCTATAGTGAAGAGCAGGTAAAGAACAATGCCTTGTTGTATGACTGATAGAGAACACTATTGTTCCCTTCAAAAGGGAACTAGTATTGTATTTACACAAGAAATGTATTCCGAGCATAATGCACTTTCTTTTAAAAAAATGATTCATTGTTTTACTTTTCTGTATCGAGGCTTTTGTTAAGTACACTTTAAATAAATTGTGATTTGTTTTGTTTTGTCACACTGAGTAGGTGTAACACCACAGCACTTGTTCACTTCATTGTTTCAAAAATAATCATTGTTTGATGCATTTTATCTGAACAGATGAAGTGCATATTTTCTTCCGTTATTTTATGGGTTTTCTTACAAGAAGCAGAACCTGGTGAAACAGCTGCCGGTGAAGAGCATGTGTCTAAAAACTGGTTTACCTGCCTTGGGGCCAGAGAAACAGACAGGGATGTTTACGTGTTCATTTATTGATTGACACACTGTCAGATAAAAACAAAGTCCAAGACACTGTCAGATAAACACAAAGTCCAACACACCGTCAGAGAAAAACAAAGTCCAACACACCGTCAGAGAAAAACAAAGTCCAACACACCGTCAGAGAAAAACAAAGTCCAACACACCATCAGAGAAAAACAAAGTCCAACACACCGTCAGAGAAAAACAAAGTCCAACACACCGTCAGAGAAAAACAAAGTCCAACACACCGTCAGATAAAAACTAAGCCCAGTATAGATTGACATCCATATACCATTGACTTTATCCTGGTTTGAAAGTGGTCGTACATCAAATAATGTTGGAAAGTGATTTATACATCTAAGAATATTTTATAGTGATGGTATTACTAACACTACTCTTCTCTCTGCCTTTGTGTCGTAAACATAGTGTAGGTGAGAAATAAGCCGAAGAACATCTCTGTCTGTGCTGAGCACATCAGTAAGATATAAGGGATTCCCTTGGAGATGGTGATGGAGGTGACGACACAGAACGGCATGCGCCTGTTCCCCAGGCTCAACACATTACTCAGAGCCTGAACAACCAAGTCCTGGATTTAATCCAAGCACAATGTTCAGATTGAATGTGATCTCCAAGGACGCTAGCGAAATTTCCTTTCAAAGGCGCATTTGTTGGCTTTCCAGTGTGCTGGTCTATAAAACGCTTTGGATTGAATCTCACCCTCTCTGTGAAGTCCCTCAAAATCACCATGGTCTCACCTTGGTAGTAAATCAGTAAGAATGTAGAGGGAAATAAGGCAACTGAAAGGTCTACCAACTGAAAGGTCTACCAACTGAAAGGTCTACCAACTGAAAGGTCTACCAACTGAAAGGTCTACCAACTGAAAGGTTTAAAAAAAACAATGTTTGAGATTGAAATGTTTCAGTATTTATGTTAATATACAACACCTGTTATATAACATAAACTAAATAAATATGATACATGTAATTATCTAAATATGATCAGATCTTTTACATAAAACATTATGTGTGACAATGACACTTTCGGTTGACCTTGTCTATCTGTCTGTTATCTAACTAGAAAAACCAATATTGATCGAAACAGGAGCTTTCCCACAGAAGTGCTACACGAGGAACATGAAGTGATAGCACCTCATGTCCCAGTGTATAATCTACAGTACACCCAGTTGAAGTAAAGTCCTGTGACCTCACACGGCATACTGTAACAGGCATACAGTACAGACATCAGCTGGGAAGAACTCTTCCCTCTCATAGGGTAGAGAAGGCTCTCTCGTCCGTAGAGTCTTTAGCCCCATAGTGGTCTTTCATGACAGATTGTTAACATAAATCTCAATCGAGTAGCTAGCCAGCACATGCTAGATTTTGTACAGGGTTCTCAAATAACCCCCATAATGGATTCAGTCAGTCAATCTCCCATAGTGGTCCCCCTAGTTCAGTCTCAACCCCCATGGCGGTAGTAATGTCAGTCCGTGGGGTCCTGGCACTGCATGCAATAGATCATCTCCTCTGCATACTGCTCTACCTGGATGGTGATGCTGGAGAAACCAAACTCTGACTGGAGCAGCTTGGTCGCCTCCATGAGTACCAGTTGGGGACTGGCATCTTCCTCTTCAAGAAGGAATATTGATTCAATTATTTTTGGTGAGATATTTTGTCACATCAACACAAACCAACAATACTGAGGTGTTCCGGATTAACAACTGACAGAATATTCAGATATATGTGTGTGTGTGTCCGCGTGCTTGTCCGTATGTCTGTCTGGCCATGAGTGTATTGTACAGACAGAGTATTGTAGGGTTAGTCTGTGCAGGCATGTGCGTACCTATAGCCACGTGTACAGAGAGCTGTGACTGGCTCAATGTGAGGGCCCACATGTGGAGGTTGTGTGTGGTCTTGACTCCTCTCAGCGACAGCAGCATTTCTCTCACAGTATTGAAGTCGATCCCTTTAGGAACCCCTGCCCCACAAAAAAAACACTAAGGATGCATATGATAACATTATATACAGTGAGACTATTACATCCAATAACCATGTTACAATAGCCTTTAATGATTTTTTTCGTTTAACTTGGTCACACACTTTTAAGGTCCATAGCCAGAATGATAAATACATAGGCCACAGTATTTACTTCAAGGTTTGGATGATAACCTGTGTCCTCACCTTCCATGAGTATCCTGAAGACGTCCTTCAGGATAGTGACAGTTGTTCCCAGCACAAATACAGAGAACATGAAGGTACAAATGGGATCTGCTATTTTATACTCAGGCTGTTGGGGATAAAAAGAGATGACACATTCAAATCGGCTGTTGTTTTCCTCGAAATCTTAGCCAGAGTTGCAGGTATGGCCTACAGTAAGTATGGTTAACTTATTCTGCTGCATGAATATCTCATCCTACCGTTTGCCTGTTGATGGCAGGGTTAATAACTGTTAAGGCATTTTTCTCCACTATGAGCTAAAAGAATAAGGCTAGTCGACAGCATCACTGACCCAGAAGTGTATAATGGTAGCAGCCAGCAGTACCCCCAGACTCTGCAACAGATCCCCTACTGCATGGATAAAAGCCGCTCTCAAGCTGGTGTTGCCATGGCCACCAGGGAGTCCGTGAGAGTGGCCGTGTGATAGGTTGACTGTATTGTCATGGGGTCGGTGGTAGGAGGGGCCGTGGCTGTGACTGGACTGATGGAGGATTAGGGCCATTCTTCACAAACAAACAAAGCAAGCCTATTGTTAGAAGAGCAGCCAATTATCTACAACTGACCAGGTCTCGTCCAGATCTTTTCGTGCTATATTGCCAGGTCCTATTGTTTGACAATTACCATAGTAGTGGGCAAGAGAGCACAAACAGATCTGGGACCAGTCTATGTCTCTCACACCTTCACAACCAATCACATGAAGGCCAATAAAAAAAAAAAAAGAGATATTGACAAAACAGGCATTCTTAGCTTTACTCACAAGATATTGACCCCCACAGCACAGCCTGAGGTAATGAGCATGATCTGGCTGTGGATCTCATAGTCATCGTTAAGGATCCTCTGGATGGCGATGAACACCAGCACTCCTGTCACAGCCCAGATGGACAGCACTGACAGACAGGCACCCAGGATTTCTGCAGAACATTATAGGGACGATAAGAAATTGATTCATATTATATCAAGTATATGTGATACAGCCAACATTCAAGCCACAGTGGAAGTAAACAATTAGCAACTTAACTTCCATAGTGTCTTTTAATCACAATGACTACTTTCACTACACACGTGACCATGAAGGACTTTTTGGGAATGATATCTAGTCATATCAATGTTGACACATTGATGTTCCCACATTGATGTTCCCAGGAAATTAGAGAAACGTTTACTTAAGATGTCAACTACATTACTCCCTATTCACAACCCTGTACAAAAAACACATCAAAATCTACAAGAGTAAACTCTCCCACACTGAATCATAGGCTGTTGTTCAAATACAAAGGATCATTATTTTGCTTCCCTATCCAAATACACACCGAGTGGTAATTGTTATTAAATATACATTATGGAAAATTACATCTTTTGAATGTACTGAAGCTCACTGAGACATGCTCAGGAAAGTTCATCTGACTGGTGGATAAATTATATTAAATTTTGCCTCAGAACACTTTTCTGAAACGTGTGTGTATTTCATTTTCTCTATCCTCACAGGTGGCTACGAGGCACACAGTCTGGCTATCATGACCGACGCAGCTCATCTCCTGACAGACTTCGGTAGCATCATGGTCAGCCTCTTCTCTCAAGGCATATTGACACATGGTTCCAGTCTGAGTTCATCTGACTAAAACAAGGCATATTGACACATGGTTCCAGTCAGTTCATCTGACTAAAACAAGGCATATTGACATTTGGTTCCAGTCGGAGTTCATCTGACTAAAACAAGGCATATTGACACATGGTGCCAGTCTGAGTCCTTATAAAGTCAAACCAACCTGAGCGATGCCAGCCAAAGTTCATAGTTTTGGTGGGAGGTCTGGAGGAGACCCATAGAGAGAAGAGGCTGACCATGATGCTACCGAAGTCTGTGAGGAGATGAGCTGCGTCAGTCATGATAGCCAGACTGTGTGCCGCGTAGCCACCTGTGAGGAGAGAGAAAATTAAACACACACATTGTGTGTGTGTGTGTATATATATATATATATATATATATATATATATATACACACATACACACACACACGTTTCAGAAATATAATTTATCCACCAGATTGAATATTTTACAAGTTGAGTAAATAGGAAAATCTATGCTCCAAAATGTATTAGTTTCTTTCAGTTTTCTGTCTCCATTATCTTCTTCATGTGTCATTATTTATCAGAATCTTACCGAACACCTCTCCAACCATGAAGACCAGGCTGACAACAGAAGCGATGATGAGTTTCCTCTTGGCCAGCTGCTTCTCACGACTCTCTGTCCACGAAACCCTGTCATTCTCATGGCAGTGACCAGTAGCAGTAACAGGTTGCCACTGGTCAGCTACAGCAGTTCTGTCTCCAGTCTCTGCTGTTGGACTGGGACACTTGTCTTGCTCAGACCCAGGGAATGACCTGAGAGAAAACGTCCCAAGATCAAGTTGATTTGTCATATATAGTGGGTCATGGAATACATTACAATGGAAATCTTACTCACTAGAGCTCGTGTATTAAAAACAGCAAGAAAGTTTGGGACAAAACATACAAATATGTATGACAATCAGCAACTTGGGTACATTTAATAATAACTAAGCACTTGGTATACATGTTCTGTCTAGGCTGTATCTCTTTCACACAGAACCACACATCATTCTATCAACTATAAACTGATAACGGAGTTGTCCATTTATCAATTAGTGCAATTTGGACTGAACAGCTGTTAACTGAGATTAAGAAAATGCAAAATAGTAACTTTTCCTAACGTAGGCCTTAAAGGTCGGAAATAAAAAAGAGCTACATGCCCCAGTAATGCCATCGAGTATGTTGTAGTATCATCCTCGATGAGATGGTGTTTCTCAGAATCCATCATCTCCTTCAAAACAGCTCCTGAAAGTTTAGTAAGAATCAAAACAGAGGCTTAAACAGTGGCTATACAACAGCTATACAACCAAAAGGAAAACGCCACTGTCCTTATGATATCGCTGCCTCTCCGACCTAATTCCGTCAGCCTCTCAACATTGATCTGGTTCATGCCTGCGCCTGCTGAAAACCTGACACCTGTTAATCAAGTGTGGTGTTTGTATGGACACTGGGAGCTAACTGACTAGGGGCCATGATTACACAATCAACCTATCATAACAGGCCAAGTCACTCCAAGTCAGTTGTCTATTGTGGCTGCTGCTACTCATTGTGTATCAAGCATGGACTGTAAATAAATTTGAAATCAAGTCTCATGTTTTTCTGGACTACAAGCACCTTTACTCACATGCATTTCCTGTAGAAGTATGGTATTGTCATGAAAAATAAGTTATGCAGAAGACATAAATAGGCAAACAATTTATCAGAATACCCAATTTATTCATAATATACACACATAAATATATTTTACAGTATATAAAACAAAAAGTAGGATAGAAAAAAAGTGTATTAAAAGGAAGGCCTTTGTTCTAGCCACATTAGGTTGGGTGAACAATTACAGAAAGATCTTTTACCTGCATTGGAATTTTGGCAGTATTCACTGATACTGGTGAACTGCAACAGAAACCCACTTTAAAATCTGCATATTGCTGGTGTGTGAGACAATGGGTTTAAAAAGTCTAGCGGGCGTGCGTAGGAAGCGCTAAATCAAAAATATATACTGTACAGAAACGGAATTGAACAGGGTATCCACATCACACAAGATGAGATCATCAAAAGAAATAGAAAATCATACGGTTCAGGAATACAGAGAGAGTTTTAAAATGACAACATCTCCTATATTATTACACAGAGAGAAAAACTGGGAGGTATGAGAGAGACATGACAAAATGAAAACAGTGAGCACATATGTGAGTTCAGGACTGGAGTTGGTGTACAGAATCCTACAAATTGGAATCACAAGCTTTGTAAAACTGAAAACAAAGTCTGAACAAATATTGCTCTGTAGCCTACAAACAAACATATAAACAACACATTTAAACTTTAGGTATTTCTTCACAAAGATTAAAGCAGTTATTGGCTCCCACGTAAGGGGGAGTGGCAGTCCACAGCAGCCCTTACTATGACAGTGGTTCATTACGCTAAGGTGCTTAAAGTGCACATTTATTTACAAATTCAAACAGGTTACTCCTCAAATGGCAAACTATTCCTTATATAGTGTACTACTTTTGACCAGAGACTTATGGGCCCTGGTGAAAAGTAGTGCACTACATAGCTGAGGTCAAAAGGTATTGCACAAGACAAGAAGCCATTTGGGAGACATCAGTTTCTATTCAATCACCCTCTACACGATCCATTAAGCGTACACAGAAGCAGTTACCCTGAACATACTGTTTCGTACTATTTAAAAAAATCAATCTATAAAAAGATCCCCTCAACATTAAGGTAAACTTGGCTGTTGGCACAATCATAAGAATGTACGATTCTTGTAAACATAGACCACAACTGGCAATTGAAATGAGACATATATTCTTATTATGAAGATATGAAAATATACATCCACATACAGTGCCTTAAGAAACTATTCACACTACTTGACTTTTTCCACATTTTGTTGTTACCGCCTGAATTTAAAATGGATTACATTTAGATTGTGTGTCACTGGCCTACACACAATACCCCATATTGTCAAAGTGTAATTATGTTTTTAGACATTTTTACAAATTAATAAAAATGTAAAAAAATCTGAAATGTCTTGAGTCAATAAGTATTCAACCCCTTTGTTTTGGCAAGCCTAAATAACTTCAGGAGTAACAATTTGCTTATCAAGTCACAAATTGCATGGACTTATGTGACTTAAATTACTTACTTTTTTTAAAGCACACATTGAATATCCCTTTGAGCATGGTGAAGTTATTAATTACACTTTGGATGGTGTATCAATACACCCAGTCACTACAAAGACGTCCTTCCTAACTTACGTTTGCTGGAGAGGAAGGAAACCGCTCAGGGATTTCACCATGAGGCCAATGGTGACTTTAAAACAGAGTTTAATGGCTGTGACTGGAGAAAACTGAGGATGGATCCACAACATTTTAGTTACTCCACAATGCTAACCTAAACAACAAGGTCAAAAGAAGAAAGTCTGTACAGAATATTCCAAAACAGGCACTAAAGTAAAACTGCAAAAAATGTGGCAAAGAAATTAACTATATATCCTGAATAGAAAGCATTATGTTAGGAGCAAATCCAACAACACATTACTGAGTACCACTCTTCATATTTTCAAGCATTGTGGTGGCTGCATCATGTTATGGGTATGCTTGTCATAAGCAAGGACTAGGCAGTGGTTGATAAAAAGAAACAGACTTGAGCTAAGCGCAGGTAAAATCCTAGAGGAAAACCTGGTTCAGTCTGCTTTCCAAAAGACAGAGACAAATTCACCTTTCAGCAGGACAATAACCTAAAATAGGCCAATATGCACTGGAGTTACTTACCAAGACGACATTGAATGTTCCTGAGTGACCTAGTTACAGTTTTGACTTGAATCTGCTTGAAAACCTACGGCAATTTTTTTAAAGAATAATGTGCAAATATTGTACAATCCAGGTGTGCAAAGCTCTTAGAGACTTACCCAGAAAGGCTGTAATCACTGCCAATGATGACTAACAACTATTGACTCCAGATAATTATGCATTTAATTAGCAAATATTTCAAAAAACATGTTTTCACGTTGTCATTATGGGTTATTGTGTGTCGATGGATAAGAAAAATTCAGGCTGTAACACAAAATGTGGAATAAGTCAAGGGGTATGAATACTTTTTGAAGGCACTGTATATTGGCTTTGGTCACGTCTAGTACAGAGGGTTGACTGTAGCATTTAAGCACTTGCCACTGAACCCCAGAAACTGATCACAGTATTTTCAGTGGAGTGGACCATCTTGGTTGGCAGTAACAGACTGGGAAGACTAGACTGGTCCCATGTCTGTGCAGTCTTGCCAAGTACTTATGACCATAGGAGTTGGCAAAACAGCACTAACAGATCTGGGACCAGGCTATGGGAAGACGCCTCGGTAACAGGTTCTTACTGGTCCGTTGTGGTGAATATAGGATCAGAGTGGTTGGATGCAGACTGGTCGTGGTTGGACTCTGCCTTCTCAACAGCAGCAGTATGAGGTTGGACCACAACGGGTTGATGTTCACCTGCAGGGAGAACAGAAATGTACTGTTAATTCACTGAGCACTTCTCTTGAGCAGGCAGCTATTTCCTATTAGATAGATAGATATATACTTATATTGGCCCATATGAGATGAACATTTGTGCTCTTCTTGTTTTGTTTTACACAACCACTTCTATTAATGATCATCATCCACAATTCCAAACCATGTTTACCATGTAGATTAAGGCAGTAACAAAACTTGCCTTAATTACGCAATCATCACAATCAAACAAGGAATCAGGCTTGCAATGGGATAAAGTAATGACATTAGTTCAGCTAGCCCATTCAGAGCTAAAATGCCAAATTGGTAAAAGAGTCCAAAACAAGAAGCATATAGTCATGGCCAAAAGTTGAGACACAAATATACATTTTCACAAAGTTTGCTGCTTCAGTGTCTTTAGATATTTTCGTCAGATGTTGTTACTATGGAACACTAAAGTAGAATTACAAGCATTTCATAAGTGTCAAAGGCTTTTGACAATTACATGAAGTTTCTGGGGGATTCAGTTCATTTGCATGGCAAAGAGGGACTTTGCAATTAATTGCAATTCATCTGAACACTCATGACATTCTGGAGTATATGCAAATTGCCAATATACAAACTGAGGCAGCAGACTGTGAAAATTTAAATTTGTGTCATTCTCAAAACTTTTGGCCACGACTGTAGGTTAAAAAGATGCAGGGCCTTATTTTCAGGGTTGGGGAGTAACGGATTACAAAAAAAACATTCACTGTAATCCGTTACGTTACCAGCTAAAATATTGTAATCAGATTACACATACTTTAGAAAAACTAGTTGATTACTTCAAGGATTACTTTTAAAATTCAGAAAGGATGTTTGCACATTTTTTTTGCCACCTCTGTTTTCTCAATGACTTTCAAATCAGCATAGAAAAGGCGCAAGTTTAAGTTTATTCCACCTGAGCGAGTCTGACCACAAGTCAGAGACCACTATGATGACATACCAAATGTGTTTGATGGGTTGTGGGAAAAGAGCAGGAATAAGCTTTTTGTAGGCTACAGTCCAAGTCATGTCATCCAATGCGGAGACTGCTGTCGGCATCCAAAGATGATCCAACTTGAATAAACACTTGGAGGTAAGGATGATAGCAGTGGTGAAGTCTACGGAGATACGGATATCACTTACAATTGATATCTACATGGCACATTGATGTGAATCACACTGCTGCTCTCTCATTTAGCTATTTGCGCTTTACGGATTGTGGTTGTTGTGGATGGCAGTTCACAAATCTAAATGTGTATTTGAACCCAATAATGGATGAATTCAAGAAGTTTAAGCTGCCTATCAAATTGTTGTTTTTGAAACCAGTGGACAACCAGTGAAAAATTCCCTCTTGCAACAGCTGCATAGTGCAGATCCCAGCCTATGGAATAAAAGTAAGGCTTTTATTGCGCAATCTAATTCATACTGATAAAAAAAAAAATCCAAAGGCCTAATGGACACATGCTCCAACTCACACACTTAAAAAGGGGCAATCTATAGTTGCTACATCCATTTTTGGACACCCACACACACACACACAGTGAGGGAAAAAAGTATTTGATCCCCTGCTGATTTTGTACATTTGCCCACTGACAAAGATGGTAGGTTTATTTGAACAGTGAGACAGAATAACAACAAGAAAAACACATGTGAACATTTTTATAAATTGATTTGCATTTTAATGAGGGAAATAAGTATTTGACCCCCTCTCAATCAGAAAGATTTCTGGCTCCCAGGTGTCTTTTATACAGGTAACGAGCTGAGATTAGGAGCACATTCTTAAAGGGAGTGCTCCTAATCTCAGTGTGTGCCTGTATAAAAGACACCTGTCCACAGAAGCAATCAAACAATCAGATTCCAAACTCTCCACCATGGCCAAGACCAAAGAGGTCTCCAAGGATGTCAGGGACAAGATTGTAGACCTACACAAGGCTGGAATGGGCTACAAGACCATCGCCAAGCAGCTTGGTGAGAAGGTAACAAAGGAGTGGCTCAAGAAGAAGCACATTAAGGTCCTGGAGTGGCCTAGACAGTCTCCAGACCTTAATCCCATAGAAAATCTGTGGAGGGAGCTGAAGGTTTGAGTTGCCAAGTGTCAGCCTCGAAACCTTAATGACTTGGAGAAGATCTGCAAAGAGGAGTGGGACAAAATCCCTCCTGAGATGTGTGCAAACCTGGTGGCCAACTACAAGAAATGTCTGACCTCTGTGATTGCCAGGGTTTTGCCACCAAGTACTAAGTCATGTTTTGCAGAGGGGTCAAATACTTATTTCCCTCATTAAAATGCAAATCAATTTATAACATTTTTCACATGCGTTTTTCTGGATTTTTTTGTTGTTATTCGGTCTCTCACTGTTCAAATAAAACTACCATTAAAATTATAGACTGATCATTTCTCTGTCAGTGGGCAAACGTACAAAATCAGCAGGGGATCAAATACTTTTTTCTCTCACTGTGTGTGTGCATATATAGTACCAGTCAAAAGTTGACACACCTACTCATTCAAGGGTTTTTCTTTATTTGATGACTAGCTGTGTCCAAACTTATGTACGCACACACACACACACACACAGATTATTGAAGAATATAACTTATAAATGCCTCATGCGTTTAGTTCAACGGTCACACTCCATGAGAATCCAAAATATACACTTGTTTTATTCCAATGTTTGTAAACATTGTAAATGTAAACCAACACTGTATACCCCCATAACATGGTTAAAACAAGAATTGTTATATCATGGATGGTCAGTCCTTGCATTCACAGCTCTGTCTATTAACCTGAGTGTTTAAATTTCTCCAGGGCCATCCCTCAGCTTTTTACCAAAACAGAGGCGGGGTGTCCATTTTGTTATTGTTTCATCTGTGGATTTGCCCTTTAAACAGCTGCATTTTGTCAAGATATCAAAGTGTCACCAACAAAAAGGTAAACAATAGGCCTATAGCAAATGCAGCATATGGCGTTCATTTTATACATGTAAATAGCACTTTTCAGTAGTGCTCAAAGCATGCCATTCCATGAGCGCAGCATTTATTTTTCAACTCGAATCAATGAGCTCAATCAGTCCTCCATGACAACAAAATCATAAACAACAGAGAAGAGCTGGCTAATAAGTCCTTAATTAATTTAATTCTCAGGTAAAACAATTTGGCTAATCTATACTTCCATATTTACTAATCCTATTCTTGAAGATTAAGGGGTATAACATTTATTGGAATGACTGGAATTCTGATAGACTTTGGTTTTCAATGTAAAGATATAATTAAATGGTATTATTATATGTAGTAGAAAGCGATGGGTTAGAAGAAGCCTACATAACCAACCCATAAAGTAAAATGTAACATCCATATATGGCCAGCTATGTAAAACTTTAACATTGATTTATCCTGCAATAGAGGTCATTCAATTGTTAACATATATTTTTGTCTTCTTCTAATGACTCTTAAGGGTAAAGTAATCTAAAAGTAACGGAATGTAATTAGATTACGTTACTGAGTTTGGGTAATCCAAAAGTTGTTACTGATTACAATTTGACAGGTAACTAGTAACGGATTACATATAGAAAGTAACCTACCCAACCCTGACAAGCTGCTACAGTACATAGCCCACAGTAGCAAAAATCAATAGGTGTAAACAGTAAGCACGTAATACAGTATTCAAAATGAGTTAAAGCTGACCAGTTTGGAGTTTCACCTGAGTTGCCAGA
This sequence comes from Brachymystax lenok tsinlingensis, assembly GCA_030435695.1. Lineage (NCBI taxonomy): Eukaryota > Metazoa > Chordata > Actinopteri > Salmoniformes > Salmonidae > Brachymystax > Brachymystax lenok. Next base: position 36,633,230 of record CM059786.1, on the reverse strand, counting down.
GGCTGAACTTGGGCCTGGCTGAGACATAATATTTGTCTCACCAATGGAAAAACATTTTCAGACTCCTTCTACTTCATCCCTCGCAGCATGTTATAGTGCACCGGAACCCTCGCAGCATGTTATAGTGCACCGGAACCCTCGCAGCATGTTATAGTGCACCGGAACCCTCGCAGCATGTTATAGTGCACCGGAACCCTCGCAGCATGTTATAGTGCACCGGAACCCTCGCAGCATGTTATAGTGCACCGGAACCCTCGCAGCATGTTATAGTGCACCGGAACCCTCGCAGCATGTTATAGTGCACCGGAACCCTCGCAGCATGTTATAGTGCACGGAACCCTCGCAGCATGTTATAGTGCACCGGAACCCTCGCAGCATGTTATAGTGCACGGAACCCTCGCAGCATGTTATAGTGCACCGGAACCCTCGCAGCATGTTATAGTGCACCGGAACCCTCGCAGCATGTTATAGTGCACGGAACCCTCGCAGCATGTTATAGTGCACCGGAACCCTCGCAGCATGTTATAGTGCACCGGAACCCTCGCAGCATGTTATAGTGCACCGGAACCCTCGCAGCATGTTATAGTGCACCGGAACCCTCGCAGCATGTTATAGTGCACCGGAACCCTCGCAGCATGTTATAGTGCACTGGAACCATTTCCGTGTTGTGCTTGTTGATCTAAACAAAGAGAGGGGCTGATTCTAAAACTAATTTCTAATGATGTATAGCAGGGATCAAACTAGATTCAGCCGTGGGACGATTTTTTCCTCAAGCGGATGGTCCCAATTAAAAATTATTTGTAGACTGCAAATTGACCGTAAGAAGCCCAAACAGATATAACGTTTGACTAAAACATAATCATTTCAAACCTTGCTTAGATTTGTATACCATCACATACAGTGCAATGAGAAAGTATTCAGACACCTTGAATTTTCCACATTTTGTTACATTACAGCCTTACTGTGAAATTGATTAAATTGTTTTTCCCCCCTCATCAATCTACACACAATAACCCCATAATGACAAAGCAAAAACAAGTTTAGAAATGTATTAAACATAAAAAGCTTAAATATCACATTTACATAAGTATTCAGACCTTTTACTCAGTACTTTGTTGAAGCACCTTTGGCAGCGATTACAGCCTTGAGTCTTGGGTATGACACCACAATCTTGGCACACCTGTATTTGGAGAGTTTCTCACATTCTTCTCTGCAGATCCTCTCAAGCGCTGTCATGTTGGATGGGGAGCGTCGCTGCACTGCTATTTTCAGCAAGTTTTAATCAAGGATCTCTCTGTACTTTGCTCTGTTCATCTTTCCCTCGATCCTGACTAGCCTCCCAGTCCCTGACGCTGAAGAAAATCTCCACAGCATGATGCTGCCACGACCATGCTTCACCATAGGGATGGTGCCAGGTTTCCTCCAGACGTGACACTTGGCATTCAGGTCAAAGAGTTCAATCTTGGTCCTTTAGGTGCCTTTTGGCAAACTCCAAGCGGGCTGTCATGTGCCTTTCACTGAGGAGCGGCTTCCATCTGACCACTCTACTATAAAAAGGCATGATTGGTGGAGAGCTGGTTGTCCTTCTGGAAGGTTCTCCCATCTCCACAGAGGAACTCTGGAGCTCTGTCAGAGTGACCACCGGGTTCTTGGTCACCTCCCAAACTTCTCGAATTTAAGAATGATGGAGGCCACTGTATTATTGGCAACCTTCATTTTTTGGTACCCTTCCCCAGATCTGTGCTTCGACACAATCCTGTGTCGGAGCTCTACGGACAATTCCTTCGACCTCATGGCTTGGTTTTTGCTATGACATGCACTGTCAACTGTGGGACCTTATATAGACAGGTGTGTGCCTTTCCAAATCATGTCCAATCAGTTGAATTTACCACAGGTGGACTGCAATCAAGTTGTAGAATCATCTCAAGGATGGCAAAGGCTCTGAATACTTGTGTAAATAAGGTATTTCTGTTATTATTTTATATTAATTAGCAAAAATTTCTAAAAACCTGTTCCCGCTTTGTCATTGCGTGTAGATAAACTTTTCACTATAAAATAAAAAAATTCTAACAAAATTTGGAATGCACTGTAAGTATATAATGCTTAAACCACATCAGGAGACAATTTTTTTACCCTGCGTGCAGGCACCTAACACTGTTGTTTGGTTAGCAGTGTTTCTGCAGCACAAGTTGGAGTTTGCAAAAGAAAAGGCTACTGGACTGATGCAAAAAATCATATCATTCTGACAGGTAGGCTACTTTGTAGCTACTGTAGTTAACATTTAATATATGTTTTTAGGAAAGGCTCTACATCTATCAGAAGGTGGTTAGGCCTATCATTAGCGTCGCCATATATTTTTTATTTGTTAAATTGTTTTAAACCTGTACGTTTTACTTCATGAGGCAAGTCTTACCTTACTTGAAAGTAGCCTATAGCCAAAATCCCACCATAGAAACGTGAAGGCAATAATTTTTATATAGACTTACATGTGTTCTCTTGTTCTACTGGTTTTCTTTCATTGTCTAGCAGCTAAAGGCATTATCCTAGTCATATCAGCAACCCATGATAGTTGTTGCATCTTTAGATCTCCCCTCTGTCTACATGTCTAACAGATATTTCCATCTCTGTCCAGGAAACCGCTCGCATTTGCGGCGCACATTTTAGAACTGAGGTTTTTCCGCAAATTGCATTTAGGAACATTTACGCGAAGGCCTACCGCCGTCAGTACATTGCTGTGCCGAAAATGTGAAGAAATAATAGTTTAGCAACATTTTAAGTGAAACGTTCTGATCGGTTCCATCAGCCTCATTCATTGATACGCATCAGTGGGGATTAAGAAGTATACACAATACCTGCGTAGACCCTCCACTGCCCCTTCTCCCACTCACCCCTGTCCTGCTCAGCTCTGATCTGGGCCTCAAGGTCCTCTGGGTCTACGTATCCGTGCTCCTCGTCCCCCGGTGGCTTGCACTTCCCACAGCAGAAGCAGCAGAAACAGCAGCAGCAGCAGCAGGTGAAGATCCCACAGAACACCATCAGGGTCTGGGAAACACACAGGGGATTTTTGTCACACAGGGCATAGGTTTTCATGCATACACTTCTGTATGTGTGTTAAAAAACTATAATACAGAGTTTTTTCTTTCTAACTTAATTATGACTAACAATTAACATACAGTACAATTTAGCAACGCCAAGGTCGTGAGTTCATTTCCAACAGGAATCAAATGCTAACAACAACAAAAAATGTACAGTATGCACTCATTAAGTAGGTACAACAAGTCTCTTTTGGGTATAGGCGTCTGCAAAGTGTATACGTATGAAACTGTGTATAGGATCTTAAGGAAGTCTTACCTTGAACCAGCACTTGTGCATGAGGAAGTAATATTTAACACTCTCCTCTCCAAACTGCTCTGCAACATAAAGGCCCATGGAGCCGTACTCGTCATAGACCTTCCGCTTGGTTTCGTCGTTGAGGATGGAGTTGGCATTGTTGATCTCCTTAAACTTCTCAGCTGCCTCGGGGTTGTCTGGGTTCTTGTCAGGGTGATGCCTCAGTGCTAGTTTCCTGGGAGAAGAAGGCAAATGTATAGATTTTGACTAGAAATCTTCCAAAAAGAGGAAAGAACAGCAGCGCCAGGACAGCCTATACTATATAGCTTTAGTTCATGGTGCTTTTACTAAGAAAACCAACACGTTTTGAACTGTTCTGTAGTCATTCACTAAGCTTCTGTCTGTGGTTGAGAGCTTTATACCTGTATGCCTTCTTTATTTCTTCTTGCGATGCCCCCTTCTCCAGTCCGAGTACCTTGTATAGACTGTCTCCTGCGGTGGACATCTTACGTTGAGGCCTTTGGTTTGGTTCCGCCATGTTTTAGATCTGCAACAGTGATAAATACGACAGTCATGACAGGTATGCTAGGAGGACATTGAGAAAGAGTTTGCTTGTATTTTGATTTTTAGCAAATGAGACAAAATTTGCTACATTATGTTACTGTATCCATCTTCCACTAATGAGTCATACCCCCATCCACTTACCTATCCCCAGTGGTGTAAAGTACTTAAGAAGTACTTTCAAGTATTTTTACTTAAGTCGTTTTTTGGGGTATCTATACTATTTATATTTGACAACTTTTACTCCACTACATTCCTAAAGAAAATAATGTAATTTTTACTCCATATATTTTCCCTGGCACCCAAAAGTACATTTTTTATGCTTAGCAGGGCAGGAAATTGGTCCAATTCACACACTTATCAAGAGAACATCCTTGGTCATTCCTACTGTCTCTGATCTAGCGGACTCACTAAACACATCTGTTTCGTTTGTAAATTATGTCTGTGTTGGAGTGTGCAACTGACTATTCGTAAATTTAAAAAAAGAAATATGAAATTATCTACTATTTTACGTTGTATACTTAAGTATACAGTATTTTAGCAAATTACATTTACTTTTGATATATACGTATATTTACACTTTTACTTGAGACATTTTCTGTTAAGGTATGTTTACTTTTCCTCAAGTATGACAATTGGGTATTTTTTCGACCACTGCCTACACCACAAAACCATTCCCATTCATTCAATCAAACATGCTCCGGACGTTGAATGAACCTCTGTAGCTTATTCATTTGAGGAAATACAAACATTGATGAGAAAAAAGTAAAGAAATAATTCGCCTTTAAAAGACTGAGCCTGAAACAGATTGTAGGAAAGGTACCTTCAAACGTAGATAAACTAAGCATGAAAAGAAGGTAAGGCGAAAAGTCACACCGCTACATTCTACCCACTTTCTTTCGACGGGGGTCGATGTTGTCTTTTTTAGTGTCCCTAGAATCTTTGTCCACGACGGCACACTTACTGTTACGCATTTGCCTGTTTAAAAACAAAGTGTAGACTCACATAAAATGACCTCCCTCCCAAAACAAAACTTGACGGTGACCTCAGGAAGTCGAACATTTCATTTCAGGCTGCCAATTCCGGTCTGCCGTCACGGGTCAGCCTGTGGCGTGGTGCGCATGAAACCATCCGGGCGCTCTCCGGGTACTGTGGCCATTAAACCAGCCGGGCGCTCTCCTGGTACTGTGGCCATGAAACCATCCGGGCGCTCTCCGGGTACTGTTGCCATGAAACCGGCCGGGCGCTCTCCGGGTACTGTGGCCATGAAACCAGCCGGGCGCTCTCCGGGTACTGTGGCCATGAAACCAGCCGGGCGCTCTCCGGGTACTGTGGCCATGAAACCAGCCGGGCGCTCTCCTGGTACTGTGGCCATGAAACCATCCGGGCGCTCTCCGGGTACTGTGCCCATGAAACCATCCGGGCGCTCTATATTAGCAATATGTTTCTATCAGACTTTGTGGGCAGACTGAATATGGAAAATCAACACATAGTATTACATAGGCTATAGAACATGTCTACTATAACGATTTAATGTGTGCTAATGATTAGTTATGAACAGCAAATCAATTATTACAAACAATATTTTTTACAAACAATATTGATTGTTCTTGTTGAAAAAAATAGTTTTTTCTTGTTTATAATGAAATCACAGATGGGCCAAACAAATTGTACCATTACCAGTAACCCAGTTTTTGTTTTAGACAAAGTAAAAAATGATATACATAATTTGATTGAACAATAAACAGGTGATACAAATACTGTTAAGTGGAAGAGAGTGAGGAGACACTGACACCGTAGTTACTGTAGTAGGAAACACGAAAGCTTTATATCTAGCTTTCAACACAGTATTTATCAGCTCGGTCACCTTATAACATTCAGGACATTTGCATTCAACTACCTCGTACCTCTGCACATTGACTCGGTACAGGTACTCCTTGTATATAGCCTCGTTATTTAATTGTGTTACTATTTCCATTTTTCTTACTTTCTAACTCTGCATTGTTGGTTAAAGGCTTGTAAGTAAGCATTGCATGGTAAAGTCTACACCTGTTATATACGGCGCATGTGACAAATAACATTTTATTTTGATATATGTTTTAGAGGTGAATGGTCATCAACCAAGTTGCTCAACCAAATGTTGAGTTTGGAACTAGATGGAAAGATGACACCGTCACTAGAGGTCCCATCATTGTGGGTTCATGACATTGATTACAATCTTTCCCATGTTTCTATTGGCTTCCATGTGTCTGTGAGCATCAGCTACCTGGTCCAGACTGAACATGCTGTCGATCACAGGCCTCAGGAGGCAGGGGGAGCTGGTCGGGTCTGAGAAGTGAGGTAGGGCCCTTTCAGAGAAGGCTCTCACCAGATCTGCTTTATACTGACAGGAGAAAACACAGGACCACACACTTCACATTTAGAAAGTAGTAACAAAGACAGTGTTCTAGGCTGGGGTAAGGCTAAAGTGTTTAATTGCATGGCGTTTGAGTTAGAGGTCCATATCCAACACATATTGAAAGTTTTACTTTGGGCATTATTGCACACAGAAAATCTGTGTTGTCGGCGCTGCCTTTCACTGACATCATATTTTAAACTTTTTAATTGACATTATAATATTAGTTTCTACTGTGGAAATAATTTCCTCTTGTAGAAACAAGTAACTGATCAATCAATCATCAATACCTCACCTGCAGACTGCGTGACCTGAGGAGACTACACAGGAGCTGTCCTCGTTTGGACAGCAGCTTGCCCAGTATGTCTCCTGTCACAGTCTTTCCTCCCATGCAGCCATACAGCACCCATCGTCCATCTGTGGCCAGACAGGCCACGTTCCTCTCCCAGTTGGACCCACCAATGCAGTCCAGGATGACGTTTGCTCCTCTGCCTGCTCAAAGCTTGCCTGCTTAGTCTAGTTTGATCCAATGGTTTCTCTGGATACATCTCTCTCTCTGTATGTCTAAGATTTGTATTCACACACAATGATTTGTATGCAATATGATACAATTATCAAATAAACTCACTCAATGTTGTAAGCAGTTCACAACACCCTAGATTCATTATTATGTGAAATAGCATTTATGTTCTCATTGATCTGATTATTAACTCACCTGCTGTAAAATTACTAACTTTCTCTGCAAAGTCCTCATGTTTGTAGTTGAAACCAGCAGCGGCTCCCAGTGTCTCTGCCATCTGTAGTTTCTCAGAGCTTCCTGCAGTAACTATGGGAATAGCCCCAGCCAATCGGACCAGCTGGACAGCGGCAGTCCCCACCCCACTGGCCCCAGCATGCACCAACACTATCTCTCCTTCCTTCACCTGAGCTACGAAAGAAGAGATCGAACATACATTTACAAGTCTGGGTTTCCCGATCGGTGCTTTGATTAAATGCCTGAATGCAAATATGAAATAGCCTTTCTTGGCTATGCAGGTCTCTTTTGGAAAAGAGGTATTCTGACCTCAATAGGACTTCCTGGTTAAATAAAGGTTAAAGTAAAATAAAACTTGCTATAGAGCCCTACCTACGAAGTGCAGGAGCTGAAATGCAGTGAGCCAGGCCTCAGGTATGGCTGCAGCCTGGTAGACAGTGAGATGAGTGGGGATAGACATGAGAAGCTCCTCTGGAACAGCCACATACTCGGCATACCCTCCTCCAGAGAGTAGGGTCATGACCCGGTCCCCTAGCCCCCAGCACTGCCTAACCCCTGGGCCAACACTGGCCACCGTACCAGCCGCCTCCAAACCCAGGACTTCACTCTCACCAGGTGGAGCGGGGTACAGTCCTTTCCTCTGTCAGAAATAGAAACAACTTTAGTATCTTAGCATAACAATAGTTAACATAATATTTGCAATCCACTTCAGTGTTCAGTTTGCAATTGAGCTTGCTGAACATTCACCTCTGTGACTGTCCAAATACTTGCTATAGGTGACGCTATATAGGCATAGGCTTAGAGTGATCCTGTGACTGTCCAATAGGAGGTGAAAGAAGTGATAAAGACTTTGTTGTTGATGTAGAGCCACAAATGAATATTCATATGTTCTATAGGGGTATACCTGCAATGTGTCAGCCCTGTTCAGAGCGGTTGCATGGACTCTGATGAGGACTTCTCCATGTTCAGGTTGAGGTCTGGGGACATTCCTCAACAGCATACTCTCTGGTCCCCCTGGTGTGTCAACACACACTGCCATCATCATCTGATAACCATAAATAATTAATAAATAATTGTATTTGGCAGACGCCTTTCAGGACACTCAAAGCCATAAAATCAAGTGCAGGTTCAAATCAATCATTCAATAGTGATCCAATAGTGATCCCCGAGATGAAAAGGTACAGTTCTGACCCTGAACAAGGCAGTTAACCCACTGTTCCTAGGCCGTCATTGAAAATAAGAATTTGTTCTTAACGCACTTGCCTAGTTAATTAAATGTAAAATAAAAAAAGGAATAAAAATACATAACGACAAACGTGTGTTGTATGACAAGCCACCTCTACATCTGTTCCTTTGGGGAAATATTGCGTAATAAAGACTATTAATAAGGTACTTGCATTGTTTTCTGATGGTCTCTGATGTTGTGACATGTCTTCAAGAACCTTGACTGAAAAAATAAGTTCCGAACTGACTTACAAACAAAACATCTGATACAAGAAATGCGTTAAAGACAGGCCTACTTGCGCAAAGTTTACGCAGTGTTGATTGAGGTAGTGCAACCATGTAGCCATTGACAACCTAGTAAAATCGCCAATGTAGCTTTAATGACAGATATTTTGTTGCGAGTATTGGCTACATTGTTTACACTTCCTATCACATCGCCAATGTGGGCAGAAAGTTGTCAGAACTATCGAACATCTGTCCAGCTCATTCTGCCACACAACAGGAGAGGGCAATGAACTTGAATTACAAAAGTATGTTATGTAAGCTAAGAAAAAAGAACATTGCACAACAAGAGGTGCTGCAAATAAAGCATTATAATAGTCTTGAAAGCTTGTTTTTAGGCTACTTACCAAAAGAGCTCAACAATTCCCAGAGAATGTGCTTATAGTGGGTTTATGAGTTGCCTGATTGTAATTCCTCTTACCTGCTGCTGTTGCCCCCACACATATTTGTAGGGAGGGAACAAGAGCAAGCTAAATAATTACCTCTCAAAACCATTTCAAGTTAAACTTAAACCAAAGATTATAGGCTACACTCTGAAATACGCCAATTTAATGAAATTGTGACAGCCAGCAGACTGATAACCATGTAAGGCCTGGGTTATTACACAACACTGTGACAATCCTCAACACATAATTAGAGAAGAACAATAACACAGTCATTCAATTCCCTACCACCCCTGGGAGAAATACAATAACCCTACAACAATGCATGCTTATATGTCATAGCAGCCAACACTCCCCTGTGTAGCCTATCCAGAGTAGCCTACTGATCTGCTCACATCCACACCTCAGAAGGTAACAGAGCAACATCGTGGGAAAACTGTAGACACACGCTTGTGATACAGGTCGTCGTTCGTTGACCAGGTAAGACAATTTGATGAAACCTTGATTTACAAGTGAAACTTAATGGATATATTGAATAAGAATATATTTAGTTATGGTCATGTTTGGGTGAGTATTGTCAATGTGACGAAAACAGGAACAAATAGAGCAGTCAAAAACGAATCTATTCCTTTTATTTCCAAGCACCATGATAAGGCATGATCTGGAAATGACCGAGGTGGTCAACCGCAAGAGACCAACGTCTGTTCTGGATGTGAGGTTTCTGAATCACCAGGAGGACATTATTCTTCGACACAAACTGACCCTGTTAGACATGAGGCACAGGTACACCCTCAGAGTTCTGTGTCAGGATAGAAACTCGCTGATGATGGAACACAGGAAACTACTACTTCTCAAAGTCTGTGAACCTTGTGCCACTATCAACAAAACCATGAAAGAGATATCCGAAACTAAAAAGGCAAGGATGGATCGTGCAGTCTCTGCCTCTGACAACAGACGGTTGTACTCCAGTAAATCTCTTTCCATCGACAGAGGAAAACTAGTCTCATGTTGGCAGACATCAAACAGTAATCTCATTGTAGAGAAACCTAGAATGGCTGGGGTTGGGGCTAGAAGAACACAAATGCTGAGCTTGAGGAGATCTCAGTCAGCACAGCCCAAAACCGTGCACTCTGCCAAGCATGGAGAGACACAAGCAAGGGCAGGACACTCTGCCAAGCACAGAGAGACAGAGGCAGGGCACTCTGCCAAGCACAGAGAGACAGAGGCAGAACACTCTGCCAAGCACAGAGAGACAGAGGCAGAACACTCTGCCAAGCACAGAGAGACAGAGGTAGGGTCAGGGGTGTTTTCTATCATGCAGCTGAGGCAAATGTCCACTATCGACTGTATCTCAGAAAAGGAGCTGGCCAGTCAACAGCAACATACTAGAGGAGAGAAGGAGAGACTGAAACAATGTCAGCGGGATATGCTAAGTCAGAAAATAAACAACTTTCTGAAAACACTTGACAACACTTGTAATGAGCAGATTGAAACATGACAGAAGTATTGCTTTCACCGGTCAGATAAAAACACGTTATACCACTTTTTTTGAGAAACCTGATCTTCATATCGTGTTTCATGTAAACTATTTTGTTTCCTAGTAACCTTTGTGAAGTAATTATCCACTTTTGAAAGACTGTAAATGCAGACCATCAGGTTTCCTCTGTGAGGTAAATCTTGGGTAGCTTAGGGGAATAGTACCATTGCTTTTAGTTAACTGATGCAGTCAAATAAATCAAGACAATACCAATTTAACTTAGCAAAACATACTGCATTGTTGTCATTATATTGCAAACAGGGTTGTCAAACTAGAGTAAAATGGGTACTTTTCTTTATTAGCAAAAATATATACATGCGCAAACAATGTTGAAATAGCGTAAGGGAATAGCAAGTACATAAACTCAAAAAGATATACACTGAGCGTACAAAACATTAAGAACACCTGCTCTTTCCACGACACAGACTGACCAGGTGAATCCAGGTGAAAGATATGACCCCTTATTGATGTCACTGGTTAAATCCACTTCAAATCAGTGTAGATGAAGGGGAGGAGACAGGTTAAAGAAGGATGTTTAAGCCTTGAGACAATTGAGACATGGATTGTGTATGTGTGCCATTCAGAGGTTGAATGTATGAGACAAAAGATTTAAGTGCCTTTGAACGGGGTATGGTAGTAGGTGCCATGCGCACCAGTCCACCACCCAAAGTAGATCCAGCCAAATTGATACAACTGTGGGAAGCACTGGAGTGAACATGGGCCAGCATCCCTGTGGAACGCTTTTGACTTCATGCCCCGACAAATTGAGGCTGTACCTAATGCTTGGTATACTCATAACAGACAACCACTAGATAGCGACTGATAATGAAATTAGTATAAAAAGATATGTTAAATAAATGAAATACATTGACATAAACAAACAACTGCTCAGTCTTGAGCGTATTTACAGCATACTGTGATCAGACTAAGCGATACTGCCAGTCTTCTTCATGGTCACCAAGGCTGTGTGTAATGGAGTCTCCAGGAGTAGGGCTTGGTTCTTCTTCCATTGTGGAGAACTGGCCAGCGCAGTGTCTATACACACAAACACACATTAAGGAAGAAGCGGACGTGTGCATGGATACAAATAACATCCTCAAGCAATATATATACACATATAAATACACACACAGACTACCGTTCAAAAAAAGTTTGGGGTCACATTTTTTTGTCCATTAAAATAACATCAAATTGATCAGAAATACAGTGTAGATGTTGTAAATGACTATTGTAGCTGGAAACTGCTGACTTTTTATGGAATATCTACATATGCGTAGAGGCCCATTGTCAGCAACCATCAATCCTGTGTTCCAATGGCACGTTGTGTTAATTAATCCAAGTTTATCCTTTCAAAAGGCTAATTGATCATTAGAAAACCCTTTTGCAATTATGTTAGCACAGCTGAAAACTGTTGTTCTGATTAAAGAAGCAATAAAACTGGCCTTCTTTAAACTAGTTGAGTATCTGGAGCATCAGCATGTGGGTTCGATTACAGGCTCAAAATGCCCCCCCAAAAAATACCTTTCTTCAGAAACTCGTCAGACTATTCTTGTTCTGAGAAATGAAGGCTATTCCATGTGAGAAATTGACAAGAAACTGAAGATCTTGTACAACGCTGTGTACTACTCCCTTCACAGAACAGCGCAAACTGGCTCTAACCAGAATAGAAAGAGGAGTGGGAGGCCCCCGGTGCACAACTGAGCAAGAGGACAAGTACATTAGAGTGTCTAGTTTAAAAAACAGACACCTCACGAGTCCTCAACTGGCAGCTTAAATAAATAATACCCGCAAAACACCAGTCTCAATGTCAACAGTGACGAGGCGACTCTGGGATGCTGGCCTTCTAGGCAGAGTTCCTCTGTCCAGTGTCTGTGTTCTTCTGCCCATCTTAGTCTTTTATATTTACTGGCCAGTCTGAGATATGGCTTTTACTTTGCAACTCTGCCTAGAATGCCAGCATACCGGAGTCGCCTCACTGTTGACATTGAGACTGGTGTTTTGTGGGTACTATTTAATGAATCTGCTAGTTGAGGTGGCTGTTTCAGTGTGTGATATATATATATATAGTTGAAGTCGGAAGTTTACATACACCTTAGCCAAATACATTTAAACTCAGTTTTTCACAATTCCTGACATTTAATCCTAGTAAAAATGCCCTGTCTTAGGCCAGTTAGGATCACCACTTTATTTTAAGAATGTGAAATTTCAGAATAATAGCAGAGAGAATGATTTATTTCAGCTTTTATTTATTTCATCACATTCCCAGTGGGTAAGAAGTTTACATACACTCAATTAGTAATTGGTTGCATTGCCTTTAAATTGTTTAACTTGGGTAAAACGTTTCGGGTAGCCTTCCACAAGCTTCCCACAATAAGTTGGGTGAATTTTGTCCTATTCCTCCTGACAGAGCTGGTGTAACTGAGTCAGGTTTGTAGGCCTTCTTGCTCACACATGCTTTTTCAGTTCTGCCCACACATGTTCTATAGGTCAGGGCTTTGTGATGGCCACTCCAATACCTTGACTTTGTTGTCCTTAAGCCATTTTGCCACAACTTTGGCAAGTATGCTTAGGGTCATTGTCCATTTGGAAGACCCATTTGCGATGTCTTGAGACGTTGCTTCAATATATCCACATAATTTTCCATCCTCATGATGCCATCTATTTTGTGAAGTGCACCAGTCCCTCCTGCAGCAAAGCACCCCGACAACATGATGCTGCCACCCCCGTGCTTTACAGTTGGGATGGTGTTCTTCGGCTTGCAAGCCTCCCCCTTTTTCCTCCAAACATAACAATGGTCATTATGGCCAAACAATTATATTTTTGTTTAATCAGACCAGAGGACATTTCTCCAAAAAGTACAATATTTGTCCCCATGTGCAGTTGCAAATCGTAGTCTCGCTTTTTTATGGCGGTTTTGGAGCAGTGGCTTCTTCCTTATTGAGCAACCTTTAAGGTTATGTCGATATCGGACTCGTTTTACTGTGGATATAGATACTTTTGTACCTGTTTCCTCCAGCATCTTCACAAGGTCCTTTGCTGTTTTTCTGGGATTGATTTGCACTTTTCGCACCAAAGTACAATCATCTCTAGGAGACAGAACGCGTCTCCTTCCAGAGCGGTATGACGGCTGCGTGGTCCCATGGTGTTTATACTTGCGTACTATTGTTTGTACAGATGAACGTGGTACCTTCAGGCGTTTGGAAATTGCTCCCAAGGATGAACCAGAATTGTTGAGGTCTACAATAATTTTTCTGAGGTCTTGGCTGATTTCTTTAGATTTTCCCATGATGTCAAGCAAAGAGGCACTGAGTTTGAAGGTAGGCCTTGAAATACATCCACAGGTACACCTCCAATTGACTCAAATTATGTCAATTAGACTATCAGAAGCTTCTAAAGCCATGACATCATTTTCTGGAATTTCCCAAGCTGTTTAAAGGCACAGTCAACTTAGTGTATGTAAACTTCTGACCCACTGGAATTGTGATACAGTGCATCATAAGTGAAATAATCTGTCTGTAAACAATTGTTGGAAAAATGACTTGTGTCATGCACAAAGTAGATGTCCTAACCGACCTGCCAAAACTATAGTTTGTTAACTTCTTAGGGAGCGGCTCCCGAGGTGACGAGGTATAACATTTTTCACATGCGTTTTTCTGGATTTTTTTGTTGTTATTCTGTCTCTCACTGTTCTTCTGAACCTACCATTAAAATTATAAACTGATCATAAACTATTGGTAGATGAGTAAAAATAAAAAACGAAATTGAATATCCCTTTGAGCATGGTGAAGTTATTAATTACACTTTAGATGGTATATCAATACACCCATTCACTACAAAGATACAGGCGTCCTTCCTAACTCAGTTGCCGGAGAGGAAGGAAACCGCTCAGGGGTTTCACCATGAGGCCAACGGTGACTTTAAAACAGTTAGAGTTTAATGACTGTGATAAGAGAAAAGGATGGATCAACATTGTAGTTACTCCACAATACTAACCTAATTGAAAGAAAGGAAAAGAAGGAAGCCTGTACAGAATACAAAAATTTCAAAACATGCATCCTGTTCGCAACAAGGCACTAAACTAATACTGCCAAAATATGGCAAAGCAATGGACCTTTTGTCCTGAATATAAAGTGTTATGTTTGGGGCAAATCCAATACAACACATTACAGAGTAGAACTCTCCATATTTTCAAGCATAGTGGTGGCTGGATCATGTTATGGGTATGCTTGTAATTGTTAAGGACTGGGGAGTTTTTCAGGATAAAAAATAAACGTAATGGAGCTAAGCACAGGCTAAATCCTAGAGGAAAACCTGGTTCAGTCTGCTTTCCACCAGACACTGGGAAATGAATTCACCTTTCAGTAGGACAATAACAAAACACAAGGCCAAATCTACACGGAGTTGCTTACCAAGAAGATAGTGAATGTTCCTGAGTGGCCGAGTTACAATTTTGACTTAAATCTACTTGAAAATCTATGGCAAGACCTGAAAAGGTTGTCTAGCAATGATCAACAACCAATATGACAGAGCGAAGAATTTTGAAAAGAACAATGGGCAACTTTTCATTATGGGGTATTGCGTGTATATGGGTGACATTTTTTTAAATCCATTTCATTTTGAATTCAGGCTGGAACAGAACAAAATGTGGAATAAGTCAAGGGGTATGAATACTTTCTGAAGGCACTGTACATATATCTGTACATCCATTAAAACAACCATAGATTAGAAAACAGAAGTATTGCTCGCTACGCTACGGTACGCTCAAAGGTTAATATTATCGACACTCCGGTCACGTCAAGGTTAAAGATGCACTACGCAGAAATCACTCTGCCATTTCCAAAAATTCTAAATACATATTGCAGCTTTAATATTATCAACGCTCCGGTACACTCATTTACACTCAAAGGTTCATATTATGTATCCAGTTGGTGTTTATGAGTTCTACCTTCAGACTCTATGTTGACCCGGGTGGGCAGGCACTGTGTGTGGTCAGCATACTGCAGTGTACAGAGTATAGCCCCCGCCTTCTCTCCTGGTACAGTGAACATCAGCACCAGTATAGTACAGAGGGCATTACTTTCCGCCACCTGAACAGAGCTATGGATCTCCTGGAAGCAGACAGAGAACAGGGCAGAAGACTGGTCTAGACATTTTGTCTATAGTAGGAGCCTTCAGAGTAAACATAATGTAGCCATCTAACATACTGTGTACTGTACAGCTATCACAACAAAGGTTTCTGGTACTATGTTCTTACACCTCTCTTTACTTTGAGCAGACAATAACAGTGTATTTTTACATCTGCATAAGATGCATAATATATGAAAATGGATGAACATTCCATTTCAGATATCAATGTGGATGACTGGTACCCTGGTACACTAATACGCTGGTACCTTGGTGAGGTGTAGCTGCTGCTTGCGGCCAGCGTAGGCATTGAGATACTGGCTGAGGGTGTCCAGGAAATCCCTGATGTCTGTCTGCATGTTGCCCTGCGTAACAAGCCTCTCCAAGGGGATGAACGGAGGGATGTTATGCCGGCAGATCCTCAGATTAGACCCCAGATCTATCTCCAGGTTATATGTCTCAAGGTAGACGCCTTCGTATGCAGTGGCCAACGAGACACACACTCCTTTACCTTTACGAGTCTGGAGGACATCATACCCACCTGAGAAAGACGACGAAGGGGAAAGAGGCGTGGATGGATGGTTGGTGATATTGTCTAAAGAGTTGCTATACCACACACACAGAGAGACACACACACACAGAGAGACACACACAGAGAGACACACACAGAGAGACACACACAGAGAGAGAGAGAGAGAGAGAGAGAGAGAGAGAGAGACACACAGAGAGACACACACACACACACAGAGAGACACACACAGACACACACACACACACACAGAGACACACACACACACAGAGACACACAGAGAGAGAGAGAGAGAGAGAGAGAGAGAGAGAGACACACAGAGAGACACACACAGAGAGACACACACAGAGAGACACACACAGAGAGACAGAGATTGTTGATCATATTTGGGTTATAAGTACCTACCTATAAGATGGTGAGCATGAAGCAGGTCCTTCAGTTGTGTGTGTTTGGCCATCAGCAGCAGAAGTTGTGAGTTATCTGAGCCATCTTCCTGGTCATCAACATCCTCATTCCTCTCACATGGAACACCTGTCCGGTCCAGTAGAGATCTCATCTTCTGGAGAGACTAGAAAGTAATACATAATGTTGAACTACTGTAAGCTCTGAGCAGCAGCCTACGACCACACATTGACTTCTCAGATTCACATGCAACCTGTGTTAACTGTTTGATACCATTTAGCATTTCGCTACACTCGCATTAACATCTGCTAACCATGTGTATGTGACCAATAAAATTTGATTTGATAAAACCAAGGTTATGTACATTTGTAAACATTCTATAACACCACTTCCACCTATGAGTACTCATCCATTTATTCAGATAATAAATTATAGCTACTGCCAGGTAATGTGACATTAGTATAAGTGATCTCAGAAATGATCTATCTAGTTTACCGTATTTGCCTTTATTTCAACTTGTAACTGGTCTCTTTTCCTGAGGAGTGCCTGCAGGGTTGCATTCAGTTCTTCCTCGCAACTACTCTGCCGAAGATCCTGCTGCTTCAAGTTGCTCGCCTCCATTTCCAACATGTTCAAGTGTCCCAAAACACCTGGGGATAGAAACAAGGTTGGATAATAAAATTAGAACCAACCAGCATGGTCAATTACACACCTTTAAGACCAATCTACTCAAACATGACATTTGTACACTCTTGATAACACAAACACAGGTATCTGACGCGAACGTGACCTTTTCTCGCTCCTTCCATCGTGTCCTCGGTGTGAGCTAATGTTAGCTAGCCTTAGCTGGCTAGGGTACTTCTGAAAGTTGTCAGCAAAGATTGAACAATGTTTGACACGCGTAAGTCAATGCCAAAATAACACACTAATGACGCGTGCATGGAGTTATTAAGTACATTAGAGATATCTAGTCTATATATCTATCTATGTTAATAACATTTACACATTAGGTCACTTCAATTTGGCGGCTAGATGTCCAACCCGGAAGCAGCTGGGGCAGCAGGAAGCCTAGTGGTTGGAGCGTTGGGCTAGTAACCGGGTTGCAAGTTCAATTCCCCGAGCTGACAAGGTACACATCTGGCCTTCTGCCCCTGAACAGGCAGTTAACCCACTGTTCCTAGGCCGTCATTAAAAATAAGTATTTGTTCTTAACTGACTTGCCGAGTTAAATAAAGATACAAAAAAAAAAAAACCCGGAAGCAAATCTGTCTTCTTTTCGTTTTCCTTTCAGGATCACAGAAAGGTGGATCTCTGAAGAAGAGGAAGAGGAGGTTTAAGAGAATGAAGAAAGGAGAAGTTGGATTTGAATTGGAGGAAGATGGCCATAAAAATGGAGATGTGGGTGTTGAAGAATGTTGTCGAGTGCCAACAGTGAGCCGTCGTCCAGACCCAGTTCTGGAGGGAAGTGGATGGGGGTGTTAAGTGATAAATGATAAAGAAGAATCTGGACCAGTAGGAGTGACATTTTTTTCCGGAGAAAGTGGACACTGACCAGAGGGAGCTGGCACTCAGTGAGTTTGAGTCTCTACCAGGCAAAGTCAGTTATCCTGTTAGATCTCAACCTGTTAGAATCAACTGCGCTGTTTCAGGTGCAACGTTTATGGTCATGTTGCAGCAGTGTGTAGGATGGAGATTCCAAGATGTGGAAGTGTGCATGAGGGCATGGGATAGAAGATTGTGTCGTTTTGGTGGATAAAGTTGTATGTGTCAACTGTAGGGGTTTCCATGTTGCTGTGAGTAGAAGATCTGTGCCGGCACAGAGGGATAGGCCGACGAGTGATTTATGCTTCGTAAGGTTGGTTTCTTAGTGTTCACAGCAATGCTTATCAACTGTACCGCAGAAATGGAATGTAGTAAATCACAGAAAATAGATGTTGTGGTGGCAGCTGCAGAGAAAAGTATTTGGAAATACGAGATTTGACGTCGGAAGAGTTCCAGTGTTGAGGGATGGTTTCCCGTCCTCCCAGGTCGTTGGCATGGTGCAGGAACAGATAGGGTCAATGTAGTGAAATAGGGTAGTGAGTTATTTTCATGAATGTAGGTGGCAGCTGCAAAGAAGTACAAGGGTGTATGAGATTTTGCTGCAGAAGAGTTATGAGATGTTTTGAGATTTGGTATTGTTTTTTAAATTGTGGTATATAGATGTAGCGTTGGTTTGTGATGTAGCGTTGGTTTGTGATTGAAACACACACTACCGTACAGTAGGTGGCGGCATGCACAAACGAAATGTGCGAACGTCATGATGCCGAAGAAGAAGTCATCCTCCTGTGTACTTTTTCCAGATAATCGACTTTATTAGCTATAGCTTTACAAACATAACTTGAGTATCAGAAGCTTGAGACAGGCTTTTGATTTTCACTGATCACCTATGGGGCGATTATCATCAGATTCAGAGATGATGCCTGGTCTTAAGCAAACCACGTTTTGAGCGCATAACTAAGTTAAGCAATCACTGTCGCCATGGATGATGCAAGACAGACAAATAAATGTTGGATTGGAAGTTGGACTATTCTGCACCACACCGTATCCAAGTAAAAAAACTCAGATAAATAAGTGTTGGATTGGAAGTGGAACTACTCTGCACCACACCTTATCCAGGTAAGGGTGTACAGTCAGTGGGTCTGTCAAATTTGAGCTAAAACCAACTTAATTATCATTTGTTTAATTAAAAAGACAGTAAAAGGTATGGAATTTGTCATTACTGTGACTATTTCATATTTATAGGTAAGAAAAGAGACAGTTGTGCATGTTGTCCTACTGTATGCGTAGCAAAGGACTGAGGCTATACATGTTTGGATTTCACTGGTATGCAGGGTAAAGTTCACAGAGGTTGTGCTGCGCTCAGCATGTTTTCGGACTTTATCTGTTATCCTGTTACTGCAGTGGGCTAAATCAGGGCCACACAGTGTTTATTGGTAGTCTCAAACAAAAATCTACATCTCACACACGGTTATGAGCTTTAAAAAAAGAAGGCGCCTGTACCATGTCAGATATAGAATTGAAATGCATTACATTTTGAGTTTGCATTACAATATTACATTTATATATATATCACAGAAGCCTGAATTGTAACAAAACCGTTAGACATAGACATTTTATGCAGTTAAAAAAATTAAATAATGTTGATTAGTTATGAAATTATGATTTTTTTTTAATAATATTCCACCAATGTGGCCACTAGGTCATTTGACTGCAGGAAGGGTCTAGTAAGAAGAATGTGTTGTCTATATTTTGATTCATTATTGTTCTTTTTAAAGTCGTTTTGAGAACATTGTCAAAGATCATTGATAATGTTTTCTCTGTCGCCCCCTTGTTTTAACCTTGAAGGTCAAATGTATTTTCAGTGGGAGTCATGACATGCGCTTTGCCTCAGAATTTCACTCACAGGCACCGAGATATGAAGATGACAAGGGCGATGCAATGGCAGTAATGGAAAATCACTTCTGAACTCTTGTGGAGGCAACTTTGCCTGCTTGTCAAGTTGAGTGTCTTTTCCAGAAGGATGTCGGGACCTGAAGGAGAGGTATGTGAAAGCTTCTTGCATTGACAATGTGTGTGCAGAAAGTCATCTAGATCTATTGTGGCAAACAATTAACCTAGTTTATCATACTCCCTCAAGAAAACAGAACATGGTTTTGGTATCTAGGTAGGTAGCTACCAATAAAGGCTTCATTACGAGTTAATCAACATCTCCCCCCCCATATTTAATTCTAGTGTGTCTGAAGTCTGTGCAAGGCTCTTGGGATCTCCTTGCGGATGGGTGTGGACACCCTTATGGATGAGCCCCTCCACCTCCATCCCATTCAGCCATAGTAGCCATATCCTGATTCCTGGCACCAAGATGGATGCTTTGGCACAAATGCACTTCACCACTATCGACTATGTCATATTTGCCCTTTTGTTGGCGTCGTCCATGGGCATAGGGCTGTACTATGCGCTGTCAGGGGGTCGGCAGCGCACCACTCAGGAGTTCCTGCTGGCGGACCGGAGCATGAGCTGCCTCCCTGTGTCTCTGTCACTAATCGCTACATTTCAATCAGCGGTGGCTATAGTGGGCGTACCAGCGGAGATCTATACCCATGGCACTCAGTACTGGTTCATAGGCTGTGCTTACATCCTGGGGCTATTCATTCCAGCACACGTTTTCATTCCTGTGTTCTACAGGCTGCATCTTACCAGCGCTTACCAGGTATGTATTCTAGGCTATTCTCTCTGCAAGCTTAGCTCTGGATGGAGAGAAATGTTTGGAATGAGAATATGTAGGCTAATACCAGTTGACATGTATAGGCCTAGCTCTTAAACCCTGCTAAGTTGTTTCCATAGGTTTGGTTTCTGTCAGGGAAATAAGTGCTGAATATACTGCTGTGTATATCACTTAATGATGGTATTTTTCTTTTCAGTATCTGGAACTGCGGTTCAGCAAACCAGTGCGTATCTGTGGAACAGTTACCTTCATCTTTCAGACGGTAAGGTCCACACCAGATGGAATATAAAGACCAAAACCGGGAGAAGGTTGTTGATTATAAGTTTTTCCTCTGATGACTACTGCTATCTCTTGCAGGTCATCTACATGGCTGTTTGCGTGTACACTCCAGCCCTAGCACTCAACGCAGGTCAGTAACTCAGGCTCTTTTATGCTTTCAGGATTTACAGACAGTGATGAGACTTTATGGGCGGTTTATGGCCGGTTTCCCTGACAAAGATTAAGTAGTACAGGACTAAAACGCATTCTCAATGGACATTCTCCATTTAAAATAGCTTTTTAGTCCAGGACTACTAGGCTTAATCTGTGTCTGGGAAACGGTCCCTACGGGTCTAACACTCGTGATAAAAAAGATATATATATATATGTTTTGGGGCTACACCATTTCAGCTCCAGATATTCTACTGTGTTTTGTGCCGTGAGTAGGTTATTTACAATTGTGCAACATGTTGGTTGCTTAATTTTCTTTCATTCTTCCCCATAGTTACTGGCTTTAATTTATGGGGAGCAGTGCTGGCCACTGGACTGGTGTGTACACTGTATACAACTCTGGTAAGTTGTTCATAGTAATTTTCTGAGTTTGTAATGAAGCTGTTATTACACAAAGGTAAAAAGAAAAACTGAAAATATGACGTAATTAAAAGACTTACACAACATTTACCCATGAAAAGCTTTTTGTATAATGTTGACGTTGTGAAATGTCATTCCGAAGTAAAATCTTTCTTAAAATGTTTGATATTACATCAGCCATTATTAGCCTGAAGCCTATATGTGATTAGTTTCAGGAAATGTCACGCATCACTACTTCACAGGAGAGCCATTTGAACGTGAACTTTTTTTTCTCTACTTTTGGTAGCCTTAACTTCATGTTGGTTCGCAATCATAATGTTGACAAAGTTCCAGTGATACTCTGCATTTTCCTCGACAGGTTTTCTTGTCATGGTCCTTAATTTATAAGCATCATTTTTCTCCACACAGATATTATATATGGAATTATCGGGACATATTGTATAAAAATAGAATATTGGTTCCGAAATAATATCCTACTGGTGAGCCAACTTGTAAATGCAGAGGGTATTTTACTTAATTATGAGGAATTTGTATCACTTTACAAGATCCCTGTAACACCTAAATATTTTGCAATTGTTTTAGATGCCATTCCCCCAGGTGTTGCTTTATTATTCAGGAACGTGTCAAGACCTGACCCTCAGAACACACCTTCCATTAACCCTGTTGACTCATCAGTAGGAAAGATTTGTTTTTCTTTTGGCCCAACAACAATAGAGGTTAACGAGCCTTGTTTCAACAGGATGTTGGATCTATACCTTATGTCATGCCTTATTGAAATGGTTTTATTGATAATATCTGTTGGAAAAATGTTTGGATGTTGCCACACACATACCTACTTATTAACAAAATTAAGGAAGTTTCTTTTTTACATTTTCATTATTCATGAATATTATGCTGCCAACCACTATATGAAGAAAAACATAAATTAAAATTGTACTTTTTGTAATGACCACCCAGAAACAGTGTTGCATCTTTTTTGGCTTTGTATTCATGTAAGGAAAATGTTTTATTTTATTTATTTCACCTTTATTTAACCATGTAGGCAAGTTGAGAACAAGTTCTCATTTACAACTGCGACCTGGCCAAGATAAAGCAAAACAGTTCGACACATACAACAACACAGAGTTGCACATGGAGTTGTTACGTTGGAATAACTGAGGATTCAATTGCGAGTGAAAGTCTAACATTTATTACAGCAATAGTGAGAGTAGTAGAACAGATGAGGAAGTAGTGTAATGAATGTCTGAGCCTTGGCAGCGCAGGGACTGAATGGGCAACCCAGATCCTCCGTGGCGGTGAGAGAGCGAGAGGAAATCCAATCTCTGCAGAACCAGGAAGTACCCGGCGTCGGACCCTCCTCAGGACAGACAGCAGAGCGATCGTAGAATCCAAACTGAAACCCGAAACCACAGGAGGCACAAGACCCAGCCAGGAGAACGAACTAGCACACAGGAACAAACCCAACGAACTGACAAACACAAGACGATTGACAATGAGTATAAATAGACATGATGAGTGGCAGCTGGCGCTGATAATGAGCTGAGTGGTGATCAGCGGCCACACCCACACGCACACACATAAACACAGAGCGAGCCGGTGAATTCATGAACCGTGACAGGAGTAAAACAAACATACAGTCAATAATACAGTAGAAAAACAAATCTATATACAAAGAGTGCAAATGAGGTAAGATAAGGCAAGAAATAGGCCATGGTGGCAAAGTAATTACAATGTAGCATTTAAACACTGGAATGGTAGATGTGCAGTAGATGAATGTGCAATGTAGAAAAACTGGGGTGCAAAGGAACAAGATAAATAAATAAATAAATACGGTAGGGGATGAGGTAGTTGGGTGGGCTATTTACAGATGGGCTATATACAGGTGCAGGGGTCTGTGAGCTTCTCTGACAGCTGGTGCTTAAAGCTGGTGAGGGAGATAAGTGTCTCCAGTTTCAGAGATTTTTGTAGTTCGTTCCAGTCATTGGCAGCAGAGAACTGGAAGGAAAGTCGGCCAAAGGAGGAATTGGCTTTGGGGGTGACCAGTGAGATATACCTGCTGGAGCGTGTGCTACGGGTGGGTGCTGCTATGGTGACCAGCGAGCTGAGATAATGCGGGGCTTTACCTAGCAGGGACTTGTAGATGACCTGGAGCCAGTGGGTATGGCGACAAGTGTAAAGCGAGGGCCAGCCAATGAGAGTGTACAGGTCGCAGTGGTGGGTGGTATATGGGGCTTTGGTGACAAAACGGATGGCACTGTGATAGACTGCATCCAATTTGTTGAGTAGAGTATTGTAGGCTATTTTGTAAATTACATCACCAAAGTCAAGGATCGGTAGGATGGTCAGTTTTACGATTGTATGTTTGGCAGCATGAGTGAAGGATGCTTTGTTGCGAAATAGGAAGCTAATTCTAGATTTAATTTTGGATTGGAGATGTGAGTCTGGAAGGAGAGTTTACAGTCTAACCAGACACCTAGGTATTTGTAGTTGTCTACATAATCTAAGACAGAACCGTCCAGAGTAGTGATGCTGGACGGGTGGGCAGGTGCGGCAGCGATCGGTTGAAGAGCATGCATTTAGTTTTACTTGTGTTTAAGAGCAGTTGGAGGCCACGGAAGGAGAGTTGTATGGCATTGAAGCTCGTCTGGAGGTTTGTTAACACAGTGTCCAAAGAAGGGCCAGAAGTATACAGAATGGTGTCGTCTGCGTAGAGGTGAATCAGAGACTCACCAGCCGCAAGAGCGACATCATTGATGTATACAGAGAAGAGAGTCGGCCCAAGAATTGAACCCTGTGGCACCCCCATAGAGACTGCCAGAGGTCCGGACAACAGGCCCTCCGATTTGACACACTGAACTCTATCGGAGAAGTAGTTGGTAAACCATGCGAGGCAATCATTTGAGAAACCAAGGCTGTCGAGTCTGCCGATAAGGATGTGGTGATTGACAGTCGAAAGCCTTGGCGAGATCAATGAATACGGCTGCACAGTAATGTCTCTTATCGATGGTGGTTATGATATCGTTTAGGACCTTGAGCGTGGCTGAGGTGCACCCATGACCAGCTCTGAAACCAGATTGCATAGCGGAGAAGGTACGGTGGGATTCGAAATGGTCGGTAATCTGTTTGTAACTTGGCTTTCAAAGACCTTAGAAAGGCAGGGTAGGATAGATATTGGTCTGTAGCAGTTTGGGTCAAGAGTGTCTCCCCCTTTGAAGAGGGGGATGACCGCAGCTGCTTTCCAGTCTTTGGGAATCTCAGACGACACGAAATAGAGGTTGAACAGGCTAGTAATAGGGGTTGCAACAATTTCGGCAGATAACTTTAGAAAGAAAGGGTCCAGATTGTCTAGCCCGTCTGATTTGTAGGGGTCCAGATTTTGCAGCTCTTTCAGAACACCAGCTAACTGGATTTGGGAGAAGGAGAAATAGGGGAGGCTTGGGTGAGTTGCTGAGGGGGGCGCAGGGCTGTTGACCGGGGTAGGGGTAGCCAGGTGGAAAGCATGGCCAGCCGTAGAAAAATGCTTATTGAAATTCTCAATTATTGTGGATTTATCGGTGGTGACAGCGTTTCCTATCCTCAGTGCAGTGGGCAGCTGGGAGGAGGTGCTCTTATTCTCCATGGATTTTAGTGTCCCAGAACTGTTTTGAGTTTGTGTTACAGGAAGCATATTTCTGCTTGAAAAAGCTAGCCTTGGCTTTCCTAACTGCCAGTGTTTATTGGTTCCTGACTTCCCTGAAAAGTTGCAGATCACGGGGGCTGTTCGATGCTAATGCAGAACGCCACAGGATGTTTTTGTGCTGGTCAAGGGCAGTCAGGTCTGGAGAGAACCAAGGGCTATATCTGTTCCTGGTTCTAAATTTCTTGAATGGGGCATGCTTATTTAAGATGGTGAGGAAGGCACTTTTAAAGAATAACCAGGCATCCTCTACTGACGGGATGAGGTCAATATCCTTCCAGGATACCAGTGGCAAGACATCAATAGATTTATAATTGAACACATTTATGAAGATTTTACACTATTGTGGAGAGATGTGCTGCTTGGATTCTTACCTACAGTAGAAATGAGTTGAAACATTTTATGTAATTTCATTATTCTTTTTGGCCAAATTTCATATTCACAAATGTACATTTACAAACAAAACACCACATTTTCTTACCTTACAAAAAGAAATGTAACTATATTTTAAGACAATTTAAATACTCTGCCAACAAAAAAGCTGTTAGAATGGTAACTGTGTGTATGCCCCTTATGGTCCTTGTGTAATGTGATATTGTACCCCCCCAGCCCAGCCCCGCCCCTAGCCCAATTGTCCTTGGTATATTCTTTATATATCCTTGTGTTCCCCCAGGTACTTTTTGTATAGATTTGTTATTAATAAAATAAGGAAATAATAAGGTTGTTGTCCTTTTGGGGAATATTCAGAGGTGGAAACTTTCTGTGGGAATTAACTGGAATATATGGGAATTAACGGATGTTTTTTTGCATTGGATATATTTACCATATCATATGGAGACAGAAACATAAACCTTTTACCTGATCATAAATAGACATAATTGCAAATGATTAAATTCTTCCAATAGAAATAAAAAAACAATTGAGTTACGAATTGAACTTTAATTAAATTAGTTGACTCTTCACATGGGATGATTTCACTGAACAACAAAAGAAAGGGAATATTGAATGATCCCCAATGATCCATCGCATCTCCCAAAAACGTTTTCAACAAACATCTGTAAATGATGTAAACTAAAGCTTTGGTTGTCTTCCTCTCAGGCTTCCATGTCTTCTCCCTGGACCTCCTCAATGTCCACCTCTTGAACATCAGACTCTGAGGCCTCATCTTCACTGTCACTTTCCAACCTGGTTGAGGATGGCTCGTTGTCAGGCTCAAAAAGCCTCACATTTGCCCGGATGGCCACCAATTTTTAAACCCTTGTATTGGTCAGACTGATTGCGTGCTTTGGTGTGTGTGTTCCCAAACAAGGAGCAGTTGCGCTCTGAGGCGGCTGATGTTGGTGGGATTTGGAGGATGATGGAGGCAACAGGGGAAAGAGCCTCAGATCCACAAAGTCCCTTCCACCAGGTGGCTGATGAGATATGTTGGCACGACTGCCATATTGCATGTCTGTCCCAAAGCCCTTGCTTGGAAGTGTACTCCGCCAGACTGCCAAGAACCTTGCCCTCATCCAGGCCAAGGTGGCGAGATACAGTAGTGATGACACCATAGGCTTTGTTGATCTCTGCACCAGACAGGAGGCTCTTGGCAGCATACTTGGGGTCCAACATGTACGCTGAGGCGTGTATGAGCTTCAGGCAGAAGTCTTCACGTTTTTTTTATGTATTTCAGAACTGCAGTTTCCTCTGCTTGGTGCAACAGTGAAGTGGGCAGGGCAGTACGGATTTCTTCTCTTACATCTGCAAGCAGAGTCTAAACATCAGACAGGATGGCATTGTCTCCCTCAATCCGTGCAATGACTACTGCTATAGGTTTCAGGAGTTTCAGGCTGCTTACCACTCTCTCCCAAAATACATAATCCAGGAGGATCCTCTTGATGGGGCTGTCCATATCGGCAGACTGTGATATGGCCATTTCTAGTAGAGACTCCTTCCCCTGCAGGAGACTGTCAAACATGATGACAACACCACCCCAATGGGTGTTGCTGGGCAGCTTCAATGTGGGGCTATTATTCTTCACAGCATTGTCTGTCACCAGTGCAAAAATACCTTCTGTGGTCCAAGATCATTGATGACTACCTTCAGCTCATCTGCAATGTAGAAACCGGTGTGTCTGTTGTCCCATGTGTCTGTGCTCTTGTAGAATACTGGTTGAGGGGTGGAGATGATGTAGTTAATTATTCCTTGCCCATGAACATTCGACCACCCATCAGAGATGCTTTCAATACAGTCTGCTTTCTCTATGATTTGTATGGAAACAGGTGAATTAACACTCCCCAGTTAGCGGGCTCAAGCAAGCTAAAACCCACATGGTAGCAAAAACTAACTAGCAGAAATTGTTAACAAGTTAGAAATTATTTAAACACACTTTGCTGTTGGCTACTATTTACTAGTTAACAAAAAATCATATATGTCTTTGTCACGACTTCCACCGTAGTCGCCTCCTCTTCTTGTTCGGGCGGCGTTCGACGGTCGACGTCACCGGCTTTCTAGCCATCGCCGCTCAGTTATGCATTGTTCCTTTTCTTTTGTCTTGTTCACTTCACACCTGGTTTGCATTCCAGTAATTACGGCATGTATTTATTCCTCTGGTTTTCATTATGTCGTTGTGTGGAATTGTTCTATGTTCTTGTGTAGCGTGTAGAACCAGGCTAGGTTCACCGGGTAACGTTCGTTCACCCGTAATTCATATTTGTATATTATATTGTCATTATTGGACTGTGTTCTTCGTGGCGCTGGCACTTTAGTTGTGTCTAGAGGAGAGTTTGACGCATTGTGCGTTTTTTCATTTTGTTTTCTTCTGCCATTAAAGTGTGCGCTTTTACGATTACATTCCGTTCTCCTGCACCTGATTTCAACCCCGGTAGCGCACAGCTTGACAGTCTTATAAGATATATTCACCCCACCCAGTATTGTAATCAAAACTTACCAGAAAGCATGTAGTCATGTGGCTCAGACATGTAGCATGTGGCTCAGACAGTGTAGTAGTGTGGGCTTCATAGCATCTCATTAGTGTGCAAGATCTTGAGAATCAGCTATACATGTGATGGAAGAATGCACTGTGCATGCAGAGGGTTGCAATTCCATTGAATTGGGGATAGTTTAACCAAAATATGCCACAATACCTATAATTGCCTTATGTGTATCCCACAAAAAAGGTTCACTATTATAAGCTAACTTTTTTGCCAGGCTTAACTTCTATTGGAATATTTCCCGGAAAGTTTCCTACCCTTTGCAACCCTACTTGCACCACACTGCCAGGTCTCTGACCTCCTCCCTATAGGCTGTCTCATCATTGTCGATGATCAGGCCTACCACTGTTGTCATCGGCAAACTTAATGATGGTGTTGGAGTTGTGCTTGGCCATGCAGTCGTGGGTGAACAGGGAGTACAGGAGTGGACTAAGCACTCACCCCTGAGGGACCCCAGTGTTGAAGATCAGCGTAGCAGATGTGTTGTTGCCTACCCTTACAACCTGAGGGCGGCCCGTCAGGAAGTCCAGAATCCAGTTGCAGAGGGAGGTGTTTAGTCCCAGGGTCCTTAGCTTAGTGATGAGCTATGTGGGCACTATGGTGTTGAACGCTGAGCTGTAGTCAATGAACAGCATTCTCACATAGGTGTTCCTTTCGTCTAGGTGGGAAAGGGCAGTGTTGAGTGCAATAGAAATTGCGTCATCTGTGGCTCTGTTGGGGCGGTATGTGAATTGGAGTGGGTCTAGGGTTTCCGGCATGATGGTGTTGATGGCTACCTGCATGAGTGCTACTGGGCGGTAATCATTTAGGCAAGTTACTTTCACTTTCTTGGGCACAGGGACTATGGTAGTCTGCTTGAAACATGTTGGTATTTCAGACAGGGAGAGGTTGAAAATGTCAGTGAAAACACATACCAGTTGGTCTGCGCATGTTTTGAGTGCACGTCCTGGTATTCCGTCTAGCCCCGCGGCTTTGTGAATGTTGACCTGTTTAAAGGTCTTGCTCACATGATCACACAGTCGTCCGGAACAGCTGGTGCTCTCATGCATGCTTCAGTGTTGCTTGCCCTGAAGCGAGCATACAAGGCATTTCGCTTGTCTGGTACACTCGCGTCACTGGGCAGCTCGCAGTTGGGTTTCCCTTTGTAGTTCGTAATGTTTTTCAAGCCCTACCACATCCGACGAGCGTCAGAGCCAGTGTAGTAGGATTCAATCTTAGTCCTGTATTGGCGCTTTGCCTGTTTGATGGTTCGTCTGAGGGCATAACGGGATTTCTTATAAACTGACAACTCTCTGAGTTTACCAACGCCCAGAGCACACTCTGGCACTCCAGATTAAATTTACGAACACACCCGTAGTATAAATCCGCCATTAGTGTTGAAATCTTTGGTTGTTTAGTACATCGCCTCACATGTGAATCCTTAAAGAGATGGGTGGGGCTTTAGAGGGTGTGAACGATGCTGAATGGGTGTAGACAAAGAAGAGGTCTTCAGTAGGTTTACCAAAATCATTCAAGGGCCATTTTCTCAAAAGTGAGGTTACAAGTTTATCAACTTTCAAAGCAGGATTACTTTCCCATTGTTCCCTAACTGTAGTGTATGATATACCATTTTCTATTTCAGAGTCTCAACTTTTATCCAATGTAAAAAAAACAATTTCAAATTTTGCAACATAAGACCGAATCGAGCCGGTCAGTCACATATGATAATAGGCTCTGTGATTGGGTCTCTGTGTTGTGTCTGGTCCTGACAGGGAGGCCTGAAGGCAGTGATCTGGACAGATGTCTTCCAGACCATGGTGATGTTTGCAGGCCAGATAGCGGTCATCGTGGTGGGGGTCCAGCAGACTGGGGGGGTGGCAGAGGTCTGGAGGAAGGTCTCAGAGGGGAACCTCATCTCCGGCATAGAGTGAGTGGACTGGTCACTATATTCACGTATTCAAGCGATGACTGGCAACCTAGTTTAAAGTTGAGTTCCAAATTCCATTTTTCCAGTTCTAATATTCCAATTAGATGTTCCCCCTCTTTACATGTCTGTTCTCAAGCCTGAACCCTGACCCTACGGTGGAGTACACGTTCTGGACCCTGGGGGTGGGGGGGGTCTTCCTGATGTTGTCTCTGTACGGGGTCAACCAGGCCCAGGTCCAGAGATACCTCAGCGCCAAGACCGAGAGGGATGCCGTCATGTAAGACCACAGAGACACCTCAGTTAGAGATTGACAGACAGATAAGGTGCACGTATTGTGTTCTAGAACTTATTATACTATTACCATGTTATTAGCACTTTATTTGAAGCATGCAAGTTCTGTTACAGTTCTGCTCAAACAAAATGTATGTTAGAATAAGTGTTATTTCCCTGCTCTGGCGGATTGTGATTCCTCTGTGTTTTCTGCAGGTCTTGCTACATGGTGTTTCCCTCTCTACAGTTAGCTCTAGCTCTGAGCTGTGTCATGGGGCTTGTCATGTTTGCACGCTACTGTGGGGAGGACCATTTCCACAGTCTAGGTGTCATATCAAAAAATGAGGTCAGTAGGAGTGTGTGTGTGTGTGTTATTATGGTAATCTGGAGGGAATCATTACAGTATTATAGTTTGTGGATGAAGTAATATGCCACTTAGCAGTCAGCAGCAGATGCTTTTATCCAAAATGACCAACAGTACAGTGAGTGCATACCTTTAGTATTATGTATATGATCCCCAGTGGGAATTGAGCCAACAACCCTGGTGTTGCTATTTCCATACTCTGACCTACAGTACACCAACCAGTATGTGCTCTCTCAACAGATGGTGTTGTACTTTGTGATGGACATGCTGCAGGGTCTACCTGGCCTGTCTGGACTGTTTATCTCCTGCCTGTTTAGTGCCGCTCTCAGGTATGTCAATATTTCTAACATCCTTTTTCCAACCGATGTGACAAAGGGCTTTATAGTAACCCAGCCTAGACCTCCAGAACAAGCAGAAGCACCGTATCAGAGGGGTGGTTTAGTGTTGTGACTGAGTTTCATGTCTGTCTCCACAGCACCATCTCATCAGCCTTTAACTCTCTGGCCACAGTGACCATGGAGGACCTGATCAAACCACACTGCCCCTCCATGACAGAGGCCAGGGCCACCCTGCTCTCCAAGGGACTGGGTACGTTGAGATATCCTGGGCCCTGTCCAACCCTCTAGGTCCATAGCCCCTACCCTCTAGGTCCATAGCTCCTACCCTCCTAGGCCCTACCCTCTAGGTCCATATCCCCTACCCTCTAGGTCCTAGCCCCTACCCTCAATCTCCTACCCTCCTAGGCCCTACCCTCTAGGTCCATAGCCCCTACCCTCTAGCCCCTACCCTCCTAGGTGCTACCCTCTAGGTCCTACCCCCTAGGTCCTAGCCCCTACCCCCTAGCCCCTACCCTCCTAGGCCCTACCCTGTAGGTCCATAGCCCTTCTAGGTCCATATCCCCTACCCTCTATCCCCTACCCTCTAGGTCCATAGGCCCTACCCTCAAGGTCCATATCCCCTACCCTCTAACCCCTACCCTCTAGGTCCATAGCCCTTACCCTCTAGGTCCTACCCTCTATCCCCTACCTTCTAGGTCCATAGCCCCTACCCTCTAGGTCCTACCCTCTAGGTCCATATCCCCTACACTCTAGGTCCATATCCCCTACCCTCTAACCCCTACCCTCTAGGTCCATAGCCCTTACCCTCTAGGTCCTACCCTCTATCCCCTACCCTCTAGGTCCATATCCCCTACCCTGTAGTTCCATAGCCCCTGCCCTCTAGGTCCTACCCTCTATCCCCTACCCTCTAGGTCCTACCCTCTCCCCCCTACCCTCTAGGTCCTATCCCCTAGGCACTTCATGTCGATCAGATCAAGTGCCTAAGGGGTAGTGTGGTTGTGTAGATCCGATTAAGTGGGTTGGAAGTAGGGGCCAGAGGTTGTGTAGATCAGATCCAGTCTTGGGGTTAGGCCCTAGGAGGCAGGGGCTAAAGGTTGTTTCTGAGCGGGCCCTGCTTACTGTTGAGTGCATCTTTTAACTTATTTGTAAGTTCTACATCATGCGTTTCTCACTTTACCTGTGAGAGCATGCTTTCTACGACGATACAGCACTCATCTCATTTCAAGGGTAACATGTTCTGTTTCTGATCCAGCATGTTCTTATGGACTGCTGTGCCTTGCCATGGCCTATCTCACCCACTTGATGAGTGATTCCGTTTTGCAGGTAAGCACACAGCTCGTCCCTTTGCGGATTTAATTTTTAAATAGTTCAAATTAAAATATTCGGACTTGTTTTGTGTTTATTTCAATTCAAGGCTGCTTTCAAAATATTTGGAATGGTTGGTGGTCCTCTTCTGGGCGTCTTCTCTCTGGGCTTGTTCTTTCCTTGGGCTAACTCTACCGTAAGTACTGATGTGTTGATGTGATCCCTGCGGGAATCAAACCTAGTGTCACGCTCTTACCAATTGAACCACTCAGGATCCAGTAGAATGCATTACTTTGCCTCTGCTTTTGTTTTGCTAGGCCGGGTTACTGTAAAACCACTTGGTGAACACTGCTGGTGTAAAAAAGGCTTAACAAATACATTTGATGGATGTACTGTTTCTCCAGGGTGCCCTGGTAGGGTTGGGGTCCGGCTTGGCGATGGCCTTCTGGGTGGGCATCGGGAGCATCGTAACCAGTACCTCTGGGGCTCTTGCTGCTGTGTCTCAATTCAACTGTACTGCTGTACAACTCTCAGGGAACGTCACCACAGCCGTGGGGACAGCACTCATCAGTACTGCAATGCCCACCGCTACACCTACGTATGAAACACAGATCAACAGAACCAATACCGGAACTATTAATCCATCGTGACGGAAATGTGTATTTTTGCAGTCTGTTCGTATTTAATTCCCAAACTCCCCGGAGACCAATCAGAAAGTATTTAACTTTGTTTACTCATAGATGCACATTTGTGAATACAATTAGTGACTTTATAATAACTGTCTTTCAATGTTTCTTTAGCCGACCAATGGGTCTGCAGAGGTTCTACTCCTTGTCCTTCATGTGGTACAGTGCTCTCAACTCCTTAACTGTGGTGATCACAGGGTTGGGTGTTAGCTTTCTGACAGGTACAGATTCATTCACATTTGTCATTTAGCAGTGCAGAGCAAAACATGCATTCAGATCGCTCAGACTTCCACAGATGATCCTACAGGAAGAAGTGAAGTTAATCTAATTGGTTGGCCTTTATCTTTAATTTAAGGACCAATGAAAGCGGAGGACGTGACCCCAGGCACTCTGTATCCCCTGTTGGGCAACATGCTGTTCTTTGTACCAGATAAACTCAAACAGAAGCTGTGCTGCGTCACCCCGCTGGGGCACGGGGTAAGACAACAGAGCACAGGGGCTCAGCACACTCACAGTTCAGGATTGTATTCGTTAGTGCAAACCATAGCAAAACTTTTGCAACAAAAATATGTATTTATTATTGGACACGGTCAGGTAGTCTCCAGGGCTGCGTTCAGCAGGGCACAACGTTGTGGAACGTTTGGAAATAAATATGTTATGTAGAACAAACATGTCTCTCTTAAATGTAGAATAAGGAATCAGTTCCATCCAGGACATTTCTATCGGCAACATTCCACAATGTTTTCTTCCTGAACTGATGCATTCCTATAACACACCATTAAAGGGGGCCCTGTCCACATACTCAGGATGGAATTCAGTCATTGATTGCCAAAAGTAAGATTCCCACAATGCACTTTCAGGAAGTGTGTAAAGCTAAAACTAATAAATCACACTTTTGAAAGTGCATTGTGGGAAAACCCACCTTCTTCAATGATTGAACTCTTATCTTATGGCTAGCAACACTGTGTGTGAGGGTCATTTTAATAAAGCTATGTGCTATCCTATCAAGGTTACAAAACATTGTCCATTATCTTATCTCAAGGTTTTTTTGTGTGTAGCCAACCATCCAGGAATGTCCACCTGCTCAACACGAGGGAAATGGTCAGGCCGTCTACACAGAGGAGCGCTCGGAGGAGGAGAGGCAAAGCTTTCTTCTCACCTCCTACACACCTGTTGTGGAACGTGAGACAGCCCTGTGATGGACAGACCCTTCCACAACCACGTTATATCACGGTCCTCTGGGCAGTGAAATGGTCCACACACTGTATCATGTCAGTGTTTTTCACAGAGGTTCTGCTCTGAGGAGATGATGCTCTGAGAGGAGACGTGTTGTTGGGAGTGTGTTTTGCTCCAGATTAAGCAAGGCACTAGGGGCGCTATACTACTATGGCTGACCCTGTAAAACAACTAATTTCACTGCACCTATCCGGTGTATGAATATAAAATATATTTTTCTGTAATCCAAGTGACTGTGGATTAAAAATGCACTGATACTGTACATGTCTAGTGTGCATGACGCCTGAACAAGACCAAAGAAACCTACAGTTTTACTGAAATCAACGATAAACCCAAGGCCATTGATGTATACTTCCGGAGACAATCAGATTTGGACCATTTGTTTTGCTGCAAGGTATAAAACGAAGACATATCAAGGGGCATAACTCCTGAGGAAACATTTAGAACTACTTGCTGTTTTTTTGCTGTGCGTCAGTCAATGAGAAAATAGCTTTCTGTTATTTGTGGAACTGAGTACTTGTTCTTTCAATAATGTGTTCCAGTGGGCGACTTTGTCATGTTGGCCTGGTGTGTCTAAGTAGGTATGGCAAAACAATATGTTCAAACGATACTTGAGACATTTTCATTGTTTCGAAAATGAGAGAAAAAAAAATCTAAGTATTTCAGGTTTCACAGTCTTTACTCCTTACTTTGAAACAGTCTTTTATTAGTTAGTAATGAGTTCACTCATAGCTTTAGTGTAAACAGGTGGTATTGAGTTAGTTCATTCATTAGGTTGGCAGAGGAGGGCAGTGCCCCGGAAGACCCAGTGAGTAGGACACTCCGAGGTGGGTAGAGACACGGCTGTAATGAAGTTGGTAGAGATGCCTGAGGAGGAGAGGAAGCCTGCCCGCTTGAAGGTACGGTACAGGGGACAGTCATAGAACTGGAGGTCCCCAGGAGACTCTGTAGCAGGCACAGCCACAGCATCCTCAGATACCTGGCCAACCAAAGACAACAGGGATGTGATATGAGACATCAGTTCAAATAAGATACTTTAAATAAATAAAATCATCCTCTGATATTGATATCCCGAGAATAAAAGTTTATGTCATAAACATATAGGACATCTTTCTCACCTGAGCTCTCACAATAAAAACAGAAAGACAGTCCAGGACAAATATGCGGACAATGCTACATCCACTGTATGAAGAACGGCGGGTAAGGCGCTGAAGTGATATTCAGTGGATTAGATGGTTAAATGAGAAGGTGAGCCCTCTACCTGGCAGGGTAGGAAGTGTATCTCAGGCACAGGGCAGTGTTTGATGTTGTGCTGGAGCTCCTGCAGGGTGTGGGAGACCGGGTCCCAGCTGGCTCCGTCAAGGTACAGCCCATACACCAACACGCCCTCATCTGGTGGAGCTGGACCCTGGGAGAAAGATGGTGTAACAATTCACACCGTGCATCTAAAGTATAATGTTAGAAGGATAGTTCACCCGGATTACAATGTCAGATGGTTCCTGACCCTGGAAATAGTAGTAGACCATTTGATTAATATTGTCTTTTAAGTGCACTATCCCTTTAAATGCTACCAACTGTTTCTAGATTGGTATTACTAAGTTATATACCAAGGGAAACTTTTAGCTAGTGTAGTTACCTCAAAAAGGAGTTTAGTTTTGTCTGCCACTTTGCTCCAGTTGCTGGAGCTCTCATCCACGGGTTGAACATGATAGGTGAAAGACAGAGAGTCTACAGGCACGTTCTTCTGTCGAGCACTGTTCTGGAGAACAGCTGTCAGAAAACCTATAGGGAAGATTCATGAACTATATAAATCAAAATGCCTCTTTCAAAATATTATAGAAATTGTTATATTATTTGAATTTCGAAACTCAAATTTGTAAGGGCGATACAATTCTAAGCCAAAGACAAAATTTCCCTTTCACTAAAGATTGACAAGGAAGTTTTGAATAGCAGTGTCTCTATTATGGCTGCTAGTTTAGGTATGTTTATTCTGGCTGTTATGTACAGTACCCTGTGGGAAGAAGAACCCAGAGAGCCAGTAGGAGCGAGGCTTCCTGTTCTTGAGGCTCTGCTGCATCTCAGTCTTAGGTGGACGGTTCAGAGAGTAGACTCCTCCACTAATCATAGGTATCCTGAATACATAAGAGGGTATATACAAGGAATATTAGGGGTTAGGAACATGAGTACTTTAATAACTGATATTTTTTCCATTCACCATGAATATACAATACCCTATTCAAAAGAACATTAAGATGCCCATGACATAATCATGAAGGTTTACATTGATTTCAAGTTTAAACAATACAAGCTTTAAGTATATGTATGTCAACTTAGTTAATGTTTTCTACTTTTCTATAAGGTTGATCTTGATGTTGTCTGCCCAGGCTCTGAAGAACCACACTCTCTGTTCCAGGTCCTGGATCCAAGAACCCAGAGTCATGCACGACTCGTATGAGCAGTGCTACCAAGGCAACAACAAAAGACAGAAAGATTACTTCTTGTCTAAGTTGAATGAATTACTTTTCATTGCTTTGTTTATTTAGACTCTAGAGGATAATGGAGGAACATTTCAAAATGTCAAAACTGCCGTGAAGCATGGAATTGGGTTAAAACATCAGGGTAGATTGTGTGCAATGAGAGCTAAGCTGTGGAGAGTGTTTACTTAAGGGTTGAGCAAACTATAGCCCATTCAATCCAGCCCACGGGAGGTTTGATAAAAAATAAGAAAGAATCGGAGGGCCCTCAAAAACAAGTCTGTGCGGCCCTCCATTGAATTTCAAAATCCTGATGTGGCCCTTGAGCCAAAAAGTTTGCCCACCCCTGGTTTACTAATATACTGTACCTTACAGTCTGATGGTACTATCATGGTGAGCAGGGCAGTGTAGACCTATCTTCCAGTCTGATGCTACTATCATGGTGAGCAGGGCAGTGTAGACCTACCTTCTAGACTGATGGTACTATCATGGTGAGCAGGGCAGTGTAGACCTACCTTCCAGTCTGATGCTACTATCATGGTGAGCAGGGCAGTGTAGACCTACCTTCCAGTCTGATGCTACTATCATGGTGAGCAGGGCAGTGTAGACCTACCTTCCAGTCTGATGCTACTATCATAGTGAGCAGGGCAGTGTAGACCTACCTTCTAGACTGATGGTACTATCATGGTGAGCAGGGCAGTGTAGACCTACCTTCCAGTCTGATGCTACTATCATGGTGAGCAGGGCAGTGTAGACCTACCTTCCAGTCTGATGCTACTATCATGGTGAGCAGGGCAGTGTAGACCTACCTTCTAGACTGATGGTACTATCATGGTGAGCAAGGCAGTGTAGACCTACCTTCCAGTCTGATGGTACTATCATAGTGAGCAGGGCAGTGTAGACCTACCTTCCAGTCTGATGGTATGATCATAGTGAGCAGGGCAGTGTAGACCTACCTTCCAGTCTGATGGTACTATCATGGTGAGCAGGGCAGTGTAGACCTACCTTCCAGTCTGATGGTATGATCATAGTGAGCAGGGCAGTGTAGACCTACCTTCCAGTCTGATGGTATGATCATAGTGAGCAGGGCAGTGTAGACCTACCTTCCAGTCTGATGGTATGATCATAGTGAGCAGGGCAGTGTAGACCTACCTTCCAGTCTGATGGTATGATCATGGTGAGCAGGGCAGTGTAGACCTACCTTCCAGTCTGATGGTATGATCATGGTGAGCAGGGCAGTGTAGACCTACCTTCCAGTCTGATGCTACTATCATGGTGAGCAGGGCAGTGTAGACCTACCTTCCAGTCTGATGCTACTATCATGGTGAGCAGGGCAGTGTAGACCTACCTTCCAGTCTGATGCTACTATCATGGTGAGCAGGGCAGTGTAGACCTACCTTCCAGTCTGATGCTACTATCATGGTGAGCAGGGCAGTGTAGACCTACCTTCCAGTCTGATGCTACTATCATGGTGAGCAGGGCAGTGTAGACCTACCTTCCAGTCTGATGGTATGATCATGGTGAGCAGGGCAGTGTAGACCTACCTTCCAGTCTGATGCTACTATCATGGTGAGCAGGGCAGTGTAGACCTACCTTCCAGTCTGATGCTACTATCATGGTGAGCAGGGCAGTGTAGACCTACCTTCCAGTCTGATGCTACTATCATAGTGAGCAGGGCAGTGTAGACCTACCTTCCAGTCTGATGCTACTATCATGGTGAGCAGGGCAGTGTAGACCTACCTTCCAGTCTGATGGTATGATCATAGTGAGCAGGGCAGTGTAGACCTCCCTTCCAGTCTGATGGTATGATCATAGTGAGCAGGGCAGTGTAGACCTACCTTCCAGTCTGATGCTACTATCATGGTGAGCAGGGCAGTGTAGACCTACCTTCCAGTCTGATGGTATGATCATGGTGAGCAGGGCAGTGTAGACCTACCTTCCAGTCTGATGGTACTATCATGGTGAGCAGGGCAGTGTAGACCTCCCTTCCAGTCTGATGCTACTATCATGGTGAGCAGGGCAGTGTAGACCTACCTTCCAGTCTGATGCTACTATCATAGTGAGCAGGGCAGTGTAGACCTACCTTCCAGTCTGATGGTACTATCATGGTGAGCAGGGCAGTGTAGACCTACCTTCCAGTCTGATGGTATGATCATAGTGAGCAGGGCAGTGTAGACCTACCTTCCAGTCTGATGGTACTATCATAGTGAGCAGGGCAGTGTAGACCTACCTTCCAGTCTGATGCTACTATCATGGTGAGCAGGGCAGTGTAGACCTACCTTCCAGTCTGATGGTATGATCATAGTGAGCAGGGCAGTGTAGACCTACCTTCCAGTCTGATGGTATGATCATGGTGAGCAGGGCAGTGTAGACCTCCGCCAGAGCCTCACTCATCAGCACCTCTCCTCTGATGGAGGCGGAGAAGGAGAGGAGGCTGGAGCGCACCACACGGAGGAGGTAGTTAAACCGGTCAATCTCCTGTCGCAGGATCACCAGCAGGGCAGAGGAGGCCGAGGCTGTGCGTCTCTCACCTTCAGAGTACATACACATGTATGGATACAGACACACAAGGCTTTCAGTAAGAACTATGAACAAAAATGGACACAGATAGATATATAGATTCTCTCAATGTCCCTCTCACTAAGTCTCACTCTCTCACTAACTCTCAATAAGTCTCACTCTTAGAGGAGCCAAAATAAGAAAAGGTACAACCTGTGAAAAATTATTTCCTTTTCAGAGGACAACAAATCTATTCTATTTTATTTGAATCTATTCGTAGTTTTTTAAACTTGTACCCATATACGGGTTGAAAAAAATGGCTGATAAGTGCCTAAATTGGAACACAGTGGCTGTACAGTAACATGGGCTGTACAGTAACATGCTATAAATGACATCAGAGCTCTTGGTATGCACTTCACAGCTCTGTATGGAGTTTGAACTGACAGATGTTCTGAACTTGAGCACCACACGTGACTAGAAGTAGCCCCCATCCCTCCAGCTAATTGGGTAACTTTTGCCAATTTTTTGTTGTCTGGGTGATAGAAATGCTGTAAATTAAAATGACTATGTATATTGAAAGATGAGACGTTGAGGATTATCATAAATACCACTTTTATGTCATACAAGCAAGCCAAACACCTGTGAGTCCAAACGTGCACTTCACATTTCCAAATCATAATACTCAGGGATGCAGGGTTGTGTTCCAAATAAAACAACTACAAGTGTGCTTGCTCTAGTTCCTCAACGGCTTGAAGACTCTTCTTTGAGTCATAAAAGTGCATTGAAATGACTCAGGAACCGTGTACACTTTGAGAGGTGATTGGCCACTTAAAGACCAGTTAGCCCTCTCACTCAAGCCCTTGTCATTGTTTTGTCTTATGGTTCTCCTACCCCACATATTCTAGGAATATTGTTACTGAATGTATACAGAGTATTTTCAGATTTCGTTATTAACAAGTGCGGTGAAAAGTACAGTAAATGTAAAATGCACATCAAATCAACAGTGTAATGTTTGGATTCAGTCTGAACTGTTGGGTCCTCACATACATACATTAGTAATTTGGTCTAATAATTTCCCCATAATATCCAAACTGTTCCCTTTCAATTGTTACCATGTTTATGCATATGCATTTCATGTTTCTTCTGTAAGCCCTATCCATATAGGCCAATCCCAACAAGTGTAAAGGGTTGAGTATGTAAGTTACCCTGGTCAGAGGAAGATGACTCCGCAAAGTTGACTTTGGCGATGATGTCCCTGAGGAACAGAGTTTTCTCTGTGACATGATCAACCTCCACTGTCTCTGGTAGTTTCTTCAGGATGTTCATGGCCATCCTCAGAACTACACCATCCTGGCACTGTCTGTCTCTGCTCCACACAAACAAACAGAAGAATTCAGCATTTCATTAAGATTTTTTACACTACATAACACAGCCGTTTTCTAATTCACGTGCTGAACTGAACCATATTGTGCTGCCTTGGATATTTTATTTTCACCTTGTCCTTTCTAGCACACTGTAGTGGATGCTTAACCATGCCAGCTCTGTACAGCTCCGCTTGGCTCAGTATTGTCAAAAGGATATAAGTAATACATCTATTGGTGGGTTGTATTTCCCCTGGGAGACCCACCTGACCAGCAGGCTGCTATCAGAGAGCCTGGGCTGCAGGTTGACGATAGTGTGCAGCAGCTGCTGGGTCTGGTTCTGCAGTATCACCATCTCTGCACTGCTGTCGATGCCAAACACCTCCGCCAGGTCCTTGTCTGGCATGTTCTCTATGTAGGCTCTACACTGGGGCCAGCTGGCGTCTTTAGGGAAGGGAGGGTAGCCCTGCCAAGAGAAATACAATATAATGCTCTCAATGAAGACATAGAGAATAACAGAAACATACAATTTTGCTTTAGGATTACGCTGAAGTATTGTCTGTTATATTTCATTATGTAATATACAGTGCCTTCAGAAAGTATTCATACCCCTTCATTAATGCCATATTTTGTTGTGTTACAGCCTGAATTCAAAATGGATTAACTATGTGTTTAACTCTCACCACTACACACAATACCCATAATGACAAAGTGAAAACATGTTTTTAGAAATGTTTGCAAATGTATTGAAAATGAAAGCACATTTGGCGGCGATTACAGCTGTGAGTCTTTCTGGGTAAGTCTCTTAAGAACTTTCCACATCTGGATTGCGCAACATTTGCCCATTATTCTTTTCAAAATTCTTCAAGCTCTGTCAAATTGGTTGTTGATCATTGCTAGACAGCCATTTTCATGTCTTGCCATAGATTTTCAATATGATTTAAGGCAAAGCTGTAACTAGGCCACTCAGCAACATTCAATGTCATCTTGGTAAGCAACCAGTGTAGATTTGGCCTTGTGTTTCAGGTTATTGTCCTCCTGAAAGGTGAATTTGTCTCCCAGTGTCTGTTGGAAAGCGAACCAGGTTTTCCTCTAGGATTTTGCCTGTGCTTATAGCTGTATTCTGTTTATTTTTAATCAACAAAAAAATGACAAGCATACCCATAACATGATGCAGCCACCACCGTGCTTGAAAATATGAAGAGTGATACTCAGTGATGTGTTGTGTTTGCCCCAAACATAATGCTTTGTATTCAGGACAAAAGTTAATTCTTTACCACCTTTTTTGCAGTATTACTTTAGTGTCTCGTTGTAAACAGGATGCATGTATTAGAATATGTTTATTATGTACAGGATTCCTTCTTTTCACTCTGTCATTTAGTTTGGTATTGCGGAGTAACTACAATGTTGATCCATCCTCAGTCTTCTTATATCACAACCATTAAACTCTGTAACTGTTTTAAAGTCACCATTGGCCTCATGATGAAATCCCTGAGCAGTTCCGTTCCTCTGCGGCAACTGAGTTGGGAAGGACGCCTGTATCTTTGTAGCAACTGGGTGTATTGATACACCGTCCAAAGCCTAATTAGTAACTTCCCCATGCTCAAAGGGATACTCAGTCTGCTTTTTTTTTTTTTTTTTTTTTTTTTTTTTACCCATCTGCCAATCGGTGCGCTTCTTTGCGAGGCATTGAAAAACCTCCCTGGTCTTTGTGGTTGAATCTGTGCATGAAATGTACTACTCGATTGAGGTATGTGTGAGGTACAGAGATGAGGTAGTTATTCAAAAATCATGTTAACAACTATTATTGAACACGGAATGAGTCCATGAAACTTATTATTAAAAGTACATTTTTATTCCTGAACTTTTTTAGGCTTGCCATAACAAAGGGGTTGAATACTTATTGACTAAAGACATTTCAGATTTACATTTTTGATTAATTTCTAAAATGTTTTACAACAAAATGGTGTTTAAATCAGTGAATACTTTGCTTTGTTTTTTATTACATTTTTGTTATGTAGCAGATGGATGTAAAGTAGGTAAACAACCATATGACATCACAATGACCTTATTCAGGGCTTCATCAGTATGTCGACATGGGATCCTGTGACTGTGATTTGTGATGCCAGGGTTAAGTGGAGGGGTGTGTCTGACTCCTACCTGAGCCTGACAGAAGCTGTGTCCGTCCTGCAGGACCGAGGGGGTATAGCAGCGGTGGAGAATGGTAAGCAGACAGCGGCGGTCCCAGGGGTCGGTGACACGCCCTCCATAGATCACCTCACCTGTCAGGTAGCGTAGGGCCGCCCATGGCAGCTCGGAACCTTCCGCAGCGCGCAGGAGACTCTCCTGGTTCAGCATGGACACCTAAGCGACACAGACAGAGCCAAGACGAGACAATGACTATGCTCTCTCTCAATCTAGATGGATCTGTGTCATTGTCTTGTTAGGTGAGAAGCTCTGTTGAGTTGGAAACAGTATGTGTTACATCATAATGTACCTCCAGGTCAGAAGATGTAAAGGTGTAGGGTATGTTCCACCCCAGAGGGCCGTACTTCTTCCTCTCCTGCACGATGGCGTTGAAGAAGCAGAGGCTGAAGAGCAAAGTCTTCCAGGCTGGGCTGCAGTCCATCTTACAGAAGCTCCTCTCGGTCACCTCTCCACTGGGACTGAAGGTGTGGAGGAGCTTCTCCTTCAGACCCCGAGGAGGCTCCACAGCTATCTACAGGACAGGAAGTGGAATTATTGTATTAGTAACTGAGGCTCTACCGCTATCTACAGGACAGGAAGTGGAATTATTGTATTAGTAACTGAGGCTCTACCGCTATCTACAGGACAGGAAGTGGAATTAATGTATCAGTAACTGAGGCTCTACTGCTATCTACAGGACAGGAAGTGGAATTATTGTATTAGTAACTGAGGCTCTACCGCTATCTACAGGACAGGAAGTGGAATTATTGTATTAGTAACTGAGGCTCTACCGCTATCTACAGGACAGGAAGTGGAATTATTGTATTAGTAACTGAGGCTCTACCGCTATCTACAGGACAGGAAGTGGAATTAATGTATCAGTAACTGAGGCTCTACTGCTATCTACAGGACAGGAAGTGGAATTATTGTATTAGTAACTGAGGCTCTACCGCTATCTACAGGACAGGAAGTGGAATTATTGTATTAGTAACTGAGGCTCTACCGCTATCTACAGGACAGGAAGTGGAATTACTGTATTAGTAACAGGCTCTACCGCTATCTACAGGACAGGAAGTGGAATTACTGTATTAGTAACTGAGGCTCTACCGCTATCTAAAGGAACAGAATCATTGGCAATGGATTTGTAACAA
Source organism: Brachymystax lenok tsinlingensis (assembly GCA_030435695.1). Lineage (NCBI taxonomy): Eukaryota > Metazoa > Chordata > Actinopteri > Salmoniformes > Salmonidae > Brachymystax > Brachymystax lenok. The sequence continues at coordinate 36,589,171 of CM059786.1, read as the reverse complement.
CAACAGACGTTGTGTTCTGTGTATCTGAGGGTGTGAAATAGAATGTCTAGAAGAGACAAAGCCCCTCAGACGATGGCAATTTGACTGGTTCACTCATGGGTACACCATAGAAAAACTCCCTAATTATACTTCTATAGGTGTATGGCCCTCTAATGGGAAGCTGTGGTAATGAAGGCCTGACTGACCTTAATGGCTCTCTGCAGGATGGAGGCAGGGAACACTGGGTCTGGTTTAGAGGACAGCCACAGACGGAAGTGAGGGTCCAGGTCTGAGCCTTTCCACTTCAACCTGAGCAGAAGGGATGAAAAACACTCAGGTCTGTGGAGAGGCATCTGTCTACAGCTGGGTCCTGTGGGGTAGAAGCACCTAACAGGACCACACCTAAAGGCATCTCACAGGACCCTCTGTGCTTCAACGTGGTTTCAAACCAACGTACTACATCATATTGTCTCACACGACATTACCCATCAACATGCAAAATAAAAGCTGAAAACAGTGCGCCAATAGGTGCTGTTGTCCACTCACGAGTTGACCACAGTCTGCAGTCTGGGCATGAAGGAGGCGGCCAGGTGGCAGTTCTGCAGGAAGACCCAGCGGCCTTTGAGGACCTGGGCCTTGTAAATGAGCTCCTCTGCCCTGGGGCCCTGGCCCTGACCCAGAGACACCATGTCCAGGTGCAGGCTGCTACCCCTCAGCTCCTGGGCCAGACGCACCAGGTGGGAGGCTGGGTCCATGCCTGGACAGACAGGAGAAGAATCAGACATGACCTAAAGCTGCTTGTACACTACACCATATTGTCCAGGAATTTCAAAGGTGTAAAAGAAGCTGAGTGTCCCAGTGTCCGTCCCAAATCCTACTAGTGACAAAGAGGGTGGAACAAGCAGCCTAACACCAAGGTTATTACACATCAGTTTAGGGAGGATGTCTAGTACACGAGTAGCAGTAGTCTTACCAGGGGAGAGGAGGAATAGGATGGGCACGTTGGCAGAGCAGCGCTCATATACGTCTCTCAGGGAGATCTTTCCAACCTCCAGGTACTTAGAACCCATCTTCTCTATGACAAAGGCTTTCACTGCCGTGTTCAGACACTCAGGCCTCAGGATCTTAATCTTGGAGATAAAGACAGCCTCAACAGAGTTCATCATATTTATCAAGGAGAATGTTTTGAGTTCGCACAAAGCTGTAACCCACATGCATGCGCACACACACACACACACACACACACACACACACACACACACACACACACACACACACACACACACACACACACACACACACACACACACACACACACACCAGGATGATCTTCTGGAAGCCTGAGAGGCTCTCCCAGGGGAAGATGTGGACACACTTGAGATGTCTGTCCTTCAAGGCTGTTGCTGACTGGGATGACTCTCCTGGACAGATAGACAGACAAACCACATCATGATGTCACACACACATTCATTCATGACACAGGAGGTGAGCTAGAATGAGATTCTATTGGTGAGTGGGAATGAACTAGAATGAGATTCTATAGGTGAGGGGGAACGAGCTAGAATGAGATTCTATCAGTGAGGGGGAACGAGCTAGAATGAGATTCTATAGGTGAGGGGGAACGAGCTAGAATGAGATTCTATCAGTGAGGGGGAACGAGCTAGAATGAGATTCTATCAGTGAGGGGGAACGAGCTAGAATGAGATTCTATAGGTGAGGGGGAACGAGCTAGAATGAGATTCTATCAGTGAGGGGGAACGAGCTAGAATGAGATTCTATCGGTGAGGGGGAACGAGCTAGAATGAGATTCTATCGGTGAGGGGGAACGAGCTAGAATGAGATTCTATAGGTGAGGGGGAACGAGCTAGAATGAGATTCTATAGGTGAGGGGGAACGAGCTAGAATGAGATTCTATCAGTGAGGGGGAACGAGCTAGAATGAGATTCTATCAGTGAGGGGGAACAAGCTAGAATGAGATTCTATCAGTGAGGGGGAACAAGCTAGAATGAGATTCTATAGGTGAGGGGGAAAGTGTATGGCTTGTCATTACCATGAAGAGGTTCTGTGAAATAAGTCAAGGAAATTATACTCTGTGGTGAATTCAAACACAACGTGCATCAGGGAACACAGGACAGAAGACTTCCCAGAGCAAGGTTCACTGGAGATGCCATAGACGAGGCTCTTTTCTGCACAAGAGCTTCAAGGAATAAGTCAAGCAACCCAATGTTCACCAGGGAAGCTTCACGTTCCAGCAACACCGACCTTCAGTATCAGAACCAGCGTGTCCAGCGTAGGGCTCACTGAGGAACTCATAGAGGTTCCTAGCCTGCTGGAACAGTTCCCACTGCACACGGTTGGTCTGGATGGACTTGTAGAGGGTGGCGAAGCAGGGCAGGTGGGCACACAGGTACTGGCACTGTGCCCACATGCTGTCTGTCAGCCACAGGGGGTCCGGATGCTCGCCCAGGAGCTCCCCTAGTGAGACAATGACACACAGATGCGCCCCCAATACAGCCCTTTGTTTACACCGTGGCGTAAGTGTTAAATAGGGTTATTCTTGATAGGTAATGAAATCAATGTCTTACTCAAATGCTCACATGGTCTACTTATTTTCCAGTTGAAAGACAGTTTGGAGCCTTTTAAAGACAATCTCTGATTCAATATGTGGCCTCATGTTACTGACAGATGCCTGACACAGCAGGTATTTTTTACCTTCGTCCTGCTCGGCTCTCTTTGAGTCCATCATGCTGGCCAGCACAGCAGAGTGTAGGAATATCTTCCACTCTTCAGCAGGCAGGAACTCCGTTCCGCCCACTATCATGTTGTGCTTGTTGGTCTTCATGAAGTTACAACACATCAGGAAGGAGAAAACCACCTGGTGGTCCACAAACAGGGCCAGGGACACTTCCTGGAGGGGGAAGGAGGAGAGGGAGAGAGAGAGAGAGAGGGGGGTAGAGGGAGAGGGGGAGGGAGAAAGAGAGTAGGGGGAGACATTAAGGAGAGGAGATCCACAGCAGAAAGACTAGATAATATTGAGTATTTCACTAGTCTCGCATTTGAAAACTTCCAAGTTAAATTTTCACACTGTTTTTAGAACGAACAAACACCAGTGATGGTGTTTTACTACAAACATTTCCAAAAGTGGTCTGTGTTCTTGTTAATTCACTGGCTGGGTGGTTGCTTGCCACAAAACTACATAGAAAAACTAAATCAAGCTCCACTTAAGATGCGTAAAACCAAATAGCATGTTACCTGTCCATGATTGTTACTCTCAATACTGTTACCTTGTACAGTGGGGGAAAAAAGTATTTAGTCAGCCACCAATTGTGCAAGTTCTCTCACTTAAAAAGATGAGAGAGGCCTGTAATTTTCATCATAGGTACACTTCAACTATGCAGACAAAATGAGGGAAAAAAATCCCGAAAATCACATTGTAGGATTTTTAATGAATTTATTTGCAAATTATGGTGGAAAATAAGTATTTGGTCACATACAAACAAGCAAGATTTCTGGCTCTTACAGACCGGTAACTTCTTCTTCTAAGAGGCTCCTCTGTCCTCCACTCGTTACCTGTATTAATGGCACCTGTTTGAACTTGTTATCAGTATAAAAGACACCTGTCCACAACCTCAAACAGTCACACTCCAAACTCCACTAGGGCCAAGACCAAAGAGCTGTCAAAGGACACCAGAAACAAAATTGTAGACCAGGTTGGGAAGACTGAATCTGCAATAGGTAAGCAGCTTGGTTTGAAGAAAATCAACTGTGGGAGCAATTATTAGGAAATGGAAGACATACAAGACCACTGATAATCTTCCTCTATCTGGGGCTCCACGCAAGATCTCACCCAGTGGGGTCAAAATGATCACAAGAACGGTGAGCAAAAATCCCAGAACCACACGTGGGGACCTAGTGAATGACCTGCAGAGAGCTGGGACCAAAGTAACAAAGCCTACCATCAGTAACACACTACGCCGCCAGGGACTCAAATCCTGCAGTGCCAGACGTGTCCCCCTACTTAAGCCAGTACATGTTCAGGCCCGTCTGAAGTTTGCTAGAGAGCATTTGGATGATCCAGATGAGGATTGGGAGAATGTCATATGGTCAGATGAACTTTTTTGGTAAAAACTCAACTCGTCGTGTTTGGAGGACAAAGAATGCTGAGTTGCATCCAAAGAACACCATACCTACTGTGAAGCATGGGGGTGGAAACATCATGCTTTGGGGCTGTTTTTCTGCAAAGGGACCAGGACGATTGATCCGTGTAAAGGAAAGAATGAATGGGGCCATGTATCGTGAGATTTTGAGTGAAAACCTCCTTCCATCAGCAAGGGCATTGAAGATGAAACGTGGCTGGGTCTTTCCAGCATGACAATGATCCCAAACACACCGCCCGGGCAACGAAGGAGTGGCTTCGTAAGAAGCATTTCAAGGTCCTGGAGTGGCGTCCATCATCAGTCTCCAGATCTCAACCCCACAGAAAATCTTTGGAGGGAGTTGAAAGTCCGTGTTGCCCAGCGACAGCCCCAAAACATCACTGCTCTAGAGGAGATCTGCATGGAGGAATGGGCCAAAATACCAGCAACAGTGTGTGAAAAACTTGTGAAGACTTACAGAAAACGTTTGACCTCTGTCATTGCCAACAAAGGGTATATAACAAAGTATTGAGATAAACTTTTGTTATTGACCAAATACTTATTTTCCACCATAATTTGCAAATAAATAAATTAAAAATCCTACAATGTGATTTTCTGGATTTTTTTTCCTCATTTTGTCTGTCATAGTTGAAGTGTACCTATGATGAAAATTACAGGCCTCTCTCATCTTTTTAAGTGAGAGAACTTGCACAATTGGTGGCTGACTAAATACTTTTTTGCCCCACTGTTTTTGCCCCATATTGATGATGATGGCGTCCATCATCATCAATATTGTTACCTTGTATATACTCTCAGTGATGGCGTCCATCATCATCAATACCGTTACCTTGTATATACTCTCAGTGATGGCGTCCATCATCATCAATACCGTTACCTTGTATATACTCTCAGTGATGGCGTCCATCATCATCAATACTGTTACCTTGTATATACTCTCAGTGATGGCGTCCATCATCATCAATACTGTTACCTTGTATATACTCTCAGTGATGGAGTTCATCATCAATACCGTTACCTTGTATATACTCTCAGTGATGGCGTCCATCATCATCAATACTGTTACCTTGTATATACTCTCAGTGATGGCGTTCATCATCATCAATACCGTTACCTTGTATATACTCTCAGTGATGGCGTCCATCATCATCAATACCGTTACCTTGTATATACTCTCAGTGATGGCGTCCATCATCATCAATACTGTTACCTTGTATATACTCTCAGTGATGGCGTCCATCATCATCAATACCGTTACCTTGTATATACTCTCAGTGATGGCGTCCATCATCATCAATACCGTTACCTTGTATATACTCTCAGTGATGGCGTCCATCATCTTGAGGAGACGAAGGTTAAAGTCCCCCATGTTGGGAGCACATGTCCCAGGCACCACCACAGCCCTCCTCAGGCTTTTAGCTCCAGCCGGGCGCAGGGTGCCCGTCACAGGGATGGACACGTCCAGGGTGGGCCATTCCTGGCCTTCCGTAGCCACCTGCAAAGCTTTCACATACATGTCATTGAACCAGTCCAGGGAGAACTGGTACATGTAGTTGATCTGGGTGAGGTCGGCCAGGACAAAGTACAGGTCTGCCCCACGGTTAGCGATAGGGAGGTACTTCTTGCGGACCTCGTCGAACTCCTTCTCCTTGTCCTTAGCCGTCTCAACTCGCACGGAGATCTCATTGGAGGTGACCTTGGACTTTTTCAGGTTATCAACAAGGTCCTTGTCGTCCAATATGTGTCCTGAAGCAAGACAAAGTATTAGTGTTTTAATATGTCACATTTTAGGTGAAGGAAGAGAATGTGCTCATCTCTATCCTTTCTCTATCCTCTTGGTAAAAATAATAGTGAAAGAGTGCTAGAAGCAAAGCCAACAGTCGATCCTGATCAACATTTTGACGTTACATTTAGGGACAGGTGGAACGGCACAAAATCCATCCACCCGTCCACCTCCCTCCCTCCCTCTCTCCCTGCCTCCCTCCCTCCCTCCCTCACCCTGGGTGTCCTGCAGCAGCAGCAGGGACCTGTTCTCCAGCTCGTGAAGGCTGAACAGGTCAGCAGTAATAGCGTGGAGGAGCTGGTTGTGGTGCAGCTCTAGCTCCGGCTGATGCAGAGACACCGCGCTGGACAGCAGCTGCTCTTGCAGACACTCGTACTCTACCGAGAAGTTGATCAGCTTCACCAGGATACACACTGCCGGGAGGAAGTGGGGGTTGGGCAGACAGGTGGCCAGGTAGAGCCTTCGGTGAGAAAGAGAAGAGGGGAGAGGAGGAGGAGAAGGGAGGAGATGAGGAGTTGTGACAGCTTAGAAGACCTATTGCTATTGCTTCCAATATGAACATTTATATTTTTTTATGAAGGGTAAATTGATGAAAATAAGGGCTCAATTGAATGAGTAAATATACCTAAAGTTGGGATTGTACTCAATTTCAGTGTCTCCAATTTTGATGAATGATTGACCTTCACGTATTGTAAGGTTCTTAATCAGGATTGGCTGAAGACAGGGATCTATGTTCTCAAGAACATCCTGAAAACAGAAGAATGGTCAAAAGGGAAGGATCGATAGCATTAAGGACTAATAATCTTGATCTCATTTAGTACATCAGTTTCATTTAAGAAAAACAATAGCTAAGTTTCCATTCAATTGGCAACAGATTTTTATGCGAATATGCACAAATCTTCATAAAAACAATCCACATTTTCCCACCAGATATGTTTCCAACAAATTGACTTCTTGTGGATAAAAGGCTGTGCGTGATGACTTAGTGTACATAAAAATACCTTTTGTTATTAAATACCCAAGTCCATGGCATTTTCATTTCTACTGATGGTTTTGTCACTAAAACTGTTGTGTTATATAAGCGAATGTGCCCACTCCAGTGTTGGCACGCGTGCTGTAGACAACAGATCGCAGGCACAGCGTGGGTATAGCCTACATCATGGGTATTCAACTCTTACTTTACGAGGTCCGGAGCCTGCTGGTTTTCTGTTCTACCTGATAATGAATTGCACCCACCTGGTGTCCTAGTTCTAAATCAGTCCCTGATTAGAGGGCAACAATGGAAAAAGGCAGTGGAACTGGCTTTGACGTCCAGAGTTGAATTTGATGGGCCTACTTGATGACATTATTATGGACAAAAGAGCAAGATCATTTTTATTGGTCAAACGGCAGCCAAGCATCGATCACAACAAGACCCTCTATATTAATTGGAAAGCAGCATCAAGCTCATCACTGTGAACTTTCACCCCCCTGTGATGTTCATCATAACTGATTTCATCTGTAGCCTAATAAACTGCATGTTTTCCCGAGTCGTAGTGGGAGGACCACAACATATCATCGTATGACTCCACATTTACTTCCATATGGTGGTTATTAGATCAGAAGTTTCCACTGCCATTTCTCACATACTCATTTTTACAGACACAACAAATCCCACCTTGTCTGGCGTATTTTGTTTTGTCAACATTTGGAATGTTTACAGACAAATTATCTGTTTCCATTCACATGTGCTTTACTGGATGGAAACGTGGTTACCGTTGGGAATCACAATCTTTGATTCTATATTGTAGAATTAAAATCATGTGTATATTTTATATGGCAATACCTGAATAAGGGAACAACACAGAGTAAATTTGTCAAATAAGCTATGCTCCCCATAGAGCTAAATGGTTTAAGTAGCCTAAACAAGTACTTGAATAAGGACAGCGTCCCCCATGCGAATGGCCCTCTCCACTGTCTTCATATAGTTGGGGTCTGAGGCCAGCATCTTCCTGAGCCTGACCCCCTCCATAGAGCTGATCCACCTGGTGGCCTGGCCCTGGGGGTCGATCAGAAGGGGCCAGTGGGGACCGTTCTTCACGATCACAGCATTCTCTGTGGAGTTCTGATCTGGTGGCAGGCCTGTGTTTTGCCAGTGTCTCACCTGAGGGAGATTTTGAGATATAATTAAAATGATGAGAAAATAGCTTAATCTGGTGCATTATGGCAATACATGCCAAAACAAAATGTGTGCGTTGTTGTTTGTAATTTCTTAATAATATTCTGTGAACATTCACATGAGATTGAGATTTATGATCCTTTGAGGCGGATATCGCCCCAGAATGCTTTGAATCCACTATCGTGCGGAGCTATAGCTCTGAATTAAATTAGACTAACGTTAAGAGATTACATGCACCACTGAACGTCGATCAGTGCATTTATGTGTCACTGTATGTCAAGGCTGACAGTTTTGTACGTTTCTTTGGATAAAAATGCCTGCTAAATGACCACATTACCTGGTTCTTCTCAGTCATGGCTGAGGTGAAGGTGTACTGAGGAGAGACAGGGATCTCCATGTTGTGGCAGAAGTCCAGCCACTTCTTCACCATGACTTTACGGTAGTCGGCCGTCAGAGGTCCACAGTACGTGATGAACGCTGAGGAAACCATGACATCACCCACTATGTGCTGCAGCTTGTTGTCCAGGTCACACACTGCTTTCTCCCAGCGATCCTGATACACAGAGATACACACAGAGATACACACAGGGCAACAGGCAGGACAAATCAACAGAAAGCAGGCATGTAAGAAATCAGCATTCAAAGTGTCATTGTAGGGCTGCATCTCTTTTGGAGTTCAATTTGTACGTAAAACAGTGAATTTTTCATCTAAAAAAACACATGTATCGGCAGAAATATCGGAATCAGTGTATTTTGATTCCCAAAGATTGGTATCAAATCAGATCCATAAGTCCCATATCGGTCTGGCTTTATGAAATGTAACAGTATTTACTAGTGTATAGGAACTGTTTGTAGGACCTTTTCATTAGACAGGGCTGATATGAGTGAAGCAGCTCTCTGCACTCTGTTGCTGGTCCGCTCTTCACGTCTCCCCAGCTCCTGTCTCTCAGACACACTAGCATTGTGACGGTCCTCCAAAGCTTTCTGATGCTCCTCGATCTAAACAGACGGCACAGAACAATCAATCATCAACCAATTCATTAATCAATCAATTCATTGATAAAGCATTCATTGAACAGAGAAACAAGCCCTTGTCATTTGTGTGAATTAATTATCAAACACGTTGCCAAACAGTAAATATCTTACCTTCGATAGTCTTTTCTGCTTTTTTATCAGATTAGATTCTGACTTCACCAATGCTGCTTGAGCCACGTTGACTTTGTTCTGTTTGGGCTCAATTATCTGGGGAAGATAGGACATCAATATAACACTGTTGCATTCATGAATAACAATAAGGTAATATTTCCTTCTGGAGAACTAAAGGGATACAACAGTCAAAGTGTACCTTGTAGACATCATGGTAGTTCTCCAAAGCCAGCACCCAGAGGCACATAGAACGACAGGCTATAGACACCATGCCCACCTTGGCTGGGTTAAAGTCAGGACACTTAGAATACCTCCTCAACTTCAGAAACACCTACAGCAATTCAAACATAGTATCATAACATAATATATACCATTTAGCAGACACTTTTATCCAAAGCGTGCATTTTCCCTGGCGGGAATCGAGCCCACAAACCTTGGCGTTGCAAGCACCATGCTCTACCGACTGAGCCACACAGGACCAAAAGACAGTTATAAACAAGTATAATAAACAAGAGAATCTAAAGCTAGAAGATAAGCACATCTCAAGGTATGATTGGGGCTTAAATACTCTACCTTCTCTGGCAGGCTGTCTTTGTCCAGGCTGACCAGTCTCTTGAGGAAGCCAGGGTCTCCTAGCAGCTGTTTAGCTGTAGTCCAGTCAGGCTTCTGCTGTAGCAGGATGCAGACTGCATGCATCACTGTCAGGACCAGTTCTGGAGGCTTGGTGTATACTCTGGAGCACAATAATGAACAGGAGATCAATACATTCAATTCAGAATGAATTCAGTATTACATATATGTCATGTTGATTCGTTGCCTCACAACATTAGTTCTACTTGGAAAAATGTTTGGATCAGGTAAATTTGACAACAATATTGTAACCCCCCAAGTGTTTATGAAAGGAAAAGGCATGCTTAGGTGAAGAATGAAGCATGATGTCATTCACTTGCCTTATTTCTGAAATGTGGCTCTTTTCCAGAGCATCTAATGCAGAAACTGCTTTCTCCAGCAGAGGCAAAACTTTATTCAAATCTGCCGTGGCCTCCTACAGTTTTACAACCCGCAATGGGAACAAATTATTTACATAAACAAAATGTTACTCACAGTCAGAGAACACATTTATCAAAGGGTGCGTGTGAGTGTATGTAGCACTCATATTGATAGAGTATTGGGAACAAATTATTTACATAAACAAAATGTTACTCACAGTCAGAGAACACATTTATCAAAGGGTGCGTGTGAGTGTATGTAGCACTCATATTGATGTAGAGTATTTAAGCCCCAATCATACCTTGAGATGTGCCTCACCTCTGCATATTCAAATTCACCTCACCTCTGCATATTCATATTGATGTTCACCTCACCTCTGCATATTCATATTGATGTTCACCTCACCTCTGCATATTCATATTGATGTTCACCTCACCTCTGCATATTCATGAACGATCCGTGTTTCTTGAACCATCAGCTCTTCTTCCATTTTGACGATGGCTCGGACTTGTTCCACAGCTTGAGAATCCTCTTTCAGTTTTACCATCAAGATCTCTATTTCCTGTCCAAAACACAATCAGTCTCTCTCTCTAAAAATCGATCTATCTTGATATTCAACCCTCTGTTATTTACCTTTGACTTCTCCTCTATCTGTGGGCCCAGAGCTAGCAGTTCATCTTGCATGACAGTGACAAGAGACGTTGCCTCAGATAATATAGACAGTCCGTTACTAAAGCGATCTCTGTGGGAAAAACACACAATATACAGTCCATTTAATATTACTCTCTGCTCAGCAAACATAATTTCCAAGAAAATAACAGTCACAACCAACAAATGAATGAATGAATTAATCAACCTCCAGCCTTTACCTGACATTATGGAGCTTAGACCCCTCTGAACGACACATCTTGGTGAAGGTGTCTATGTACTCGATGAAGGTGCTGGGGACTATGTAGTAGGGCCTTCTCATCTCCTGCAGGTACTGAGCAGCCATCTGGGTTGAGCTGTAGTGGATATCCACACACACTCTGGCTACCTTGTTCTGCAGGACCTGAAAGGTAGACAACTGGGGTTCCAGATCCTCATTCAATATGTACAATTAACCTTACTTTGTTTATGGTTTATTTCATGTACTGTAGTACACATACAAATAGCGCTTGTCATTATTATCTGGTGAATGGGGAACTACTGTACCTGTCCGAGCCAGTCAAAGTCGTCAGAGTTGATGTAGGTGCTGCTGGCTACCTGCAGCAGAGCGTCTTTAGACCACTCGCTGTACCAGTCTATGTTACAACAGGAGAGCAGGGCCGGGTGGGCCCAACAGTACTGTCTCAGACGCATCCCAGCAGGGCTCAGGGCCAGGACGATGTGTAGTCTCTGATGAACTTGCTAAAGAAGAAGAAGAAGTCAAATGCTTCTTCTCAAACCATGGCCTAAATCAACAAATCTACAGTGAATATTATACCTTACTGTACCTCTATGAAATATGAGTACATCTCCTCTCTATTTTCACCGATAGAACTCTCCGTGGTTGACTTGAGATCCACAGTGATTGAATCAATCTCATCGTTGTCAAACAGGCCAGGGACATCTCCATATTTCAGAATGCAGTTCAGATCCTCAAGGACTGACTCCTTTGAACAAAACATTGAGAAGATGTCACAGGTGATCAATAGAATGGACTACTTTTACTAACGATACCGATCTAGGGACCAGGCTAGCTAACGATAGTACGTAACATCTGAACCAGGCTAGCTAACGATAGTACGTTACAGATATGGACCAGGCTAGCTAACGATAGTACGTTACAGATATGGACCAGGCTAGCTAATCTTCCTACTGTCTATCACACTTTAAACTGACCTTGACGATGTCTGAGTCAGTGATGAGCAGCACAGTGTTTTTACGGTGGATCCCGGCCTGTCTGAACACCCTCTTCAGGTCATCTCTGAAGTCTGAGTAGCTGCAGTTCCGGCAGACAGACAGCCTGTAGAGATGGCTTCCAGACACATGACAGGCCAGAGTCACACACTCCTCCTTCCCTGTGCCATCCAGTCCAATCTACACAGAGGGAATAAAGTGGTCAGTCATTATCAGTAATCAATCAATTGATCAATCATTCAATCAATCAATCAAATAGCAGGAAGGAGCCATGAATGTGTACTAGTGATGCAATAGCCATTGGGAACCTGAACCGCATATTATTGAGCTGTATTATTATTGAGCTGTTTATCCTTCAGTTAGTATAGTATTGTTCAATTAAAACAGTTCTAATTCAAGTTAACAGGAGCACTACAACGATAACTACACAAAGAGTGGAGAACGATAACGAGAGAGGTTTTTCCCCTTTCCCTCTAACGATAAAACATTGACGACCAATCAAAAACAGGTTCTATTAAAGCGTTGTTGGATGTAGGTACGTGAGGCTGCTCGGAGAGAAGAGACGGCAGAGGGCAAGGTAAGCTTGCCTGAATAACTGGCCATGTGTGAGCATATTGGTGGCCACGTTAATTACATGTCCATTGAAGTGTTATTTGCGAACACACCCTGATGAACAAACACACGATCACACCTGAAGTGGTGAATGGTCTGTGTTGTTACTATGACAACGAACACACCCTGAATCACAGAATGGTCTGTGTTGTTACTATGACAACGAACACACACCTGAATCACAGAATGGTCTGTGTTGTCCCTATGACAACGAACACACCCTGAAGCACCGAATGGTCTGTGTTGTCACTATGACAACGAACACACCCTGACGTACCGAATGGTCTGTGTTGTCACTATGACAACGAACACACCCTGATGTACCGAATGGTCTGTGTTGTCACTATGACAACGAACACACCGTGAATCACCGAATGGTCTGTGTTTTCACTATGACAACAAACCCACTCTGAATCACCGAATGGTCTGTGTTGTCACTATGACAACGAACACACCCTGATGCACCGAATGGTCTGTGTTGTCACTATGACAACGAACACACCCTGAATGGTCTGTGTTGTCACTATGACAACGAACACACCCTGACGCACCGAATGGTCTGTGTTGTCACTATGACAACGAACACACCCTGAAGCACCGAATGGTCTGTGTTGTCACTATGACAACGAACACACCCTGAAGCACCGAATGGTCTGTGTCACCACGTTATTACTAGGCCTACAGCTGCCACAGGATGTCCTGATGAGTTGACTGACAGGTGCACTGCAGAATGATAAACGGTCCGCTGGTGTGGATGCTCGCCAGCGTTTACAGTTATTTCTCATTTATCGTTCCAGTTACCATCCTTGTTGTGGACGGCCCACTCTAAAAGAGAGCATACAGGGAAAGTGTCTCAGTGACATCAGAGGGCAGAGGTCTAAAAGGTGTGTCCAGGACAGGTACCAGCATCATGTGTGCTCCCTTCAATCTGAAAACCCGGGCGGCTCTAGTGATGTGTTCCACTGCCTCCCTGAAAAACACCATGGGGAACTACACACACACACACACACACACACACACGCATCAGATTTACAAAATACATTTGTTATTATCATGCAGATATTAATCTTATCGCGATTGCATATTGGTAGCTTAATGTACTGTAAAGAAGTCAAATCAAATCGTATTGCTCACATACACGTGTTTAGCAGATGTTATTGTGGGTGAGTCAGTGTGGCTAAGGTGAACTGTACCTGGGAAGCTTTCCTTCCATGTCTAGCGTGACACTCCTCCAGTACAGCCTGGATCTTCTTAAACTCTGGCAGGTGCTTATAGATCCTAGAAGCTGTTGGAATGCTCATATCCAGGAAGTCTCCGAATGCTATGGGTTCTCTCATCAGTTCCTCTGGTGGCCAGGACACCTTAACAGTCATGCACAAAGAAGTTACAAGAAAAAGTCACTGGAAAGTCATTATACACTCAGTGGCCAGTTCACTCCTACAGACAGTGAGTCACGTGACTGTGGCCTGCTATATAACGCAGGCAGACAGGCATTGAGGCATTCAGTTACTGTTCGATTGAACGTTAGAATGGGCAAAACTAGTGACCTAAGCGACTTGGAGCGTGGTATGATCGTCGGTGCCAGACGCGCCAGTTCCAGTATCTCAGAAACGGCCGGCATCCTGGGCATTTCACACACAACAGTGTCTAGGGTTTACAGAGAACGGTGGGCTTTTCACACACGACAGTGTCTAGGGTTTACAGAGAACGGTGGGCTTTTCACGCACAACAGTGTCTAGGATTTACAGAGAACCGTGGGACAAACAGAAAACATCCAGTCAGCTGCAGCTTGTTGATGAGAGGTCGAAGGTGAACGGCAAGAATTGTGCAACAAGCTAACAGGCTGGCCACAAACAGACAAATAACGGCGCAGTACAATAGAGGTGTGCAGAACGGAACGCACAATTCGTCAGTCCTTGTTACCGATGGGCTATTGCAGCAGACAGCCAGACCGGGTTCCACTCCTAGCAGCTAAAAACAAGAAAGAGAGGCTCCAGTGGGCACGCCATCACCAACACTGGACATTTGAGAAGTGGAAAAACATTGCCTGGTCCGACGAATCCCGGTTGCTGTTGCACCATGCTGATGGCAGAGTCAGGATTTGGCTTAAGCAGCATGAGTCCATGGCCCCATCCTGCCTGGACTCAACGATACAGGCTGGTGGCGGTGGTGTAATGGTGTGGGGAATGTTCCCTGGCACACGTTTGGTCCCTTGATACCAAATGAGCAACGTTTCCATGCCCCTGGAGGCAAAGGGGGGTCCGACCCAATTTTGTGGTATCCAATTGGTAGTGACAGTCTTGCTTGCTTAACCCAGAAGCCAGCCGCACCCATGTGTCAGAGGAAACACGGTACAACTGGTGACCGAAGCCAGCATGCATGCGCCCGTCCCGCCACAAGGAGTCACTAGAGCGCGATGGAACAAGAACATCCTGGCCGGCCAAACCCTCCCCTAACCCGGACGACGCTGGGCCAATTGTGCGCCGCCTCAAGGGTCTCCCGGTCGCGGCCAGCTGCGACACAGCCTGTGATCGAACCCGGGTCTGTAGTGACGCCTCAAGCACTGCAATGCAGTGCCTTAAGACTGCTGCGCCATTGGGGAGGCACGTTTAACTATTTTCAACACACATGAATTTGGTTGTCTCACCTAGATCTCTGAAGATGAATGCACTAACTTTAAGTCGCTCTGGGAAAGAGTGTCCCCAAATAAAACCTTTTATAAATGCAACACAGGAATCAAAATGTGCATAAGCTTGGCATAAATGGATTACAGAAGAAGAAAAGAGTACTCATTCTGAATGGCCTGAAGTGCGTCTACAGTATATACATTTCAGCAGTTGAGTTACTGTGTACACGTGAGACCTCTCTTGACACGTTGGCTAACAGTACCTTGAAGTAACTGTGCAGCTCGTTGGACAGTATCTGAAAGAACAGTTTTCTGTCCTGCTCGTTGACCAGGCGGTCGTGGAACACCCTGGAGGTCTCGTGGGAAAACAGGTAGGCTGCAGCCTCCTCTGAGTTCAGCTCAGAGTCGCTGGCCTGCATCAGGCCCTGGACCACCTATAGAGAGAATACCAATGAGTTCAGCTCAGAGTCGCTGGCCTGCATCTGTTTAAGGGGGTCAGTTTGAGTAAGGCGAGGTGCAGAATCACTCATGTTGATCACATAATGAGTAGTTAGGTACGGTCCAAGGGGACTTGTAGATTAGTGATTCTGTGCAGTCTGATTGTAATGTAGACAATCTTAAACACACACTTTAGTAAAAGCCAGTGGAAGAAGAGAAACCAATGAGAATGTGTGTCTTACCTTGGACAGGTCTCGGAGGTTAAATGTGTAGTGGTATTTGGCTGGAGTGGGCATCATACGTTGACACATCTCATTGTAGACAGTGATGGAGGCAGACACCAAGGCCTCTCTGCATTTACGCACATCCTTGGAGAAATCTCTGATACCAAAGAACTTCCCGAGTTGGACCTGGTTGATATGACAGACAGAAAGCATTGGTTTCAGGTACTTCCCCTAATTTGATATTACATAGCGACACAGCTGCCACTTACACAATCAGTAGACTTAGTATAGGATGTACTGCAGCTAATCCACTAAAGACTGAGGGGCAATGACCTGGAAGATGTGTTGCATGGTGTTGTTAGAGGGGTGTGGCAGCAGCAGGACAGAGAAGTGTCTGAGAAGACGGGGGCTGAGGTTCTGACGGCCCCCGCCCGAAGGGGCACAGGCCGCACACAGAGTCACATCCTGGATGCCCTGTAGAAACAGATATTTAAACATCATTGTTACAGTATATATTAATTATTAAGAGAGACCTGGGGGCTTTTGAGTGGCGCAGCGGTTTAAGGCACTGCATCGCGGTGTTGAGGCGTCACTACAGCCTGGGGTTTGATCCCAGGCTGTGTCAAAGCTGGCCGTGACCGGGAGTCCCATAGGGCGGTGCACAATTGTCCCAGCGTCGTCCGGGTTAGGGGAGTGTTTGGCCGGGGGGCTTTTCTTGGCTTATCACACTCTAGCGACTCCTTGTGGCGGGCCGGGTGCCTGCAGGCTGACCTCAGTCATCAGTGTTTCCTCCAATACATTGGTGTGGCTGGCTTCCGGGTTAAGCGAGCAGGTGTTAAGAAGCAGCGAGGCTTGGCAGTGTCTTGTGACACAACTCGACCTTTGCCTCTCCCAAGCCCGTTGCGGAGCTGCAGCGATGAGACATGATTGGATCGCAATTGGGTATCACAAAATTGGGGGAAAAAGGGGGTCAAATATACAAATATTTTTTTTAATAACACAAATAAATGTACAAATAGAGACCTGGAGCTAACATACTGGCATACAAGTAATAGAAAGCACAAGAACATGGTTCTGTATATAGACTATGCCTATTCATCACATCTGATGTCAAACGAGAAAGAAAATAAGCCTCCCCAGAATTCAACAGGTTCTGTTTTACATAGCTATGATTTGCATCACGCATCACAGGGAAATGGTAGACACAAAGTCTAATAACACCATGGTTCATGTACTGTACCTTCCATGTGAGAGTCTTGGCATCGAATACTCCCTGGAGCTCGATGAACTGGCGAATCAACTCCATGGAAGGCTGGGCGCCATAACTATCAAGTGTTGGCATGTTCAAATCATCTACAAACATCAAGACCTGAGGAGAGAAACATAGAACATCAAAGCTGATTATGCATCCATCTTTAGTCTATTTTCAATCCATTAGAGTACTTTGAGCATCCAAAACTTTAAATGTTTATTATCAGACATGTTTATGTGATGGCATTTTACTCACCGACTTATTTTTGGGTGCACCAAGGTTATTTTTGCCTTTCTTGACGAGGTTTTGTAACATGTGTGCCTGTATGTAGGCAGTGGTTGTACGAGCGGTGCACTGGAGGGTACAGGTCAGGATTCCTGAGGATTCTGAGGTATGGCTGGGACTACGCATCCTGTGCAACACTCCAAACGGCATGCTGCTCAACAAGCCACCTGGAAAATACCTACTTTTTAGCTAATTTCTCAGAAATTGGCTATCAGTATTTGTGGTTTTAATTATTAGGGCAACAATAAATTGTTCACATTAAAGAATAAAGTGTTTTCTCAGGAGAAGGGTAATAGGAGAACATGTGGATTTTAGTCAAGACTACTAACATTACTCACTAGTTAAGCTCACTACTACTGACGACAGATAGTCCTGACTTAACCTTACTTAATGAATCACCGCCTGTAGACTTATCTGCATCTCCCCCAAACACAGCTGTCAGCAGGTTAACATCCTCCAACAGGCTGGAGAAAAGATACAGTACATTAGGTTGCTCGTTCGCATCAGTCTCTCAGCCTCTCTGGGCGTTTCTTACACAATAATACTGAAGCTCAGTCTTTCTCAACATAATGGACTTTTTACAACATCAACAAAAGAGAATCGTGTTTTATGTTAGCTTTACCTGGCTGTCTTGGCTTGGTTGTGTAGAAAGACTTGTCCCAGTATAGTCCCTTGATTCACCATTTCTCCTCCGTCTTTCTGTAGTTTCTTTAGAATGCTTTGGATGAGAATGGTTTTTCCAACTCCAGAATCCCCTAATAGTCAAAACAAACCTCATTAACTCCAGAATCCCCAAATAGTCAAAACAAACCTCATTAACTCCAGAATCCCCTAATAGTCAAAACAAACCTCATTAACTCCAGAATCCCCTAATAGTCAAAACAAACCTCATTAACTACAAAATTCCCTAATAGTCAAAACAAACCTCATTAACTACAGAATCCCCTAATAGTCAAAACAAACCTCATTAACTCCAGAATCCCCTAATAGTCAAAACAAACCTCATTCATTCCAGAATTCCCTAATAGTCAAAACAAACCTCATTCATTCCAGAATTCCCTAATAGTCAATACAAACCTCATTCATTCCAGAATCCCTTAATAGTCAATTCAAACCTCATTATGAGACCTCTTAAATCTCTTTAATGATAAAATTAAAGACAACCATTTTTTTCTGTCAAGAATATGAATAGTAAGCAACAGACATATAATTGGGGGAAAGAATGATCCTATAGTCTTATATAATACAGAGTGAAACTGAATCACCTGTGAGAAGTACTGGTTGTTTGTTGAGCAGCAGCAGGCTCATTAGAAAGGAGTAGCGGACAGTATCATTGCTGCAGATGGGGCCTGATCTCAGAAAGCTGGTGGTATCTGTTGTGTTAGACTCTCCCAGGACTCCTCCCAACTGCAATGATTCAGAACCTGAGGATGTGTTCAGTCCTGGGGAAATGAACGTATGCCAGTCCCTAACCTTTAATGCTGTATGTTTTACTGCTGCTGTTTTTAATGCTGTTGTTTTAATGTGAGAGCTCTGATGAGTATGATTTCCAGTGAAATTACATATGGAAAATAAACTTGAAACTCATCTTAGCACTCTTGAATGGTACGATTGCAAAGTGCATGTATGGATGCTTGCTGCACTCCAGAGAGGGTAAAGGTGTGAGCAGACCTTTGCGTATGAGACTCTCGGTGCTAGGAACCAACTCATCCCAGGGAACGAAGGCACCTGTCTGTAGATCCACAAAGTAGTTGAAGATCATACGATTCCCCGCCGGTAGAGACACACCTGAAATATTCAGAGACAAAATACGGTTTGATGAAGAAGGGATAAGTTCTACAAAATAGAAAATATAATGGACACTATAGCATTATTTATTTGTTCATTGTCAAAGACCATGAACAACATGTCATTGCACCAGATTTAGCTAGATAGCAAATTTTCTTCTGCAGTCCCTGGATATGATTAATTATTCTATTCACATACCGCAAGGTGCGCCTTCAAACAACTCGTGGATCAGGTTTTTGAATGCGTGTGCAACATTGACGAGGTGACAGCTTTTGTCTTTAGTAGCAGATGGGGAATCATCATAGTCATCTACATGGTTTAGGACTCCTCCCACTGCCCAGGCGTATGAAAAGACAAACAGCTTCCCAAGAACAATTGTGAGTTTTTCTGGGTTTTTTCTGTAGAAACCATTTGTTATCCTCCCTGTGACAGATTGGAAATATACAGTAACTTTACTAAAGCTGAACCAAGATAATATACTAACTACAAACAGCAATAGATTTCATTCACACGTACCCTTTTCCCGTGGACTCATTGTCTGCAGAGGTCTTTCCAATGTCTTCCTCTGACAATGTCTCAAGATTTAGTCCTGTGACACCACAGAATGAAAATTTGATCAAACTTCGACCATATTGAAAGTCCACATAGGAAACAATACAACATCCACACGGACAGAAAGACAAGTAGTAGAAGAAGAAGTAGAAGAAGAAGTAGAAGAAGTAGAAGTAGGAAAAGAAGATGAAATAGAAGAAATACAGATGATGCTTAGCTTTACAGAAGATTGTCCTACCCAGGCCACCATTCCCCTGCATGAAGTTAATGAGAGCCCCCAGGATGCTGCAGACGGTCATGACTGTGGACATCTCCGGGATCTGGAATTTGAGCAGCTTCTGGTGCTTCTTGACAAAGTTCAGCCCCTGGGTGATGCTGTTGTCAAAGAGCTTCTGGATGTGGTTCCTTCCCTCTCTGCTCAGCTGTCTGGGAAGCTGGGACAGCCAGCGCCTCACGTACGGCTTCCAGCCCAGGTCAACTGGATCCTGGAGTGGCGATAAAAAAAAAATATATAATCCAAATATTGTATAACAAACTACTGTAGTTTAGTACATTAGATGAAAACCTATAACAGACTGGGGTCCAGTTTCCCGGACCCAGATTAGGCCTAATCTTGGACCGGAGGACACTTGCAATGGAGATTCTCCAGGACGAGAATCAATCTGAGTCCAGGGAACCGTTCTGAAGAGTAGGTTTGGTTGAACATAATGCATCTTGACACAGTACCATGTAGACCATGGCACAGCGGCTGATGGTAGCGGGGGTGGCCTGGCTGAGAGTATCCACTTCAAACAGGAACCTAATGCCATCTGGCAGGCTGATCCTCTCTCCATTCACCAGGCACAGCGTCTTATTGTCGTCCAACACGGTGTTCAGGTTCTCGACCCACAGGATATCCACTGGGCCATCCATTATGATCCAACGCCAGTTGTCAACCATAAAGTTATCTAAGAAATAAGAAAGAGACACATTTAAATATATATTTCTGAATGATAACATTGTGAAATGTTGTGTGATACTATACTGTGTGAATACCACAAGCAGAGTTCATTAAGACATACGTTGATAACTGCTGGGAGGTGAAGGTGTAGTGGAGTCACTCAAAACATCCTGAAAGGGAAGACAGAGCCCATGTGTGGCCAATGTTACCAGCGTAAATTACAGTATCCTTGGAATTGACGATTATGAACAATGAATAGCAATACATTAAAATGGTGCTTCCTAGCAATGATTTTATAGATGGGGGATATTTTGAGACAGATTTTACTTGCAAGGATCGTGATCGTTGTTTTACCTACTTCAGTTGAATGCATGACTGAAATGTAGTTTAGTCTGGATAAGAGCGTCTGCTAAACTACTCAAATGTAAGTGCAATAAACACTCACTGAAGAGGAGGTGTTCCTGCTCTTGCTGTCTTTGGAAGTCTTGTTGTCTTGTTCGAAGAGTTCTTTAGCGTAGGTTCTGACTGCAGAGGCAAACAGGCCGTCTGACCACTCCAGAGTGTTAGGGTCTACCTGGCCATACAACTCTCCAAAGCTCACACACTTGGGGTTGATGGTGAAGCTTTCCACGTGGACCTCTGAACTCGGTGCCAACTACCAAATGGAAGTTAAGAGAAAGAATGAAACAAGCACAGCAATCAATTAATGGAGTTGTCAAGAAAGCACAAACATATTTGGGACCAGGCTATTCAATAAAGGCATAACTTATTTTAAAGGTGCTATATGCAGAAATCACAACACCATTTCCTGGTTGCTAAAATTCTAATAGTTAGCCTATGTGACTAAACAAGCGGTAGATAATCATTGTACTGTATTTTCGACTGTTTGAAGCTGGTGTCCAAAACCGAAAGTAAAACAAAACTTAAGAACGGGAAGCATAGAAATAGAGCAAATAGAAAAGATCTACCGGCTTCTTTGACTTGCTTTCAATGAGAATGACAGATCTATAACTCACATTTCTATGTGAATTTGGTCACGTCGCCACAAAAAAGTGACATATTGCAGCTTTAAACAACACACACATACTATCTAACACTTCCATATCTGAAAGGAATCAAATCTGCACCAGTTTAGCTGCCGTGGCATGTTTAAACACACGTAAAAACATTCAGTGACAGATGTTTTCAGGAAACCATCTGAAGTGTCTAACGAGATGTGTAGTACCTGCATAAAGACGTTGGTCCTCCTGTGGACTTTAGCCAGAGAGGGCAGCAGGTGTAGAGCGTGCTGCAGGATGAGTCTCGCTGTTGTCTTCCCTCCTCCGGTAGGACCAATCAACATCACCCCTCCTCTAGCCTGCAACATCAAACATTGAAGTTGAATGATATTGTGAATTGAATTAATCATAATATCAACAGGACAACGCTTGCTTAAACCTCAGGTGTAGACCTTCTGGAACAAAAATGCTAGGTGTTAGTTTTTCCCCATCGGAAAACATTTTATACTTTGCCACTATGCTAACACCACCAGCTGACCCACGTGATTATTTCCATTAATAAATCATGCTTCAGCCAACTAAAGAAGTAGACGTAGTTGGATGTGATTTAACACTTTTTCATGAAAGAGTCCTTATCAGAAATTATTGGTTGATTTGTTATTTGTTCCCAGAAATACAAGTAACTCATGGTAGCAGCCAATGGTAAAAGCTAACACCTAGCATTTTTGTTCCATCTGAGGTTTAAACAAGGGTTCGTAAGTATGGACCCGGGATGTTTAAGAAACCAAATACTGACCAAAATCTGGCTATACAGCTGTGTAACCTTCTCTGCTTGATTTGGCCATTGTTGAAATCCAAGCATCTCTGTAGCCTTAGCTATGGCGATCTAGAGAGAAGATACAAGCATATGACATACATTTTTACCACAACAAAATTATTGTCAAGTCCAACCAGCCAAGTGATCTAACCAAGTTCCATTTACTTTACCAGAACAACCACCGACTACACCAGACTGTGTGAGTACACGTGGCGAGGAGTTACCTCTAGCTGAGGATGGATAGTTTTGGGATTGACGACACCAGGGAAGAGATCCTCCATGATGCTTTTAAACAGAGGAACGTCCTCGGGAACCAGCTTGGGTAAGTTCGAGTTTTGTAAAGCACAGATCAGAACGCAGCATTCGTCCTCTGGGGTCAGGCCACACCTGGAATATCACACAGTATTTACTCACAACGTTTCTACTACAACAACTCCAGTACGGTTACTGGCAAGTTGAGATGAATGAGAGAAGCAAAGAGAAGACGGTAGTAACCAGTGACACAGCCTTTTGGTTGTACCAATTCAAGGGAATGCCTTTAGGCTTCAAGAATGCAGAGGATTCTTGTTTCTTTAATACTTACGACAGAGCTGCGAATCTTCTCTTCTGCCCAGCGAGAACTAGCACTGATTTTATGGCCCTCATTCCAAAATCATAATGGTCCTAGAGTACAGTAGAACCACGAAAGGAAGGGGAAAAAACACACAAAGACAAAGTGGAGGACTTAAGACTTAAGACATTAACATGAACAGTTACAGTATGTATTTGATATTTAACTGAAATGTTCAACTGTTTTAACTGAAATGTTTAACTGTTTTAACTGAAATGTTAAAATGTTTTAACTGAAATGTTTGTAATGTTACTCTTAGAAAAAAGGGTTCCAAAAGTGTTCTTCGACTGTCCCCGTAGGAGAACGCTTTTTGGTTCCAGGTAGACCCTCTGTAGAAAGGGTTCTACATGGAACCCAAAAAGGTTCTATCTGGAACCAAAAGGGTTCTACCTGCAAACAAAAAGAGTTCTTCAAAGGGTTCTCCTATGGGGACAGCTGAAGAATCCTTTAAGGTTCTAGATACCACCTTTAATTTCTAAGAGTGTATGTAAGTCCAACCTCCTGAGACAGCTGCTTGCTGGCGAGCTGGTAGAGGTTGACGATCTTCCTGGACAGTGATTTGGCTGATTTGAAGCCCTCAGAGAACAACATGATCTCAGCAATCAGGTCAAAGTCAGGTACCATCATAGAGACAGGCCGGAACAGGGACTTTAGGTTGTCAGGGAGATCCACTCGACCTTTGCAACTGAAAGAGTGAGGTCAACTTGAAAGACATGGCAAATAGAAATCAAACCGGATGGACATCAGAATAGATGGGAGAGGTTGAGGGTAGAAGAAAGACAGGAGTAAAAGCAAACAAAATATAACTATTGTAAAATAGACTGTGTCCATAAAATGCACATAGTATGTCTGAACTGGAAAAACAGGCCTAAGCATTGTTGTTCACTAGTTTGCTCCAATTGGTTTAGGGGTGGTAGGGTAATAAAGGAAATCTATATTTTTTTAAAGACGTGTATATATATGTATATGTATGTGTGTGTATGTATGTGCAGTACCGGTCAAAAGTTTGGACACACCTACTCATTCAAGGGGTTTTCTTTTTTTTAAACTATTTTCTACATTGTAGAATAATAGTGAAGACATCAAAACTATGAAATAACACATATGGAATCATGTAGTAACCAGAAAAGTGTTAAACAAATCTAAATATATTTTACATTTGAGATTCTTCAAAGTAGCCACCCTTTGCCTTGATGACAGGTTATTAACGCTTATAAAAGGTTATTAAGAGGGTATGAACTTAAACTAAACATGACAGATCACATTACCCTGGATTCATGGTGATGAAGAATCCACATGAGGCGTTCAGTCGGATATCTCTTCCCTCGAACATAAACCTTTGGTAAAAACAGTAAATATCAAATACATTTGACTACTTAAACTAAACTATTCACCTGTTCAGTTAAACCAATGTAAAATGAAAAACTTTCAAGCCATAAAAATACAAATCAGTCTAAAGAATACAGTAAGTTCCAGAGGCATACCGTAAACTGTGACTATGCATGGCAGCCTTAATGGACTGAAGCTGAGCAGCGATGACTGACAACACCTCCACGTTGATACGGTTAAACTCATCAAAACAACACCAGGAACCAGACTGCACCATGCCAGAGAACAGCTTCCCCATCATCTGGTAAGGGAATGTCACAGAGAGAGACAACTATATGAGATAAAGTACATTTGTGCAACTAACTCACAGTATACAGTAAAATGTATACATACTTCTACTCCACTTCTTCAGTCTCTACAACTGATGCAATGAGGTGAACAAACATATTTCAACGCATCAAAAATACAATAGCTATAAAGTTATAATGAGAATAGAAATGTCCATGGCTACCTTAAAGTCCAGACTGTCAGAGCAGTTCAGTACTAAACAGAACTTTCCAAGCGCCTGCAAAGGAAAACAACATCAACATGGTTTTACTTCCTGTAAATACAGTATCAGTTTGAATACAGAGCTACAAGGATGCCAGCGACAGTGGTTTCCCAAGAATGTGGACATTCTCTTTTTCAGGTCCACACACCGACTGACTTACTAAATACTTCACAGGTTTTTATCCTAACTTCAGTGACAGGTCCTTACCTTGGCCAGGTCCTTGACCGTCTCGGTCTTGCCAGTTCCAGAGGGTCCGGCGGGCGCGCCCCCCAGATGGAGGCTCAAGGCCCCGGTGAGGGTCAGCCAGCATCGGTCAGTGAGTGGCGTGATGACCAGTCGAGGAGAACAGCCCAAGTACTCATAGCCATACACGAAGGAAGCCTGGGCATGGACCACGTAACACAGAGAGGTGCTGTCATACCAGACGTAATGGAGCTGCCTGAAACCAACAGAACCAATGACAAAAAAATATAAAAAGTACAAATGTTGCATCTGGAGATCTGTTTTGGTTGACTTACTAGCCTAAATTAAGTTGTTCATATAGGTGAGTCTTGTGCAGCTCTGAAGGTTACCTAAATGATCAACAATCATCTCAAACTCAGAAAACATGCTCAGAAGTCCTAGCCTGATCCTATATATATTTGGCCTAAAAACAGGAGTTATTCCGATCATAGACAGCACAAAAAGATCTGGAACTAATCTACATAAGGCCAGGTATTTCAAGAAAAATCTATACTAGCAGTAGCAACTATGATCAAAGCTGTGACCTTGTCCACTCGAAGTCGTCGACACTGGTGATGCGGTTCTGGAGGAGATGGCTGAGGATGTCTCTGCAGTGGACCAGGATGGTGAGCAGGGCCTCTAGGGTGGCCTGCTGGTGACAGGGAAGGGGCTCGGACACCAGGTCAGCCAGCTCCTCCACATTGTGGATCACCTGCTGCTTCACCACCACCATGCTCTCCAGCTGCCTCTCACTGCTGAAGCTTTCCTGGCAGTCCTTAGTAAACATGATCTGGGTCTAGGGGACAGAGGGTGAAGGAGGGGTTTTGGTAGCCAGGGTACTATGTTTCTGCTCTTTTACCAACTCCTTATGGAAATGTCATGCCAAAATGTTTGGTTTGACATTGACAGCAACGGAGTTGGCAGGAGCACAAACAGATCTGGGACCAGGCTATATAAGGAGACAACAGATCTGGGACCAGGCTATATAAGGAGACAACAGATCTGGGACCAGGCTATATAAGGAGACAACAGATCTGGGACCAGGCTATAGAAGGAGTCATCAGATCTGGGAACACATGTTGGACACAATGTAAGAAAACGGTGTGAAAAGTCTGATGGTCTCACATTTACTTTGGTCTTAAGTTTTACCTGGCTGTTGATGTAATTTTGACAGGGTAACAGTCACTCTACATTCATCAGCCTAGTGAACAGGTACTCGAGGAAGAGGCTACACTGTTTAACACATGGTGGGGTTTCCCCAATTGTGTAGGTGGATAGTAATAAGTCCTGTCATATTCCTGTTAAATCTATACATTGCAATGGTAACTTACCACGGTGAGAACAACCTGTCCGGGGTGAGAGAGGACCCATTTCTTAAAGTTCTTAGGATTCCATTCTGACACTCCTATCTTCAGGCTCCTGAGATTATTTGAAACATGATTATTGTATGAGGCTAAAAGTTCCCTTGGATTTACTGTATCAACACCGTTTGAACAGGAAAGAAAAAGCTGCATGCAAAATGGTGACTGTACCTTTTCACTGTGTTGTACATCGCGGTTTCCACGTTTCCCATCCAGTGCTCCACTGGCCCACATATTTGAACATTCCTAAAGAATCAAAAGACAAGAAAGAGTTGTTCTGGGATTCTCGGTAACACAAAAAAAACAGGAATTAGGCCTAAATGCAAATGTTTCCATTTGGTTTATTATCAATGATTTGACTATTTACTTTGGCATGGTCACAGTTTCACCCTCGGCTGAACGTATGGTTGCCACCACGTGGTAGATCGTAGCATGTTCCTGGATGTCCAGGTGACGGATGTTGCTGAAGCATTTTACAAGATGAGGCTTAAAAGTGTTGTAGAGAATGGATTGAATTAAATTGATTGAATGAACATAAATGTTGTTTGTAAGTTGTGAATGAAAATGTCTGAACACTTTAGCCCAGCTAATCCGTCCACCACCTGGCTCTCTCTCTGTCTAAACGTCTGGTTTCACAGTGCCTCAGAATGGAACTTGAACGAAAGCCTATGGCAGGACAAAACAACCACTGGTTTTAATTGTCTGATCTGTTAATTCATCACAATCTAGCATAACCCTTAGATTAACCTCCCCCTACATTGTGGATTTCATAGCGCGAGCAGCTCAAAGATTTCGAAATTCTGTTAAATATAGTTTTCATGTATACAGTACCAGTCAAAAGTTTGGACACACCTACTTATTCAAGGGTTTTTCTTTATTTTCTTTACTATTTGCTACATTGTAGAACAGTAGTGAAGACATCAAAACTATGAAATAATATATGGAATCATGTAGTAACCAAAAAAGTTAAAGAAATCAAAGTATATTTTAGATTTTAGATTATTCAAAGTAGCCACCCTTTGCCTTGATGACAGCTTTGCACACTCTTGGCATTCTCTCAACCAGCTGTTGAAAAACAAATGATAGTACCATTAAGCACAAACCAGATGGGATGGAGTATTGCTGCAGAATGCTGTGGTAGCCATGCTTGTTAAGTGTGCCTTGAATTTTTGCGACTGCACTTGAAGAAACGTTAAAAATGTTCCGGATTTACTGACATTCATGTTTTAAAGTAATGATGGACTGTCATTTCTCTTTGCTTATTTGAGCTGTTCTTGCCATAAGATGGACTTTACCAAATAGGGCTATCTTGTCACAACTTAACTGATTGGCTCAAACGCATTAAGAAGGAAAGAAATTCCACAAATGAACTTTCAACAAGGCACACCTGTTAATTGAAATGCATTCCAGGTGATTACCTCATGAAGCTGGTTGAGAGAATTCCAAGAGTGTGCAAAGCTGTCAACAAGGCAAAGGGTAGCTACTTTGAAGAATCTAAAATATACTTTGATTTGTTTATCACTTTTTTGGTTACTACATGATTCCATGTGTTATTTCATAGTTTTGATGTCTTCACTATCATTCTACAATGTAGAAAATAGTCAAAATAAAGAAAAACCCTTGAATGGGTAGGTGTGTCCAAACGTTTGACTGGTACTGTAAGTTTATATGTCTGAACTCAGAATCATTTGGGCTTCCCAAAAATAATATGGTCAATGTGATAGAACGATCACCATTTTTCAAAGTCCCATCTAATAGAACTGTAGAGACGTAGGATCTTCATTTGATTACTCTTTTGTTGCTGAGAATTTTCCACAGAAGGAAATGCGAACTTGTAGTGTATTTGAGGTTTAAACAGGCTTTTAAAGTTTGTAATTTACACTTAAATATGTCAGACTTCATTTGCCATAACAAAAAATGTATCAACCCCTACAAAAAATGTCCATTAATTACAATCCACATAATAATTCATTATTTTCCTGTTGTAGTAAACTGGCTCAAATCCTACATCTGTAGCAGGCTCGCTCCATCTTTCGCCTTGATTTAAACACACCCCTTTCAAGTCCCACTTTGAAGCTATATGCGGTAGCAATTGAGCCTGGACATGAGATTACAGCTCAGCTAGACCCTACAGACAGGAAATTGAGAGTCTGCTGTATAAAAGTGAAATACTAACTTCCAGCTGCTGCTTATGTTTTTTTTTAAAGAGAGTCATCTCTTCTTGGATGGTTAGCCTATAATATGAGATGGGAACCTGAATGGCGTTGGGATTTTTGCTCTGTGACAGAACATCCAGCAGTTCCTCATTGCTGAGGAAGTAGAATCTTGCGAAAACTGTTCTTTTGGATTCAAAATAATCCTGCAGAAAACGAAACAAACAGTCAAATGTTGAAATAAACAGCAACTCTGAAAGTAACTAGGATAACATAAATGTTGTGTGAGAGTTGCAAATTAAAATGTCAAAGTTTTTACAGCCCAGCTGACCCTAAAGACAGGAAATTAAGTGCATTGTCCTTTTGAGCGTCTGCTGTATCATGTGGTATGCTAGCCTGGGTGCCAGTCTACAGTATCATGTGGTATGCTAGCCTGGGTTCCAGTCTGCGGTATCATGTGGTATGCTAGCCTGGGTTCCAGTCTGCTATATATTGTGGTATGCTAGCCTGTGTTCCAGTTTGTTTCTACTCATTATGGAATTGCCATGTTTGAGATGACAATGAATGACAAGGAGTTGACAAGATAGCAGAAACATTCTGACACCAGGCACCCTAACTCCCTCCAGATAGCAGAGACAGTCTGGCACCCATGCATCCTAAATCCCTCCAGATTGCAGAAACAGTCTGGCACCCAGGCACCCTAACTCCCTCCAGATAGCAGAAACAGTCTGGCACCCAGGCACCCTCCAGATAGCAGAAAAAGTATGGCAGCCAGGCACCCTAACTCCCTCCAGTACCTCCAGACACTTCTGTATTTTTTCCAGGTGGACGTTGCCAGCCTGCAGCATCTCCAGGACCCCAGGGGCGGTAGCTGCTCTCAGGGCATTAGGCCTGTCATCTGTCCTCCTCATGATCTCCTTCCATGATTGATCCACCTGCAGGAACACCTTGGCCTCTGCTGGGAGCTGTCTAATAGGATGAGGTTCATTCATTTCAAATCAGAAAAGTACATATTTTGGATTACATTCAATCATATTTAAGGTACCGTGAGTCTTCTTAAAGGCCAAAAAGAGTTCCACTTTTCCCCTACCCACTCAGACCACTCACAGAAATGGTTTATTTTTCACCATTTTAATTGATAAACAATCACAGTAAGGTACCTAATTGTTACCCGGAAATGATTAGATATTGAGATAACAACGGCTCCATTGGACCTTTAACCTACTCCAGGTAGATATCTTCCCCACAACACATCAGATGTGCAAGTTATGTCTTTAATGTGCTGCCAAAAGAACCATTCCCAAAATCATCAACCAGAAGCCTATGCAATAATTAAAATATTCTCAACAAAAATATAAAACGCAACATGTAAAGTGTTGGTCCCATGTTTCATGAGCTGAAATAATAAAATTATTTCTCTCAAATTTTGTGCAGAAATGTGTTTACATCCCTGTTAGTGAGCATTTCTCCTTTGCCAAGATAATCCATCCCCCTGACAGGTGTGGCATATCAAGAAGCTGATTACAGCATGATCATAACACAGGTGCCCCTTGTGCTGGGGACAATACAAGGCCAATAAGATGTGCAGTTTTGTCACACAACGCCACAGATGTCTCAAGTTCTGAGGGAGCGTGCAATTGGCATGCTCACTGCAGGAATGGCCACCAGAGCTGTTGCAAGAGAATTTAATGTTAATTTCTCTACCATAAGCCGCCTCCAACATAGTTTTAGAGAATTTGGCAGTACGTCCAACCAGCTTCACAGCCACAAACCATAGACCATGTGTAATCACGCCAGCCCAGGACCTCCACATCCGGCTTCTTCACCTGTGGTATCTCCTGAGGCCAGCCACCAGGACAGCTGATGAAACTGAGGAGTATTTCTGGCTATAATAAAACCCTTTTGTGAGGAACAACTCATTCTGATTGGCTGGGCCAGCTCCACAGTGGATGGGCCTGTCTCCCAAGTGGATGGGCCTATGGCCCTCCCAGGCCCAACCATGGCTGCGCCCTTGCCCAGTCATGTGAAATCCATAGATTAGGGCCTAATGAATTTATTTATTTATATTTCACTGATTTCTTCATATGAACTGTAACTCTTTGAAATTGTTGCATGTTGCGTTTATATTTTTGTTCCGTATAGATGAATTGTCAGCAACAGATGAAACACGTAGACAACACAATAAACAATACAAACCAAAGTGCCATGACACACACCTCATCCGGTAATACAACACACACAGGTTAATAAGCGTCATACACAAGGTAAAACAACAATAGCTGCCTTGCCTCTGAATCCCTCCAGCAGAGAAGATAGGCTCCAGGTAGAGCCATCTCTTCTGACACATGACCCACTCCTCCAGAGTATGAGAGAACTGGTTCAGCTTCCTCTCCCATTCATCTATCAGATACTAAAGAGAGAGATCACATTGTCATCACACACAATAATACTTAGCCTGGTCCCAGGTCTGTTTGTTCGGTCTTGCCAACTCCTATGGTTATTGTTACGCATTGTGGCATGACAATGTCCATAGGAGTTGGCAAGACAGAACACACAGATCTGGGACCAGGCTAAAGAATCCCACCTTGTCCCCCAACAACTGACAAAACTGCAAGATTGAGAGAACTTAACTTATTTATTTTGTTGAAATAACAGAGTGATTCCATTATGTACAAATATTACATTTCTCAAATTCTGCATACATGGGTTTTATTTATATGTTTTGATTGAACCTTTATTTAACTAGGCAAGTCAGTTAAGGACAAATTCATATTTACAATGACGGCCTACCCCGAAAAAGCTCTAACCCGGACGACGCTGGGCCAATTGTGCGCTGCCCTATGGGACTCCCAATCACGGCCGGTAGTGATACAGCCTGGAATTGAACCAGGTCTGTAGTGACGCCTCTAGCACTGAGACGCAGTGCCTTAGACCGCTGTGTCACTCGGGAGCCCACTCGGGGTTTGAAGCGAAAGACTAATTTCTAGAATCTATGATATTAAAAGGGGCAATATTTATTTGAATCATGTTATTTTTAACGAATCATGACGTCTCTCCGGTCAGATTTGAATGACACCTGACCTTGATAGGCTCAGCATAGCGGGATGCCTTGATGCTCATGATAGTGGTCTGACTCTCTTCCAGCTGTGCCATGACGTCATCTGCCGAGGCAATGATTTTCACCGTGGATGTGTCAGACTGGTGGGTGATCAGACGGAAGTCTGTGCTCCTCCACAGGTCAATCACTTTGTAGAGGATGCTCTCTAAAGTGGCCTCATTGGTGGCAGTAGTGGAGATGTCCCCTATCAAACCACTTTGCTGAAGAATCTGCATACATGTCACAGAGGGAAATTTAGAATTTAATGTTACGTTTAGAGTAATTTAGTAAATGCTCTTATCCAGAGCCACTTACAAGTAGTGGATTCAACTAAAGTAGGTAAAAAATAAACAAGTAGAGGATTCAACTAAAGTAGGTAAAAAAAAAGCATATCATGATCGCAATATTAGAACTGAATGTGATTTCTGAACATTTTGCCAGAAATTCTTAGAAAAGCAAGGTAGATATTTCATTGCTATGCCCAACCTTTATGTCCAACAGGTTTCCAAGGGTGAAGTTATCCTCTTTGGTGAAGAATCGCCCGATATAGCTCTGGATGTCTTCCCAGTGTCTCTGGCGGAGATAAGGGTTCCTGAGAGCCACGATGATGGGCAGACAAAGCTTGAAGTCCATCACCTTCTGCTTCAGAATGGGAACTATGTTGTTTTCAGGTAAACCTGAATGACAAAGAAAACATAAATTCATTCCTTTACATTCACGCCATAATTTAACACAGCAACACTTGTGATAACAGAGAACCACCTGACATGACATAATGATCCTAAAATATCCCTCAGAGACCTGAAAGACCCACCTTTCTCTAACATGTAGATGGTCTGTGTAAAGCGGCTGACATCATTTTGCAGATCGTCCACATTGAGCAGCTCGAAGGTGGTGGCTCTCCAACGGCTGTACTGTTTATCCCACTCCTTCTGCATCCCCCAGAGCATCTTCCTCAGCGTCAGGGCACAGTCCACCTCAGACAGCTCTGCCTCCACTTCGGCAGCGTTAGAACCACGGCCCTGCTTCATGCGAACCACAGTGGAGATCTTCTTCATGGAAAAAGAGTTTCTCAGGAGCTCTCCGTAGCTTGTGTAGCTGTATGCCTTATTGGAGTAGATGGCCACCTCCTCAGAGAGAGCCTGGAGGATCTCATTGGCCACTTTGGGAGATGTATAGGAGCAAAGCAGGATGGGATTGTTCACCTGAGAAATAAGAGATTTGTGACATCTTTAAGCCTGGTCCTACATCTGTTGTCCGGTAATTGGCAGTATGAACAGGTGTGAGACCAGGCTAGGCAGCTTTGTCAGGAAGAGGAAGTCTTAGATACACACATGTTAAACACAATCAAGAATAATGACTCTTATTGAGTATTAAGGAGGGAGAAAAGCACAACAACTGCTAAAAGATCAACCGTACCTTCATTTTAACCAGAACAAGCTCAAATCTGAGTTGATTTAAGTGTTTGCCCAGATCAACGCTGAACTTGAAGATGTTGTCATCCCTCTTGGTTTCACAGATCATGACAGTGGATTTTAGATGCTGGAAGCTGGGGACGAGGTGCTGGTACAAAGCCAACTCTTCAGGAGAGATAGTGATCTGGTACTCTTTAGCCATACTATAGAGCTGGATGAGGAACTGATACTGTCTTTCCAGAGTTGGAATCTGCACAGATATCCGACTCAGGAAGGTCAGATGCTCAACAAACTCTTCCACTGTAAAAATGTCTTTATCCAGCTTTTTAAGAGCTCCTCTGATCACCTGATTGAACAGATGGAGAGAGGAAAGTATAACCGAAAAGTAGTACCGGTCAAAGCGCTCCTCAACGCAGTTACAATAACTTCAAAATATGAATAGCCTGAACATGAATTATGCATGAAGTCTAAAGTTTACTTCATGACTGTAGGTAGAGTATCTGGTATTTAGACGAGCTTAAACAATAACACAAACAAAAACTATGGTATACTAATGTACTATTTAACAAACCTCCATCAGTTCCAGGTTCTTCTTCTTTACAATGGAGGGGAGCATGGAGTGAATGGTAAAGATGAGAGCCTCTGGGTAGGGCAGGCAGTTTGACTGGTACTGGTGACACCTGACCAGGATCATGTTGACACGGGTCTCAGTCTCTATTCTTTTCATCAGCCTGATGCTCTCTGTGTGCACCGCCAAGATGGCCTTGATATCCTGGGGAGACCATTTCTCCCCGGCCAAGAACCGATCCATGTCAGTCAACATGGCTGTCTCCACCATATCACAGAACTTCTCTAGCCTCTGACAGTGCTTCTCCACTCCCTGCATCCCTCGCTGAACGCTACTGAGGATGTCCGACAGCTGGAAATCAACAACATCTGTATCAAGGTCTATGTCATATGTCAACAAACCATATTTAGAATATAGAAAACATGGCAAACTAGTAATAGGTAGTGACAAACAACTACATTTCTATGGAAAATACCTCTTAAAAAAATATCTCAATTAATCCCACAGTGACCCTCCCTCCCCTCCCTCCCCCAGCACTTTTGATTTTAAATGACACAATGACTATGAAGTAAAAGTCAAAGACTTGTGAGAAAAATACCCCCCAAAAATGCTAATCTCCCCTGTTATTGTAATGGTGAGAGGTTAGCATGTCTTGGCGTTATGATATAAAATGCTAACCTCCCCTGTTATTGTAATGGTGAGAGGTTAGCATGTCTTGGGGTTATGATATAAAATGCTAACCTCCCCTGTTATTGTAATGGTGATAGGTTAGCATGTCTTGGGGCTATGATATTTTGTCTGTAACGTTCTTACTTATCATTAAACTTTGATTTGAGATTCACGATTCATTCAGGACTATCCGTAATCATGGTAGCATCCACATTAATGTAGAAGTGTTTAGAAAACATATTCTATTCTTATTTACAATAAAAGTGACTCCAAAATTACACAATACAATATTTACCATTCATTTCTATTGGGCACAAAATAATCTGAAACACAACCAAAACAAACAGCAAATGCATTCAACAAGTTGTACAGTCACAAGCTTAATGTAGCCATTGCGTACTAGCAATATGGGACCAAACACTTAACTTTTTACTACTTTAATAAACATAAGTGAATTTATCCCAATACTTTTGGTGTTGTGAAGAGGACACAACATCGTCTCTTCCCCCTTCAGGTGGCTGAAAAGATTTGGCATAGGCCGTCAAATCCTCAAAAAGTTCTACAGCTGCACCATTGAGAGCATTCTGACTGGCTGCATCACCTCTTGGTACAGCAGCCGCAAGGCACCCGACTGTAAGGCTCTACAGAGAATGGTGAGTACGGCCCAGTACATCACTGGGGCAGAGCTCCCTGCCATCCAGGACCTCTGTGTCAGAGGAATTTTATTTTATTTAACCTTTATTTAACTAGGCAAGTTAGTTAAGAACAAATTCTTATTTACAATGGACGGCCTACCACGGCCAAACCCTAACCCGGACGAAGACTCCAGTCACTCAAGCCAAACTGTTCTCTCTGCAACCACACCACAAGCGGTACCAGTGCACCAAGTCGGGAACCAACAGGACCCTGAACAGCTTCCACCCCCAAGCCAAAATAATTCTAAACCAGGCTGCTAAATAGCTAATCAAATGGGTACCGGGACTACCTGCATTGACACTTTTTTGAACAAACTCTCTTGCACTGACTCTACGCACACACACAATGGTCTCTACCTAAACACTCGCACACACTTACACGCTGACATCCCAACACACACACTACTGTACATATATCCACACACACATAACAAGCACACACATGCTTACTGACGACACTCACACACTCACCATATACACTGCTGCTACTGCTCCACATACGCTGCTGCTACAGCTCAGTGTAACGTCCAGGCCTGGTTTAGCAGGCTGGTGTTTAGTTTTGTGTTTTGTGTTAGAAGGGTTTTGTGTTCTAGGTGTTATATTTCTATGTTAGGTTAATGGTTCCCAATTAGAGGCAGCTGATTGTCGTTACCTCTAATTGGGACCCATATATATGTTTGTGCTTTTCACTGGGGTTTTGTGGGTCATTGTTATTCTTGTGCGTGCGTGCGTGCGTGCGTGCGTGCGTGCGTGCGTGCGTGCGTCGTGCGTCGCGTGCGTGCGTGCGTATGCGTGCGTGCGTCGTGCGCGTGCGTGCGTGCGTGCGTGCGTGCGTGCGTGCCTTTTTAGCCACACTGGAGTTACGATCTTTATTTGTTTATTGTTTTGCCAGTTATGTTTAAAGTATGTATACTGGATACCTTGCTGCATCTTGGTCTGGCCCGCTAGAAGATCGTGACAGAATGACCTACCAAACAAGGACCAAGCAGCGAGATAACCGGGAGTTCTGGACATGGGAAGAAATCCTGGCTGGAAAAGGACCCTGGAGGAAGGCTGGGGAGTATTGCTGTCCCAGGGAAGGTTTGGAGTTAGCGATGGCAGAGCGGCAGAAGTATGCGGGAACACTGCTGGCGAGGAAGCCCGAGAGGCAGCCCCAATAAATTTTTTTGGGGGGGGCACACGGGGAGGTTGTGTGAGCCAGGTTGGAGACCTGAGCCAACTCCCCGTGCTTTCCGGAGTGAGCGTGGCACTGGTCAGGCACCGGGTCATGTAGTGAAGCGCACGGTGTCGCCAGTACTTGTTCAGAGACCGGTACGGACTGTCCTAGCTCAAGCATCAGGCCCCCTGTGCGCATCGCGAGCCCAGCACGGCCTGTTCCTGCTCCACGCACCAGAACTCCTGTGCGCATCGCGAGCCCAGCACAGCCTGTTCCTGCTTCACGCACCAGGTCCCCTGTGCGCATCGCGAGCCCAGCACAGCCTGTTCCTGCTTCCTGCACCAGAACCCCTGTGCGCATTGCGAGCCCAGCACAGCCTGTTCCTGCTCCCTGCACCAGGGCCCCTGTGCGCATCAAGAGAGCGGCACGAAATGTTCCTGGTCCACGTACCAGGACTCTAGGGTGTCGTCTCAGCCTGGTACGTAATGTTCCTGCTCAGCGCATCAGGTCCAGCGGGTGTATCCAGAGTCTGGACCTCTGTTCCGGCTCCTAGCACCGGGCCTCCGGTGAGTCATCTCGGGTCAGCACGGCCGGCACCGGAGCCGCCACCATGGACACAAAGACCCACCCCCTGTTTTGCCAGTTATGTTTAAATAAAGTATGTATACTGGATACCTCGTCTATCTATCCTGTTGTCTAGCCACTTTATCCCTACTTACAGTGCATTCGGAAAGTATTCAGACCCCTTGACTTTTTACACATTTTCTTACGTTACAGCCTTATTTTAAAATGGATTACATTGATTTTTCCCCTCATCAATCTACACACAATACAACCTAGCAAAAACAGGCTTTTAGAATACATTTTTGCTAATTTATTAACTAAACTGAAATATCACATTTACATACTGTAAGTGTTTAGACCCTTTACTCAGTACTTTGTTGAAGCACCTTTGGCAGCGATTACAGCCTCGAGTCTTCTTGGGTATGGCACTACAAGCTTGGCACACCTGTATTTGGAGTTTCTCCCATTTTTCTCTGCAGATCCTCTCAAGCTCTGTCAGGTTGGATGGGGAGCGTCGCTGCACAGCTATTTTCAGGTCTCTCCCGAAGCCACTCCTGCGTTGTCTTGGCTGTGTGCTTAGGGTCATTGTCCTGCTGGAAGGTGAACCATGCTGGTGCCAGTTTTTCTCCAGACGTGACACTTGGCATTCAGGCCGACGAGTTTAATATTTGATTTCATCAGACCAGAGAATCTTGTTTTTCATGGTCTGAGTCCTTTAGGTGCCTTTTGGCAAATTCCAAGCGGGCTTAGATGTGCCTTTTACTGAGGAATGGCTTCCATCAGGCCACTCTAACATAAAGGCCTGATTGGTGGAGTGCTGCAGAGATGGTTGTCCTTCTGGAAGGTTCTTCCATCTCCACAGAGGACCATCGGGTTCTTGGTAACCTCCCTGACAAACGCTTCTCCCCCGATTGCTCAGTTTGGCATGGGAGGCCAGCTCTAGGAAGAGTCTTGTTAGTTCCAAACTTGCCTTATTGCACACAGGATGTATTTTTTTGTACTCTGAAGAGAAGAAAACCTTTCCACTCTGTCAATTAGGTTAGTATTGTGGCGTAACTACAATGTTGTTGATCCATCCTCAGTTTTCTCCTATCACAGCCATTAAACTCTATTTTAAAGTCACCATTGGCCTCATGGAAATCCCTGAGCGGTTTCCTTCCTCTGGCAACTGAGTTAGGAAGGACACCTGTATCTTAGTAGTGACTGGGTGTATTGATACAACATCCAAAGTGTAATTAATAACTTCACCATGCATTTTTACCCATCTACCAATCAATGCCCTTCTTTGCGAGGCATTGGAAAACCTCCCTGGTCTTTGTGGTTGAATCTGTGTTTGAAATTCACTGCTCGACTGATGGACCTTACAATTATCTTTAAGTGTGGGGTACAGAGGAGGTAGTATTATTGCACACAGTGTGAGTCCATGCAATTTATTGTGTCTTGAGCACATTTTTAATCCTGAACTTATTTAAGCTTGCCATAACTAATGGTTTGAGTACTTACTGACTCAAGACATGTCAGCTTCTTTTGTAATTAATTTGTAAAAATTTAAAAAATATAATTCTACTTTGACATGATGGGTATTGTGTGTAGGCCAGTTGCACAAAGTCTAAATATTATCCATTTCAAATTCAGGCTGTAACAACATTTGGAAAAGGTCAAGGTGTGTGAATACTTTTGGAAGGCACTGTAAGTAAGCATTTCACTGTTAGTCTACACCTGTTATTTATAAAATATGTGACAAATACATTTTGATTTCATGTGTTGTATGGTCCTCCCACTACAACTCGGGAAAACATGCAGTTTATTAGTCTACAGATGAAATCAGTTATGATGAACATCACAGGGGGGTGAAAGTTCACAGTGATGAGCTTGATGCTGCTTTCCAATTAATACAGAGGGTTTTATTGTGATCGATGCTTGGCTGCCGTTTGACCGCGTGCCAAGAACAGTTTTTGTGACAAAACCGTCAGTAAAGTTGAAAACGCAATGGAAACCCATTTAACTTATATTTTTTATTCGGTACACGGGAATTTAACAGCAAGTGTTATTTTATTGTGCATTATGTAATCACGCACAGCTTTTTATCTGCAACAAGTCAATTTTATGGAAACATCTCTGGTGGGAAAATGCACAGATTTATGCAGATTATTTTTTGGGGAATGAAAATCTGTTGCCAATTGGATGGAAACCTAGCTGTGATATGTGGTTGTTTTACCTAGCTACCTTAAATGCACAAACTGTAAGTCTCACTGGATAAGAGCATCTGCTAAGAGCATGTTTACGGAGAACAGCTCCTGCCTCCGACGCGTATAACACATGATTAGATGACGCTGGTGTGATAGTGTGACATGCCATACAGGTGACGTGTACGTGTGATAGTGTGACATGCCATACAGGTGACGTGTACGTGTGATAGTGTGACATGCCATACAGGTGACGTGTACGTGTGATAGTGTGACATGCCATACAGGTGACGTGTGCGTGTGAGATGTGTATACGTGTCACTGTGAGTGCTGCACAGTTACGTACATCAGATTGGAAATCGGGATCTGTCCCCAGTAACAGCTCCAGTTCAGGCCATGGTCGGAGGTGTTGGTCTCTTTCCTTCTCCAGCTCCTCGTCAACAGACAGTTTCAGGTCAAACACAGGAGGCGAGTGCAAATCCAAGAGGTTAGGGTCTTGGTTGAAGGAGGTCTGTTTGGCTGAGTGAAATCAATGTAATTAATATATAGGGCAAATGTGTAACTGTAAAACAGTTAGGGATAATTGTTACAATCCAGTGCTTATTACATTTCTGTAGATTACTAATTATTAATGGATGTGTCGCAAATGGCACCTTATTCCCTATACAGTACCAGTCAAAAGTTTGGACACACCTACTCATTCAAGGGATTTCTTTATTTTTCCTATTTTCTACATTGTAGAACAATAGCGAAGACATCAAAACTAGGAAACCAGAAAAATGTGTTAAACAAATCAAAATATATTTTATATTTGAGATTCTTCAAAGTAGCCACCCTTTGCCTTGATGACAGCTTTGCACACTCTTGGAATTCTCTCAACCAGCTTCACCTGGAATGCTTTTCCAACAGTCTTGAAGGAGTTCCCACATATGCTGAGCACTTGATGGCTGCTTTTCCTTCACTCTGTGGTCCAACTCATCCCAAACCATCTCAATTGGGTTGAGGTTGGGTGATTGTGGAGGCCAGGTCATCTGATGCATCACTCCATTACTCTCCTTCTTGGTCAAATAGCCCTTACACAGTCTGGAGGTGTGTTGGGTCATTGTCCTCTTGAAAAACAAATGATAGTCCCACTAAAGCGCAAACCAAATGGGATGGCTTATCGCTGCAGAATGCTGTGGTAGCCATGCTGGTTAAGTGTGCCTTGAATTCTAAATAAATCACTTACAGTGTCACCAGCAAAGCACCCCCAAACCATCACACATCCTCTTCCATGCTTCACGGTGGGAACCACACATGCCGAGATCATCGGTTCACCTACTCTGCATCTCACAAAGACACGGCGGTTGGAACCAAACGTGCAAATTCACGTCCAAAGGACAGATTTCCACCGGTCTAATGTCCATTGTTCGTGTTTCTTGGCCCAAGCAAGTCTCTTCTTCTTATTGTTGTACTTTAGTAGTGGTTTCTTTGCAGCAATTTGACCATGAAGGCCTGATTCACGCATTCTCCTCTGAACAGTTTATGTTGAGATGTGTCTGTTACTTGAGAATTCATTTGGGCTTCAATTTCTGAGGCTGGTAACTCTAATGAACTTATCCTCTGCAGCAGAGGTAACTCTGGGTCTTCCTTTCTTGTGGCGGCCTTCATGAGAGCCAGTTGCATTATAGTGATTGTTGTTTTTTGCGACTGCACTTGAAGAAACTTTAAAAGTTTTGAAATTTTCCCGGATTGACTGACCTTCATGTCTTAAAGTAATGATGGACTGTCATTTCTCTTTGCTTATTTGAGCTGTTCTTGCCATACTATGGACTTGGTATTTTACTAAATAGGGCTATCTTCTGTATACCACCCCTCCTGTACCTTGTCACAACACAACTGATTGGTTCAAACACATTAAGAAGGAAAGATATTCCACAAATTAATGTTTTAACAAGGCACAACTGTTCATTGAAATGCATTCCAGGTGACTACCTCATGATGGCCTGGCCTCCACAATCACCCGACCTCAACCCAATTGAGATGAGTTGGACCACAGAGTGAAGGAAAAGCAGTGCTCAGCATATGTGGGAACTCCTTCAAGACTGTTGGAAAAGCATTCCAGGTGAAGCTGGTTGAGAGAATGCGAAGAGTGTGCAAAGCTGTCATCAAGGCAAAGGGTGGCTACTTTGAAGAATCTCAAATATAAAATATATTTTGATTTGTTTAGCACTTTTTTGGTTACTACATGATTCCATATGTGTTATTTCATAGTTTTGATGTCTTGATGTCTTCGCTATTATTCTACAATGTAGAAAATAGTACAAATTAAGAAAAACCCTGGAATGAGTAGGTGTGTCCAAACTTTAAATGGTACTGTATGTAAATAAGGTCTTTCAGTTTTTTATAACTTTGCAGAAATTTCTAAAGACTTGTTTTCGCTTTGTCATTATGGAGTATTTTGTGTAGATTGATGAGTAAAAAAAAAAAGTATTTTAGAATATGGCTGTAACGTAACAAAATGTGGAAAAAGTCAAGGGGTCAGAATACTTTCCGAATGCACTGTATGTAGGGAATAGGGTGCCATTTGGGACGCAGTCCATTACTGTCTGGCAAAGCTCTGCACTTTAAAACAACAGCATACTACTTATGAACCTACAGTATTTACAAGACAACAAGGCTGTGAGTTTAAATCTTTAGAGAATGTCTTACCAATGACTTGTTTGAATCCCTGTAGCACCTGTTGAATGTGCAGTGTGAAGTCATCAAGGCAGGGGTAGATGGTTAGCTTCACTCGTTTGCTGGGCGAACTTGGAGAAGGAAAACAACAGAATCTGTGTAATATCATAATTTCACTGACTGAGCTGACTGGCAGACTATCAGAAAAACACTAGCTGATGTTTGTGAAATTCATACATTTTTCTAATAGAGGAACATGGAGTGATACAGTTTATTGTAATATATAAGTGAAGTCATACCGCCATGAAGTCTCCTCACGGGAAACCTCTTTATCCTTCTCCGTATCTGGGTTGAGAAAACACTAAGCTTCAGCAGACATTTAAGTTGAACACTTTAGTTCATAGAGTTAAAATCTATTTTAGTTGGGGTTTTTTTACTATAAATGGGATTCACCTTTTGTGTCGACTTCAGAGTGGAGCTCTGTTGTGGCTGTCCCTTTGGCTGAGAAATCGTCTGTCATTGGCTGGTTCACAGGTGTGACTGTAAGCAGGACGTTCACTTCAAATACAGCCTGGATCTCTTCTTTAGGCTCCTCCTTTTTAAAATCTGGTAGCATCTAGAAATGTAATCTCAGTTAACCTGTCTGTCCACGAGAGATTACTAGAAAATGTGATACTACAAGTCAATTTCGTATTACAAGTGACACATTGTTTAGTGATGTTTACATGTTTCTGACCACATTGTCACAATAGATAAAAGCTGATCTACCTTGTTAACAAGCTGTGGTTGGCCTTGGCTGTGTGAATAAAGTTTATGCGCCGTATTCACGATCAGTTGGCTCTTTGATAATATTTCTGTAAGGTCCACTTGCATCCATCCTTGCCATTTTTCTAGGGAGTACACAGGCAAATATTTCAACATCGCTAGCATGCTAATTAAACTCATTGACAAATGTCATAACCTTACTATATTTCCCTTAAAAACTACTTACTTTGTCTTTAGTCTTCTCTCTCTCACTCCATTAGTGTTAGAGGACTCTCGGAGGAACGACTGAA
The DNA here is from genome assembly GCA_030435695.1 of Brachymystax lenok tsinlingensis. NCBI lineage: Eukaryota > Metazoa > Chordata > Actinopteri > Salmoniformes > Salmonidae > Brachymystax > Brachymystax lenok. The sequence goes on along the minus strand of CM059786.1, from coordinate 36,546,260 downwards.
GGAGTTGAACTGCAGATCTGACCAAGACACAGAGCATCTCTTCAAACATTCTGTCTATCATGTTGAGGAAGTGGCTGAAGCGACACAAGAGGATCCTCCACTCAGCCACCTCAGCATACAGCGGCCTCTTGGTCGACTGAGAGGACAGAGGGAGGAACAGTCTCTCTGCACCCTGGACCTCTGCTGCCTGACAAGAAAAAACACAGTACAAAGATATATTGAATACATGTTATTCAATATAAAGTGTCTCAGAGTAGGAGTGCTTATCTGGGATTAGTTTAGCCTTTTAGATCATATTGACTATTATAAACTGGGTGGTTCGAGCCCTGAATGCTGATTGGCTGACAGCCGTGGTATATTAGACCATATACCATGGGTATGACAAAACGTTCATTTTTACTGTTCTAATTACGTTGGTAACCAGTTTATAATAGCAATAAGGTACCTCTGGGATTTGTGGTATATTGCCAATATACCACGGCTAAGGTCTGTATCCAGGCACTCCGTGTTGCATCGTGCCTAAGAAGAGCCTTTAGCCGTGGTATATTGGCCATATATCACACCCCCTCGTTCCTTATTGCGTAAAATATTACATGGATCTGATCCTATATCAGCACTCCGCCTCTGAGGTTCTTTATGAATTAGGGCTCAAATCTGTTTGTGTTGTCATGCCAACACCTATGGTTGTTGTCATGCCAAACATCAAAAACAGGGTAGATCAGCAGAGGATAATGACAGAGATGTTTTTTCAGGACTCTTAAATGACATGTCCTCGTAACAATCTAAAGGACTAATGCAGTGTACCTTCAGACAAGCTGCGCGGATCAAAGTGGCAACTTTGTGGTGAAGGCAGTGAAGTTGTCTCAGTGCTACAGCACATTGTTGGGTCTGGGCCTCACAGAATCCTATCAAGGAGTATGTGGTGGATTTATCCAACTAGGTAGAATAAACAAAACCATGTTATTAGAAAGGAGTTGAAAACAAGATAGTTATCCAAAAAAACATGGTCCTACCTTTGTTAAAACAATGGCACCGTCAGAATCCCCATATCTTGTTTCGTCACTCGCCGCCTCAAAAAGTCCTTTGATTTCAACCAGACATCTCAAGAAGATGTCATCAGCAAAAAACAGACCTTTGGATAATATTTCCCTAAAAAAAAAAGTAGATTACAAAAAAATATTTCAAAAGCTCTTAAGTTCTATTTGGAAGGTATTTAATAGTCTGGAGACAAAGAAAAGAAGAACAAGAAGAACAAGAAGAACAAGAAGAAGACAGGCAACACTGGCCGTACGGAGACTTATTATAAGACTAATGAAATATCATGTGGCACTCACTTAGCTTTTTTGGTCTTTGAGTGGCATACTGTGACCTTCCAGATTGTAAATGCCTTCCAAATTCTACAGAGAGCAACAAGTTCATTGTAAAACTGGATTACAGTATTTTACAGTATTTCCACATACACATATCAGATACACACGTTTCATCATCCTTCTATAAGAATAACCATACAAACCTGAATTTTGCAAACAATGGCAACTTGAAGATTTTGAAGAACAGTTCTCTTTCAGAAAGCCAGTCTATTATAGACATGATTTCACCACTTCTGTCCTCCAAAACAGACACCTATAAAATAAAACCGAGTGAGGTGGACTCTTTGGGATGGTTTCCTGGACACAGATTAAGCCTAGTCTTGGACTAAAATTAAAAACACGTTGAAGAATCTCCATTGAACATGCCAGGGCCCATATCCCCAAAAAACTATCAGAGTAAGAGAGCTGATCTAGGATCAGTTTCACTGTTTAGATTATAATTCATAGGATTAGATGGACAGATCCTAGATCTGCACTCTTGCTTTGAGATGCTTTGTGGATACAGGCCCAGGACTAGGCTTTACTTGTGGCTGGGAAACCTGCCCATAAAATATAATTAAATTATGTGTGCATCCCAAATAGTAACAAAAGCCCTATATAGTACACTACTTGTGTGCCTTGTCAAAAGTTGTGCACTATAAAGAGAATAGCAATCTATGGGTGCAGTGCGTCCGTAAATTAAATCTGGAGTGCCAGAGTGTGCTCTGTGCGTTCGTAAATTATGAGCATTGTCAGATTGTCAGTTTGTAAATTCAAAGCATTGTCGGATTGTTTGTTCGTAAATTCAGAGCGTTGCCAGATTGTCCCTTCGTAAATTCAGAGCGTTGTCAGATTGTCCGTTTGTAAATTCAGAGCGTTGTCAGATTGTCCCTTCGGAAATTCAGAGCGTTGTCAGATTGTCCCTTCGGAAATTCAGAGCATTGTCGGATTGTCCCTTCGTAAATTCAGAGCGTTGTCAGATTGTCCCTTCGTAAATTCAGAGCGTTGTCAGATTGTCCCTTCGTAAATTCAGAGCGTTGTCAGATTGTCCGTTTGTAAATTCAGAGCGTTGTCAGATTGTCCCTTCGGAAATTCAGAGCGTTGTCAGATTGTCCCTTCGGAAATTCAGAGCGTTGTCAGATTGTCCGTTTGTAAATTCAGAGTGTTGTCAGATTGTCCGTTTGTAAATTCAGAGTGTTGTCAGATTGTCCCTTCGGAAATTCAGAGCGTTGTCAGATTGTCCCTTGGTAAATTCAGAGCGTTGTCAGATTGTCCCTTCGGAAATTCAGAGCGTTGTCAGATTGTCCCTTCGGAAATTCAGAGCGTTGTCAGATTGTCCGTTTGTAAATTCAGAGTGTTGTCAGATTGTCCCTTGGTAAATTCAGAGCGTTTCGCTCTCTGAACTTTCAGAGCTAACACTGGACGCTCTGGCGGAGGAGTAGGGTTGATCCTAACGTTCTGTCCTCACAACGGCAGTCAAGCACCCAAGCTAACTGGCTAACGTTGGCTACCTTGCTAGCTACTTCCAGACACAAATGAGAGAAAAATCTCACTCTGACCATTTTACTCACCCTAGCAGAGCTGGTTAGGCTGTTTTCATGTTATCTAGAGTGTTGGTGACGGTAACCGTGCTGTTGGCAACAATTTAACTACGCTTTTTTGCCGACGTTTACTGACACCGGCCATATATAACGGGTGTTGAGCATTCGTAAATTCATCAGTTATTCTGCGCTCTGGCATACTCAGACAAGAGTGCTCTGAAATCTTTACTAAATTATTTACTAACCCACCCTATGTATTTTCACCAATGTTTAACAGTTCAACGGTGAACTATTTGAACTGACCTTGAATATGCATGAAGCGCTGACGGTCCAGTACTGACAGCTCTGTTTAGCTGTCTGGACAGAAACCACCTGAAGATCATAGGGGTTGGGCTGGATCTTGAGGTCACCTCTGTTCCTCATCAGACAGTACACATACTCTCCAGGATCCTTTTTAGTCTCCTCAGGGATTTCCTGCACAACATCCACAAGGGAGTTAGATTTGCATTGATTAAAATATGATGTATTGATTATGAAGACGTATACCAATGATTACAAAATATCTCTAGTGTATTTAAAAAAAGAACACACAATTTAACTGTTATATGTTTTTTATTTTTTATATAAAAACCATGGACTGCAGAGACTCAATGATGAAGTTCACACCAATTGATCATATAGGCTAGTAGCTAAAATGGTGGAAACCAACCTGTATGTTTTGTGGGCATGCTTTTGCTATTCTCCTGTCAGGAATCTCAGTGGACCAGCTCAGTTTTTCTCTCAATCTGATTATGTGACTCACAACACAGTCATTGTCAGGCTCTGTTGAGAACCAACAATGTACAATAATTATTCTACATCTAATGTCCTCACCCTGACATGTAGGCTATGTACAGAATGGCCTACATTAAAAAGACAAGCTCAGCGCAGCAAAAAAAGCTTAATCAACCAGTTCCGTGTAACTGTGTCTACCTTCTGCATCGAAGCGGACCTCTTTCACTCTCTTTCCTTTATAGTTCCATGTGTCAGGGATCATTGAGGCTTCACACATGTGTTTAATTGGTTCAATGACCCCTCTTTTCATACACAGTGGCTCCTGCTTGCTGGGCTGGAACATGCAGCCACCTAGAGAAACAGAAATGTTTCGCACACAATGATTTTGCTTACAAAATCCATTAAAATAGAACAAATGAGGATGAGACTCACTTTTCTTAATGCTCCTGCCATGTAAAGGAGAACTATACACATTTGATGATAGTGCATTTTCAGTGGGAGATTCTCCCACACCTGATAATTTACTAAATTTTATACATGATCTGTTGACAGGTTCGTTTTTCTTTAGTAACCTGTAAAAATGACAAAAATTTAAAACATCCATACTGACAAGTAGCTAAGTTTCTTCTTAAATTCAAAATACCACTTTGCTATATAATTGACAAACTTACACAGAAATGTAACTCTCTTCTTTTTCCTCATCTTTTCTATTGACATTCTTCCTGTGAAGTAAAGTATCAATCCTTGGTGGAAGTTCATTGGATCCTTTTCCTGAAGAAGAGCCTGGAGACTGCTGGAAGTTTGAAACCGTCATTATACCTAATGTTATAATGACATAAACTAGAATACTATTTTATTAGCTAGCCAGATCCATGTGATACATGTTACAGTATCATATTTTATATACAGTATACAGGGTTGGGGAGTAAACAGAATAAATGTAATCAGTTACATGTAAGGGATTATAAGAAAACGGCAACTGTAATCCGTTACATTACCAGCAAAAATATTGTAATCAGATTACAGATACTTTTGAAAAATTAGATGATTACTTTGAAGATTACTTTTAAATTCAGAAAGGATGTTTGCGAAAAAAAATCTTTGACACTTCTCTGTTTTCTCAATGACATGCAAATCAGCATTGAAAAAAGGTGCAAGTCAGAGACCACTATGATGACACACCAAATGTGTTTGATGGATCGCGGGAAAAGAGCAGGAATAGGCTTTTGAAGCTATGTCTTCCAATGCTGAGACTGCTGTCGGCATCCAAAGATAATCCAACTTGAATAAACGCTTGGAGGTAAGGATGATAGCAGTGGTGTAGTCTACGGCGATACAGATATAATTTTGTTATTGATATCTACATGGCACATTGATGTGAATCACACTGCTGCTCTCTCATTTAGCTATTTGCGCTTTACGGATTGTGGTTGTTGTGGATGGCAGTTCACAAATGTAAATGTGTATTTGAACCCAATAATGGTTGATTTAAAGAAGTTTAAGCTGCCCATCAATCATTGTTTTTGAAACCTGTGGACAACCATAACAGAGGTGGGGTGTCCACTTTGTTATTGTTTAATCTGTGGATTTGCCCTTTAAACAGCTGCATTTTATCAAGATATCAAAGTGTCACCAACAAAAAGGTCAACAAGAGGCCTATAGGAAATGCAGCATATGGCATTCATTTTTCACATGTAAATAGCACTTTTCAGTAGTGCTCAAAGCATGCCATTCCATGAGCGCAGCATTTATTTTTCAACTCGAATCAATGAGCTCAATCAGTCCTCCATGACAACAAAATCATAAACAACAGAGAACGGCTGGCTAATAAGTCCTTAATTTTGGGGTTATTCTCAGGTAAAACAATTTGGTTAATCTATAGTTCCATATTTCCAAGGCTTATTCTTGAAGATTAAGGGGTATAACATTTATTGGAATGACTGGAATTCTGATAGACTTTGGATTTTAATGTAAAGATATAATTAAATGGTATTATTATATGTAGTAGAAAGCGATGGGTTAGGAGAAGCCTACATAACCAACCCATAAAGTAAAATGTAACATCTATATATTGCCAGCTATGTAAACTTTTACATTGATTTATCCTGCAATTGGTAACATACAGTACCAGTCAAAGGTTTGGACACACCTACACTACCGGTCAAAAGTTTTGGAACATTCAAGGGTGTTTTTTTATTTGTACTATTTTCTACATTGTAGAATAATAGTGAAGACATCAAAACTATGAAATACCACATGATGTCACCAAAAAAAGTGTTAAACAAATCAAAACATATTTTATATTTGAGATTCTTCAAAGTAGCCACCCTTTGCCTTGATGGCAGCTTTGCACACTCTTGGCATTCTCTCAACCAGCTGCACCTGGAATGCTTTTCCAACAGTCTTGAAGGAGTTCCCACATATGCTGAGCACTTGTTGCCTGCGTTTCCTTCCCTCCGCAGAGTGAAGGAAACGTGAAGGTAATCGCAGAGTGAAGGAAATCGGTAGTGTAGGTGTGTCCAAACCGGTAGTGTAGGTGTGTCCATTGTCCAACTCATCCCAAACCATCTCAATTGGGTTGAGGTCGGGTGATTGTGGAGGCCAGGTCATCTGATGCAGCACTCCATCACTCACAGGTAGCCTAGTGGTTAGAGTGTTGGACTTGTAACTGAAAGGTTGCAAGATTCAATCCCCAAGCTGACAAGGTAAAAATATGTTGTTCTGCCCCTGAACAAGGCAGTTAACCCACTGTTCTTAGTCTGTCATTGAAAATAAGAATCTGTTCTTAACTGACTTACCTAGTTAAATAAATATAAAATAAACATTCTTGGTCAAATAGCCCTTACACAGCCTGGAGGTGTGTTGGGTCATTGCCCTCTTGAAAAACAAATGATAGTCTCACTAGGTGCAAACCAGATGGGATGGTGTATTTCTGCAGAATGCTGTGGTAGCCATGCTGGTTAAGTGTGCCTTGACTTCTAAATAAATCACTTACAGTGTCACCAGCAATAAATGCCCACACCTCCTCCTCCATGCTTCACGGTGGGAACCACACATGTGGAGATCATCCGTTCACCTACTCTGCGTCTCACAAAGGTGGTTGGAACCAAAAATCTCAAATTTGGACTGTCATTTCTCTTTGCTTATTTGAGCTGTTCTTGCCATAATATGGACTTGGTATTTTACCAAATAGGGCTATCTTCTGTATATCACCCCTACCTTGTCACAACATAACTGATTGGCTCAAACGCATTAAGAAGGAAAGGAATTCCACAAATTAACTTTTAACAAGGCACACCTGTTAATTGAAATGCATTCCAGGTGACTACCTCATGAAGCTGGTTGAGAGAATGAAGCTGTCATCAAGGCAAAGGGTGGCTACTTTGAAGAATCTCAAATATAAAATATATTTTGATTTATCACTTTTTTGGTTACTACATGATTCCATATGTGTTATTTCATAGTTTTGATGCCTTCACTAATTCAAAAGTTGCGTTACTGATTAGACTTTTGCACAGGTAACTAGTAACTGTAACGGATTACATTTACAAAGTAACCTACCCAACCCTGACAGTATAAGGGTAACGCAGTTGCTAGCTAAATGTGTAATTCATCCTGGATGAACACATCCTAAGCAGCTAACGTCGTTAGCTGGCTAGCTAAGGATACTGGCTAAGCTAACTGGCAACTCTTGCTAGTTACTTACCTCCATTATCAACTGCCAGGCTCAACATCAAAATGTCAGAAGTTGATATTCTCAAATAATTCGCTCATTTTGTGTATGAACTGTTCAAGTGCTTAGCTAGCTATCTTATTGTTCATCAACAAAGTGCAACAAGAGATCCCTCGAATTGGCTTGAAAGGACTGGCAGTTGTTGTATCAAGTTGCTCGGCAACGTTCTGATGAGTGAACGAACACGTGATTTTTGAACCCAGAGATTCACAGGAGGCCTAGAATGGTAGTCCTCTCACAGACTTGTTTAACCGACTTGACAGAATATTGGTTAAATATGATGCAGGGTTTCAGTATATATTTGTCACATTGTGAGAATCATTGCGCTCTCATTGATCAGTTAACTTCTTAGGGAGCGGCTCCCGAGGTGACGGTTTTGGAGAGTCTGGCGTGCCCAAAGTAAAATGCCTCCCACTCAGGCCCAGAAAATAGCATATGCACTTAATTTGTACTATTGGATAGGAAACACTCTGAAGTTTCTAATAGTGTTAAAATATTGTCTGTGAATATAACAGAACTGATATAACAGGCGCCCCACCACTCCCTAGTCCTAAATAACGGCCAAGCATCTACTGAATAATAAAACCTGATCTGTACCATTCATTGTGTTATTTCAATGAAGAGGAAATTCATCAAGTCTTGGACAGTGGAAGTTGATAAAATAACTTCTTTATTGTTAATGGTAAGACAGCGTGTTGGCCTTCATCAGGATTTTGTTTTGCTTTCCCATTGTGATTGGTCCCTAAACCCATAGAAAGCCTGTTTGTTTGTGTGTGTGTGTGTGTGTGTGTGTGTGTGTGTGTGTGTGTGTGTGTGTGTGTGTGTGTGTGTGTGTGTGTGTGTGTGTGTGTGTGTGTGTGTGTGTGTGTGTGTGTGTGTGTGTGTGTGTGTGTGTGTGTAAAATCCAGATGAAGGCCATTGCTCTGGGCTTATAAAAAACATATTTTATCAACTTCCACTGTCCTCGCAATAGTTATTCAATTTCCTATTCACTTCAATTCATGCTCCTCAATTGATGCATCTTGGTTGGAGAACGAGGTATAAAATAAGGGGCCTAAACGCCCAAGGCCAGTGGTCACCAAGTGTTTGATCTTCAAGGCATTCCTAGTTGATCACTAAACATTTGTGTAGAAAAGCTAATGATAAAGCCTTGCGCTCCGTTTTTAACATTTGTGTTGAGCTGTTGCCGGTAGGTGCACATAATTCAGAAGCCCTGCACACGGGGTGGGCTCCCGAGTGGCGCAGCGGTCTAATGCCCCATGTTCAAAGCACTGCATCTCAGTGCTAGATGCGTCACTACAGACCCTGGTTTGATTCCAGGCTGTATCACAACCGGCCGTGATTGGGAGTCCCATAGGGCGACGCACAATTGGCCCAGCGTTGTCCGGGTTAGGGTTTGGCCGTCAATGTAAATACGAATTTGTCTTTAACTGACTTGCCTAGTTAAATAAAGATGGACCGGGAGATCTATTGCGCTGGCCATAACTTAAAAAAAAGACATGATCCGAGTGAGACTGTCAAATAAATAAGCAAACCGCTGCTGTTTTTATGAGTGAGTTCATGATTACGTTTTTATTCAGCACTGTCAACACGGTTTTTCAACACTATTACAAAACATAAAGCGCACTTCTCCATACTACCACTCGCGCTGTAGCTGCAATGAATTACTGGCCACGTGTATCGACATCCCTGCGTTTTTATTGTTATTAGCAGCTCATCGTATCTATTTTAATATCGAGGAATATTTTCCTTTCTCTGGTCATTCATTTGTGTATGAGACAGAGACGGGTGCGGTGCGACTCGAGTTTCGCAATCAGGTGGAACACCGTGTCCTCACTGGTCAGTTTCACCGGAGGAAAGGAAGGAAAGAGGCGGACACTGCCCTCCCTCTAATAAGACTAATGCCGTGTTCAAAACAACTGGGAACTTAGAACTCGGACTTCAGTACGTTCAAGACATCTGGGAACTCGGAATAAAACGATGTCCGACTGGGGAAAATCGCTTTGAATGGTCTTCCAATTCGGAATTCCAAGTTTGAAACACGGGCATCTTTGTAGAGCTCAAAATTTCCGACCTAAAAATCACTGACGTCATGATTTTGCCTTGTTTTCTTCCGAGTTCCCAGTTATTTTGAAAGCAACATGAACATCAGATGCAGGTACCATCAGTCCATTAAAATATAAAGCACATTATTTCCAAATTTCACTTAATGCTCAGCTGTGATCTATTTTGTTATCAAAGCTCGAGTTTTGAAATATAATATGGGCTGAGAAGAACAATAATGTCAGGCCAGGCATATAGCCAATATGCTGTGATAATGTTTTAGGCATACTGCACAAAACTAGTTCCTACAGAACTGCTTTTATTAGGTTAATTAATGTAAAAACATTTAAGTCATGTTAAAAAGAAAATCTGGGCAGTAGATCTCGGCTTGCTGTTTGACAGCGAAAGTGATCTTGACTCAGAAAAGGTTAGACCTACTGCACTGTGTGGACTATGCAAATTGCAGTTTGCTTCAACAAGCACAGGGTTCTTTAATGATAAACATATTAGGGAATGATGCACATGGGCCTACATCATCACTTTGCATATCTACTTTTCATAATGGGACCTCTTTGATGCAAATGCACAGGGGACGTTTTGGTTTACAGTTTCTACGGCTCTCAAAAACAGCATATCAACCTGAAGTTACTCTCATACTTACAAGTCTGCTCAGGAATGGATGGTGTGCTTCACCTCGCTTGCTGAATTCATATTTTGATGATACTTTCTAGGGAGACAACGAAGAGAGGTAGGTATTCTTCATATTCTCAATTCTATCCAGTGTAACTGCTTCTGCATTTCTTATATTCTTCAAATATTCATGTTCATATTTTTATGATATTTATCGGGGGAATCAAAGAGGAGAGGTTGGTGTTAATCGTTCTGTATTCTCAACTCATTCTGAATTATATTCAGTAGAACTGCTTCTGCACTTTTTATATTCTTCAAGAATCAATGTTATATTTATTCTGGGTGGCAGGTTGCCTAGTGGTTAGAGCGTTAGAATTGTAACCGCAAGGTTGCAAGATCAAATCCCTGAGCTGACAAGGTCAAAATCTGTTGTTCTGCCCCTGAACAAGGCAGTTAACCTGCTGTTCCTAGGCTGTCATTGAAAATAAGAATTTGTTCTTAACTGATTTGCCTAGTTAAATAAAGGTACAATTAAAATAGAGATCTTCTAGTTCTGGGTGATTTTGTGGGAAGGTCAACTTGTGCATGTACAAATAAATTGTGTAATTTCCAAATGAAACCACATTCATAATTATCCTTAAGGTCTATATGTGGGAGCTCAGGCATTATTTGAAAAGTTTCAGTAGGAAATTGCATGAATTTTGACCATTAATAGCTAGGTTTCCATCCAATTGGTTGGTGACAGATTTCCATGCGAATATTCAGAAATCTCTATAAAAACTATATGCACATTTTCACATCAAATTGACTTGCATGATGACATAGTGCACATACACTTTTTTGCGTTAAATCCCTTCCCCCACACAAATACAAGTTAAATGGGTTTCCATCACATTTTCAACTCTACTAATGGTTTTCTCACCAAAAAAATGGTTGTGTTATAGGCCTTTATACAAAGGGTGAGTCTAATCTTGAATGCTGATTGGTTAAAACCGCATTCCAACCGGTGTCTATTCCACAAGTTACAGCCGGATACATCTATGACATTAAAATGCCTATTTACTCTGTTCCATTTGACTGCTCAATCCACTGTCTCATCAACCCAGCCAGGCAATTTATAAACTTGATCTCCACTATAAAAAGCAGTGTTCCGAGGGGCCTAAAAACACCTGTGCCAATATATCCTACAAACACCGGCTTTAAGGGCATTTTCACCTAAATAGCGTGTGCCCACTCTGGCACTGCGATCTAGCGGTCAATTTGCAGATACAGAGCAAGCCTACATTATGACATTATTATGGACAGACTATTTGTATTTGTCAAACGGCAGCCAAGCATCGATGATCATGTCACCAGAATAAGACATTCGATACTTATTGGAAAGGAGCATCAAGCTCATCACCTTGCATTTTCACCACCCTGTTAAATGCATCATAATGTATTTCATATGTAGCCTAATAATCTGCATGCTTTCCCGAAGAGTCGTAGCGGGAGGACCACGCAACATGTCATCGCGTGATTTACTTCGATATGATGGTTGTTATATCAATATTTGCGCATAAAAGTGTTTCCACCGACATTTCTCGCATAGTTCATTTTACCGACACAAAAAGATCCCACATTGACTACTGTTTTTGTTTAGATCATATTTGTAAAATTGACCTACACATTTTCTGTTTCAATAAGGCTTGTGGTGGTTATGTTTCTCCAACATGCCAATAGTTAGAAATCCACTTTTTGGGGCATATACAGGGTATACCATTAGAAGCTGTGGGCGTAGCTATAGGACTCATTCTAATATCTGGAATGGCATTAATGGAACGGTATCAAACACATCAAGCATATGGAGCTGTATCCCTATAGCTCCTCCCACCAGCCTCCACTGGCATACACTCACCACAAGGGGTACTATAGACACACACGTCAAAAGTTTAATTCTGTGAGACATTACATTTGTGATTTTGCATACAAATGTAATGTCCATAATGCTGGAATCGCCCTTCTATTTAATTATGTGGAGATATTAACCTACATTTTAATGAATGGACCATTGCCAACAGCATACCACCCTGCATCCCACTACTGGCTTGCTTCTGAAGCTAAGCAGGGTTGGTCCTGGTCAATCCCTGGATGGGAGACCAGATTCTGCTGGAAGTGGTGTTGGAGGACCAGTAGGAGGTATTCTTTCCTCAGGTCTAAAAGAATATCCCAATCCCCCAGGGCAGTGATTGGGGACATTGCCCTGTGTAGGGTGCTGTCTTTTGGATGGGATGTTAAACGGGTGTCCTGACTCTTTGAGGTCATTAAAGATCCCATGGCACTTATTGTAAGAGTAGGGGTGTTAACCCCGGTGTCCTGGCTAAATTCCCAATATGGCCCTCATACAATCATGGTCACTGAATCATCCCCAGCTTACAATTGGCTCATTCAGCCCCCTCCTCTCCCCTGTAACTATTCCCCAGGTTGTTGCTGTAAATGAGAATGTGTTCTCAGTCAATTTACCTGGTAAAATAATGGAAAAATAAAAAATTTGAACAGTAGGACATTTTACAGATTGTGGCTTTATTAACCCTGTGAATAATAATTAATTCCATTTCATGATTAGGTCCAGATTAATATCTGGGCCTGGTCATATATGTCCCTTCCTATTTGGGGATGTTTATTGTGTGTGTGTAACACCAGTGAAAAACAACTCCCAAGTGAACATGGGTTTATCCAAGTATTGACAGTTCCAATGACTTCCAACTGTGTTTGTGCTGTAAACCAACTGTCATTTCTCTCTCTGTCTCCATCTGAAGGTTACAAAATGAAGACTCTCATTCTTTTATATTTTCTAGGACTAACTTGCAACAAGGTTGGTCAAGATTTCAGCTATATGTTTGTAGCAGACCAAATATTTAATTACAAACTTGGGCCCTATTCCATAATAATTGTTTTATGTATCTTTCTGGTTTGTTCCTGCTGAACATATGTACGTGAGTAATAATGTGATGTGTTTTTGTTGCTCAGGTCTCTGCAAATGGTAAATTCATTTACATTTTTCCCTATTTTGAAGACTATGTCTACCTCCCAAATGGCACCCTACAGTCCACTACCCTAATCCTATTCCCTTTTGGTCCACTACCCTAATCCTATTCCCTTTTGGTCACTACCCTAATCCTATTCCCTTTTGGTCCACTACCCTAATCCTATTCCCTTTTGGTCCACTACCCTAATCCTATTCCCTTTTGGTCCACTACCCTAATCCTATTCCCTTTTGGTCCACTACCCTAATCCTATTCCCTTTTGGTCCACTACCCTAATCCTATTCCCTTTTGGTCCACTACCCTAACCCTATTCCCTTTTGGTCCACTACCCTAGTCCTATTCCCTTTTGGTCCACTACCCTAACCCTATTCCCTTTTGGTCCACTACCCTAATCCTATTCCCTTTTGGTTCACTACCCTAACCCTATTCCCTTTTGGTCCACTACCCTAATCCTATTCCCTTTTGGTTCACTACCCTAACCCTATTCCCTTTTGGTCCACTACCCTAATCCTATTCCCTTTTGGTCCACTAGCCTAACCCTATTCCCTTTTGGTCCACTACCCTAACCCTATTCCCTTTTGGTCCACTACCCTAATCCTATTCCCTTTTGGTCCACTACCCTAACCCTATTCCCTTTTGGTCTACTACCCTAATCCTATTCCCTTTTGGTCTACTACCCTAACCCTATTCCCTTTTGGTCCACTACCCTAACCCTATTCCCTTTTGGTCCACTACCCTAACCCTATTCCCTTTTGGTCCACTACCCTAACCCTATTCCCTTTTGGTCTACTACCCTAACCCTATTCCCTTTTGATTCACTACCCTAACCCTATTCCCTTTTGTGCACTACTTTCAGGAAGGGATGGCTGCAGGTAGCCTCCTACAACCAGACTGATCTCCAGAGCTTGTCAGATCAGTCTGGTTGTAGGAGGCTAGGCTCCAAGTATCATCTGGGACATAATCTATAGTCTGGAAGCAATCCAGAAATGAAGGTGCCACTAGGGTTGTTGGGGTCAATTCCATTTCGATTCAGTTAATTCAGGAAGCATTTGACTGAATAGAAATTAAATTGACCCCAACCCTGCCATATAGCTAACACAGTAATGTGACAGGATTCCATAATCATGACGTAGTGCTGTTGATAGAGGGATGGGTAAACAGTGAGCACCTGACAATTTATAATTTGCATGCCCGCTCTTACTCTGAATTCCTTGTACAGTACTTCAAACTTTACGTAATCTATTTTTAAAGTATGTTTTGCATGGTGTTTTGCATGTTTCAGACAACTCAACAAAAGTCTACTATATGGTACTGATGACTGAGGCATCCATACCGGACAAAATTATTGATGCTATACTCAAATCTTTTAAAATGAACAATCCTGTGAGTGTTGACACCCTTAAAGTTACAACAGGTAAATATGTATGCAGTACTGTAGCTGGTTTACTACTGCAATATCAAATACTCTAACATGGGAAACATTGCATTAGTAAACCTACTGTAAAAACACACACAAGTCTAACCCAGTGTCTATTCAGTATAGGCCTATATAAAGCAAACTCTATATGTGCCTACACATTGTGTTCCCTTCATTTTCATTTCATTTCCGTTTGATTTATTTTGGGGTAAATATGGCTAAAATTATGTTTTGAAATTATTTCAACAGATTGTGCCCCTCTTGAAAACCAAACTCAGTGCAATTGCACACCAGGGCATGTCTGGAGTGCTGCAGTGTGCCAGTCTTCACCTAACTGTTGTAAACAAAAAAACTGCACATTTGAAACCACAAAAACAAAACCAATGTGTCTCCCTGAAACAAGAGGTATTCTGTGTGTGTGTGTGTGTGTGTGTGTGTGTGTGTGTGTGTGTGTGTGTGTGTGTGTGTGTGTGTGTGTGTGTGTGTGTGTGTGTGTGTGTGTGTGTGTGTGTGTGTGTGTGTGTGTGTGTGTGTGTGTGTGTGTGTGTGTGTGTGTGTGTGTGTGTTAATCCAAACATGTGTACATAATCAAACATACCAGTCCGTCAACAGTTTGCATTTTCCACAAGCCAGTTCAAAGACAGAATGCAAAAGGCCCAGCACACATTGCAAATAATGATCTGTTTTATTCACAGTTACAGTCATTGGAAATCTTAAGATAGCTGGAAGGGTATATTTTGAAAGTTACAGCAATCCGAAATCTGTTGAATATAAGGCGTTGAATGAAGAATTAATGCCAAAGGTATGTGTCAAATTTACACTGTAAATATAAAAATGGTTTAAAATATGGGAATGGGTTACTACAAGGTTTTAATGACACACACAGAATGAAGACAGGAACTATAATTTAGAGGGAGACATCTTATTTAGATATATTATTGCAAATACCATATTAAACTATGTTGACAATATACTCTTCACAGAGCTATGTGCATGATCATTCTTAATTTGTTTTTTATATGCAAACACTTTTTTTTCCTTTTAGCTGAAACTGGTGTACAGTACATTGAATTCGTTTGACGACATACGCATCACAGGGTTCAGGTAATTCAGCTTGTTTACAAATTATGTTAAAAATTGTGGGATTGACATACAGTAGATCTGATCTTGTCCCTTGTTTTTGCTTTAAGTCGTGGTAGTGTCATCATTGCTTTTGAAATGAACCTCAACAACATTTCAGCTGATGAGCTTGCAAGCAAAACAGCAGAATTGGAAAAAATACTGAATGCTACGTTCACGCTAGAGACAACAGGTATGTCTATCTAAATCAGGGGCTAGCTACATTGGGGGCTGTATGTATCAAGCATCTCACAGTAGTCGGGCGGCAAGTAGCCTAGTGGTTAGAGTGTTGGACTAGTAACTGAAAGGTTGCAAGATCGAATCCCTGAGCCGACAAGGTGAACATCTGTTGTTCTGCCCCTGAACAAAGCAGTTAACCCACTATTCAGTTAACCCACTATTAACCCACTAACCCACAACCGGCTGATACCCCAGTACGCACTGGAAGGGGGAAAGGTTCGTGGAGGAGTGGCGGAGCGAGTTTTCGGCCATCTCTGCCCAGGGGATAAATCCCGGCCGGTCCTGGCAATAAGACCGCAGAAACCTACCCACATCCTGGTTTACTCTCTCCACCTGCCCATAACTCTCGGGGTGGAAACCTGAGGTAAGGCTGACCGAGACCCCCAGACATTCCATGAACGCCCTCCAGACCCTTGACGTGAACTGGGGACCTTGATCAGACACTATATTCTCAGGCACCCCGTAGTGCAAGAAGACGTGTGTAAACAGGGCCTCCGCAGTCTGTAGAGCCGTAGGGAGACCAGGCAAAGGAAGGAGACAGCAGGACTTAGAGAACTGATCCACAACGACCAGGTTCGTGGTGTTACCCTGTGAGGGGGGAAGATCCGTGAGGAAGTCCACCGACAGGTGCGACCACGGCCGTTGTGGAATGGGTAAGGGCTGTAACTTCCCTCTGGGCAGGTGTCTAGGGGCCTTGCACTGGGCGCACACCGAGCAGGAGGAAACATAAACCCTCACGTCCTTGGCCAAGGTGGACCACCAGTACTTCCCACTTAGACAGCGCACTGTCCGACCGATGCCAGGATGACCAGAGGAGGGTGACGTGTGAGCCCAACAGATCAAACGGGACGTACAGACGCCCAGATGGACACTGAGAGGGGGTGGGCTCTGTGTGTAACGCCCACTCGATGTCCGCGTCCAGCTCCCACACCACCGGTGCCACCAGGCAAGAGGCCGGAAGTATGGGAGTGTGATCTATGGACTGCTCCTCTGTGTCGTACATCCTGGACAGTGCGTCTGCCTTAGCGTTCTGGAAACCTGGTCTGTAGGACAGGCTGAAAACAAAACGGGTAAAGAACATGGCCCACCTTGCCTGGCGAGGGTTCAGTCTCCTCGCCGCCCGGATGTACTCCAGATTGCGGTGGTCAGTCCAGATGAGAAAAGGGTGTTTAGCCCCCCCTCAAGCCAATGTCTCCACGCCTTCAGAGTCTTGACAACAGCCAACAACTCCCAGTCGCCCACATCATAGTTTCACTCCACCGGGCTGAGTTTCTTTGAAAAGAAAGCACGGTGGCGGAGCTTTGGTTGCGTACCCGAGCGCTGAGAGAGCACGGCTCCTATGCCAGCCTCGGACGCGGCCACCTTCACTATGAATGCCAAAGAGGGATCCGGATGAGCCAGCACGGGAGCTGAGGTAAACAGGGCCCTCAGTTGACCAAAAGCCCTGTCCGCATCAGCCGACCACTGCAGTCGCACCGGTCCCCCCCTTCAGCAGTGAGGTAATGGGAGCCGCTACCTGACCAAAGCCCCGGATAAACCTCCGGTAGTAGTTGGCAAACCCTAAAAACCGCTGCACTTCCTTTACCGTGGTGGGAGTCTGCCAATTACGCATGAGTCTGCCAATTACGCAAGCCGTCCCATCATACTCCCTCGGGAGCGCGAGCCGAATCCCACTGGGACCGGGTGAAGGAGGGGTGGACAGTGGTGCCTGTTGTAGTGGTGCTGGTGGAGGCGCTGGAAGACCTCCTTCTCTCTTCCATCGATCCATTGTCTGCAGCACGCGATCCATTGCGATGCAACATGGTCGCATGCTGCTGGACATGCTCCTCGACCGCCAACGGGATGTCGTCTGCTCCTGCTGACTCCATTCGTAGTGGTGCGTGATTCTGTAAAAGGTCTGGGTGTAGCTGGTACAGAGGAGTCAGGCGCAGGACAGCAGAGATGAGTACCACAAGTAATTTTACTCAAAAACGTACTCATTACAATCAATAAATAATTAACCTAGCCCACAATACGGACCATATATTACACAAACAATCACACAAAAAAACATGGGGAAAACAGAGGGTTAAATAATGAACATGTAATTGTGGGTGCGCTCTGTTCCATGCCAGCCTGGGTGGCTCGAGGCAGGTGGGATTGAGCGCAAACTCTGACAATAATAGTTGTTTAATTTTTTGGAGGGTTTGTTTTGGAAATGCTATTTAAAAAAGTTACCATTTATCAAAGTCGTGGTTAATTTTCTTATTTTATTTTCTTCTTCTGGTGTATCGTCTAGAAGTGATTTATTGAGAAATGGAGGGTGGAGAGGGGGATGCATTAGCGGCCTCACAGTGGAAGCTCAGCGTCCAAGCTAGTAGGGACACAGGGAGGGCGACACAGGGAGGGCGACACAGGGAGGGCGACACAGGGAAAAGTTTAACAAAGGCATACTGCTCCTGTATTATACTTATGCTAAATTGTTTATTTTATTCTACTGAGCCTTTTTCTTTATCTTCGTATTATAATATTTTGTTATTTCTTATTGTTATTACATTGTCCAGAAGGAACCTGCAAGTAAGCATTTCATTGGATGGTGTATACAATGTGTATCCTGAACATACGACTGATAAAATTTGAAACCATTTCTAAAGCTCTTTTTCCAGAGCTCAAAGAGCGTTACATAGTAAAAGGGGGGAAACTCACCTCTTCCACCACCAATGTGTAGTAGCACCCTAGAGTGATGCACAGCTCACCACATATCCGCTAGCATGGTGGAGAGGTGAGAAGCTACTAAATGTTCTGTGTACTTTTCTGTTACAGGCGTTGTTGAGATCATAGTACCAAAAGGCCCGGTAGAATATAATTCTATCCAGACAATTCTCTGCCAAGCCAAGGAGGACATGAACCCAATTGAATGGGTTTTGAAAAGGAGTGATAATAAAACCTTTGACGTAACAACAGGTACTGAGGCTACAGTGACAGCAAATAGTAGGAATACTCAAATTTTCCTCACACATGCAACGGAGCTCTGGGAAGGTATGTGTTATCTGTTATTTTGTATGGTGTAGTAGAAGATGATAGGACAGGTCACAGGGCCAATTAGACAGAGTGTGTGTTCCAAATGGCACGTTATTACCAAAAGGATCTGGTCATAAGTAGTGCACTGTACAAAGGTAAAGCGTGCTATTTGGGACACATTCATTATTTGCAAACATTCATGCAATTTTCATAGTTTTTCTCTGTGCTGAAAGGTCTGTGCAGATACAGTGAGGGAAAAAAGTATTTGATCCCCTGCTGATTTTGTACGTTTGCCCACTGACAAAGAAATGATCAGTCTATAATTTTAATGGTAGGTTTATTTGAACAGTGAGAGACAGAATAACAACAAAAGAATCCAGAAAAACACATGTGAAAAATGTTATAAATTGATTTGCATTTTAATGAGGGAAATAAGTATTTGACCCCTCTGCAAAAAATAACTTAGTACTTGGTGGCAAAACCCTTGTTGGCAATCACAGAGGTCAGACGTTTCTTGTAGTTGGCCACCAGGTTTGCACACATCTCAGGAGGGATTTTGTCCCACTCCTCTTTGCAGATCTTCTCCAAGTCATTAAGGTTTCGAGGCTGACACTTGGCAACTCAAACCTTCAGCTCCCTCCACAGATTTTCTATGGGATTAAGGTCTGGAGACTGGCTAGGCCACTCCAGGACCTTAATGTGCTTCTTTTTGAGCCACTCCTTTGTTGCCTTGGCCGTGTGTTTTGGGTCATTGTCATGCTGGAATACCCATCCACGACCCATTTTCAATGCCCTGGCTAAAGGAAGGAGGTTCTCACCCAAGATTTGACGGTACATGGCCCCCGTCCATCGTCCCTTTGATGCGGTGAAGTTGTCCTGTCCCCTTAGCAGAAAAACACCCCCAAAGCATAATGTTTTCACCTCCATGTTTGACAGTAGGGATGATGTTATTGGGGTCATAGGCAGCATTCCTCCTCCTCCAAACACAGCGAGTTGAGTTGATGCCAAAGAGCTCCATTTTGGTCTCATCTGACCACAACACTTTCACCCAGTTGTCCTCTGAATCATTCAGATGTTAATTTGCAAACTTCAGACGGGCATGTATATGTGCTTTCTTGAGCAGGGGTACCTTGCGGGCTCTGCAGGATTTCAGTCCTTCGCGGCATAGTGTGTTACCAATTGTTTTCTTGGTGACTATGGTCCCAGATGCCTTGAAATCATTGACAAGATCCTCCCGTGTAGTTCTGGGCTGATTCCTCACCGTTCTCATGATCATTGCAACTCCACGAGGTGAGATCTTGCAAGGAGCCCCAGGTTGAGGGAGATTGAGAGTTATTTTGTGTTTCTTCGATTTGCGAAAAAATCGCACCAACTGTTGTCACCTTCTCACCAAGCTGCTTGGCGATGGTCTTGTAGCCCATTCCAGCCTTGTGTAGGTCTACAATCTTGTCCCTGACATCCTTGGAGAGCTCTTTGGTCTTGGCCATGGTGGAGAGTTTAGAATCTGATTGAATGATTGCTTCTGTGGACAGGTGTCTTTTATACAGGTAACAAGCTGAGATTAGGAGCACTCCCTTTAAGAGTGTGCTCCTAATCTCAGCTCGTTACCTGTATAAAAGACACCTGGGAGCCAGAAATCTTTCTGATTGAGAGGGGGTCAAATACTTATTTCCCTCATTAAAATGCTAATCAATTTATAACATTTTTCACATGCGTTTTTCTGGATTTTCATTGTTATTATTCTGTCTCACTGTTCAAATAAACCTACCATTAAAATTATAGACTGATCATTTCTTTGTCAATGGGCAAACGTACAAAATCAGCAGGGGATCAAATACTTTTTTCCCTCACTGTATAGGCTTACGGTTTGTGAAGTGGAGTTCGTTGGGTGAATTGCACTCTTATGATGAGTGAGTTGGTTGAGGACTTGTGCTAGCTCCCAGAACTAATGCCTAGGCATTATGTCAAGGCTTGAGTCATGCAGACTAACTCATTGTAAGATAAAACAGTAAAACATGTTTCTCTTCTTTTCATTTTCATTTAACTGCAGGGCTGTACACGTGTGTCTTCAATCCAAAATCATCCAATGTGACCATAAACCACAAAGCCAGTGCAACACTAGACATAGCACTCCTGCCACACATTGACATTAGTAGCACGCCCCAATTTCCAGACTGTCACAATACAGGTTCAAATGATAGAGTCCTTGTCAGAGTTCAATGTGAAATTAAGAATAGCTCTGAAAACTATACTGTGGGATGGAATTACACCAACACTGAATCTAAATTAAGTGAACACGAAGGTAATTTTCTGCCCTTCATGCTCCTCACATGTTAATACACTATGTTTAAGACCGTATGTTATAACGGTTGCTATTAAAATTAAATTAGGAGCACAGTTGAACACATTTGACATTTATATCTTGTAATTTATCCCTCCACAGATGTTACCGGTAATGGCATAATTTACAGGATTGCTACGACTGTCGGCTGCAGCAGTTCACAAGAGCCAGCTGTAACATGTAGATTTATGAACATCCTGTCCCAAGAGATAAATGCTACTGTCAATATCCCTGTTATCTACAGTAGGTTTTCAGTACCATTATCCAGAATGAACAGTGTACTCGGCCATATGAACAATTATGCTCTAAAATGGTACAGTAACATTCAGCGGTATACCCAAACTTCTTGGAATGGGTAACCAATGCAAGCATAATTTCAGTGAAATCTAAGATAAATATACTGAACAAAAATATAAAAATGCAACATGGAACAATTTCAAACATTTTATTGAGTTACAGTTCATATAAGGAAATCAGTCAATTTAAATAAATATATTAGGCCCTAATCTATGTATTTCACATGACTGGGCAGGGGCACAGCTATGGGTTGGCCTGTGATGGAACTTGGCCACCCACTTGGGAGCCAGGCCCAGTCAATCAGAATGAGTTTTTCCACACAAAAGGGTTTTATTACAGATAGAAATATTCCTCAGTTTCATCAGCGGTCCGGGTGGCTGGTCTCAGACAATCCCACAGGTGAAGAAGCCGGATGTGGAGGTCCTGGGCTGGCGTGCTTACACGTGGTCTGCGGTTGTGAGACCGGTTGGACGCTCTGCCAAATTCTCTAAAACGACGTTGGAGGCGGCTTATGGTAGAGAAATTAACATTAAATTCTCTGGCAACAGCTCTCGTGGACATTACTGCAGTCAGCATGCCAATTGCATGCTCCCTCAAAACTTGAGACATCTGTGGCATTGTGTTGTGTGACAAAGCTGCACATTTTTGAGTGGCCTTTTATTGTTCCCAGCACAAAGTGCACCCATGTAATGATCATGCTGTTTAATCAGGTTCTTGATATGCCACAACTGTCAGGTGGATGGATTATCTTGGCAAAGGATAAATGTTCATTAACAGGGATGTAAAGAAATTTGTACACACAATTTGAGAGAAAAAAAAAGCTTTTTGTGCACATGGAAACATTTGGGGATATTTTATTTCAGCTCATGAAACATGGGATCAACACTTTACATGTTGACTTTATATTTTTGTTCAGTATAGTATCATTTTTTTTATTATTGGGTGAGTTCCAGGACGACTTCATTACAGACGTTTCATTGCATCAACCATGGGTTGTGTGACACGTCATCGACTTCAGTCGGGCATCAGATTGCTATATCATATGATGTGGTTATCATCCTATCCAGGTATCAGATTGCTATATCATATGATGTGGTTATCATCCTATCCAGGTATCAGATTGCTATATCATATGATGTGGTTATCATCCTATCCAGGTATCAGATTGCTATATCATATGATGTGGTTATCATCCTATCCAGGTATCAGATTGCTATATCATATGATGTGGTTATCATCCTATCCAGGTATTGTGAGTTCTGGCAGGCAGCTTGAATATAGTCCCCCTGGAACTCAACCATTGTCTTGAAGAACTTCTGAAGCTAAGCAGGGTTGGTCCTGGTTGGTCCCTGGATGGGAGGCCAGATGCTGCTAGAAGTGGTGTTGGAGGGTCAGTAGGAAGCACCCTTTCCTCTTCCTCTGGTCTAAAATATCCCAATGCCCCAGGGCAGTGATTGGGGACATTGCCCTGTGTAGGGGGCTGTCTTTCGGATGGGACATTAAAACAGGTGTACCGACTCTCTGTGGTCACTAAAGATCCCATGGCACTTATTGTAAGAGTAGGGGTGTTAACCCCGGTGTCCTGGCTAAATTCCCAATCTGGCCCTCATACCATCATGGTCACCGAATCATCCCCAGCTTACAATTGGCTCATTCATCCCCCCTCCTCTCCCCTGTAACTATTCCCAAGGTTGTTGAGAATGAGAATGTGTTCTCAGTCAACTTACCTGGTAAAATAAGGGTAAAAAGAAACAAACAAAAAAACAGTCCACCCTATTTATTGTTAATCTAAATGGTGAAAATGTGTAAAGCTGTCTTGAATATCTATTTCTTACTTATTGTCAAAGATTTTGTTTATTTCCACAGGCAATTCAAAATTTTGTCCTGCTGAAGGTGCCTGGGCAAACGCAAAGGCTGGCTTTACAGCGGTGCTGAAGTGTAAAGATGGCATTGGAAAAACCCAGAGACAGTGTTCGGATAATGGAGTTTGGCAGGAGGAAATATCTAACTGTGTGAATGTAGATCTACATGACATCCTAATTGATTCACAGGTATTAAAACTAATCATTTTTGAAGGGACATTTAAATTAATTATATATCATGGGTCATTCCACGAAAAGTGCCTTTTTATATTTTAAGTGGAAGTTGTGCACCAATATATCATTTGAAAAGCCCTTTAATATAAACCATATGAATAAGTGTATAAATCTGATTTTTTTATATGCATAAAGACTTGCTAAAGTGGCAAAATCCATCATCCCTCCACACAACCTCTGTGGCTTCTGGGAAGATTTTAACACTTAAACAGCTGGGCCTCACTTCCCCCTTAATACGCCAATGAGCATTATCCACTTTAGCAAGTGACTGCAATGTTCTAACAGTCTAATAAATGCTATCAGAAAAATGATCCTTCACGTGTTTATGAAGGTCTTGGGTAACAGAATACGAAGAAGAAAAAAAACAATAGCATTTTCATTAGTTTATGTTACTGTAAGCGATCTGCTGCAGGGTGCTTGTGTAGAGCACAAAGGAACGGCGGTTATTCTTGGAAAAAGTGATATTTTGAAATAAAGCTAATTTCTTACATTTTAAGAGTTATTTGGCAAAGGTAAGTGGAACCTCAGAATATGTTCTGTGATACTATACTACTTTAATATTTGAAAAGGTAACTTAAAACTGCTTATAACAGGAATTATGTTTGTGATATTGAAATTATAATAATCATAAGTGTTAAATATACTTATTTAAGACAAGTTAAGGGCAGAGGGGGCCATTGCAGAGATATTTCCATTTTAAATTCATATGCAGTCAAAATGACTGGGATTGGCGCTTCTAGTGTTAACCCACTTCACCCCAAAATGGCTCCCAAGTTTTCACCATCATTGTAAAGTTATTTTGTTGCTTTGACAAAGTGATTTCTGAAGATTATTATTTATTTATGAATGTATTATAAACAAGTAAGGCTAGAAATGTTGTGAAGAATTAAATTGCCATTCCCTGTTGTCAGAAGGGGATTGATTCATGGCTGATTTAAGATGAAATCGTCAACCCTGTTATGGTTGACTTACCTTAGTTAGCCCCTATTAGGCACTTACATAGTCTTTTCTTTTACGTCTTGAGATGGGGAAAACTTTTTTTTCTGAAGTTGAACATGTGCTCTTTATGATAGAATGTTATAATTAGGTGAAATCTAGCTTCAAAACACGGTTAAAACTATAATTTGATCTTATTCAGAGTGGTTACATTTTTCCAGCCCATCCCTCAGCTGTTTCACAAAACAAGTGGCGGGTGGCCGTATTGTCATTTAAATAACTTTTTGCATCTATTCTAAACTGTAGTTTTTGTATGCATTTTCCTTCTGTCATTACAGAACCTTGCAATAGGACTTGGGTCAGTTGAAAAAAATTCTGCAGACATATTTTCACGTCTGAAGTCTTCCACCGATCAATCCGAATCCATCAACACTTACGCTAATGTGAATGCTTCTGTGTCCATTCTCTCCACCATGAACAACGCAATCAACGCATCTAAAAACAATTACACACTGAATAAGACTCAATTACAAGTAAGTATAATCCAAAATCATCTTTACCAGAATGTTATTTATCTGTTCTTCAGTATGTACGATTTATAATGACAGAAGATCAAGTAAACAGAAATGTAAAAAAAAAATATGAAACAGACTAAAATATGCCCCCTCCCTTTTCAGGATGCTTTAATATCATCCAGCAATCTTTTGGATAGCAGTCTTGGAAAGTCATGGACTCCTAAACCTGGCCGTGCCAACATATCCATGGCTGAAAGATATCTGATTTCTGTCGAGGGCCTGGTTAAACAGTCAGATGTCGAGAATATCACATACAAACACACAAACGTAGAGTTGAATGGCTGTGAACCTCAGCTGGGGAAACATTGTGCGAACATAGTTTTCAATGTCACCGTAACCATGAGCACTAGCTCCAAGATGGTTAAAACTCTTGGTTTTAAATCTCTCAGTAACTATCTACCAAATCCGCAACACACAGACACTGATCCAAATAGCATCGTGGTGTCCACTACCATTGGTCAAGGATCTGCAGATATCTCAATAGACTTCCAGTTGAACCGTGAAAGGCTCCGCAACCACAAGATACTGTGTGTATATTGGGATTTTACAAACAGCAAATGGTCTGAGGAAGGTTGTTCATGGAGTGGTCCTAATAACGAAAACCACTGCAAATGCTCCCACTTATCCTCGTTCACCACCCTCATGTCAAAGAAACCAGAGAATATTCCCTATATAAACGAGATAACCTATGTGGGCTTGGGCGTCTCAATTGTCTCACTTCTTTCCTGTCTAGTGATAGAATGTCTTGTGTGGAAATCTGTGGTCAAGTCCAGCGTGTCGTATTGTCGCCACACAGCCCACATTAACATCTGCCTGTGTTTACTGATAGGCGACTGCAGCTTTCTCGCCTCAGCTTTTCCCGACAAGATCCCAGAGAATTGGTGTCAGATCTTTGTGGTAATTAAGCATTTCTGCTACCTGTCCATGTTCTTCTGGATGTTGTGCCTGAGCATCATGGTGCTCCATCAGATGATATTTATGTTTCATCAGATAAGCAAGAAGTTTTGCTTGGGACTGTGCTTTTCTGTTGGCTATTGCTGTCCACTGTTCATTGTTTTCATTACATTTATCACCTACGGCAGTGGCAAGAAGGACTCCTACTATACCTCTGAGGCTTGTTGGCTGATTTATGAAGGTTTTTTAAAGGGCTCGATCTTTGCGTTCCTTCTGCCTGTTGGCACTATTGTGGTAATCAATGTGGTTTGCATGCTGGTAGTTATCATAAGGCTCTTGAGACCAAGTCCTGAAGTCAACACTAAGGATGAAAAAGAAGTGGCCAAAGGAATCCTGAAAGCGGTTGTCCTCCTAACCCCAATCTTTGGAGGGACGTGGATTTTTGGATTTTTTGTTTTGCTGTTTGACATCACCACAGGACCTATAGCCTACCTGGTGAACTATGCCTTCACTCTGCTGAACGCATTCCAGGTACGACTGAGATCAGGTTTGGGTCAATTCCATTTCAATTCAGTCAATTGTGTTAGACTGAATTGGAAGGGAATTGAATCCAACACTGACTAATATACAATTATCTTTTGATCAAACCCTGCAATTGTCTTTTGTAATGTAGCCGCAGGGAGTCAGGAAACAGGTGCAGTTTAATATAAACAAACACGTACAGATACAAAAACAAAGACGTGACATCTTTTCCTTCTTCAGGTCACAAGGTTTTAATGTGTTTTTTTTATGCTCTTACAGGGTCTCTTCATTCTACTCACTGCATATTTTGGAGAAAAACCGGTAAGCTACTGAAAAAGGTCCAATACAGCCGTTTTTATCTCAATAATTTATTTGGTTGTGGGTTGGGTAACGCTGTCAGCATGACTGCTGGCCTGTAAATGTATCACTTATTGCTTCAAGCCACACCGCACCCACCAAACGGAGAAAACATACCTCAGTCTGTTCAATAACATTTTGGGGAAACGTGTCGTTCAGTACAAACCATTACACAACCTAGCAAAAGTTTAATCGAACTGAACGCACTCACTCAGTTGGAGAAGAAACGTTAGTGGGTGTGGCATTTGGCCGGAGTGATGTGGACGGGCAACCAGGCAAGAATACCTGATGAATGAGACTGAAATGGGTTTTTGTTTTGCTACATATTTCAATCTATTTTTAAAAAATATATTCCTTCCAAACAGATTCGTGTTGCACTACTGAAATATTTCAACCTAAAAGTGAGTTCACAAATCACAATTTATTGGTCTAAACTAACTGGATGTAATGTCAAAGCTAATTGATTATCTATTTCGCTCTTCACCAGCAGGTACAATCAGCAGCGAGTGAAAGTTCCAAACTGGCATCCACGATGAAGACGAAATGATATTTTAATCCAGTTTGACAATTCTGTTTATATTTCTAGATACTTTTTATTACCTATACTGTTTATTCATCTAGGCTTAGTTTACATCTAAATTAAACCCCGTACTAATCAACTGAAATTCTGACACTGAGAAAGTATGTGCAGTGTCATACATGTATCATTTATTACAATTATAGCCTTATTTTTCTGTTGTAATATAGCCTATATATTAGATGTTATGTAGAATGGAAAATTACATAATAGGAATTAATAATTTGGAAAATGAATTGCATAATGTGTAACCTACACCTGTTACTATCTATCTATATCCTAAATATTGTTTTATTGTAAGGATCCAGAACAGTTTTTCATACTGTATGGCCAGTGAAATGTATGTAATGTCTGTATTTTTCTGCCAAATGCAACTAGTGCTTCGTGGTGTAACATGTTAAAATTGGTTTGGGTAAACTATATTAGCTGTTTTCTCAATAATGTTTTTGTTAATGAGGTGTGGTAATCCCTTGTTTTGAAGTCCTCTTTAGTTCCTCTCTTCTCTGCTCCTCCCATTCCTTGTCCGTGTCGTCCAAGGGAAAACCGTTTAACACTGCCATCTGGCGGTAGGCCCTGCACTCTGGCTCTGCACTGAAATTAGATGCAGACAATCACATGAAGGAAGTAGCCTACTGCACATAACACACAGACCTGCATTCTAAATGTAACCGTACTCCTTGCAAAGTGCTACTTTTGACCAGAGCCCTGGGAAGGGAATAGGGTTCAATTTGGGAATCTGCAATGATGGCCGTGTCCGAAATCGGTCTTGCCTACTAGGCTACTGACTAAAACTGCACATGTGTACTAAATCATACTACATACGATTTATAACATACTGTTTAGTAAACATTTATGCAGTAAACATATATTAACATAGGCTACTATACTCACTCACCCTTAACTGAGAATGCGTCATCTAATACGCAATTGCGTTGCTTCCAGACATTAGTTCATTTTGGTACTGCGCGTCCTCTTACACCGCGTTAAAAAAAACTCGGAAATCTCTGACTACCGACTTCAGTGCATCCAATGAAAGACAACTGGAAACTGGAGAAAAAAAGAACGAGCACCGAATGGGGAAGATCTTTTTGAATGGTCATCCAAGTCGGAACTCAAGCCTCTTTCTAGAGCGCCAAACTGAAGATCACAGACGTTATGATTTCACCTAGTTTTTTCCCGTTTTGTATTGAAAGCATCATTACCTCATCTGATTCAGCTGCAATAAATATATTTTTTAATCCATCTGTTAATCTAGAGATATGTTTTTTTTGTATGGGTTGTGTCTCAATCCACGGTATCTGCCACTTTAATGTCTATGATGCGCCAATGTCGGCCTTCCGCATTTGTGGTGGAAGGTAGCAGAGGTGTTCGTCAGACCAGGAGACATCCCGAAAATGGATCTTCTCACAAACGTATGTAGCGTTTGTGCTACACACTAATATGACCCAACAAGTGTCACGGGACTCGTCTGAAAGTAACCCAGTACGGAGCCGAAAATGAATGGATTTGAATAGGGCATTGCTACTTAAAAAAAAGCACACGGGTAATTCCACACTAAACATATTTTTTTTTATGCGCTCTCTCTGATGGCAGATGGCGTCGTGTGGGCGAGTGGTTTGCAGATATCAACATAGTGAACAGAGTGGCCCATGGTGGGGTTATTGTATGGGCAGTAATAAGCAACGGACAACAAACACAAATGCATTTTATTGATGGCAATTTGAATGCACAGCGATACCGTGATGAGATCCTGAGGCCCATTGTTGTGTCATTCATCCACTGCAATCACCTCATGTTTCAGTATGATACTGCACAAGCCCATGTTGCAAGGCTCTGTAAACAATTCCTGGAATCTGAAAATGTCCCAGTTCTTTCATGGCCTGCATACTCACCAGAAATGTCACCCATTGAGCATTGGGATGCTCTGAATCGACGTCTACAACAGCGTGTTCCAGTTCCCGCCAATATCAGCAACTTCGCAAAGCCATTGAAGAGGAGTGGGACAACATTCCACAGACCACAATCAACAGCCTGATCAACTCTATGCGAAGGACATGTGTTGCGCTGCATGAGGCAAATGGTGGTCATACAATATACTGACTGGTTTTCTGATCCACGCCTCTACTTCTTTTTAAAGGTATATATGACCAACAAATGCATACTGTATCTGTATTCCCACTCATGTGAATACATAGATTAAGGCCTAATGAATGTATTTCAATTGACTGATTTCCTGATATGAACTGTTATCTCATTCAAATCTTCCAAATTGTTGCATGTTGCATGTTGCATTTAAATTTTTGTTTAGTATACTTCCAAGAACGTAATCTTTCTAAAAAAAAATGCCTCATTGACAAATAGCTGAAACATGAATATTTTTGCCTTATAAACGTCTTAGCTAGCTACCTTGATTTGAAGTAGACTACCTTATCCATTTTATCCCTGATTCATTGAATGAGGGAATAATTCTATAAAGACATATTTGGTTGTAATGTTGCAATATTTTATATCAAAGGTGGCCAAACGTCCTCCAGGAGGACCTAAATAGAGGTAAACATCAGCTGATCAACAGGACCTTGATAAACTCAGCTCGAACACACCACACTGTAGCCTAAACATCAGCTGATCAACAGGACCTTGATAAACTCAGCTCGAACACACCACACTGTAGCCTAACACTGTAGCCTCACCACACTGTAGCCTAAACATCAGCTGATCAACAGGGCCTTGATAAACTCAGCTCGAACACACCACACTGTAGCCTAAACATCAGCTGATCAACAGGACCTTGATAAACTCAGCTCGAACACACCACACTGTAGCCTAAACATCAGCTGATCATCAGGACCTTGATAAACTCAGCTCGAACACACCACACTGTAGCCTAAACATCAGCTGATCAACAGGACCTTGATAAACTCAGCTCGAACACACCACACTGTAGCCTAAACATCAGCTGATCAACAGGACCTTAATAGGCAGACAGGTGTGTTTCAGGGCTGGATCAAAATCGTGCACTCCCAGTATCTCTCCAGATGGAGGGTTGACCACATGTTTTATAAAGTAGCCTAACAGTGTAATTATTTTACTTTGTGGGGGCTTAAGAGAGATAGGTCTACATGGGATCAGAGAACAGCAGCTTTCTAGTGTCAATAACACATTTATACAAACTTTTTCATGTAGGCTACATAGAGATGCCACCAATTATTGGTCATGGAAATTTGATTATAAGTCATGAAATTCCATCTGTCAAAATGTGTATGAATCCTTAACAGAGAATAATCAGGTATCTCTATAGCATAATGTAATTTGGGAATTTCTGTCTAATGGACAGATTTGGGGGAAAAAAAGAGCCAGCTCTTGCACCCCTGTCATCCCAAGTCAAGCGCTGGAATTGAAGGAAAGCTGGCGTGTTCATTTTTACTATTCACGTTTTTTCGCATACCCAAAATGGCTACTAAGAACACAAGTAGGCCTAAGGTGTTTGGACACGGCCATTGATCCCCTCACACATCATTCAAATAAAGCAGGGAATCAAATCATATTGTGCATGATTACATATCCCCTCAGACATAATAGAAATTAAGCTGTGGAGCAGGTGTGTTTACTGTACTTAGAAAGAGAAGAGAACATGGTCTCGCTTTTAAACTAAGTTATTCTTATATCAATCACAATTCATTACCCAAATGGTTAGTAGACTAGAATCAATTAACCACAACAGTAAAGTGTGTTAGAGCAGAGTAAAATAAAAATATATATATTTAAAACTTCACAGAAATTTTATAAATATAATACTATAAATATATGAAACACAGTGGTGTAAAGTACTTAAGTAAAATACTTTAAAAGTACTACTTCAGTAGTTTTTGGGGGTATCTGTACATTACTATTTATATTTTGCTAAAGAAAATACTTTTTTACTCCATACATTTTCCCTGACACCCAAAAGTACCTGTTACATTTTGAGTGCTTAGCAGGACAGGAAAATGGTCCACTCACACACTTACTGTATCAAGAGAACATCCCTGGTCATCCCTACTGCCTTTGATCTGACGGACTCACTCAACACAAATGCTTTTTTTGTAAATGATGTCTGCGTGTTGTAGTGTGTAAATTAAAGAACAAGGAAATTGTGCCGTCTGGTTTGCTTAATATAAGCAATTTGAAATTATTTATACTTTTACTTTTGATACTTAAGTATATTTTTGCAATGACATTTACTTTTAAAACTTAAGTATATTTAAAACCAAATACTTTAGACTATTACTCACATAGTATTTTACTGAGTGACTTTCACTTTTACTTCTGTCGTTTTCTATTAAGGATCTTTACTTTTACTCAAGTATGACAATTGGCTACTTTTGTCACCACTGACAATACATACCTTTCAAGAAATCGAACACAGTCACTATGTCCATAGACTTCTGCTATTCTGACTGGTTTGTCACCAGAGAAGTCCTCTTTGTCTATGGGGGCGTGTAATGAGTGGAGCAGGCGCAGCACCCCAAGTCTCCCAGCCTCGGCTGCAAAGTGGGCAGGTGTCCATCCACTATCAGTTCTCAGGCTGGCTCTGGCTCCGTGCTCCACCAGAATTCTAACAGTCTCTGTCTGTCCTGGGAAACAGGGACTAAATGTGACAACGTATTTAAAAAAATAAAACAAGAGAGCCACCCAATGCAGTTCATAATAAGCATGATTTGACAAATGTGTCTTCCCCAAATGGCACCCTATTCCTTAAATAGAGCACAATTTTGTTCAAAGAAGTGCATTATATAGGGAATAGGGCACCATCTTCAGTAGGCAAATTGTGGAACGTTGCAAATAGCCAAGTCAAACCGAACCCATGTGATTCCTTATTCTACATGTCAGAGGCATGTTTGTTCTATAAAACAGTACATAATGTTTGTTCGTTCTATAATATATTTCTGTCTGAAAGTTCCACAACATTATACCCTGTTGAATGCAGCCCTCTTGTTTAATGGACACAAACCTTCTAAAGACAACTACCTTTGGCTGCTGCCCAGTGAAGCGGTGTCTTGTAGTTCCAGTCTATGTCTCTGTGATTGGGGTTACATTTCTTCTTGTTCAGAATCTCCTCCACTAGATCAAAGTCTCCAGCAGCAGCTGCCTGGTGCAACTCTGTCATTTCTAACATGATTGGGGGAGGAGGTTGCCAAGCAACATTCAACAACACAAGAGCAGTTGTCTTACAGCTCCAGGGTGAATTTTCCCTGGAACAGATCTAGCATCAGCTTCCCATCCCCCAACCATTAGTGGTGAAATGCAAAACTGACCCATGATCAGCATCTAGGGGCAAGAATGAACCAGGAAATATATGTTTGCCCACTGGTGGAAATTTTTTTACACATTAAACAAATTCATACATGACTACTATGCAAAAATGTTTGACAATTATGGCAACAAACTGACAAAAAGTAGGCTATTTGAACTTGAGTATAAAACTACAAACAATATCTTTGATAATGCATTCTCAGTCCCATTTTATTGCTTTCAATTCCAAACAAGGTACAATGTCATGACATTCAAAGACAAACACTTTAATTGAAACATTCTACAAACACTTTCATTGAAATTCCCATCTACAAGCTTTTCAAAACCTGTTGTTTCCAAGTGCATTAAGTTTAGTAGCAGTTATATTGAATACTAGTCCATCACATGGACAAAGATAACGCAGATCACTGGCATAGGAAAATCATTCAATCAAGATCATTCACAACATAACATATCCAAACAGTTACAAAACATTACAGCTATGGTATTTTGAATCTGAAAATAGTCACATTTAATAGTACATTTTAGTAGACGCTCGTCCAGAGCAACTTACAGGAGCAATTAGGTTAAAGTGCCTTGCTCAAGGGCATGTCGACTGATATATCACCTAGTTGGCTCGGGGATTCGAACTAGCGACCTTTCGGATACTGACCAAATGCTCTTAACCGCTAGGCTAGCTGCCGCCCCTGTAGATTTGTTCGCAGCCATAAATGTCTACAATGTGCTAACATATACAATCTTGAGGATCCAACAACTTCATCAATTCTAAAGTCTTGCTGCAAATTAGGACTAAAATCTGACCAAACCAGATTCAATCATCAGTTTCTTCCAGTTGCCAGCTACAATGATTAGCCGCTTCTTCTGAAAGGGAAGAAACATGAATTTACATGAATTATTTATAAATGTACATGCATATAATGTATACTGATGATTGACTTGAGATTATTGATTGATTTTGGCTTTACATGTGGGGCATTGTTTTTATTTACAAACTACATTTCCCAATGGGATAATAAAGTTGAACATTTTAAATGTATAGTAGTATTACTAAACAACATTAGAATTCAAAAGTTGAAAAACAATCTGAAGCACAGGTAACCTTTAACAGGAAAAAAGGCAAAAAAAGCAAAGAGTTAAAATGAACTCACAAACATTCTATAGAGACGTCAGTGAAATACTACATACCATTTATTCAGAAGTGGATCACTGTACAACTCTCAATAAAAATTTGAGAACATTTACAAACCTGATTGAGACTCAGTGGGGGAGCTTCTCCAGCAATTCTTCATGAAGTCATTCACAATCAGCTTCTCACACTCTACTTTCACTTGGTATTGAGGAATGGAGAGCTTGTTACTATTATTCATTTTCTGAACTGTCACTTTCAGCGGCTTATCAGCAAGGAGCTCATAGAACCCATCAAGGGCATTGTCATCCCAGCTGCCTTCTGAGTTCTCAAATTCAGCCAGGGAACACAGAAAGGCCTGAGGAGGGCGTTCTAGTAGCTGAGGTGGAACATACTTCAAAGACTTCAAATCAGTTTCTGACTCATTTCCATTATCCACAAAGACAACAGAGATAGCATCCGTTTTGCTAACAATCTGAGCTCGATACCATTGCTCGTCTTCGGCAAAGAGAGCCAGACAAAGACTTCCAGGGCTCAGGGTAGACATGAGGACTATGTCCTTATGCTCAGAGTTTCCAATGAGCTGACAAACTTTAGAGATTTCAGCAAGCTCCTCAGAGTTTGCATACTGGCACCAGAAATAACCAGGGCCCGCTATGGAGGAGGCGTACACATCCAAAGTCTGTCCCAGGAATATATCCAGTTTCCAGAATTGCAGTAGTGTATTATGCTTTCTGTCACTCCTCTCTATCTGGGATGGCAAAGATCCAGAACTTGGGCTTTGTCGGTCAAGGTGAGTAGATTCTCCAGCTGAACAACACATATTTAGTGAATCTGCTAGTACGATGTTCTGGTCCAGACAGACCTCCCAAGTGGATCCAGTGTCTTTGATGAACTTGCATTCCCATTTTCTTGCACTGTCCGCACCTACAACCTTTTTGAACTGGCAACTAATTTCCTGCTCCAATCCTTTGTCTTTAGTGTCCGCAAGTCCACTTAAAGAACAATGGATGCTAAATCTTGGGTGCTCCAGGAATTGGGTGTCCAGTTTGCAAACCTTGAGGGGTGAAACGGATGCTTCATTACCAAAGTCTATGTATTGCACATTAATTTTGTCTTCTCCATTTGTTTCTAGAATGACTGCACGATACCAGGAACAGTCATCTGGAAACTCAGAATTCACCAGATCCCCTGGCTGCGGATTGGCAACGTTCTTGCGTGCAACACCATCTGATTGGTCAGAATTGAGTCTTTCCACAAGAGAGAACAGATACTTTTGATCCTCTACTAATTGAACAAAGAAACTTGATGGACTGTTGCATTGTGAAACATAGACATCTGCTACCCAACCTGGTTTTATTGATCGTTTTGGAAGATTTTCAAGTTTGGGGACCCACTCGGAAAGTACATTGGATTCACTTGAGACTCCTGCAAGACCATTATAAGAGATTGTCCTGACTGCCAGAGTGTCTCCTGAACATTGTGTGGTGCTTGGTGATCTATCCATCACTGGAACCTCAGTGGAATTCAATTTGGGAGTTGTTTCTTGTGTAAGATGTTTATACTCAGACAGGTTCAAGGTTTCATTTGAAACGCTCACGTTAGAGGAGAAGAGCTCGTCAGCACACTCTGTTTTGCAGTGGACGTGCAAATCAGAGCAATGCAAGTAACTTCTCATCAAGTCATTGATAACATGCTCCTGACACTCCACTTTGACCTGGTATTGTGGGGTGAGACTTTCCAGATTATTATACATTTTCTGAACTGTAACTTTCAGTGGTTTGTCAACTATAAGCTGATAAAACCCATCAACAGTGTTGTTATCCCAGGCGCCTTCTGGGTGTTCAAATCCAGCCAGAGAACACAGGAAGGCTTGAGGGGCGCTCTCTAGTAGTGGAGGTGGAATTGACCTTATCGCCTTGATATCAACTTCGGACTCATTTCCATAGTCCACAAAAAGAACAGTGAAAAGATCATTAGTTTTGCGAATGATCCGAGCTCGATACCATTGGTTGTCTTCTGCAAAGAGAGCCAGACAAGGACTTCTGGGGCTCAGGGTATCCATTAGAACAGGGTCCTGCAGGACAGAGTTTACAAACTCTTGAACAATTCTTGAGATCCTGTATAGCTCCTCAGAGTTTGCATGTTGACACCAGAAGTAGTTAGGTTCAACTATAGAGGAAGCATAGACATCTAGAGCCTGGTTCTGGGAAACGCTTGGCTTCTTGTACAGCAGGGGAATTGTGTTTTCACCTGAACAAGACAGTTGTGATACATCTGCTCTGCTTGTTTGACTAGCTTCAACCAAGGAATGTGCCAACACAAAACCTTGATCTTCTAGACTGACCTCCCAAACTGATCCGGTCTCCTTCATGAATGTGCATGCCAGTTTCTTCTCTGCGTTTTCTGTTGTTGTAGCCTTTTTGATCATCGATGTGACATCTTCCTCCCATGTCTCTTTGTTGTTAACATTAGTTATTCTACTAAGTACACAGTGAATACTGAACCTGGGATATTCTATGAACTGCTTGTCGAGTTGTTTCACTTTCAGAGATGGAATAATTGCTTCATTTCCAAAGTCTATGAATTCAACATGAACGGTTCCATTCCCAGGTTTGTGCCTAACAACTGCACGATACCATGAGCTGTCTTCGGGATACTCCGCATTCACCAAGTCACCGAGCTGCAGTTCATTCAAGTCAACTGGAGGGGCATCACAAGATGACTGTGAGCCATTTAGTTTCTCCACAAGAGAGAATATATAATCTTCATCCTTTGTCAACTGAATAAAGAAACTAGAGTGGCTGTTACAGTGTGAAACATACACCTCTGTTACCAACCCTGGTTTCAAGGGTCTTGAGGGAAGGTCTGTGAGTTTGGAGAAACGACACATCTGTCCATCATGTTCAACCATAGGCTTCTTTTCAGGTTTGTCCAACAGTGACTGCTGAGGAGTAGACTGTCCAACTTTTCTTTGCTGGGATGCGAAACACATTGCAGTGCTACTGTGCTTTATTACAGTTCCCCTCGCAGCCCAATCCTGAGATGTTGGCATTTGCACACGTTCTGGCAAATTACATTTGGTCTGAATTTGATCTGTGTGTCTTGAAGTAGTTGATAGTTTAGAGCTCAGAGAAGGCGATTGGACTAAAATGATTTCTTTTCCTAAACTTGCCTCTTTTAGCTTCTCTCTGACCATCTCATTTATATGTGTTGTTCCGTCATACAGTTCAACTAAAAGCTTTCCACCAGAGTCTTTAGCCACCGCTGTGATGGTAAAGCTCAGGTCTGTGGCATGCTTTTCAAACCAGCGGTTGACCTCTTGGGATACATCTTCTGGAACACCGAAGAGTCCAAATGGAACAGCTTGCACAGGAACTGACATGAGCGAGCCGGCTTCTACAGGACAGGGAAGGATGTCTGATTGACTCAATGTGACGGTGTCACCATAATCCACAAAGTGAACCTGAAGGGTAGGATGTGTTGCTTTAATCTGTCCTCTGTACCACTGGTTATCAGTGTATTTAGCAAAACAAACCGTTTCTAGTGATTGAGGACAGTTTGTGCTCTGCAGTGGCTGGTGGCAGAAATGCTGAAGATCTTTTGTCAATTTGTCAATCACAACAGAATTTCTTTCAAGCTGGCCATAAAAGTGAGCAACACTTTTTGCACTAGTTATCCACACCTTCTCTTTCCCTCCAACTTCAATGTTGTGTAATGAGAAGTTTTCCGTATCTGGCGGGGCAGAAGAAAGTGGAGGAGATTTTAGAGGAGCTGGGGCCTTTACTCCTTTCTGAACCAGAAGTTTGCTTGCGCTTTGAACTGGTGTTTCGATATCTACCATATTAACCACCAAGCCTTGGGTGTCACGCATGACTGCATGTACGGTGCATTTCAATCCTACATTAGAGTCAGCAGTGGAATCTACAAACTTCTGGAACTCCGATGATGCAGCATCACTCCAATCTGCTGGAACAGGACTTGTAGGAGTGTTCAGATTCTGCAGGAAACACTGAAAGGCCTGGGTCTTCAGTCTTCGAAACACTGGGTCCAGGGGGCGCAAGTCCTGCAGAGAGACACGCCTGGTTTGTCCATAATCTATGAACCGCACATCTACATGGGGAGACTGATCATTCTCAACAATCCGTGCTCTGTACCACATACCATTGTCATGTTCCAGAGCAACACAAATGTCTCCATCAATTTGATGTGGAGGACTGGAGGTATAATGATACTGCATTTCTTGCATAAGGATCTGAAGACTTGTACTCTCTTGTGCCATCTGGCACCAGAATTTTGCCGGACTTTCAATGCAAGATACTTTGACTTCCAAGGTGCTTCCTACCTGGAACCAATGTTCATTGAGGACAGTCTCTATTGTTGAGGGAAAGTGTGGAGTGGTAAGGGGATGCACACTGTTTTGTATGTCTGTGGCAAAGCCTTCCTCTGTGACTCGTGGTGGAGGCCTCTCTGACTCTAGAAGACATCTCTCTTTCACTCCAAAAAGCTTGTTGATGTTTACATTGTCGTCTCCATAGAGTGTCACACAGTTGATGCCTTCTGACAAGTTGTGGTATTCAAATTTGGCAATGACGGTCTTGTGCAGCAGCACAGATTTCAGATACTTTATTTCATCCACTGTCCATCCAATGCCTCTGTCCTCAATACCGTGGAGGGAGCAAACATAAGTTACAACTGGCATTCTGAAGAACTTGGCAGCCAGTGGTCTGATGTCACCCACATGGACGAAGTCCGTCTTCCCATTATCGACATGTAGTACTTCCACAGCACTCTCTGATCCAATGTCCTGCTGTAGCAGAGATCGATACCACTTGCCATTGCTCCCTCTTGCTGCACATGGAGCGCCTGAGGTCGTCTGTCTTGCCTTGCAAAAAGTAGATCTTCCTTCATAGTATTCATGAATCTGCTCAGAGACTTTCTTCAGCTCCTGAGAGAAAATTGAGAGTTTGCAGAAGATACGCTGTGGGTTTATCACCTCTGTGACTTCCACAGTCTCAATGAAGTCTGTTAGCAGTTCTGGATAGAAGTATTGTTGAAACTTCTCAAGTTCTCTCCCAGCATCAGTCTGCTTGTGTGACACTGTATGTGGCAATGTCTCTGTGGAGGAGACCTGACTCCACAGAGTCAAGTTCAGAGACGATATAACAAGTTGTTTGAACTTGTCACTGGGGAGCTTTCTGGCAAAGCCGACTTCATACATATGTTTGTTAATGATCGGAATATAAAGGAGGACTGTTCTGTCTGGCATCAATACATCCTGAACCATTCCATTGACCGTTTTGCCGCAAAGAGACTCCAAAAAATCTGAGGCTGTTGGAGTCCATTTGTTTTCATGGGATAAGGGGGATACATTGGCAAGAACACAGAACTCCACTTCTGGAGGTAAAAGAAAACAGTCATTCTGACCCCATGCTAAGGTGTTGTTTGTAGCAACATGAGCTCTCCCTTCATCAATGAGAAACACATTGTAATGATGCCCATGTCTTGATATTATCCTAGCTCTGTGCCAGGTTACATTCAGATAAGCTAGACACAAGTCTCCAGGGTTTCCTTCTGATTCACAAAACCTCTGTTTGGGAATCTGAACTCCCCTTCTCATTTGCTGGTAAGCATGTTGTCTTTCTTGATCAAAGTTGCCCCACAATTCCACTAGAGCACAGATAGGATTTAGGTTTACCCTTGTAATGAGAACTGTGACTTGGGATCCTGGAGTTGGCAATCCAGGAATGGAACACATTTTGAGTAGAAATCAGGAAAGGTCACAATTAACCTGGGAATACAAAAAAAAAAAAAGAATTAGATATGTAGATGGTAGGCTACACAGGAAGTTGGTGGCACCTTAATTGTGGAGAACGGGCTCATGGTAATGACTGTAGCGGAATAGTATCAAACACATGGTTTCCAGGTGTTTGATGCCATTCCATTTGCTCTGTTCCGCCATTGCTACGAGCTGTTCTCCCCTCAGCAGCCACCTGTGTTATTAACTACCCCTTTTACAATTACATTAAGCAGATACTCTAGACAGAGCGACTTAGTCAGTGCGTCAGTGCAACATTTGCAATGGACAAATTTTCTAAATATATGGTCATCCATATGATATATATTTTTGTAATTTCTTTGATGATATATGACAAAAATATGTATCTTGCATATGGGACTGTTTGTTCAAAACTAAATTAGGAACAAATCAATGCTTATGCATAGTTGGCTACCTTGATCGTGAGAACCTTTTTTTTTTTTTGCACAACACAATGTGATAGGTGGCCACTTAAAACAGATGGAAAAAACAAATTATAATTGCAAAAAATAGTTATCTAAAGCACTCTTTTAGTTG
This sequence comes from Brachymystax lenok tsinlingensis, assembly GCA_030435695.1. Classification (NCBI taxonomy): domain Eukaryota; kingdom Metazoa; phylum Chordata; class Actinopteri; order Salmoniformes; family Salmonidae; genus Brachymystax; species Brachymystax lenok. The sequence goes on along the minus strand of CM059786.1, from coordinate 36,506,020 downwards.
TCAGTTATTCATTCAAGATTTGCTATAACTATATGCTACAGTTTACTGTTGTGAATTGTGTTTGTCAAACCAGCTACAGCTGGTAGATGGTCTAACTAACCAACCAGCTAGAGCTGGTCAACCAGCTTTAGTTGGTAGATGCTACCATGTTCAAAAACATGCCTAGAGATGGTCAAGCATGTGACCAGCTTGCCTAATAAAATCAGACTGATACCAATTATTGGTACACATTCTGAAAAAAAGCAGTGCAAAAACTTGGAAAGTTGACTTACAAGCCAGAATGTTTCATAAAATTACATTTAAACTCAGTTTATCCACAGGAGAGTATTATTTAACTTTTTAGAGCGCCGGTACTGCAGTTGAAAGTTCTATCACCGGGTACATGCACACCTGGTACCATGCGCAAAACCATAAACACCTGCAAGACTTCGGTTAATATGCATGCATGTACTTCCTTCTTGTGCACATGATACAGGTAGCCTAGCAGTTAAGAGCGTTGGGACAATAAACGAAAGGTCGCTGGTTTGAACCCCCGACCTGACTAAGTGAAAAATCTGTCAATGTGCCTTTGAGCAAGGCACTCAACCCTAACTGTTCCTGTAAGTCGCTCTGGATAAGCAAATGTGCTAAATGACGTGAATGTATAAATGTAAATGATTGCCACACACAGAGACCCGCGTTTTGAAGTTGGTTTAATAACACTTTCCTGTGGATATGGTCTCAAATGTCGACCACCTGTAGGACCTGGGGCCTCCTTTATAAACACTACATACAGTGCCTTTGGAAACTATTCAGACTCCTTGACTTTTTTCACTTTGTTACGTTACAGCCTTATTCTAAAATGTATTAAATTAAACATTTTTCTCAATCTACACACAATAACCTATAATGGCAAAGTGAAAACAGGTTTGTAGACATTTTTGCAAACGTATAAAAAAAATAAAACTACTTTAGTTGCATAAGTATTCAGACCCTTTGCTGTGAGACTCAAAATTGAGCTCAGGTGCATCCTGTTTCCATTGTTCATCCTTGAGATGTTTCTACAACTTGATTGAAGTCCACCTGTGGTAAATTCAATTGATTGAACATTATTTGGAAAGGCACACACCTGTCTATATAAGGTGCCACAGTTGACAGTGCATGTCAGAGCGAAAACCAAGCCATGTCGAAGGAATTGTCTGTAGAGCTCCGAGACAGGATTGTGTCCGAGGCACAGATGTGGGGAAGGGTATCAAAACATTTCTGCAGCATTGAAGGTCCCCAAGAACATAGTGGCCTCCATCATTCTTAAATGGAAGAAGTTTAGAACCACCAAGACTCTTCCTAGAGCAGACGCCTCACAAGTCTTCAACTGGCAGCTTCATTAAATAGTTCCCCGCAAAACACCAGTCTCAACATCAACAGTGAAGAGGTGACTCCGGGATGCTGGCCTAGGCAGAGTTGCAAAGAAAAATCCATATCTCAGACTGGCCAATAAAAATAAAAGATTAAGATGGGCAAAAGAACACACTGGACAGAGCAACTCTGCATAGAAGGCCAGCATCTTGGAGTCGCCTCTTCACAGTTGACGAGACTGGTGTTTTGCGGGTACTATTTAATGAAGCTGCCAGTTGAAGACTTGTGAGGCGTCTGTTTCTCAAACTAGACATTAATGTACTTGTCCTCTTGCTCAATTGTGCACCGGGGCCTCCCAATCCTCATTCAATTCTGTGAGGGACAGTTTGCCCTGTTCTGTAAAGTAAAGTAGCACACAGCGTTGTATGAGATCTTCAGTTTCTTGGCAATTCCTCGCATGGAATAGCCTTCATTTCTCAGAACAAGAATAGACTGACAAGTTTCAGAAGAAAGGTCTTTGTTTCTGGACATTTTGAACCTGTAATCGAACCCACAAATGCTGATGCTCCAGATACTCAACTAGTCTAAAGAAGGTCAGTTTTATTGCTTCTTTAAATCAGGACAACAGTTTTCAGCTGTGCTAACAATTGCAAAAGGGTTTTCTAATGATCAATAAGCCTTTTAAAATGATAAACTTGGATTAGCTAACACAACGTGCCATTGGAACACAGGAGTGATGGTTGCTGATAATGGGCCTCTGTACGCCTATGTAGATATTCCATAAAAAGAAAATCAGCTGTTTTCAGCTAAAATAGTCATTTATAACATTAACAATGTCGACACTGTATTTCTGATCAATTTGATATTATTTTAATGGACAAAAATGTTTGCTTTTCTTTCAAAAACAAGGACATTTCTAAGTGACCCCAAACTTTTGAACTGTAGTGTGTGTGTGTGTATATATATATATATATATATATATATATATCATATTTTTTTGGGGGTCAAATATTTGGGGATACCTGGCATCCATGAATACACGCCATTGGCTATTAGCTAAGTTTCCATCAAATTTACAACAGATTTTCATGCGAATATTCTAAAATCTGCATAAATCAATATGCGCATTATCCAACCAGAGACGTGTTGCCATCAAACTGACTTTTTGCAGATAAAAGGCTATGCGTGATGACGTAGTGCACATACATTCGCGTTAAGTTAAATGGGGTTCATTGCATTTTCAACCACTCTGGTGTTGGCACATGCGCTCTAGCCAACAGATCCCAGATACAGTGCGGGTAGACTACATTATGATGTTATTATGGATAAGAGCAATATTATTTGTATTTGTCCAATGGCAGCCAAGCATTGATCATCATGTCACCAGAATAATATTACTGGAAAGCAACATGAAGCTGATCACCTTGCACATTCACCACCAAGTTCATCATTTATTTCATCTGTAGCACAATTTGTATATTTTTTATTTTACCCTTATTTTACCATATAAGTTGACTGAGAACACTCATTTACAGCAACGACCTGGGGAATAGTTACATTGGAGAGGAGGGGGGATGAATGAACCAATTGTAAGCTGGGGATGATTAGGTGACTGATGGTAAGAGAGCCAGAGTGGGAATTTAGCCAGGACACCGGGGTTAACACCCCTACTCTTACGATAAGTGCCATGGGATATTTGGTGACCACAGAGAGTCAGTACATCCGTTTAACGTCCCATCTGAAAGATGGCACCCTACACAGGGCAATGTCCCCAACCACTGCCCTGGGGCATTGGGATATTTTTTTTTAGACCAGAGGAAAGGGTGCCTCATACTGGCCCTCCAACACCACATAATAAACTTCATGCTTTCCCGAGTCATTGTGGGAGGACCACACAATATATCGTCGCGTGACTCAATGTTTACTTAGACATGATGGTTATTATATCAATATTTGCGCATAAAGGCGTTTCCACCGATATTTATTGCATAATTAATTTTAACGACACAAAAAGAGCCCACCATGTCGAACGAACAAATTGTCTGTCGGCCTTTATAACATTGTACCGGTATTTCATGTTTCCATCAGCCCAGTCGTTACTTTTTTCATGCGTCACATAATTAACCCGCATGAAATGTTTGGATGGGAACGTGAAATGAGAATGGAGGGCGGTTTCCAAGCGGATTTTTATTAAAGCTCGTTCACACAATTTTAAGACTGGTCTGATTTATAACGGAGAAAATGCGTATCTATGGTGTGCGCCAATTTTATGAATCTCATTATTTTCGTACGTGCGCAGACTTTCAATAAATTGTGCATGCAGAAATTTGCCTAACGGTTATAATTGAGGTACCGGCCAAAGACAATCGGCCGAGTAACTTAAAATATAATTATATTCAACATTCGTGACAGATCATGGACGTTTAGGTTTTTTGTCTATGTAAATATGCGTGGCTATATGCTGTACACAATGGAAAGCAACGCCACATTCAGGACTAGTCACCAGCTTGAGATGGTCAAACTGGATGTCCCAGCGAGGAGTACTCTGTCATTCCACGGTGAATGAAAACTCCAGCTATTTGACATGTAAAACAATATGTCGAAGTAGTTCTATGCAAGCATTTAGAAATCAAATATAAATTCAGAATAAATCCTTACCAAGTTTGATGTAACTTATGTTTGTGAACATTTTGTATTTCCTCATCGCAATCCAATTGGAATCAACCACCACATGCAATGGACGCCAAATAATGAGTGTTTAATTGGAGCCAGTCTATGGGTGGAGGTGGGGGAGCCCATATACTTATTTAGACATAGCATCATTGTATATGTCTCATTATGGTGTCTGTGAGCATGGGCCGCGCCATTGAGGCCATCTCCATTGAAGTAGTCCGTTTTCTGCTTTTACTACTTCTATGAGTTGGCAAACAAACTGAAAGGGTGCACACTGTCACCTAGAGTGTGTTTGATCAGGTATAAAGCAAAGGTTAGCAAATTACTGCCACCTGCAGTTATGGAATGTTTGCTCAATAGTATAATTCATTGGTTGATCCATCCCTCCTGAAGACCTATAATTATGTGATCCTTCCCACCCAGCTGACTACTTAAAAATTGTGAAAGTCCTCAATGGACACTGCCCATACTAAAATGGGCTTTTGGGCACTAGAGTCTTCTATCTCTATGGGATGCGTGTCACCTGTTGTACCCACAGCCGCAAATGTATACATTAAACTGCAAGAGCATGTTTACAACAACTTTTTGATAAGAGATTAGGCAGAATCTACTGGAGAAATGGGAAAAAGACTCGGCACACTTCCTTCTAATTTATTTTAATAGTAGCTAAGATGTCGGTCAATAGACCTTAATCATACCATGTAGAACTTTTTGACGGTGCGACTCTGAATGCAGCTCAAATCTGACCATTGTGCGCTTCTCCCAACAAACCCCCAACACAAACAGGTAGGTCCTCCTACCTATGTGAAGCTATCCAAAATAAAGATTAGCCACAATAGTGGAATTTGCGGTTCGCCTTCATAATAAAGGTCCCTAATTTTCATTGATACAAATAGTGGAATCATGCCATATTTGGACTAGATAATGTTAAACAAGTTTGGAATGTTATATAAATTCAACAAAAATCAGTTGATTGCACTGTGGATGTATTAGACTTTACAATTGCATTGGTGGCATACTTATATTTCACTACAGCCTTACCTATGGATTGTAGATTCATAAAATGGGGTATCAGTCTACTCAGTGACACCCACAGAACACAACTGTGAAGAGTTTACACAAATATGAGCGTCGTAGCTCAATATTGCGGGATTCTGAAACCACTGTGAAGTGAGCCACATTAAGCTTACCAGTCAAACTACTATGTATATTGGACATTCATATTGCACTGCACAGCCTTACCTATGGATTGTGGATCAATAAAATGGGGTAGTCAAAGTCCCACAATAAGAGCTGCAATGCTAATATTAAATATTACATTTTATGTAAACTCTAAACAGATTTGTTCTGTGGGTGTCGATGAGTAGACCCCCATTTCATGGATTCACAATACATAGGTAAGGCAGTACAGTGCAATATGAATGACGGGCCACCCCAGGTGGTAAGTGTAGGTAACAACACAGCCGCCACGCTGATCCTCAACATAGGGGCCCCTCAGGGGTGCGTGCTCAGCCCCCTCCTGTACTCCCTGTTCACTCATGACTGCACAGCCAGGCACGACTCCAACACCATCATTAAATTTGCTGATGACACAACAGTGGTAGGCCTGATCACCAACAACAACGAGGCATCCTATAGGGAGGAGGTCAGAGACCTGGCCGTGTGGTGCCAGGACAACAACCTCTACCTCAATGTGATCAAGACAAAGGAGATGATTGTGGACTACAGGAAAAAGAGGACCGAGCACGCCCCCAGACTGCATCCAGTTTGCTGAGTAGAGTATTGGAAGCTGTTTTGTAGATGACATCGCCGAAGTCGAGGATCAGTAGGATAGTCAGTTGTACTAGTGCAAGTTTGGCAGCATGAATGGAGGCTTTGTTGCGAAATAGATGGCCGATTCTAGATTTGATTTTAGATTGGAGATGTTTAATGTGAGTCTGGAAGGAGAGTTTACAGTCTAGCCAGACACCTAGGTATTTGTAGTTGTCCACATATTCTAGGTCAGAACCGTCCAGGGTAGTGATGCTAGTCGGGCGGACGAGTGCAGGCAGCGAATGGTTGAAAAGCAAGCATTTGGTTTTACTAGCGTTTAAGAGCAGTTGGAGGCCACGGAAGGAGTGTTGTATGGCATTGAAGCTCGTTTGGAGGTTAGTTAACACAGTGTCCAAAGAAGGGCCAGAAGTATACAGAATGGTGAAGAGAGTCGGCCCAAGAAGAAGAGAGTCGGCCCAAGAATTGAACCCTGTGGCACCCTCATAGAGACTGCCAGAGGCCCGGACAACAGGCCCTCCGATTTAACACACTGAACTCTGTCTGCAAAGTAGTTGGTGAACCAGGCGAGGCAATCATTTGAGAAACCAAGGCTGTTGAGTCTGCCGATAAGGATGTGGTGATTGACAGAGTCGAAAGCCTTGGCCAGGTCAATGAATACGGCTGCACAGTAATGTCTCTTATCGATGGCGTTTATGGTATCGTTTAGTACCTTGAGTGTGGCTGAGGTGCACCCGTGACCAGCTCGGAAACCGGATTGCACAGCGGAGAAGGTACGGTGGGATTCGAAGTGGTCAATGATCTGTTTATTAACTAGGCTTTCGAAGACTTTAGAGAGGCAGGGCAGGATGGATATAGGTCTATAGCAATTTGGGTCTAGGGTGTCACCCCCTTTGAAGAGGGGGATGACCGCGGCAGATTTCCAATCTTTAGGGATCTTGGACGACACGAAAGAGAGGTTGAGCAGACTGTTAATAGGAGTTGCAACAATGGCGGCAGATAGTTTTAGAAAGAGAGTGTCCAGATTGTCTAGCCCAGCTGATTTGTACGGGTCCAGGTTTTGCAGCTCTTTCAGAACATCTGCTATCTGGATTTGGGTGAAGGAAAAGCTGGGGAGGCTCGGACAAGTAGCTGCGGAGCTGTTGGCCGGGGTTGGGTTAGCCAGGAGTTAAGCATGGCCAGCCGTAGAGAAATGCTTGTTGAAATTTTCGATTATCATTGATTTATCGGTGGTGACCGTGTTACCTAGCCTCAGTGCAGTGGGCAGCTGGGAGGAGGTGCTATTGTTCTCCATGGACTTGACAATATCCCAGAACTTTTTGGAGTTAGAGCTACAGGATGCAAATTTCTGTTTGAAAAGCTAGCCTTTGCTTTCCTGACTGACTGCGTGTATTGGTTCCTGACTTCCCTGAACAGTTGCATATCGCGGGGACTATTCGATGCTATAGCAGTCCGCCACAGGATGTTCTTGTGCTGGTCAAGGGCAGTCAGGTCTGGAGTGAACCAAGGGCTGTATCTGTTCTTAGTTCTATATTTTTTGAAAGTGGCATGCTTATTTAAGATGGTGAGGAAGTTTCTTTTAAAGAACGACCAGTCATCCTCGACTGACGGAATGAGGTCAATATCCTTCCAGGATACCCGGGCCAGGTCGATTAGAAAGGCCTGCTCGCAGAAGTGTTTTAGGGAGCGTTTGACAGTGATAAGGGGTGGTCGTTTGACCGCGGGCCCATAGCGAATGCAGGCAATGAGGCAGTGGTCACTGAAAACAGCAGAGGTGTATTTGGAGGGCAAGTTGGTCAGGATAATATCTATGAGGGTGCCCATGTGTACAGATTTAGGATCGGCAGTTCTATCTTGGTGGAAAATGTTGTAGTTGGGTATGGAAATCTCCACATTTTTGGTGGCCTTCCTAAGCCAGTATTCAGACACGGAAAGGACATCAGGGTTGGCAGAGTGTGCTAAAGCAGTGAGTAAAACAAACTTAGGGAGGAGGCTTCTGATGTTAACATACATGAAACAAAGTATTTTTCGATTACAGAAGTCACCAAATGAGAGTGCCTGGGGACACACAGGGCCTGGGTTACCTCCACATCACCAGAAGAACAGAGGAGGAGTAGGATGAGGGTATGGCTAAAGGCTATCAGAACAGGTCGTCTAGTGCGTTGGGGACAGAGAATAAAAGGAGCAGATTTCTGGGTGTGGTAGAATAAATTCAGGGCATAGTGTGCAGACAGGGGTATGGTGGGTGAGGGTACAGTGGTGGTAAGCCCAGGCACCGAGTGATGATAAGAGTGGTTGCATCTCTGGACGTGCTGGTAATAATGGGTAAGGTCACCGCATGTGTGGGAGGTGGGACAAAGGAGGAATCTGAGGCATGTAGAGTGGGCCTAGGGGCTCCACTGTAAACTAAAACAATGATAACTATCCTAAACAACAGTGAACAGGGCATATTGACATTTGAGAGAGACATAAAGCAAGGCATAAAGCAAACACAGGTGTTGATTGGGAGAGCTAGCTAAAACACAATGGGTAAGACCACAAAGGCTAATCAGCTAAGATAACAACAACAGGTAAACTGGCGATGAATGGGCAAAGAGGGTTGGTTAGCTACACACAGGGCCTGAGTAGCGGCTAGGGCCGACAGATAAACAAAAATAAACAGAATGGAGTACCGTGATTAATGAACAATCCAGCAGGCATCAGCTATGTAGCCGAGTGAACATAGGGTCCAGTGAACAGCAATAGATGGGACAGGGAAGCCGCAAGGTATTCATTACTACGTCGGCACGCAGGAGACACGGTGTTTAAAGTTAAGAGTTAGAGTTAGCAGGCCGGGGTTGGTAGAACCGTCTGCTCCGACGTCCGACAGAGGCCGGTTGCAGGCACAGGGGATGGAGTATTTGTCGGCAGACCAGTCGAGGTGGTACGACGGGGCGTCGTGTCGAGAAGGGGTCCAAGCCAGCTGGCGAGAGAGGTATTGCTATTGTAGTACTTTCCTTTGCTAGCCAGGAGATGCGCCTGGCTCGTGGCTAACTGCTGCTAGCTTCGGGGCAGAGGCGTTAGCCACTATAGCCACTCGGTAGCAGCGATGAATCCGGTGCCAGGGTCAAGAGCTTACGGCAAGGAACCGGTGGAGTAGTGGGTTCTAGCCGTGTTTGGGAGGAGGCCGGGAGGTGAGCCTGGCTCAGGGCTGGGTCACTCAGTGGCAGCTAGCTAGCTGTGGAGATCAGGTGTAGTGGTCCAGGGTTTACGGCAGGGATCTGGCGTTGTAGTGGAGAAACATAAATAGCTAGTAGCTAGTTAGCTGGCTAGCTTCCGATGGAGTGCTGTCTAAAAGGTCTAAAAAATAGCGGTTCCGTAACACATTGGGTGAGGCAGGTTACCGGAATGTATATCTAATATAAAATGGAAAAGAGATTGAAAATAAATTTGAAATATATACAAAAAATACAAAAGTACACGAGGGGACGAACAAAAGCACGTCTGCACTGCTACGCCATCTTGGAAGTCAAGTATAGTTCAGTACACTAGATTACAGTATAGTGGAGCACAGCATAGTAGAGCACAGTATAATGTTCTATATTGTACTTTACTGTACCCTACAGTACTCTACTGTACTTTACTCTACTAAAGTACTTAGTACTTATTGATAGAGATTGTGATATCTCACACCTCAAAATAGGGCTAATTTATGTCAAATCACTCACTTCCAAGGTAGTTATAGTCAATGAACTAATTACTGATCATAATCTTGATGTGATTGGCCTGACTGAAACATGGCTTAAGCCTGATGAATTTAATGTGTTAAATGAGGCCTCTCCTCCTGGTTACACTAGTGACCATATCCCCGCGCATCCCGCAAAGGCGGAGGTGTTGCTAACATTTACGAAATTAAAAAAAAAAAAAAAAATGATGTCTGCGTTTTCGTCTTTTACGCTTCTAGTCATGACATCTATGCAGCCTAATCAATCACTTTTTATAACTACTGTTTACAGGCCTCCTGGACCGTATACAGCGTTCCTCACTGAATTCCTATCGGACATTGTAGTCATGGCAGATAATATTCACATTTCTGTAAACTTTAATATTCACATGGAAAAGTCCACAGACCCACTCCAAAAGGCTTTCGGAGCCATCATCGACTCAGTGGGTTTTGTCCAACATGTCTCCGGACCTACTCACTGCCACAGTCATACTCTGGACCTAGTTTTGTCCCATGGAATAAATATTGTGGATCTTAATGTTTTTCCTCATAATCCTGGACTATCGGACCACCATTTTATTACGTTTGCAATCGCAACAAATAATCTGCTCAGACCACAACCAAGGATCATCAAAAGTCGTGCTATAAATTCTCTGACAACCCAAAGATTCCTAGCTGCCCTTCCAGACTCTCTCCACCTACCCAAGGACGTCAGAGTACAAAAATCGGTTAACCACCTAACTGAGGAACTAAATTTAACCTTGCGTAATACCCTAGATGCAGTCGCACCCCTAAAAACCAAAAACATTTGTCATAAGAAGCTAGCTCCCCGGTATACAGAAAATACCCGAGCCCTGAAGCAAGTTTCCAGAAAATTGGAACAGAAATGGCGCTACACCAAACTGGAAGTCTTCCGACTAGCTTGGAAAGACAGTACCGTGCAGTATCGAAGAGCCCTCACTGCTGCTCGATCATCCTATTTTTGCAATTTAATTTAGGAGAATTAGAACAATCCAAAATGTATTTTTGATACTGTCGTAAAGCTAACTAAAAAACAGCATTCCCCAAGAGATGATGGCTTTCACTTCAGCAGTGATAAATTCATGAACTTCTTAGACGAAAAGATCATGATCATTAGAAAGCAAATTACGGACTCCTCTTTAAATCTGCGTATGTCTCCAAAGCTCAGTTGTCCTGAGTCTGCACAACACTGCCAGGACCTAGGATCAAATCAAAGTTTATTTGTCACGTGCGCCGAATACAACAGGTATTCACCTTACAGTGAAATGCTTACTTACAGGCCCTAAACAACAGTGCAATTTTTAAGTAAAAAATAGGTATTAGGTGAACAATTAGATAAGTAAGGAAATAAAAAACAACAGTAAAAAGACAGTGAATAATAACAGTAGCGAGGCTATATACAGTAGCGAGAATATAGGAGTAGCGAGGCTATATACCGGCACCGGTTAGTCAGGCTAATTGAGGTATTATGTACATGTAGGTATGGTTAAAGTGACTATACATATATGATACACAGAGAGTAGCAGCAGTGTAAAAGAAGAGTTGGGTGGGACACGATGCAAATAGTCCGGGTAGCCATTTGATTACCTGTTCAGGAGTCTTATTGCTTGGGGGTAAAAGCCTTTTGGTACTAGACTTGGCGCTCCAGTACCTCTTGCCATGCGGTAGTAGAGAACAGTCTATGACTGGGGTGTAGAGAGATTGGAAACCCTACACGGACAAGTTCTTGGCCTGGTTTAGATCTTATCTGTCGGAAAGATATCAGTATGTCTCTGTGGATGGTTTGTCTTCTGACAAATCAACTTTTCTTTACTAGGCAAGTCAGTTAAGAACAAATTCTTATTTTCAATGACGGCCTAGGAACAGTGGGTTAACTGCCTGTTCAGGGGCAGAACGACAGATTTGTACCTTGTCAGCTCAGGGATTTGAACTTCCAACCTTTCGGTTACTAGTCCAACGCTCTAACCACTAGGCTACCCTGCTTTAGGACCACTGTTGTTTTCACTATATATTTTACCTCTTGGTGATGTCATTTGGAAACTTTCACTGCTATGCAGATGACACACAGCTGTACATTTTGATGAAACATGGTGAAGCCCCAAAATTGCCCTCCCTGGAAGCCTGTGTTTCAGACATATGGAATGGGATGGCGGCAAATGTTTTACTTTTAAAATCGGACAAAACAGAGATGCTAGTTCTAGGTCCCAAGAAACAAAGAGATCTTCTGTTGGATCTGACAAATAATCTTGAGGATTGTACAGTCATCTCAAATAAAACTGTGAGGGACCTCAGCGTTACTCTGGACCCTGATCTCTCTTTTGATGAACATATCAAGAATATTTCAAGGACAGCTTTTTTCCATCTTCGTAACATTGCAAAAATCTGAAACTTTCTGTCTAAAAATGATGCAGAAAAATGGATCCATGCTTTTGTCACTTCTAGATTAGACTACTGCAGTGCTCTACTTTCTGGCTACCCGTCTAAAGCACTAAATAAACTTCAGTTAGTGCTAAACACGGCTGCTAGAATCTTGACTAGAACCAAAACATTTGATCATATTACTCCAGTGCTAGCCTCTCTACTAAGGCTAGGGCTGATTTCAAGGTTTTACCGGTAACCTACAAAGCATTACATGGGCTTGCTCCTACCTATCTTTCCGATTTGGTCCTGCCGTACATACCTACACGTACGCTACTGTCACAAGACGCAGGCCTCCTTACTGTCCCTAGGATATCTAAGCAAACAGCTGGAGGCAGGGCTTTCTCCTATACTCAATTTTTATGGAATAGTCTGCCTATCCATGTGAGAGACGCAGACTCTGTCTCAACCTTTAAGTCTTTATTGAAGACTCATCTCCTCAGTAGGTCCTATGATTGAGTGTAGTCTGGCCCAGGGGTGTAAAGGTGAACGGAAAGGCGCTGGAGCGACGAACCGCCCTTGCTGTCTCTGCCTGGTCAGTTCTCCTCCCTCCACTGGGATTATCTGCCTCTAACCCTATTACGGGGGCTGAGTCACTGACTTACTGGTGTTCTTCCATGCCATCCCTAGGAGGGGTTGAGTCACTGACGTGATCTTCCTGTCCGGCTTGGCGCCCCCCTTGGGTTCGTGCCGTGGGGGAGGTCTTCGTGGGCTATACTCGGCTTTGTTTCAGGGTAGTAGGTTGGTGGTTGGAGATATCCCTCTAGTGGTGTGGGGTCTGTGCCTTGGCAAAGTGGGTGGGGTTATATCCTGCCTGTTTGGCCCTGTCCGGGGGTATCGTCGGATAGGGCCACAGTGTCTCTCGACCTCTCCTGTCTCAGCCTCCAGAATTTATGCTGCAATAGTTTGTGTCGGGGGGTTAGGGTCAGTCTGTTATATCTGGAGTATTTCTCATGTCTTATCCGGTGTCCTCTGTGAATTTAAGTATGCTCCCTCTAATTCTCTCTCTCTCTTTCTCTCTCTCTCTCTCTCTCTCTCTCTCTCTCTCTCTCTCTCTCTCTCTCTCTCTCTCTCTCTCTCTCTTTCTTTCTCTCTCTCTCTCCCTCTTCTCTCAGAGGACCTGAGCCCTAGGACCATGCCTCAAGACTTCCTGGCCTGATGACTCCTTGGTGTCTCCAGTCCAGCTGGTTGTGCTGCTGCTCCAGTTTCAACTGTTCTGCCTGCGGCTATGGAACCCTGACCTGTTCACTGGATGTGCTACCTTGACCCGGACCTGCTGTTTTGGACTCTCTCTCAGCCGCACCAGCTGTCTATAACTCTGAATAATCGGCTATGAAAAGCCAACTGACATTTACTCCTGAGGTGCTGACCTGTTGCACCCTCTACAACCATTGTGATTATTATTATCTGACCCTGCTGGTCATCTATGAACGTTTGAACATCTTGGCCATGTTCTGTTATTATCTCCACCCGGCACTGGCCACCCCTCAGAGCCTGGGTCCTCTTTAGGTTTCTTCCTAGGTTCTGGCCTTTCTAGGGAGTTTTTCCTAGCCACTGTGCTTCTACATCTGCATTGCTTGCTGTTTGGGGTTTTAGGCTGGGTTTCTGTACAGCACTTTGTGACATCGGCTTATGTAAAAAGGGCTTCATAAATAAATATGGATTGATTGATTAAATATACAAGCTGACACATTTTTCCAGTCTGAAAGACTACAACTCGTGTAGGGGCGGTGCTTCGTCCTCTGACCCAGTCCTTCCGCAAGGCAGGCTTTTTTTAAGGAGGTGGACACTAACAACACCATCCTTTGCGCAAAACAGAGAACTGACCAGATAGAAATGGCCTTGAAAGATTCCTCTTATCAAGAATTTGACAATGGAGCATTTTCTTAATGTTCTATTTATTAGTTACATGGTGACATTCAACCATACATGTTTCAATCGGAATATAGTGAAGAGGATTCAAAACAAAGAGTTGGATTTAGCTAGAAGCTCAGTTACAACCGATGCCAGCACCAAGAGTGCAGATAACAAATACGGTGGCTAGCTAATTGTTATTTTTCCTGCAAGCCACCTAGCTAGCTAACTTTATTTGATATACTGAAACCCTTATTGTGTATTTCTGGCTAACATACTACTGTGTTACATTTTTCTTTTTGCTAACTTAGGTAGGTAGCTAGCTATTCTAGCTAAGTTAGCTAAACAACCTACAGGTAGCCAAATCTATGACTAAAAATAGAAGAGGTTTTACAATCAGAGGTCGATTGTAAAAAAAAAATTATAATCCCACAAAATTATAGGCATGATGCAAGATAGGATTCCAAATGGATGTAAATAACTTATTGGCTATCCCGCTAGCTAAGTTTACTAGCTAACAATGAGGAGAAACATAATACAACAATATGCTGTTGTAAATCTCAAACTGATAGGCTAGTTTTCAGGGCATAAAATTAACACCTGACAAAATGCAGGTAGATTTATTGTAAATATCTTCTCTGAATCCATAAAGCTAGACAACTTTTGACGATTGATAGAACATATTTATTTTATGGTGGTTCTAAATGGTCTTATGCTGAGCCACACTGGCAGCCCAATTCTAATCTTTTATCCACTAATTAGTCTTTTTATCAATCACATCAGATCTTTTCCAGAACTAATCTGATTGATCAAAACACCAATTAGTGAAGATTTTTTTTAAATCACAGCCATGGTCCTTTATCTGGCTTTGGTACACTGGCAATGGTGTTTGGCATGGTGGGATGTGGAAGCTGAGAGTCTTTGTGCTTGAGGTGAATGGTCTTGTCCTGTCTGAGGTGTACAGCCAGCTGGATAAGACTGCTGGAAATGGTGTAGGGCTCATAAACCTTAACCACCAACTGTTTGGACCTCTTGCAGAATATTTACTGGTACTGCACGTTTCCGGGAAAGACATGATTGTGGAATTACCATTTTACGCTTTTTGTGGAAGGGACTTAGGGCAACACACCTTTGTTTATTTATTTGACCTTTATTTTAGCGGGGCATCATACTGAGACCATGGTGTTGTTTACAGATGAGTCCTGAATTACATCAATTACAGAAAATACACACATCAAAATATAAATACAAAATACACACATTCGTCAGTAATAATGTTGGTAAAGGTGGGACCTAAGTGTTTAGAGACAGACTAGTGTATTGTTTAGGGACAAGGAGGTACCAGTGAGAGCTGCTTCTGAGAGGAAAGAACAGTCAACAAATTCAATTGGCAGGGGGGGGCTGCAGAAGGTATCAGTCAACACAGTGAATGGTCTGGGGGCTGCAGAAGGTATCAGTCAACACAGTGAATGGTCTGGGGGGCTGCAGAAGGTATCAGTCAACACAGTGAATGGTCTGGAGGGCTGCAGAAGGTATCAGTCAACACAGTGAATGGTCTGGGGGGCTGCAGAAGGTATCAGTCAACACAGTGAATGGTCTGGGGGGCTGCAGAAGGTATCAGTCAACACAGTGAATGGTCTGGGGGGCTGCAGAAGGTATCAGTCAACACAGTGAATGGTCTGGGGGGCTGCAGAAGGTATCAGTCAACACAGGGGCAGTACTTACACAGCATGTTTTGTTGTGTATGGGAGATTGAGGAGAAATGGCAGAGAGAAGAATGAGGTGGTTGTATCATTACTTTTGTAGTCTTTATTTTATACATTTCAGTGTCCCTTGCTTGTGTAGCCAAAATGCTGCCACTTTAGGGATATTTTTCAGTTGGGCACTGTGGAAGGACTCCAAATAACCTGTTTTACAAAGATAAAAGGTCAAAAAAGAAAAGCGGTAGACTACATTTATTACACAGTCTAGAAAGCACACTGTGGTCCTCAGGCTACATATGTAACCCCATAACACAAACACTACCCAATTCATGTTTATGCCAAACTTACTGTAAATGTAGCTATCTTAGCAGTAAACTTGTAAATATTTTTGCCAACTTACCTTTATGTTGTGCAGAGCTAGGGTTTGGAAGCACATGCTGGTGGAATCAGATTCTGTACCACCTACAACAAAACACAACAATACACAATTTAACCGCCCTGCTAATTGTATTGGTCTCCATTAGACTGGCTAGCATAGCGCAGCTAACATGGACATTTCAATATTGTCAGCGTCACTAAATTGTCAGCAAGATATATTTATAAACTCCTATCCTTATAGTCCGCCACAGTGGACGTGTCATAATACCCATAAAACATAAAGGTCAAACACGGAAATGGTTCCAATCGTCTTTCCACTATTTCATTTTTCACATAGTGAATTTTACAAACACTTCATATTAAGTATGTGTTTGGTTTAGGCTTACCTTTGATATACGTGTAATTCTCTCTCGGACAAGGTGAATTTTATCAATATTTTCGCCTCAATTTACTCAAACAAATTCAAAATGCTAATTAGCAACAGACAAGACCTCAGCAAGACTACAAATTCCTGCAGGAAACTCCTGCATGTCATCTCTAGCCGACACTGTCAGCTACTGTTCACCAGCGCGATCAGAGACCTGTGCCCAATCCATGATGAATCCATGTGCTGTATTGAAATGAATTGAATAAAGTGTTGAACTTGCTCTTTCTCTGTCTTAGCTAGCCACTGCCTACACTTTAGCTTGCTAATTAGCAGAGCAGTAGATCAAAAATATTTTTGGATTACTAGATCACTATAAATCTGGCCATGTGGAGAAGGGCAGCTATAGCGAGGGGCAATTTACCAGTTTAATCAGGGCCAGCATGAGGGATAAAGTTGATCCTGTATCGATGAGTGTAGCTATTAAGTTAAGTTTGAGCATCTTAGAAATATAATGTGGTATATACAGCTGTCAACATTCTACAAGGAAAGAGCCACTTAATCAACTATATAATCATTAACCAGATTTCCCAGGATACCAGACTTAGATGAGTGATAACTTAGTTCTAGAATGTTGTCATTGTTGAGATAGAATCATAAAGTCTTTTCACATTCAGAATTGATGACCTCTGACAGACTCACATTGTTCCTCCTGTCAGTACCTGTTATCAGGGAAGCCAATGGTCCAAAAATGACACATACCTGACATTGTTGAAAAACAACGAATAAAGATCATACACAAACAATAGGCTCCTAGAATAGATTAGAAAGTATTACCTTCAGGTTTTGCTCAAAGCAGCCAACTAAAGTAATGTAGTTAACGTAAGTTCAATCACAAAGGCTGGTCTGAGTGCATCTCCTCAGTTTCATTCAGTAGTACAACACAATTCACATTGTGATGTATAACGGGCACAGTGGGAATTTATATGTGTGAAGGTTAAATGATGTCTTACCCCCAGAGTGAGAGAGTACATCACTTCCAGCAGATCTCCTTGCTGAGGGTGGCGTTGATCATGCACTGCTTCTCGTGGGGTGAGCCTGATTTTACGCATGTCACGCCTCATGTCTAAAACATGGGGAGAAAGGGACATAAAGTCAAAATGTCTTTGCATTTAAAAATGCAATGTTTTACACTATTGTATCATATTTCCGTCCACAGGCTCAATCTGCTGTAGTCTCTACAACTGGACACTTACAACTGCGCTCGGATCACACTTGCACAGGATGTCCATGCACCGGAAGGCCTGAGGGATTCACTCCTGTTGGAATGGAACATTTAATCATCTTTATCTGGACAGAAAATGTATTGTTTATCATAACAGAAACCCACCTTGGACAATGTGACAAGTGGTCCCTCAACACCCAATCCTCATGCCTCATTGTTTGTTCTTGTATCCCAATCAACAGTCTGGATCTCCCTCTTCTGCTATGGTGGATGAGCTACCTTTTCTGGTAAATACAGGGCCGTTTTTCTTTTCCACTGGATAATGGCAGCTGCAGACCTGAGTGTGGTCACTGGGTTTCTGGTCCGCCCATCTGAAATACTTTTTTGGTTTTTTTTTACTTTTACTAGCTAGCTAAGTTCAAATCAAATCAAATTTTATTTGTCACATACACATGGTTAGCAGATGTTAATGCGAGTGTAGCGAAATGCTTGTGCTTCTAGTTCCGACCATGCAGTAGTATCTAACAAGTAATCTAACAAATTCACAACAACTACCTTATACACACAAGAGTAAAGGAATAAATACGAGTATGTACATATAAATATATGGATGAGCGATGGCTGACCGGCGTAGGCAAGATGCAGTAGATGGTATGGAGTACAGTATAAACATATGAGATGAGTAATGTAAGATATGTAAACATTATATAAATGGCATCGTTTAAAGTGGCTAGTGATACATTTATTTCATCCAATTATAATTATTAAAGTGGCTAGAGATTTGAGTCGATGGCCGAACGGCATAGGCAAGATTCAGTAGATGGTTTAGAGTACAGTGTATACATTTGATATGAGTAATGTCGGATATGTAAACATTATATACAAAATTGTTTAAAGTGGCTAGTGATACATTTGTTACATCCAATTCCTATTTTTAAAGTGTCTAGAGATTTAAGTCAGTATGTTGGCAGCAGCCACTCAATGTTAGTGATGGCTGTTTAACAGTCTGATGGCCTTGAGGTAGAAGCTGTTTTTCAGTCTCTCGGTCCCAGCTTTGATGCACCTTTACTGACCTCACCTTCTGGATGATAGCGGGGTGAACAGGCAGTTGCTCGGGTGGTTGTTGTCCTTGATGATCTTTTTGGCCTTCCTGTGACATCGGGTGGTGTAGGTGTCCTGAAGGGCAGGTAGTTTACCCCCGGTGATGCGTTGTGCAGTCCTCACTACCCTCTGGAGAGCCTTACGGTTGTGGGCGGAGCAGTTGCCGTACCAGGCGGTAATACAGCCCGACAGGATGCTCTCGATTGTGCATCTGTAGAAGTTTGTGAGTGATTTTGGTGACAATTTTTTTCAGCCTCCTGAGGTTGAAGAGGCGCTGTTGCGCCTTCTTCACCACGCTGTCTGTGTGGGTGGACCATTTGTCCGTGATGTGTACGCCAAGGAACTTTAAACTTTCCACCTTCTCCACTACTGTCCCGTCGATGTGATTAGGGGGGGGGTGCTCCCTCTCCTGTTTCCTGAAGTACATGATCATCTCCTTTGTTTTGTTGACGTTGAGTGAGAGGTTATTTTCCTGACACCACACTCCGAGGGCCCTCACCTCCTCCCTGTAGGCCGTCTCGTCGTTGTTGGTAATCAAGCCTACCACTGTAGTGTCGTCAGCAAACTTGATGATTGAGTTGGATGCGTGCTTGGCCACGCAGTCATGGGTAAACAGGGAGTACAGGAGAGGGCTGAGAATGCACCCTTGTGGGGCCCCAGTGTTGAGGATCACCGGGGTGGAGATGTTGTTTCCTACCCTCACCACCTGGGGCCAGCCCAACAGGAAGTCCAGGACCCAGTTGCACAGGGCTGGGTCGAGACCTAGGGTCTCGAGCTTAATGACGAGCTTGGAGGGAACTATGGTGTTAAATGCTGAGCTGTAGTCGATGAACAGCATTCTAACATAGGTATTCCTCTTGTCCAGATGGGTTAGGGCAGTATGCAGTGTGATTGCGATTGCGTCGTCTGTGGAACTATTGGGACGGTAAGCAAATTGGAGTGGTGTCTGGCAGGATGGAGGTGATATGATCCTTGACTAGTCTCTCAAAGCACTTCATGATGACGGAAGTGAATGCTACGGGGCGATAGTCATTTAGCTCAGTTACCTTAGCTTTCTTGGGAACAGGAACAATGGTGGCCCTCTTGAAGCATGTGGGAACAGCAGACTGGGATAGGGACTGATTGAATATGTCCGTAAACACACCAGCCAGCTGGTCTGCGCATGCTCTGATTACTAAAATGGTAACATTTATATTAAAATACCATAACCCACAGACTTGACTATAGTAATGGTAAAATAGACTGGGTTTTAGTCTATCTGCACATCTAAAATCCTACTATGTGGATGTGACATTTCTGCTGGGATGGAGGAATCCTCTGGAATGCTTAACTAGATGATCAGGACAGTCTAGGGTACTATTTGCCCGAAGAGGTGAACTATTGCAATGAGCTATACAACCTTACTTATGATTCAAATTCTCAAGAAGGAAGTTAAAACCCTCAGCCGTGAGGTCACTGAGGATGGAGAAATGTGGGTGGGTTTCCACTCTGCACCTTGAGCGATTGTGTCAAAGCACAGGACGTGTAGTTCTGTATGATAGCAACATTAGCGGCATTAGCATTTCAGTTTGGGGGGGTAATTACAGGCAAATATATTGATCGAGTTGTGCGGTTATCAAAACGTCATGCCAGGGTAAGCCTACACAAAACACAGACCTTATATGAAGTAGTTTTTTAAATCCCTTACAGAAAATATAATGGTGGAAAAACGATTGGAACCATTTCAGGGATTTACCGCTAGGTTTTATGGGTATTATGACTCATACTGTGGCTAGCTTCACATAGGTGTTCCTCGTCCGTCCGAGGTGAACAGGATGATTATGAGATGGAGTTTGCACATGCAAAGTTGGGAAAAAGAGGAACATTTGGACAGGGACACAGAATGGTGGATTTCTGAGGAGGAATGGAGGTTGAAAAAGGAGGAAGAAGAGATCGAAGAGAATGACGAAAGCAGAGGTTGGATTTGAATCTGAGGAAGATGGCCATAAAAATGGAGATGGGGTGTCTAATAAGATTGGTCTTGAGTGCAAATAGAGTGAGCTGTGCGCCAGACCGAGTTCTGGAGGTGAAATGGAAGGGAATGAGAGTGAGTTAAGTGAGGTGGAAAGTGTGGTGAAGAGCTCAGAACCAGAGCCTGGCATCAATGGACATGATAAAGAAGAATCTGGTCCAGTAGTAGTTTCATTTTTGGAGAAAGTGGATCCTTGCCTTTTGACAGATCTATTTGTGGTTTCAGGGTGGGTGAGAAAGGAGTTGGGTGCAGTTGAATCAGTGAAGGTAACCTGTAGTGGACTTGTGATATTTGTTTGTGTTTCTTCTGACCAGAGGGAGTGGGCGCTCCGTGTCACGCAACTTGGGTCAAGATCTGTTTCTTGCTTTGCTCTTAGGAACCGTGTACTATCGAAAGGAGTGATTTCTGGGGTAGCCCCTAAGTGTGGAGGTGGAGGAATTGAAGTTGAAGGTAACTGATGTTTGTGATGCCCGCCTACTGGTGCGACGCAGATCCGGTGGTAAAACAGAGGAGTCAGTCCTTTTGAGTTCTGAGTTAGAGTCTTTACTCGACAAAGTAATGTAAGGATATATCAGTTATCCTGTTTTCGTGACGAATCCACTGCGCTGATTCAGGTGTTTTTTTGTTGTTTTTACATACAGCCGGAAATAACTTTTGGATATCAGAGCGAAGGTAATTCACCAGCATTACGACCAGGAATACGACTTTCCTGAATTGGATCCTTTGTTCGTATACCCCAGGGCAATTGGACTTATCCCAGAGGCTGCTCCAAGTCGCAGCCGGCGGAGAAGAGGTTTTCGGAGTGGGCTTCTAGGCATGCACTCCATCCACCACTTATTACTCACTAATGTTCAGTCTCTGGACAATGGTCATGTCACAGCAGTTTGTAGGATGGAGATTCCAAGATGTGGGAAGTGTGCAGGAGTGCATGGGATAGAAGATTGTGGAGTTTCGGTGGATAAAGTTGTGTGTCAACTGCAGGGGTGCCCATGTTGCTGGGGATCGGACATGTCCGGTGCGAGACAGGCAGGTTGAGGTGGCTAGAGTCAGAGTAGTGCAGAAGGTGTCATAAACTGAGGCAGTGAAGAAAGATGGGTCAAGGGTGAGGGATCCTGAGAGGATCCCTGTGAGTAGTAGATCTGTGCCAGCACAGAGGGATAGGCCGACGAGTGAAATACGCATCTTAATGTTCATAGAAATGGTTATCAACTGTACCGCAGAAATGGAATGTAAATCACAGAAAATAGATGTTGTGGTGGCAGCTGCAGAGAAAAGTATTTTGCTATACAAGGTTTGACGTCAACAGGGTGTGTTGAGTGGTGGTGTCCCGGCCTCCCAAAGTATTGGAGTGGGCTAGTGGGTTTTTAATGAGTGTAAGGTTAGTTTGAAGGGTGGGTTTTATTTTAGATTTGCTAATGTTGTTTTTTATTTTCCCCTTTACTATTTTGTATTACAAAGTATAATGGATTTATATTATAGTCCAGTTGGGGGCGGTAATGCAACATATTTGACGCAAACCGAAGAAGAATAGGTGTTCCTCTTTGAAAACAGCCTGATACAAAGTTAACACACTCCCACACATTTCTCCTCCTCCGTTTCGCAGCACGTCTACCACACCAGGAAGTCAGAGTCGGGTACGTACGCGCTCTATTTTTGTCTGTTCTTGAAGAACACATAATGCATAATTCAACCTCATAAACGGACATTTAGAAGTTAAGACTATCCTGAATGAAAGGCTGTAGAATACGACTGCTTGTCTGGACCTGTGACTGACGGGGGTGAACGCTTTTGTCTCTTCAGTTTAAAACTTTAATGCACTGATCTTGCAAACAAAGATAGCCTATGCTTCGCAAAGAAAGTATCGAGTAGGCCTATTGTAACTTTATTTGTCATATCACTCCCTATAAGGAACTTCAGCATCCCTTATAGTTTAATACGAAACGTAAAAATGTTCGATTGTATCAGCTTGGATTGGAACGTTACAATGTTAGTCTGCACCTGCGCGTTCTTATGGAAGATGTGCCGATCTTTGTACTCTCATGGCGCCTTCCTGTGTGGTAGTGGTCTTTAACACAGTTTCCCTGACTGAGCGACACTGTGTGTGTTACAGAATCAACCCCTCCACATGTAAGACAAGTACACATTTTGTAATATCTACAATGATGTGTTTTTCCTGAGGATAATTTCAAGTCTAGACACCAGACGTCAAATCACTTACTCAAATCAAATTGTATTTTTCACATGCGCCGAATACAACAGGTGTACTTAGACCTTACCGTGAAATGCTTACTTACAAGCCCTTAAAGTTCAAGAAATATAGATAAGAAAATATTTACTAAATAAACTAAAGTTTAAAAAAAAAATGAAATAAAGTAACACAAGAAAATGACACAACGAGGCGATACCGGTACACAGTCATTGTGCGAGGTCATTTGTAAAGGGACTATGCATAGATAATAAACAGCGAGTAGCAGCAGTGTAAAAACAAAGTGTTGGGGTGGGGTGTCAATGTAAATAGTCCGGGTGGCCATTTGATTAATTGTTCAGCAGTCTTATGGCTTGGGGGTAGATGCACAGTTGGTTAGGAGCCCGTAAAACGGCAGCCATCCAGAGCGACTCCAACGCGATAGCCACATCTGTAGTGTAGCCTACAGCAAGCCAGGCAACATTCCCTTTGAGACCCGTATGTCTCTCCAGAATCTTCCCTATGTGCTCTGGCAGTAAACTAACATGAATTCGGCATGGACTTCCTAATATGTATGCAGATGTTTTTGTTTCAACAGCGTGAACCCAGATGTTACTAAAATGAAGCGGAAAAGCAAAGTACTGAATGATGAAAAATTCACCAAGAAACGTAGATTGGAACCAGTGAAAGAGGAAGAAGATGGCAGAGAGGATCATGGGACATCATTTAATGACCACTCCACCTCTCCCTCGGTCAGTGCCTCCCATCAATTATCTGATCAATAGATTGATTTGTAATGGCTTACAGTTTTCTTCTATTTTTGTTGTCCATTTCTAGGGTTTGGGAGATATTGGAGTTATCGAAAGCATCACCATAAAGAATTTCATGTGTCACCATTTGCTTGGTCCATTCCAGTTCGGGCCCAATGTGAACTTCATTGTTGGCAACAATGGAAGTAAGAAAGATTTTTAAACTGATACTTTGTATTGGCTAAAGGACTCCCCATACATGTTTTTCGATGCCTTACCTTAACTTTCTAACTCTTTTCCAACAGTCATTATAACTGAATTTGAATGCTGAATTCAATTTATAGTTTCCCCTGTCTATAATAGCTTAGTTGCTATTCATTGTACTGTGAGTGGGACCTATTTCTGCTATGTTGTTGTGCCATGGGATTTTCACCTGATTTTGTTTTGCAGGTGGGAAAAGTGCCATACTGACTGCTCTAATAGTGGGCCTTGGTGGAAAGGCCACCATCACGAACAGAGGAGCATCTTTGAAGGGTTTTGTGAAAAATGGTGAAAGGTCAGTTCTAGTTACTTACATTATATTGACTTCCATTCTGTATCTCTTTGTTTTATGGACAGTGTAAATTCTCATTACCGCTGAGTTTGCAAATAGTTATTTTGAAGGTTTTACTTGTAATGATTGTGATATAGGCAATTCCAAGGTAACAGAATTACGCTTTTAACTTTAAAATGTATGCCAAACAAAAAATATTGATTTTAAAGTTTAACAAACCGTACAACTCTATGCACAAGGACTACTTGTAACAATTTCCACATATATTTTTACAAAATATTTACAGGAAGGATCATGCCGATACAAAGTTTGGTAACAGAATTACGGTAAAATGTCCTTCAGTTTTATTCTGTTATCGAGCTTTGTATCGGCACAGTTCTTCCTGTAAATATTGTTGTAAAAATATATGTGGAAATTGTTAAGTAGTCTGTGCAAAGAGTTCTATGGTTAGTTCAATTGAAATCAATGATTTTTGTTTGGTATACATTTTTTTACGTGAAAAATCTGTAATTCTGTTTACATGGAATTGCCGTATGTGTTTATTTTCATTAGTGTTTGTAAGTTGCTCTGAGCCTCCTAAATGTCAGAAATATAAATGTAAACAATAGACCAATACACTGTCCATGTGGGTGAACTTATTTCCAGCACAGCGGATGTTACAGTAAAACTGAGGAACAGAGGACCAGACGCGTACAAAGGGGATGTCTACGGAGAATGTATTTCTATTGAACAAAGGATATCTAGTGATGGTGTTCGGACGTGCAGGTTGAAGAGTAAAACAGGTAATAGTTTAAATATGTCAGGTCTGTCTGGCCGCCAGGCCGGCCGTTCTCTTTATCTGTTCTCTATTTTTAATCGACCTTTACCCTTTATTCCAGGGCACTTGGTTTCAAATAAAAAAGGATGAATTGACTGCAATTTTAGATCACTTCAACATCCAGGTATTGTGTGTGTTCAATTAAAATTGAATGATGTTATTTATTTTTAATTGCACTGCCGTTCCAAAGTTTAGGGTCACCCGCAAAACACGACTGTCAACAGTGAAGAGGCGACTCTGGGATGCTGGCCTTCTAGGCAGAGTTCCTCTGTCCAGTGTCTGTGTTCTTCTGCCCATCTTAATCTTTTATTTTTACTGGCCAGTCTGAGATATGGCTTTTACTTTTCAACTCAGTTTGCAGTTTTTCAGTTTTTCAGCCAGTTTGCGCTGTTCTGTGAAGGGAGTAGTACACAGCGTTGTACCAGGTCTTCAGTTTCTTGGCAATTCCTCGCATGGAATAGCCTTCATTTCTCAGAACAAGAATAGACTGACGAGTTTCAGAAGAAATGTCTTTGTTTCTGGCCATTTTAAGTCTAATTGAACCCACAAATGCTGATGCTCCAGATACTCAACTAGTCTAAAGAAGGCCAGGTTTATTGCTTCTTTAATTAGCACAACCGTTTTCAGCTGTGCTAACATTATTGCAAAAGGGTTTTCTAATGAGCAATTTGCCTTTTTTAAAATGATAAAATTTGATTAGCTAACACAACGTGCCATTGGAACACAGGAGTGATGCTTGCTGATAATGGATCTCGGTACGCCTATGTAGATATTCCATGGAAAATCAGCCGTTTCCAGCTACAATAGTCATTTACAACATTAACAATGTCTACACTGTATTTCTGATCAATGTGATATTTTAATGGACAAAAAAAAAATCAAAAACAAAGACATTTCTAAGTGACCCCAAACTTTGGAAAGGTAGTGTATGTCCATATTTGAAAAGTCTCTTTTGCTGTTTACTGTAAATCACAGGTGGATAACCCAGTCTCAATTCTTAACCAAGAAATGAGTAAGCAATTTCTCCATTCAAAAAGCGAAGCAGATAAGTATAAGGTACAGTTGTAATTTAAGCTCATTGTCCTTTTCTTGTCTACATGTTGGTGGTGCTTTTTTTTTTTTGTCATCCATGTTTGTCCCGTATGCAATTCTAATTCTATGTCCACTTCATCATGCCTCACCAAAGTTCCTTCTGGGGATTTAAAAAAAAATATATTTATGTAGTTCTTCATGAAAGCGACTCTACTGGAGCAGATGAAGAGAGACTACATCCACATCAAACAGACTAAAGCAGTGACCAGAGAACAGGTTGAGAGGCAAGAGGAGGTAATGCTATCGCATGGAAATTACATAAAACATGTTACATTTTTAAAGTGCATTTCATACATGGTCACACATACGCTTAACGAATTTTTGTTTAAAAAAAGATAACAATGTAACATGACATATGCACAGGTTTGTTAAAGGTTTTCAATTAAATTACGCTGTACAAAAATATAAATGCAACATAAAACAATTTCAAAGATTTTACTGAGTTACAGTTGATTTAAGGAAATCAGTCATAAATTCATTAGGCCCTAATCTATGGATTTCACATGACTGGGAATACAGATATGCATCTGTTGGTCACAGATACAGCTTTTTGTCCGTATGGAACATTTCTGAGATCTTTTATTTCAGCTCATGAAGCATGGCACCAACACTTTACGCGTTGCATTTCTATTAGTATATAAATAGGACCGTAAGTTAGACTCTAACCATGTTTCATATTTTGCTTTCAGTGTCTGAAGGATCTCAAGCAGGAGTTTTTGCAGAAGAAGGAGAGGTATGAAAACCTGTCATCTGTTGGTAAGATGAAGGAGACTCTGGAGGAACTCAAGAAGATGATGGCATGGTGCTTGGTAGGACTTTCCTTGGTTGTTTCTCATTCACCATTTTTGTTTAGTTTGGGCTAAGTCAAAGCCATTCAAAAGTGTTGGAAATTCTTTGAAAAACGACATAAATTATTTTCAGCGAGAAAATAATATGGTCATGTCACCTTTGTTTTGTTACTTTCAGGTGAGAGAAAAGGAGCGGTTGGTCCAACAGCTACAGGAACAGATAGACGCAGAGGAAAGTAATCACAAACACGAAGAAAACCTTCAACTCTGTCAGGTATTTGTGAAGTACTTTTGTCTAAGTACGCTACATGACTAAAAATATGTGGACACCTGTTCGTCAATCTAGAGGGAAAAAAAACGCACACTTATTTAGGCGTGGTGCTGGCTGGCGGAGTGGAAAACTTGGAGAGCCGCACACTCTAGGAGCTCAGATGCAAAATGTTTATGTCCAACGTTTCCACAGGCAAGCTGTCTTCATCAGGACACCTGTTCGTCAAACATCGCATTCCATAATCATGTGCATTAATATGGAGTTGGTCCCCCCCTTTGCTGCTATAACAGCCTCCACTCTTCTGGGAAGGCTTTCCACTAGATGTTGGAACATTGCTGCTGGGACTTTCTTCCATTCAGCAACGAGAGCCTTAGTGAGGTCTGGCACTGATGTTGGGTGATTAGACCTTGCTCGCAGTCGACGTTACAATTCATCCCAAAGGCGTTCGATGGGGTTGAGGTCAGTGCTCTGTGCAGGCCTGTCAAGTTTCTCCACACCTATCTCAACAAACCATTTCTGTTTGGACCTCGCTTTGTGCAGCGGGGGCATTGTCATGCTGAAACAGAAAAGGGCCTTCCCCAAACAGTAGCCACAAAGTTGGAAGCACAAAATTGTTTAAATTGTCGTTGTATGCTGTGGTGTTAAGATTTCCCTTCACTGGAACTAAGGGGCCTAGCCCGAACCATGAAAAACAGCCCCATATCATTATTCCTCCTCCACCAAACTTTACAGTCGGCACTATGCATTGGGACAGGTAGCGTACTCCTGGCATCTGCCAAACCCAGATTCGTCCGTCGGACTGCTAGATGGCGAAACGTGATTCATCACGCCAGAGAAAGCATTTCCACTGCTCCAGAGTCAAATGGCGGCAAGCTTTACACCACTCCAGCCGACACTTGGCATTGCGCATGGTGATCTTAGGCTTGTGTGGGGCTGCTCGGCCATGGAAACCCATTTCATGAAGCTCTCAATGAACAGTTCTTGTGCTGACGTTTCTTCCAGAGGCAGTTTGGAACTCTTTAGTGAGTGTTGCAACCGAGGACAGATTACTTTTATGCGCTAAGTAGTACGTGCTTCAGCCCTCGGCGGTCCAGTTCTGTGAGCTTGTGTGGCCTACCACTGCCATTGTTGCTCCTAGATGTTTCCACTTCACAATAACAGCACTTACAGTTGACCCGGGCAGCTCTAGCAGGGCAGAGATTTTACAAACTGACTTGTTGGATAGGTGTCATCCTATAACGATGCCACGTTGAAAGTCACTGAGCTCTTCAGTAAGGCCATTTTATTGCCAATGTTTGTCTATGGAGATTGCATGGCTGTGTGCTCAATTTTATATGTCAGGAACAGGTGTGGCTGAAGTAGCCAAATCTACTAATTTGAAGGGGTGTCCACATACGTTTGTGTGTATATATAGTGTATGTTGTCAGTTGGATCTGTTGAGAAATCCATAGGAGAAACTCTTATGATTTTCTTAGAAATCCTGCCTGTGTTATATCTTAAAGGTCCAATGCAGCCCAATGCAGCCATTCTTATCTCAATATTCAATCATATATCTGGGTAACATTTTAAGTGCCTTACTGTGAATGTAAAAAAAAAAAATAGATTCTTAGGTTAAACAATTCTCAGGCAGGAATTCTTCTAGGACTGTCTGGGAGTGGGGAGGGGGAAGTTTAAATGGAACTGTTTTTGTCAGAGAGGTTCAGAACTCTTTATTATTGGTCTATTAACTAATTTACTGCATGGGGATGTCACCATGGAAGGCCAAAACTCCATCCCACCTAAACAGGCTGAAATTTCAGGTGGTCTTTTCAAACAGCTCTTACACTAAAAGGGCATATAATTATTTTCACAATTTCACACTGTTATTCCAAGCTCATAGTGTGGAAATGTATATAAAACACATGAAAATCTAGTTTTTGACTGCACTGGGCCTTTAATGTTTTCCTCTATTTTCCCTCCAGAATAAAGTGGCAGTAGCTGAAAAGAAATTGCAGGAGATCCAGAGCAGGCTTCACAGTCGGAAAGAAGAGGAGGAGTCACTGTCAGAGGACTGTCGGAAGATAAAGGAAGAAGTGAAGTCAAAGAATAAAGCTCAGAAAGAGCAGGAGGTAAGAGGCTGGGTTGAGGGCAATCCCATTCCAGGAAGTAAATGTAGGCTTACGGCCCAAATGGCACCTATTACCTATGTAGTGCGCTATTGTTGACCAGGGCCCATAGGGCTCTGTTCAAAAGTAGTGTACTTCATAGGGAATAGGTTGCTGTTTAGGACTAACATGAAATGTACATTTTCCTCACCAATATCCTTGCTTAGCAATACTTTTTCTGCATGTGTTTGCAGCTCTTTGATGAAATGCAACACCTTTTTCTGAGCTGTATTTTATGCTGTTGTATTGTAGGTGGTGTACTTCCGTGCTGTGAACAA
The DNA here is from genome assembly GCA_030435695.1 of Brachymystax lenok tsinlingensis. Classification (NCBI taxonomy): domain Eukaryota; kingdom Metazoa; phylum Chordata; class Actinopteri; order Salmoniformes; family Salmonidae; genus Brachymystax; species Brachymystax lenok. Next base: position 36,476,587 of record CM059786.1, on the reverse strand, counting down.
GCTGAAGCAATCAGAGAAGGAACAGTCCCTTCTTCACGAGAGAATTCACAAAGTGAAAAATTGGTGAGAAATTTTTGAGTGATAGTTAGTCAATGTTTGGTAGAATATACTGTGAAAGGATTAACTGCCAGTGTTGGATAGTAGTAATTTAACTACGTATTGCAGTAGCTAGGTGGTAGTTAAACTAAATTCAAATCTAGGTAGTGTTTTCAGTAGTTCATTACTTTTTAGCAATGTAACGGTCTAGCTATCTACTGGAACTTTTTTTTACCAAAAATAACAAAGTATGGGGGAAGTAGGCATCACATCTTCCTAATTCTGACTTGAAACAGTTTTTGTGTTTTAATAGTCTAAATGACACATTCTGGAAACATCTGACTCCAGAGTCTGTTCTTTCAATTTGTGGTCTGACTTCTCAGATTTAGATAGCAGAATTTATCTCGAAGTAGTTTGTAACTTAAGTAAACTATATTTTTCTTAAGAGTAGCTTTAGTGTAACTTCTTCCAGTGTGAAGTAATTGGTAGTTTATGAAGCTATGTTTTCAGAGTAGCTTCCTCAACACTGTTAACTGCGCACAGTGATTTACACAAGCATGAATAATCATTGCATTGTGGTCTGGTCCATATTTCTTTGTTACATAATTACTGTTGTTTTGATTTCCTTGCATACTTTCAGCTTTTGTTGAAATTATATTTTGATGTAACCCTGTAGTGGGAGTCAGAACAAGAAGGCAGAGGCAGAGCACACAAAGAGACTGCAGAAAATTTCCAGTCTGAGGACGCAGTTGGAGAAGCATGAGACGCAGTGCACCGCTCTGAATCAGGAGATCAAGGACAGGCAACAGGCTCTGTTCAAAGGGAAGGAGGAATTGGACAAACTACGGTAATGGAAAACGATTCAAAGCCTATTTTCTTTCTCTTCCAAGAATGTGGTCTTATCATATTGTACAGTATGATAAGATTAGATAAAAACCTATTATTTTTAAATGATTAAGTCCGATGTATTCCGTTTGCATTGTTCTACAGTAGCATTCTACAGTAGCATTCTTCTACCTGTAGCATTCTTCTACCCGTAGCATTCTTCTACCCGTAGCATTCTTCTACCCGTAGCATTCTTCAACCAGTAGCATTCTTCTACCTCTAGCATTCTTCAACCAGTAGCATTCTTCTACCTCTAGCATTCTTCAACCAGTAGCATTCTTCAACCAGTAGCATTCTTCTACCTGTAGCATTCTTCTACCTGTAGCATTCTTCTACCCGTAGCATTCTTCTACCCGTAGCATTCTTCTACCCGTAGCATTCTTCAACCAGTAGCATTCTTCTACCCGTAGCATTCTTCTACAGTATGAAACAAGTACTACAACAAATACTTACGGACCATTCGAAATTTTAGACATCCTCACATGTGTTGAGACCCGAGGGGCCATGGTTCCGGTCTAGAAGCACTGTTTCGACTGCTCCTACAGTTTTGCTTTGGTACTGCAGTTTAACTGACGCCCTGCCCAGAATGACCATTTCCGTACACAGCCTCATAGAGAAGTCCGATTTGGAAATTCCTAATAAGACACTTTAGTCATCAACTTTGTTCACAAAACAGCCATTACAATATTCACGTAATTGTCGGTGAAGCTTTTTTATTTTATCACACTTTGCCGAAGATATTAACATTTTATATTCATCCAATGTGTGCCATGTTTTTGGATGTTGTCGTCGCTGCACCCTGTGCGCACTAAGTGCTTGTGCACATGTGATGTTGGTCCGTATAAACCGGATGCAATCTGTATTTGGACGGTCCATGAATCGGCGTATGCGAACGTGAGTAGATTACCTCGGAAATAATGGTCGGACATCTTTGACACAGTCTCCAGTTCTTATTATACATCAGTGGTTGAGACTGAGAAGCTTGGTGTTGGAGTAGGGTGTGGCCCGGAAGACTCACATATAGGCCTCAGCAACGTGATCACCACCACTTTCTGCATCAACCATTTGCTCTCACGTTCTTCTTTAGTATGAGTACTCAAACTTCTGTAATGCTCATGTGTTGATTGAATGCTCTAGGTTGGAAGAGAAGAATATTCAGGTGTCGATGGAAGCCAAACTGAAGAGGAGGAACCAGCTCCTGGCCAGTAGATCCAACAAACTGAAGCGCTTTGGAGATAACATGCCTGACCTGCTAGACACCATAGACAAGGCTTACATCCAAGGACGTTTTACCAAGAAACCTCTTGGCCCTATAGGTCAGTGGTTCTCAACCTTCTTTGGTTTAATGTAGCCCAATCATATAGTGATCTGGCCGAATGGCACGGTCATGTGCAACAGTCTTCCTAAGTGCCCCCTGTGGGGAAACCTCAGAAAGATGTACTTAACATTAATTAATGTGTTTTTCTGTCCATTCATTCATCCATCTACCCATCCACCCATCCATGCTTTCCCCTCAGGGGCATGTATAAACCTGAAGGACCCTGCCTTAGCTGTAGCAGTGGAGAGCTGCTTGAGGAGCTTCATGAAGACCTTCTGCTGTGACAACTACAAGGACGAGGCCGTCCTCCAGGATCTGATGTCACGCTACTTCTCTAAAGGCAACAGGCCCCAGATCATTGTCAGCCCCTTCTCTGGCTCCGTCTACAAGGTTCAAGGACGGTGAGACACAATCGCGCCATCTGAAATGGCAACATGTTGTTTTGTTGTTGAATACCGGTAGCTACTATAGACCGTATTTGATCCTTGACCATATTTAGTTACAGATATTATTAGAGTGAAACTGTGTGGACTTATGAATACAAAGTCTCATTGTTACCAAATTGTTTTGTTAGATGTTCATAAACTGTATCTATACTTTTTGTTGTTGTTGTCAGTAAAGCTAATTTGTATTTGGTTGTGTTTCAGGGGAGTCAATCACCCAGACTACCCCTCAGTACTGGACTCTCTGAGCATAGCCAACCCAGTCATCACAAACTGTCTCATTGACATGAGAGGCATAGAATCCATTCTCATAATCAAGGTTAGTTTCTTGCCTGATGTAAGCTCATAGTTGAATGTGCAGTCTAACCAAAGTTTGCATTGAGGCATGATAGTTTGCATTGAGGCATGATACGACAAAGGTAAATTGGAAGATAGAAACAACAGCATTTGCCATGTTTCTAACTGTACCGTCATGGAATTGATCAGGCTGTCTTGCATAGAATGGGAACCAGTGGTGGTTCTAGCTTGTATGGCTCTCTGGGCGAAGGACCCTGCCTTAGCTGTAGCAGTGGAGAGCTGCTTGAGGAGCTTCATGTATAAACCTGAAGGACCCTGCCTTAGCTGTAGCAGTGGAGAGCTGCTTGAGGAGCTTCATGTATAAACCTGAAGGACCCTGCCTTAGCTGTAGCAGTGGAGAGCTGCTTGAGGAGCTTCATGAAGACCTTCTGCTGTGACAACTACAAGGACGAGGCCGTCCTCCAGGATCTGATGTCACGCTACTTCTCTAAAGGCAACAGGCCCCAGATCATCATGGCTCCCTCTGAAAACCTATAAAAATATATACAAAAATAAGACTCATAAATATCAAAAAGAAGTAACAAAGACCAATAGAAACAAATTGTGGCATATAAATACAAATAAAAAAGAGAATCGAATTATTACCCTATTGCTAACAAAAACACAGAAATAAAACTAAATTGCACAAAGCCTATATACACAAAGAGAATAACACACTTTTATAAAAGAAGAGAACCTGATTATTACGCTATTGCACTTCCAACAAGAAACACACAAACTAAATTGCACAACTGCCATCTAAACCCTGACCTTTCTTGCCTTCCTTGATGCAAAGTCATCAATGACATCATCATAAGAAATCTGCCCAGCAATTGCATGGTTAATACTGATGACAGCAAGGCCGCTAAGGCGTTCCTGTGACATGGTGGACCTCAGGTAGGATTTGATGAGCTTCAGCTTTCAAAATCTCCTTTCTGCTTCAGCTACGGTCTCTGGAAGAGTAAGACCAATTCTGAGAGCAGTCCACAAATTTGGATACATTTCTGAGGGCTCCCTTTCGTGTCTTCGATGGCAAGTTCTTCAGTTCCTGTGCAAGCTCTCTGCCATCCAAGTCTGAGTGTTCTTTATAGTGCAGTGTTATACTAAGGGCCTTACATTGTTCTGTCAGCTCCTCATTTGAGAGACTTTGGAAGGTTGACAGCGATCCAAACTTCTCTCTCACATTTTCCAGTGTGGAAAATCTTTCCTCAAGGGCTGAGGTTTCAGCATCAACAACGACATTGAAAAATGTCACCTCCAGCTTCTTCAGGGCTCAAGGCTCATCAAATGATTCGTATGAAAAGTGCCGCTTTGTGGACCTCAGCCTTTTTTGTTGTAGAACGGCCTCTTGCCTGTTCTGCCTGTTCTGCCTGCCTGTTGCCCTGTACTTGCCGAGACCTCTTTGTCTTTCTGAGAAGACTGACTGCAACATCCACATGCATACTGGGAGACTGAATCAGCTTAAGTACATAATAATATATTGAATGCATTAACAGAAATTACCATAACCAAACAAACATAGCAATTATGGTAATTAACGGTAAATTTTCCACAGGTGTGCCATCCCCGTGGCCTATACAATGGATTAGTCCACTGAGACGGGCATCAATCAGACCTGCACTTATTGACCAAACAATCGACCAGTCGACTAAATGGTTCAGCCCTACTGGAGAGGATGTAGTAAAGCACATGATAAAGTTTCCAGATACCAATGTCTCTGTCCCGGTTGTGATTGCAGGAGAAGGATGCAGCCAGGAGGGTGATGCAACAAGGCCGACCCCCGAGGAACTGCCGAGAGGCCTTCACTGTAGAGGGAGACCAGGTTTACCCTAACCGGTACTACACTCCAGACTTCAGCATGGCCAAATACCTCGGGGGAGATCTGGAAACAGAAATTCGGCAAGTACCTATTTTGTTAATCTGGACTCTTATTTCATTTATTTCGGTATGGTTGTTGTAGTGTGCTCTTATAAAGTACCTTGCTCCGAAAATATTTGTTTATTTTATTTAACCAGGAAGTACCAGATTAAGATCACATTATTGGTCAATTGCACATAAGGTCCAACGGAAATCTGACTTCCGCTTTTAATCTTTTTCCCGTCGAAAGACACACGCATACATACACTACCGTTCAAAAGGGGTCACTTAGAAATGTCCTTGTTTTTCAAAGAAAATATATTTTTTTGTCCATTTAAAATAACATCAAATTGATCAGAAATACAGTGTAGACATTGCTAATGTTGTAAATGACTATTGTAGTGGAAACAGCTGATTTTTAATGGAATATCTACATAGGCGTACAGAGGCCCATCATCAGCAACCATCACTCCTGTGTTCCAATGGCACGTTGTGTTAGCTAATCCAAGTTTATAATTATAAAAGGCTAATTAATCATTAGAAACCCCTTTTGCAATTATGTTAGCACAGTTGAAAACTGTTGTTCTGATTCAAAGAAGCCATAAAACTGGCCTTTAGACTAGTTGAGCATCAGCATTTGTGGGTTCGATTACAGGCTCAAAATGGCCAGAAACAAAAACCTTTCTTCTGAAACTCGTCAGTCGATTCTTGTTCTGAGAAATGAAGGCTATTCCATGTGAGAAATTGCCAAGAAACTGAAGATCTCGTACAACGCTGTGTACTACTCCCTTCACAGAACAGTGCAAACTGGCTCTAACCAGAATAGAAAGAGGAGTGGGAGGCCCCCGGTGCACAACTGAGCAAGAGGACAAGTACATTAGAGTTTCTAGTTTGAGAAACGGACGCCTCACAAGTCCTCAACTGGCAGCTTCATTAAATAGTACCCGTAAAACACCATATTCGACGTCAACAGTGAAGAGGCGACTCCGGGATGCTGGCCTACTATTGTAAAGCCTTTTAATACAGCATAGCTAAGATTAAAAACAGCCAAATCTGTGTGTTTGCTTTATCCAACATTTTGCTGTTGCATGAGGCTTGGTGCTCACGGAATCAGTAAGCTATTAAACAAACACCCAAACAGACAACAGAAGCAGCTTCTGTCTTATTTCTGTAGATATATACAGTTGAAGTCGGAAGTTTACATACACTTAGGTTGGAGTCATTAAAACTCGTTTTTCAACTGCTCCACAAATTTCTTGTTAACAAACTATAGTTTTGGCAAGTAGGGTTGGAACATCTAATTTGTGCATGACACAAGTAATATTTCCAACAATTGTTTACAGACAGATTATTTCACTTATTCACTGGATCACAATTCCAGTCGGTCAGAAGTTTAAATACGCTAAGTTGACTGTGCCTTTAAACAGCTTGGAAAATTACAAAAAATGATGTCATGGCTTTAGAAGCTTCTGATAGGCTAATTGACATAATTTGAGTCAATTGGAGGTGTACCTGTGGATGTACAGTGGGGCAAAAAAGTATTTAGTCAGCCACCAATTGTGCAAGTTCTCTCACTTAAAAAGATGAGAGAGGCCTGTAATTTTCATCATAGGTACACTTCAACTATGACAGACAAAAGGAGGAAATAAAATCCAGAAAATCACATTGTAGGATTTTTTATGAATTTATTAGCAAATTATGGTGGAAAATAAGTATTTGGTCACATACAAACAAGCAAGATTTCTGGCTCTCACAGACCTGTAACTTCTTCTTTAAGAGGCTCCTCTGTCCTCCACTCGTTACCTGTATTAATGGCACCTGTTTGAACTTGTTATCAGTATAAAAGACACCTGTCCACAACCTCAAACAGTCACACTCCAAACTCCACTATGGCCAAGACCAAAGAGCTGTCAAAGGACACCAGAAACAAAATTGTAGACCTGCACCAGGTTGGGAAGACTGAATCTGCAATAGGTAAGCAGCTTGGTTTGAAGAAATCAACTGTGGGAGCAATTATTAGGAAATGGAAGACATACAAGACCACTGATAATCTTCCTCGATCTGGGGCTCCACGCAAGATCTCACCCGTGGGGTCAAAATGATCACAAGAACGGTGAGCAAAAATCCCAGAACCACACGGGGACCTAGTGAATGACCTGCAGAGAGCTGGGACCAAAGTAACAAAGCCTACCATCAGTAACACACTACGCCGCCAGGGACTCAAATCCTGCAGTGCCAGACGTGTCCCCCTGCTTAAGCCAGTACATGTTCAGGCCCGTCTAAAGTTTGCTAGAGAGCATTTGGATGATCCAGATGAGGATTGGGAGAATGTCATATGGTCAGATGAAACCAAAATATAACTTTTTGGTAAAAACTCAACTCGTCGTGTTTGGAGGACAAAGAATGCTGAGTTGCATCTAAAGAACACCATACCTACTGTGAAGCATGGGGGTGGAAACATCATGCTTTGGGGCTGTTTTCTGCAAAGGGACCAGGACGACTGATCCGTGTAAAGGAAAGAATGAATGGGGCCATGTATCGTGAGATTTTGAGTGAAAACCTCCTTCCATCAGCAAGGGCATTGAAGATGAAACGTGGCTGGGTCTTTCAGCATGACAATGATCCCAAACACACCGCCCGAACGAAGGAGTGGCTTCAGAAGAAGCATTTCAAGGTCCTGGAGTGGCCTAGCCAGTCTCCAGATCTCAACCCCATAGAAAATCTTTGGAGGGAGTTGAAAGTCCGTGTTGCCCAGCGACAGCCCCAAAACATCACTGCTCTAGAGGAGATCTGCATGGAGGAATGGGCCAAAAAAACAGCAACAGTGTGTGAAAACCTTGTGAAGACTTACAGAAAACTTTTGACCTCTGTCATTGCCAACAAAGGGTATATAACAAAGTATTGAGATAAACTTTTGTTATTGACCAAATACTTATTTTCCACCATAATTTGCAAATAAATAAATTAAAAATCCTACAATGTGATTTTCTGGATTTCTTTTTCGCATTTCGTCTGTCATAGTTGAAGTGTACCTATGATGAAAATTACAGGCCTCTCTCATCTTTTTAAGTGAGAGAACTTGCACAATTGGTGGCTGACTAAATACTTTTTTGCCCCACTGTATTTCAAGGCCTACTTTGAAACTTTCACAAGCTTCCCACAATAAGTTGGGGGAATTTTGGCCCATTCCTCCTGACAGAGCTGGTGTCACAGAGTCAGTTTTGTAGGCCTCTATGCTCACACATGCTTTTTCAGTTCTGCCCACACATTTTCTATAGGATTGAGGTCAGGGCTTTGTGATGGCCACTAATACCTTGACTTTGTTGTCCTTAAGCCATTTTGCCACAACTTTGAAAGTATGCTTGGAGTCATTGTCCATTTGGAAGATCCATTTGCGACCAAGCTTTAACTTCCTGACTGATGTCTTGCTTCAATATATCCATATAATTTTCCTTCTTCATGATGCCATCTATTATGTGAAGTGCACCAGTCCCTCCTGCAGAAAAGCACCCCCACAACATGATGCTGCCACCCCCGTGCTTCATGGTCGGCATGTTGTTCTTCGGCTTGCAAGCCTCCCTCTTTTTCCTCCAAACATAACGATGGCCATTATGGCCAAACAGTGTTATTTTTGTTTCATCAGACCAGAGGACATTTCTTCAAAAAGTATGATCTTTGTCCCCATGTGCGGTTGCAAACCGTAGTCTGGTGGTTTTGGAGCAGTGGCTTCTTCCTTTTTGAGTGGCCTTTCAGGTTATGTCGATATAGGACTCGTTTTACTGTGGCTATAGATACTTTTGTACCTGTTTCCTCCAGCATCTTCACAAGGTCCTTTGCTGTTGTTCTGGGATTGATTTTCCCTTTTGCACCAAAGTACGTTCATCTCTAGGAGACAGAACGCGTCTACTTCCTGAGCGGTATGACGGCTACGTCGTCCCATGGTGTTTATACTTGCGTACTATTGTTTGTACAGATGAACGTGGTACCTTCAGGCGTTTGTAAATTGTTCCCAAGGATGAACCAGACTTGTGGAGGTCTACAATTTTTTTCTTTTGATTTTCCCATGATGTCAAGCAAAGAGACACTGAGTTTTTGAAATTAGGCCTTGAAATACATCCACAGGTACACCTACAATTGACTCAAATGATGTCAATTAGCCTATCAGAAGCTTCTAAAGCCAAGGCATTTTCTGGAATTTTCCAAGCTTAAAGGCACAGTCAACTGTATGTAAACTTCCGACTTCAGCTGTGTGTGTCATATATATATATATATATATATATATAGATATATATATATATATAGATATATATTTATATATAGATATAGATGATTTTATAAAGCCAGGCAAATTTAACAGTTAGGCTATTGATTATAGACCTAATTAAGTTGGTTTCCTCTCCTCAATTTTCTTGGATAATTAGGCTAAGGCAAGGGCTGTTTCCTCATTTCTGCTGCTGCCTCCGTCGCATTGTTCTCAATCCCAATATGCTGGTTAATTTAGCTATTCTGCACATAGCAACATAGGGGGAAGGTGCCATTTCTACAGTGCACTGAAGATTATGTTTCAGAACCACGGACAGCGACCGTATACAACGCGGTAGAAAGCCCATTTGTTATAAAATTAGTGTTCCACCATTATTTTTTGATATAACCATACACAATTTCAGTATCACATGTCTTAGAGTGATGGAATGTGCCATCCCTGTGGCCTCCGCCATGGATCAGTCCACTGAGACAGGCATGAATCAGACAGGTGTCTTGTGCACCATGTACGTTTCTTAAAAAAAAATACAATATTTAAGTTAATTGTGACAAATCGACCAGTCGACTAAATGGGGTTAGCCCTAATATATACATATACAGGGTTTGGAGAGTTATGGGGGGCTGCCACACTGGGCACCCGGGGGAACAGTTGTTTTGGGGGCTAAGTGCCTTGCTCGAGGGCACAATAGCAGGCAATGGCATCAAGGATGTGATGCCTCTTAAACCGCCAGGCTACCTGCCACCTTCATCTCATGAGATGGTACTGTCCTTCAGCATTGTATTGATTTGTAGTTTTATTGTTCTTTGTCATTGCTCAGCATGGTGGAGTCAGAGCTGGAGAACTACAAGGCCCAGCTCTCCCGGTTTCAGCTTCACCTGAGCTCAGTCAATGAGGACATCCAGCGCATGGAGGCCAAACTACACAGCACAATCATGACTCTGAAAAAGACTCTGGTAATGTGTTGAACTGTGTTATAATGTGTTTGTCACTGCTCAGTCTTCTTCCCCAATTGTTAATTTGAATAGGGACATATGCAATGAAAACATTGACACATTGAACTGACAACACTCCGATGCATTGCACACCATCACTACTATGAAAAAGACTGGTGTTGTTGTAAACGTAAGCATTGCTGTAGATGTATCTGAAAGATTTTGACAGATGTCCTGTAATTAATGCAGGGTGCGATCTGTTGTTGAGCATGTTAGACCTCCTATGTAACATAGGACATGCATGCTGTGTAACAGTCTACCTGAATATTTGAATCCAGGCCACAGTGAATCAGGTCAAGGCCGGTGTGACCGAGCTGGAGAATGTTGAGGAGGAACAGACTGATGACATCAGCACTTTGGTAAAATATAGCTTTATTTATCCATTAGTCCAAATGATGCCATGATTTCATGTAGAGATGATCGATGTTGGTTGGATTGATTGAAGTGTTAACACGGTGCATTTCATTTAAATGTTTAACTTCATCAAATGCTACAGGAAGAAGTGGCTCAAGAGAACCAGCAGAGAATCGACGGTGAGAAGAAAACTGTGGAGGAAGCGAAGGAGGAGCTGGAGGAGCATGAGCGAACTACCAAGGACGTTGATTGCCAGTATGTTGATGTGAGGAACAGGATAGAACAGCTGGCTGAGGAGACAGAACCACTTAAGGTACTGTAGACATGTTTGGAGTGCCCGATGCTGTAAGATGAAAGCGCTTAATAATGCCACTTGACAGACACTTTTATCCACAGTAACTTTTATAGTTGAAATGGTCCTTAATGAAATTGGAGTTATTTGGTACGGACACATTAAACTGTTTGTGATGACGTTGTGCTTTGTGTGTTATTGCTTTGTTCTTGACTGACCAGGAGGAACAGGGTAAGGCTGAAGCACAGTGCAGTAAACTGGAACGAAGCCTGAAGATCTTAGAGAAGAAACTGAAGGATCATCAGGACAACATGCAGGCTATGAGAAGTGATATGGCTCTGAAAGAAGAGGAGGTCACGGTGAGCGATAATATTTGTCCCCATGTTGGAATCAACCCTAGTGCTGAGCGATTAAACTAAATGTTGGTTATTTTTTGTTTTTTAAACAACTAATTAACCAACGTCGGTTAAATTATTGGAATTACATTTAGTAGATTTTTTCGTATCGTGAGGTGATATAGAGAGCAGCAGTTGCTTAGCGACGTATCGTGATCGTGAGGTGATCTAGAGAGCAGCTGTTGCTTAGCGACGTATCGTGAGGGGACATAGAGAGCAGATGTTGCTTAGCAACGTTTCGTGATCGTGAAGGAATCTATAGAGCAGCTGTTGCTTAGCGTATCACTAGCTGAAAATACATTATCTAAGTGATTGATGGTTGGTCTTCAGCAGTCATAAAAGTATGCTTTATTTACTTTGAAGAACTACTAAATAGTGATTTAGTCAGACCGCATATACAGCAGCTCTATAGAGATGAGATGAAGACTTGGAATGAAATAATAGTCATAAAACAAATGTAACCTAATATACACAACTGAAACATTTTATTAAAGTAATGTGGATAAATGATGGTTAATAAGTGATAAGTGGTAATGGACAGTCCCTACCATCATGGGACTTTTGTTGTTTCATTCTGTGTTACAGCATTCAACCCAAATAATCTAACCGAACCGACCTCAAACACAAATCAACCCATATATGGATATTTATTGGTGAATTATATAAGATGAATTTAAATTATTTCATGCATTTTTTTTGTCATCCTGTATGTTATTTTGCTAATTAAAAAACAATAATGGGGCCAAATTGGGCAAAATTAAATGAACGTACTGTAAATTGCAGTTGTTAATCTGTTTTATAAACTGTTGACAGGAATTTATGGCCAAAGCCAAAGAGATCAGCCCAGAGCGCCAACAGGTAGATCGCAGTGGCAGGAGTATTGATGTGGAGATCACGAGGTTACGGAGGAAGATCAGCGTTCAGGAGAGTAGCCATGGAGACCACGAGCAGGTGGTTAGGTAGGGTACTCCATCATTACATATCCAAACGGCATGAATATTTCATAAAACGTTGCTCATTTAACTGTCTGTCGTCTTGTAATGTTTCATCTCTTGTGGACAGATTTGGTAAACACCAAATTAGGCAAGATTTTTGTTCTGAGTTATGGAGATTGGGATGCTAGAAGACCTATCTGCCTGCTCCCATGTGCTGTACCTACTGTGTCAAGGCATTTTGAAAATATAACTTTTCAAGGCCAATACTGTACGTTACCTCTGTATATACAGTTGAAGTCGGAAGTTTACATACACCTTAGCCAAATACATTCCATGTCTTAGGTCAGTTAGGATCACCACTTTATTTTAAGAATGTGAAATAATAGTAGAGAGAACAATTTATTTCAGCTTTTATTTCTTTCATCACATTCCCAGTGGGTCAGAAGTTTACATACACTCAATTAGTATTTGGTAGCATTGCCTTTAAATTGTTTAACTTGGGTCAAACATTTCGGGTAGCCTTCCACAAGCTTCCCACTATAAGTTGGGTGATTTTTGGCCCATTCCTCCTGACAGAGCTGGTGTAACTGAGTCAGGTTTGTATGCCTGCTTGCTCGCACACGCTTTTTCAGTTCTGACCACAAATTTTCTATGGGATTGAGGTCAGGCTTTGTGATGGCCACTCCAATACCTTGACTTTGTTGTCCTTAAGCCATTTTGCCACAACTTTTGAAGTATGCTTGGGGTCATTGTCCATTTGGAAGACCCATTTGCGACCAAGCTTTAACATCCTGACTGATGTCTTGAGATGTTGCTTCATTATATCCACATAATTTTCCATCCTCGTGATGCCATCTATTTTGTGAAGTGCACCAGTCCGTCCTGCACCAAAGCACCCCACAACATGATGCTGCCACCCCTGTGCTTTTAGGTTGGGATGGTGTTCTTTGGCTTGCAAGCCTCTCCTTTTTCTTCCAAACATAACGATGGTCATTATGGCCAAACAGTTCTATTTTTGTTTCATCAGACCAGAGGACATTTCTCCAAAAAGTACGATCTTTGTCCCCATGTGCAGATGCAAACCGTAGTCTGGATTTTTTATGGCGTTTTTGGAGCAGTGGCTTCTTCTTGCTGAGCGGCCTTTCAGGTTATAGGACTCATTTTACTGTGGATATAGATACTTTTGTACCTGTTTCCTCCAGGATCTTCACACGGTTCTTGCTGCTGTTCTGGGATTGATTTGCACTTTTTGCACCAAAGAACATTCATCTCTAAGAGACAGAACGCGTCTCCTTCATTCCTGTATGACTGCTGCGTGGTCCCATGGTGTTGCGTGGTCCCAGTACTCGACTGCTGCGTGGTCCCAGTACTTGCGTACTGTTGTTTGTACAGATGAATGTTGTACCTTCAGGCGTTTGGAAATTGCTCCCAAGGATGAACCAGACTTGTGGAGGTCTACCCTTTTTTTCTGAGGTCTTGGCTGATTTATTTTGATTTTCCCATGATGTCAAGCAAAGAGGCACTGAGTTTGAAGGTAGGCCTTGAAATATATCCACAGGTACACCTCCAATTGACTCAAATTATGTCAATTAGCCTATCAGAAGCTTCTAAAGCCATGACACCTTCTGGAATTTTGCAAGCTGTTTAAAGGCATAGTCAACTTAGTGTATGTAAACTTCTGACCTACTGGAATTGTGATACAGTGAAGTAATCTGTCTGTAAACAATTGTTGGAAGAATTACTTGTGTCATGCACAGAGTAGATGTCCTAACCGACTTGCCAAAACTATAGTTTGTTAACAAGACATTTGTGGAGTGGTTGAAAAATGAGTTTTAATGACTCCAACCTAAGTGTATGTAAACTTCCGACTTCCACTGTATCTTTGTCTCCTCACCAGAGAGTATGCAGAGGCCCTGGCTAACTACAGGGACAAATCAAACCAAGTGAGAGATCTGAAGAAGTTCATAGATCGTCTTGACAACATAATGTCCGACAGGCAGACCCGGTACAAAATAATGCGCAGGTAATTCATGATCATTTGACGCATTTCATAAAGGACAATCCCACTTTGAAAATGCCCATGACTGTTGTTATTTACTTAAACCGCTGTAAACCTCCCAAATAATACTCTGGCTCATTTCCCAGATGCAGATTAAGCTTAAGCCTATACAAATGGATGATCTCCATTGAGCATGCTTTTTAGGACACGACTGGCCCTTTTAGTCCACAACTCGCCCTATGAATACTGATTGTCGAATACCGTATGTTGAATATTCCCACACTCTTGACTTTTATGTACCTAGGTCCCTCTCTGTGAGATGCAAGTTATACTTTAATAATTTCCTGATAAAGATGAATTGCTGTGGGTCCATGATGTTTGATCACAACAGTGAGACGCTCTCCATCTCGGTATGTGTGCTAATCCTCATAGTTTTCAAATGGCCTCCGTAGCTTTTACATCAAATAAAGTATCTGTATTCGTCAGAATTAATTTGACAAATACATTTTCATCATAATTTTTCAGTTCATTTATTTAGTTTTTTACAGGAATGTGTTTGGCATTCAAGAGGACTGAGTTTAAGACAACATTAAATCATCAGTATTTACAGACAACAGGACACACATAACAACAACCAGATCGAACTAGACACTCAAGCTACGGGTGTGAACCCCAACTCAATTAGTCCTGTTGTCTGTCATCTCTAACCTGCTGTGCCTGTGTGTACAGGTGAAGCCGCCAGGCCGTGAGAACGACAGTATGAGTGACATGCGGTCTCTGTCTGGAGGAGAGAGATCCTTCTCTACAGTGTGTTTTATCCTCTCCCTCTGGGAGATCACCGAGTCCCCCTTCAGGTGTCTGGACGAGTTCGACGTCTACATGGTAAGACAGACCTACATGCATGCTTGTTATTTACACACCTGGATTCACATAGTTTGTTGGAAAAAGGGAAACCGCACACTGCTCTTGATGGTTTCACTGATCTTTAATAAACTTACGTGAGGCCGAAACACAAGCTTATTAAAGATCAGTGATACTATCAAGAGCAGTGTGCGGTTTCCCTTTTTCCCTCATCTTGTCCAATTGTTCCCATGCACCTGCAAAAAGATTGATCAGATGTGCGAGTGCCTTTTTGAATTTTGATTCACAGTTTGTAAAATAGTATTTAATCAAAGTTCCAAGTTAATGCTCATCTCCAAGACCCTAGTTTGAGCTGACGTGCTGATGAGAAATTTTGAAGTCCATGAAATCGTTGAAGATTACAACTTCTATGACTAATTTGAAGGCCTAATGCAGTTATTTTTTTTTATTAATATGAAATCATTTCTGGGCTAAGTACCTTAATGTAATACACTGAACAAAAATCTAAACATAATGCAACAATTTGAAAAGATTTTACTGAGTTACATTTCATATAAGGAAATCAGTCATTTGAAATTAATTCATTAGGCCCTAATCTATGGATATCACATGACTGTGAATACAGATATGCATCTGTTGGTCACAGATACCTTTTTTTTTTTAAAAGGTAGGGGAGTGGATCAGAAAACCAGTCAGTATCTGGTGTGACCACCATTTGGCTCATGCAGCATGACACATCTCCTTCGCATAGAGTTGATCAAGCTGTTCTCACAGCCATTGAAGAGGATTGTGGAATGTTGTCACAATCCTCTGGCTGTGGGAAGTTGCTGGTTATTGGTGGGAACTGGAACATGCTGTCGTACACATCGATCCAGAGCATCCCAAGCGTTCTCATTGGGTGTCGTGTCTGGTGAGTATACAGGCCATGGATGAACTGGGACATTTTCAGCTTCCAGGTATTGTGTACAGATCCTTGCGACATGGGGCAGTGCATTCTCATGCTGAAACATGAGGTGATGGTGGCGAATGAATGGCACGACAATGGGCCTCAGGATCTCGTCACGGTATCTCTGTGCATTCAAATTGTCATCAATAAAATGCAATTGTGTTTGTTGTCCATAGCTTATGACTGCCTATACCATAACCCCACCATCACCATGGGGCCCTCTGTTCACTATGTTGACATCGGCAAACCTGCTCCCCCACACAACACCATCTGCCAGGTACAGTTGAAGCTGGGATTCATCTGTGAGGAGCACACTTCTCCAGCGTGTCAGTGAAGGTGAGGATTTGCCCACTGAAGTCGGTTACGACACTGAACAGCAGTCAGGTCAAGACCCTGGTGAGGACGATGAGCACGCAGATGAGATTCCCTGGGACAGTTTGTGCAGAAATTCTTTGGTTGTACGAACCCACAGTTTCATCAGTTGACCTCGTGGCAGGTCTGACGTTCCCACAGGTGAAGAAGCTGGATGTAGAGATCCTGGGCTGGAATAGTTGCACGTGGTCTGCAGTTGTGAGGCCGGTTGTACGTACTGCCAAAATTTCTAAAATGACTTTTGAGGTGGCTTATGGTAGAGAAATAAACATTTAAATTCTCTGGCAACCGCTCTGGTAGGGATTCCTCCAGCATGCCAAATTTGTTTACATCCCTGTTAGTGAGCATTTATTCTTTGCCAAAATAATTCATCCACCTGACAGGTGTGGCATATCAAGAAGCTGATTAAACAGCATGATCATTACACAGGTGCACCTTGTGCAGGGAACAACAAAAGGCCATTCTAAAATGTGCAGTTTTGTCACACAACACAATGCCACAGATGTCTCAAGTTTTGAGTGGGCGTGCAATTGGCAGGCTGACTGAAGGAATGTCCACGAGAGTTGTTGCCAGAGAATTGAATGTTCATTTATCTTCCTTAAGCCGCATCCAACGTTGTTTTAGAGAATTTGGCTTCATGTCCAACCAGCCTCACAACTGCATTCCATGTCTATGGCGTTGTGTGAGTGAGCGGTTTGCTGATGTCAACATTGTGAACCCAGTGCCCCGTAGGGTTATGGTATGCGTAAGCATAAGCTACGGACAACGAGCACAAATGCATTTTATTGATCGCAATTTGAATGCACAAAAATACCTTGACGAGATCCTTTTTTTTTTTTTTTTTTTTACTGGACATTACATGACCAAAGTTATGTGAACACCTGCTCGTCAAACGTCTTATTCCAAATTCATGGGCAATAATTTGGCGTTGGTCCCCCCTTTGCTGCTATTAACAGCCTCCACTCTTCTGGGAAGGCTTTCCACTAGTCAAGTTCTTCCACACTGATCTCGGAAAACTATTTCTGAATGGACCTCGCTTTGTGGACAGCTGAAAAGGTATTTTCCCAAACGGTTGCCACAAAGTTGGAAGCACAGAATCGTCTAGAATGTCATTGTGTGCTGTAGCATTATGATTTCCCTTCGCTGGAACTAAGGGTCCTAACCCGAACCATGAAAAACAGCCCCAGACCATTATTCCTCCTCCACTAAACTGTATAGTTGGCGCTATGCATTGGGGCAGGTAGCGTTCTCCTGGTATTCCGCTAAACCCAGATTCATCCGTCGGACTCATTCATCACACCAGGGAACACTGCTCCAGAGTCCAATGGCGGTGAGCTTTACACCACTCCAGCCGGCGCTTGGCATTGCGCATGGAGATCTTAGACTTGTGTGTGTGTGGCTGCTCGGCCATGGAAACCCATTTCATGAAGCTCCCGACGAACCGTTTTTTGTGCTAACTTTGCTTCCAGAGGCAATTTGGAACCCGGTATTGAGTGTTGCAACCAAGGACAGACTATTTTAACGTCAGCACTCGGCGGTCACATTCTGTGAGCTTGTATGGCCTACCACTTCGCGGCTGAGCAGATGCTCCAAGACGTTTACACTTCACAATAACAGCACTTACAGTTGACCGGGGCAGCTCTAGCAGGGCGGAAATTGTACAAACTGACTTGTTGGAAAGGTGGCATCCTATGATGGTGCCACATTGAAAGTCACTCAGCTCTTCAGTAAGGCCATCCTGCTGCCAATATTTGTCAATGGAGATTGCATGGATGTGTGCTCAATTTTATACACATGTCAACAAACGGGTGTGGCTGAAATAGCCCGAATCCAATAATTTGAAGGGGTGTCCACATACGTTTGTGTGTATATATAGTGTATCTGTGACTAAGATACATATCTGTATTCCCAATTAGGGCCTAATGAATTTATTTCAATTGACTGATTGAAATTTGACATTTGATTGACTCAAATGAACTGTAACTCAGTAAAATCTTTGAAATTGTTGCATGTTGCATTCATATTTTTGTTCAGTATATTTTATTTGTTTTTGTATCCTGTTTTGACCCCAGAAAGAGTAGCGGCTAATTGGGGATCCCTACAAAATAGTAAAATAGTAAGTCTTACTGAATCAACGCTGGTAAAAAATCCTCTCCAATTTGTTTTCCAAAGGACATGCACAATCGTCGTATCTCATTGGATCTCCTCCTGGAGCTGTCAGAACGGCAGCACCTTCGTCAGTTCTTCTTCATCACCCCCCTATCTACCAGGTAGGAGGACATTGTACATGTGTATATTGCCTCCCTTATTGATCTTATGCAGAACGTTAAGATGCGTTGTTGGTGCTTCTCTCAAACTTTTTTCTTTCAGCAATTTGCCAAAAAGTGACCACATCAAGATACATCAGTTGCAGGATCCAGAGAGGGCAGGAGGACATACAGGAGATGAAGACCTGGGGTAGTTGATAGATGTCAGTGTTGGGGTCAATTTGGTTAGTAAACCAAATTCCAATTTGTACTTCCTGAATTTACTGGAATTTAAATGGAGTTGACCCCAACCCTGATAGATGGTGGATTAGGCCATCGTCATGCCTAACAAGTTATTAGAACAGTGCGGGATATTTAAACACATTCTAGTAATTTTTGCTAGGAGTGAATACGTAAGCCTCTCTGGGAGACTTAGGACTCTGCTTTATTGTTGTGCGTCACGCAGACGGATGAATTATGAAGAATTCCCCTTATGATACAGTATGTAGGCCTATATACTTTCATAGTGGCTGTGTGGATACATCTTTTTTGTATTTTCAACACCGTTACTTTCACATCTCTATGCATATCTCACATTTTCTACATATTAAAGCTGCAATATGTAACTTTTTGGGTGCGACCCAACCAAATTTGATTAGAAATGTGTGTTATAGTTCTCATGAAAGCAAGTCTAAGAAGTAGCAGATCTGTTCTATGTGCGCTATGTCTATGCATCCCGTTCTTAAGTTTTGTCTCTTTTACTTTCAGTTTTGTACTCCAGCTTCAAATAGCTGAAAAGACAATATTTTTGTTTATGGAAAATATATTTCACAGATGTTTAGATGGTACAATGATTCTCTACAGTACACTATACATGTTTGTTTTGTTGAATTTTACCAACCAGGAGATGGAGAGTGATTTCTGCATTTTAAATTCTATGACTTTGCGATCTTGCAAATGAGCATTTCGCTGTAAATTTGGATTTGGCTGATTTTGTTGATTTGACTGTTTCCAGCTTACTGTATGTGTACACTAGATGTAGATATCTTGGACTTTGGTTACAGTTAGTAATACACTGTATCATTTTTATACATTGGGAATTATGTTTTGTTTCATTCCATGTTCAGAAACAATTTGCCCAACCCTGCTATTGATTTAACTGTAATATGTTTAGGTTACTGTATTTGGTTTTTAAAATATGTGAATTATGATGATGTGCTTTAAACTACTGTCAGTTGAAAGATGTTTTACACATCCAATTTTTCTAACCTAATTTATATGTTAATTCTTATTGTTACATTGTTACAATAAACTGGATTAACAAATATTAGCTGATCCAACTGTCTTTAGTTGTAATACATCATTCTACAGACATTGGGGAAAATAAACAAATGGAAATATCTGTATCTTAAATTAGAGAATCTTGAAAGGCCAATAATTCACCTCGAACAACAACAAAATGCATATGTTTGGAACCGAACAGGTTGCTAAACAGCATACTGTATGCTGGATAAGCAAGCATGGAAATATGTACCATTCTTGATTGCCTGGATAATGAATAGAATCACACTTACCAGACCATGCCTTTTGTAAAAGCCCATAGATGTTTATTTGATTGAGTTTCTTTAGTACTACATAAAGAATGTAACCATGTTATTTTGGGTGCAACACATGCAACACATGTATAAAAAGAACAAAACTAACAAAATACACTTATCTTTTTTTAATTGGATTTTTCAAATTTAGTATAAACATTTACTTGACAAAGATAGTTGCCATGGAGTTAGGATCACGCTGTTGTAGTAATAATATAGACTAATGATAATAAACAACTATGAGCATTCAAGTCTACATGATGCTGTATCCAGAACTATGAAACCGGGCCAGATTCCACTGGTTTAGTAAGTGGACTGTCTGCCAGTACATGCCTGCATAGCTTCGAAGTGGTAAATCATTCTGGTTCAATGAAAAGTACATTTTCACAGTATCTGTAATCCTTATAGGTGTAAATTTGATAAGGACTGCAACCTTTAGTTTCAGAAGCTAATGTTTTCATCTACGAATTGTATCTTGTGGAGGATTCTGCATCTTTTAAAGACCATTGTAAACTTAGATTGGGATTAGAAGATGAAACCTTTGATAGTTTTTTAAAATTTTAATATAAAAGTACCGTTGGTAGTAATGCAGTATGTCCGGTAAACTCATGTAAGGCTTTCCTGCTCTGGAAATAAGCGCTTAATTTACAAGCTCCAGACGCCATGCTCTGTGTTACGGTAAAACATATTGATATGTATGATGTAACCTTGTATTGTAAATAGTGGGCAAACGTACAGGCTGAGAAATCCAACCTATTAGGAGTGTTATCATGGCGTATAATGTATCCAGCAATGCTTAGAGTGATGGGTGACTGATATTGAAGATAGATTAGCATTGGCCTGGTGATTGATTTTGATTGATAGCAACAGAATAATATAATGGGTAGATAACTACTGGGCACAGATGTCATTTCAACGTCTAGTTTTGATGTACATTTGGTTGAGTTGTCAACTAACGTGAAATCAACAACAAATGTCACCATGTCATTGGATTTTAGGTTCGAAGTTGGGTGAAAAAAATATATTTAAAAAATAATCTTACGTTGATTATCTTTTTTTAAATGATGTGGAAATAACATTGATTCAACCAGTTTCTGCCCAGTGGGTAGTATATTATCAGCAGCAGATTTATTCTCTAGTTTTTCAATACTGCTGTGCTTTAATTCAATACTAAATTTTCAGATACATTTTCTGTATGTGTGAGAGGTTACAAACAGGGCCCATATTATCTGTCGTCCAAGAACCCAAGTGTCACATTAATTACACATGTATACGTTATTAAATATGAGGGCAACAACCGCCCACAGGAGGTTAACCATATAATGGTCTGGTGAATCACTACTGTACATCCCATGCAACAATACCAAACGCTTTTCGGGGGGGTTTCTCCTTGAATACCCCACTTGCAGATGCAACAATTTAACAAGAGGTTAGATTATAGAGTCTGAACACAAAACACATGCATGCAAAGATTAGAACCTACACATCAGTTCCAGAACTACACTTCAGTTCCAGTCAGTCTGAATAGAACACCTTATTTGGAAAGAACAAGGATCTCTATTTTTCCAAGAGCTCAAGAAGTTTGGGTATTATAGAGACAAGTTACAATGATCATAGGAATGATTGTTCATTAGCAGCATGATAAGCATTAGCAGCTAGCTGCAGCAGTGGACATGGATCATCTAAATACTGCAGGAACAGAATCATTCAATGTATAGCGCTTCACTGTTATACAAGCTAGCCTAAAAGTGAATGGATAAGTGGAATAGGATTACTTGTGCACAATTCACATTGGCAGGTTAGATTCGATAAAATATAAATGTATCATGATACTGTGTAATGTAATATATTAAAAATGATTCCGCTATTTGACATTCTCATGCATACAACCACAAGAAGCGAGTCCATTGAAAAATAGTCCAAGCATAATTTCTTTCCTGTGGAAAAGGCTGAGAAGAAGAACTTAATGAAACATTTAAAACGTGCTGCCTGTCCGAAGAGTGTGTGCACGTCTGGTTTTATACAGACGAGCACCTCCTCACTTCTGCATATCACACTGCAAGAGGAGCACGATGGACGGATCACTCTTGGCCGCCTCTTTAAACTCATCCAATGAGATCTGGTCATCGTTATTCTTATCCATCTTGCTGAAGATCCTGTCCACCCGTTGCTCCGGTGTCAGGCCATCCTCATTCATCTTCATCATGATCACAGTGCCCACCATTTTGTATATGGCCTGTAGACAACCAGGGTTGATAGGTGAGGCGATACCACAGAAAGGAACGGGTGTAATGAATTCAAGAAAGACCTATTTTCACACAGTCTTGGTTAATCTGTTAACATGTTAAAAGTTTAAACTTGATACTTCTGCAGTTATATACCAATGTTCCCCACATAACGTTAAGGTCGGAAGTTTACATGCACCTTAGCCAAATACATTTAAACTCAGTTTTTCACAATTCCTGACATTTAATCCTAGTAAAATTCCCTGTCTTAGGTCAGTTAGGATCACCACTTTATTTTAAGAATGTGAAATGTAATAGTAGAGAGAATGATTTATTTCAGCTTTTATTTCTTTCATCACATTCCCAGTGGGTCAGAAGTTTACATACACTCAATTAGTATTTGGTAGCATTGCCTTTAAATTGTTTAACTTGGTTAATTAAAGGTGAAATTAAAAATTAATAAAAAGTAACTGAGTCAGGTTTGTAGGCCTTCTTGCTCGCACACGCTTTTTCAGTTCTGCCCACACATTTTCTATGAGATTGAGGTCAGGCTTTGTGATGGCCACTCCAATACCTAGACCTTGTTGTCCTTAAGCCATTTTTCCACAACTTTGGAAGTATGGTTGGGGTCATTTTCCATTTGGAAGATCCATTTGTGACCAAAATGTAACTTCCTGACTGATGTCTTGAGATGTTGCTTCAATATATCCACATAATTTTCCATCCTCATGATGCCATCTATTTTGTGAAGTGCACCAGTCCCTCCATCAGCAAAGCACCACCACAGCATGATGCTGCCACCCCCGTGCTTCACAGTCGGGATGGTGTTCTTCGGCTTGCAAGCCTCCCCTTTTTCCTCCAAACATAACGATGGTCATTATGGCCAAACAGTTCTTGTTTCATCAGACCAGAGGACATTTCTCCAAAAAGTTTGATCTTTGTCCTCATGTGCAGTTGCAAATCATAGTCTGGATTTTTTTATGGCGGTTTTGGAGCAGTGGCTTCTTCCTTGCTTAGCGGCCTTTCAGTTTATGTCGTTCTAGGACTCGTTTTACTGTGGATATACAGTGGGGCAAAAAAGTATTTAGTCAGCCACCAATTGTGCAAGTTCTCTCA
Organism: Brachymystax lenok tsinlingensis; assembly: GCA_030435695.1. Taxonomy (NCBI): domain Eukaryota; kingdom Metazoa; phylum Chordata; class Actinopteri; order Salmoniformes; family Salmonidae; genus Brachymystax; species Brachymystax lenok. The sequence goes on along the minus strand of CM059786.1, from coordinate 36,453,120 downwards.
CTTAAAAAGATGAGAGAGGCCTGTAATTTTCATCATAGGTACACTTCAACTATGACAGACAAAATGAGGAAACAAAATCCAGAAAATCACATTGTAGGATTTTTAATGAATTTATTTGCAAATTATGGTGGAAAATAAGTATTTGGTCACATACAAACAAGCAAGATTTCTGGCTCTCACAGACCTGTAACTTCTTCTTTAAGAGGCTCCTCTGTCCTCCACTCGTTACCTGTATTAATGGCACCTGTTTGAACTTGTTATCAGTATAAAAGACACCTGTCCACAACCTCAAACAGTCACACTCCAAACTCCACTTTGGCCAAGACCAAAGAGCTGTCAAAGGACACCAGAAACAAAAGTGTAGACCTGCACCAGGTTAGGAAGACTGAATCTGCAATAGGTAAGCAGCTTGGTTTGAAGAAATCAACTGTGGGAGCAATTATTAGGAAATGGAAGACATACAAGACCACTGATAATCTTCCTCGATCTGGGGCTCCACGCAAGATCTCACCCGTGGGGTCAAAATGATCACAAGAACGGTGAGCAAAAATCCCAGAACCACACGGGACCTAGTGAATGACCTGCAGAGAGCTGGGACCAAAGTAACAAAGCCTACCATCAGTAACACACTACGCCGCCAGGGACTCAAATCCTGCAGTGCCAGACGTGTCCCCCTGCTTAAGCCAGTACATGTTCAGGCCTGTCTGAAGTTTGCTAGAGAGCATTTGGATGATCCAGATGAGGATTGGGAGAATGTCATATGGTCAGATGAAACCAAAATAGAACTTTTTGGTAAAAACTCAACTCGTCGTGTTTGGAGGACAAAGAATGCTGAGTTGCATCCAAAGAACACCATACCTACTGTGAAGCATGGGGGTGGAAACATCATGCTTTGGGGCTGTTTTTCTGCAAAGGGACCAGGACGACTGATCCGTGTAAAGGAAAGAATGAATGGGGCCATGTATCGTGAGATTTTGAGTGAAAACCTCCTTCCATCAGCAAGGGCATTGAAGATGAAACGTGGCTGGGTCTTTCAGCATGACAATGATCCCAAACACACCGCCCGGGCAACGAAGGAGTGGCTTCGTAAGAAGCATTTCAAGGTCCTGGAGTGGCCTAGCCAGTCTCCAGATCTCAACCCCATAGAAAATCTTTGGAGGGAGTTGAAAGTCCGTGTTGCCCAGCGACAGCCCCAAAACATCACTGCTCTAGAGGAGATCTGCATGGAGGAATGGGCCAAAATACCAGCAACAGTGTGTGAAAACCTTGTGAAGACTTACAGAAAACGTTTGACCTCTGTCATTGCCAACAAAGGGTATATAACAAAGTATTGAGATAAACTTTTGTTATTGACCAAATACTTATTTTCCACCATAATTTGCAAATAAATAAATTAAAAATCCTACAATGTGATTTTCTGGATTTCTTTTTCTCATTTCGTCTGTCATAGTTGAAGTGTACCTATGATGAAAATTACAGGCCTCTCTCATCTTTTTAAGTTGGAGAACTTGCACAATTGGTGGCTGACTAAATACTTTTTTGCCCCACTGTAGATACTTTTGTACCTGTTTCCTTCAGCACCTTCACAAGGTCCTTTGCTGTTTTTCTGGGATTGCATTGTACTTTTCGCACCAAAGTACGTTCATCTCTAGGAGACAGAACGCGTCTTCTTAATGAGCGATATGACGGCTGCGTGGTCCCATGGTGTTTGTACTTGCGTACTATTGTTTGTACAGATGAACGTGGTACCTTCAAGTGTTTGGAAATTGCTTCCAAGGATGAACCAGACTTGTGGAGGTCTACAATTTATTTTGTTTTTTTTCTGAGGTCTTGGCTGATTTCTTTTGATTTTCCCATGATGTCAAGCAAAGAGGCACTGAGTTTGAAGGTAGGCCTTGAAATTCATTGACTCAAATGATGTCAATTAGCCTATCAGAAGCTTCTAAAGAAAGCCATAACATAATTTTCTGGAATTTTCCAAGCTGTTTAAAGGCACAATCAACTTAGTGTATGTAAACTTCTGACCCACTAGAATTGTGATACAGTGAATTATAAGTGAAATAATCTGTCTGTAGACAATTGTGGGGAAAATGACTTGTGTCATGCACAAAGTAGATTGCCGAAACTATAGTTTGTTAACAAGAAATTTGTGGAATGGTTGAAAAACGAGTTTTAATGACTCCAACCTAAGTGTATGTAAACTTCCGACTTAAACTGTATATATATATGTAAATAAAACATAACACACTGCCCTTACCCACCTGTACAAAAGGAATGCATACAGTGCATTGGGAAAGTATTCAGACCCCTTGACTTTTTCCATGTTTTGTTACGTTACAGCCTTATTCTAAAATGTATTAAATCATTAAATCATTTTTTCCTCATCAATCTACAGACAATACCCAATAATGACAAAGCAAAAACAGATTTTTAGACATTTGTGCAAATGTAAAAAAAAATAATAATAAATGAAACATAATTATAATTACATAATTATTCAGACCCTTTACTCAGTACTTTGTTGAAGCACATTTGGCAGTGATTACAGCCTCAAGTCTTCTTGGGTATGATGCTACAAGCTTCTTGGGTATGAGGCACATCTGTATTTGGGGAGTTTATCCCATTCTTCTCTGCAGATCCTCTCAAGCTCTGTCAGATTGGATGGGGAGCGTTGCTGCACAGCTATTTTCAGGTCTCTCCAGAGATGTTCGATCGGGTTCAAGTCCGGGCTCTGGCTGGGCCACTCAAGGACTTTCAGAGACTTGTCCCGAAGCCACTCCTGCATTGTCTTGGCTGTGTGCTTAGGGTTGTTGTCCTTTTGGAAGGTAAACCTTCGGCCCAGTCTGAGGTCCTGAGCGCTCTAGAACAGGTTTTCATCAAGGATCTCTCTGTACTAGGCTCCGTTCATCTTTCCCTCGATCCTGACTTGTCTCCCAGTCCCTGCTGCTGAAAAACATCCCTACAGCATGGTGCTGCCACCACCGTGCTTCCAGAGGGATGGTGCCAGGTTTCCTCCAGACGTGACACTTGGCATTCAGGCCAAAGTGTTCAATCTTGGTTTCATCAGACCAGAGAATCTTGTTTCTCATGGTCTGAGTCCTTAAGGTGCATTTTGCTAAAGTACAAGTTGGCTGTCGTGCCTTTTACTGAGGAGTGGCTTCCGTTTGGCCACTCTACAATAAAGACCTGATTGGCGGAGTGCTGCAGAGATGGTTGTCCGTTTGGAAGGTTCTCCCATCTCCACAGAGGAACGCTGGAGCTCTGTCAGAGTGACCATCGGGTTCTTGGTCACCTCCCTGAACAAGGCCCTTCTCCCCCGAGGGCTCAATTTGGCCGGGTGGTCAGCTCTAGGAAGAGTCTTGTTAGTTCCAAACTTCTTCCATTTAATAATGATGGAGGCCACTGTGTTCTTGTGGACTTTCAATGCTGCAGACATTTTTTTGGTACTCTTCCCCAGATCTGTGCCTCGACACAATCCTGTTTCGGAGCTCTACGGACAATTGGTTTTTGCTCTGACATGTACTGTCAACTGTGGGACCTTAAATAGACAGATGTGTGCCTTTCCAAATCATATCCAATCAATAAAATGTGCCACAGGTGGACTTCAATCAGATTGTAGAAACATCTCAAGGTTGATCAATGAAAACAGGATGCACCTGAGCTAAATTTAAAGTCTCCCAGCAAAGGGTGAATAAGGTATTTGAATAAGGTATTACTTTTTAAATGTTCGCTTTGTCATTATGGGGTATTATGTGTAGATTGATTAGGATTTTTTATTTATTTAATCAATTTTAGAATAAGGCTGTAATGGAACAAAATGTGGAAAAAGTCAAGGGGTCGGAATACTTTCCAAATGCACAGTATGTGAGGATGCTGTTTATCGAGTATGGCTCGGCCTTCGGCCTACAGTAGTGCTCTATAAGCTCATTACAATCGGGCTCGGGTCTGAACTCCTCCCTATGCAACTGTGTCCTGGACTTGCTGATGGGCAGACCCCAGGTGGGGAAGGTAGGCAACATTACCTCCTCGACACTGATTCTCAACACGTGGGCCCCACAAGGTTGTGTCCTCAGTCCCCTCCTGTACTCCCTGTATACCCACGACTGTGTGGCCTCACACAGTTCTAACTCCATCATCAAGTTAGCTGATAACGCGACAGTAGTAGACCTGATTACCAATAATGATGAGACAGCCTACAGAGAGGAGGTAGGCACTCTGACGGCGTGGTGCCAGGTAAACAACCTCTCCCTCAAAGTTAGCAAAACAAAGGAGCTGACTGTGGACTTCAGGTGGAACCAGGCTGGACACACTCCCATCCTCATCAAAGAGGGCCACTGTGGAGACAGTCAATAACTTCAAATTCCTCTGCGTACACATCTCAAAGAAGCTGAAATGGTCAAACCACACGGAAACCACGGGGAAGAAGAAACGACATCAACTCTTCAACCTCAGGATGCTGTCCCAGAGGCCCCTCAGTGTTCTACAGGAGCACCATCGAGAGCATACTGTCAGTCTGCATCACAGCTTGGTACGGCATTTCCATCTCCGCAGACAGCAATGCACTTCAGAGGTTGATACATGCAGCCGAACACACCATTTGGGTGTACACTTCCTGCCCTACAGGACACCTACACCACCAGGTGTCACAGGAAGGCCAAGATTATCATCAGGGACTCAAGCCACCCAAGCCACGCCCTGTTCTCCCTGCTTCAATCACTCAGATGCGGGTAGTACAGGAGCATCATGTCAAAAACTGGAAGACTGGCCAATAGTTTCTACCCTCAGACCATCAGGCTGTTGAACAGTCAGCAACCTACTCCCCCAATTGACATTTTCTTCCCACACCCCCTCAACGGTCACTTACCTTCTGCTCACCCTAGGGACATCCCACCTCCCTCAACGGTCACTTCCCTTCTGCTCACCCTAGGGACATCCCACCCCCCTCAACGGTCACTTCCCTTCTGCTCCCTCTAGGGACATCCCACCTCCCTCAACGGTCACTTACCTTAATGTCTGCTCCCCCTAAGGACATCCCACCCCTCAACGGTCACTTACCTTACCGTCTGCTCCCCCTAGGGACATCCCACCTCCCTCAACGGTCACTTCCCTTCTGCTCCCTCTAGGGACATCCCACCCCCCTCAACGGTCACTTCCCTTCTGCTCCCTCTAGGGACATCCCACCTCCCTCAACGGTCACTTACCGTCTGCTCCCCCTAGGGACATCCCAGCCCCTCAACGGTCATTTACCTTACCGTCTGCTCCCCCTAGGGACATCCCACCTCCCTCAACGGTCACTTACCTTACCGTCTGCTCCCCCTAGCGACATCCCACCTCCCTCAACGGTCACTTACCTTACCGTCTGCTCCCCCTAGGGACATCCCACCCCTCTCAACGGTCACTTACCTGCTGCTCTCCCTAGGGACATCCCACCCCTCTCAACGGTCACTTACCTGCTGCTCTCCCTAGGGACATCCCACCTCCCTCAACGGTCACTTACCGTCTGCTCCCCCTAGGGACATCCCAGCCCCTCAACGGTCATTTACCTTACCGTCTGCTCCCCCTAGGGACATCCCACCTCCCTCAACGGTCACTTACCTTACCGTCTGCTCCCCCTAGGGACATCCCACCCCTCTCAACGGTCACTTACCTGCTGCTCTCCCTAGGGACATCCCACCCCTCTCAACGGTCACTTACCTGCTGCTCTCCCTAGGGACACACGTTCTCCTGATTTATCTAGCGGCTAAACTTGATCGTCCTCTGTCTCAATGTTTCTTTTAGTCATGTTTGTCTTTGCAGTATACATTCATGGACTGCTGATTAATTAAAACTGGATAAATAACTTAAACAGCTAGTATAAGCTTCATGGGTACAAGTAAATCAAAAAATCATATAGGGCTGGTTCCCGGACACGGATTAAACCTAGTAATGGACTAACGGCTTAATCTGTGTCCGGGAAGCCAAGTAGGCTTAATCTGTGTCCGGGAAGCCAGCCATCAGTGTTATTCCTTACCTCGATGATCTCTAACATCTCCACCCTGGTGATCTTGCCGTCTCCATCCAGATCGTACATGTTGAATGCCCAGTTGAGTTTCTGCTCGAAGCTGCCACGTGATGTGATGGACAGGGCACAGATGAACTCTCGAAAGTCGATGGTGCCGTCGCTGTTCTTGTCGAAGGTCCTGAAGGCATGCTGTGCAAACTTAGATGCGTCGCCGTACGGGAAGAACTGCAAAGTTGAAATATTTATTGAGAGACAGCTGTGATATCCAACTATTTAAAAACATCTCTTTTTAACTAGCATTATGATTGGTTAATATGACGGGGAAAACATCATGAACAACAGTGCAATTCTAATATAGAGAAATCAAACCCTGATTCTGTCTGTTCTAGCCTCACAAAGGTTTTTTACAATCACATTATATAGTCAGGATATCAATCATTTCCCTAGCTAGAAGTTATAACACCATATACATAATTTCTCCAGCATCGGGTGTACCACACCTCATACACACCTTGATATAGAGTTGTTGAAACTCGTCCAGGTTCAGTCTGCCACTGGGGCAGTCTTTGAGGAAGCCTTTGTACCACTGCTTCAGCTCGTGTTCGTTAAACTCTGTGCTCTTCACCAGGTCCTCCATCACCTCAGGGGTCAGCTTGCTGTTCTGTTTTCCCATGATGCCTGTGGTGCAGGAAGGATTTATTTTGAATAGAAAGGAAACTCCAGCACACGTTTAATAGATCACAGACCAGCGTTTCGGTCTCATAAACCTTCATCAAGGTATTGTTCTACTAACATGTAGTACACTATAGCACCGTATGTAAGACATGCCGTCATTTTATTTCTATCATGGTTATAGAAAAAGCCTATCACACATTCAAATGTATGCTGTGCATTATAGTGCGTTATGCATAGTGCATAAGATGTTATAAACAAGCTTATAATGCATTATGAAGGGAGAATTTTCATAGGACGTTTTACCAACAATTTTGCTCTCAAACCTGTTTTGTGTCAAACAGTCCTTTCGTAAAAAATCTAACAAAAAACCTTAACAATAATGAATTGCTTGGTTGATTTCAATGAGGTTGATTTTGACATGCACAGATGCTTTCCCTGCCTGACGCCAGTGTTCTATTTGTGTTCTCTAAATCTGTTGGCACCACATCACAACTGGCCTGACATCACACAGTGCCGGACAGGACCACTGCAGTCAGCACGACCACTTCATCAAGCGTTCGATCATCACCTATCAGGTTACCGGTCTGTATTTTACCTGTAGCCTGTAGTCTTTTGTGACAGACTGTCGCACGCCAATTTTGGTTCCATGATTACCTGTAGCCTTACACATGGGATGCTTCACAAATGGCACCCTATTCGCTTTACAGTGCTCATAGGGCTCTGCTCAAAAGTAGTGCACTATATAGGAAATAGAGTGCCATTTGGGACATCCACCTGGACTTTTAATTGCAGTTTATGTTTAATAACCTTGATGTAGAAACCTCCAGAGGAATCTATTCATTAATGGAAACAGAGTGAGTGACAAGGTATCCATCACATAGTGGAGGGATTAGATGTAGCCCATAGGGTGTATGGGCAATAGGCTATCGTTGGTACTTCGGTGATCCTTTAAAGTCTTTTGACTAATGAATAAACAAGGGAATCAGCCCATCTGGTGTGCTGCTCTCTGATCCTCTTCAATAATAAAAACGTGCAATTCTGTCAGCCTGGATTAACATTAGCTGCTGCTGACACCTGTCTTGCAAATATGTTGACCACAGTATGTTATGTAAACTATATGGGTGTCCATATTGTAGCCTATATGCGAAATGTCAGATGTTATCCTGACCTGTCCTAGAGAACATAATCCAAATCAAATTAACTCTGACTATTTATAAATTGACAATTGAGGGACATCATGATAACTGGAACAACCATCATATGATAAAAACACGTTGATGGCCTTGGGTGTAGGCTATGCAGTAGGATATGCATACAGTATATTGTCATGTAGTCATGGACAGCAAGCACTGTGCTTGAACCAACAACCATGTGTTAAGGTCAGCAATTAGTGAGGAACTCCCCTCACCTGGTTGTCTAGGGCTTAATTGAAAGGGAAAAACTAAAACCAGCAGACAGTTGGGCCTCCATGGAATGAGTTTGACACCCCTGACATAAATAACCATTACACTATACACAGGCACAGTATATTGACATGGGCTTGTCTTATTTGCAATGTAGGCTATGTTGCATACCCAACATTTTGCGCAAACTATATTTTTCATTAAAAAATGACATATATTTAGATGATGCAACCAAAAGGCATGTGTGGAAATAATTTAGATGTTACATTACATAAAATGAGCCTAAGTAATTAGTATTATTACTATGCATCGAATGACCTTGAGGAGAAACGTATTGAGCGAAGATGGGAATAGAGAAATGATCAGGGGCAAGGTGAAAATGGGTTTGGCTCCCACGGTCTATTTGTTCATCTAAGATTGACGTCGTTAGACATTTAACAAGGTATAGGTGTCCACCTCACATGTACGCGCAAAACTAACATGTGATGTGGATAGAAATAGGCTATTTATTTGCCGATAGAACATGTCGTTTCAGTTATCCAGTTCATGGCATGAGTCTGCTCCGACAGAGAGAGAGAGAGAGGTATGCATGTGCATTCCGATAGAAACGACGCAGTGGGGAGGGAATTAGACCTCGTAAGTGATAACCCGCCTGAAATCACACCACTCTATTTCTCGTGTCATTTTTCACCATGCGCATAATCTGAAAATATGACAAAAATTGACAATCAACCCATAAAATGACATGATCGTCTGGTCATTCTCATGAAATGTGAATAGAACAACGAGAAAAACACGATTTTTATATTATTTTGTAAATATAATGAATGAACTCAGGATGTTTTTAAAACGTTATGCATTAATGTTAATGATGGATGCGCAGGTGACAATTCCTCCCCAAATAAAACGCCAAATCTCTCCCCAAATCTCATTAATCAAATGTGTTTTTAAGGGCAGGATAGCCCCATTATGAGATACATCGTGAATGGAAATGATTAGCCTATGTCTCTAAACAATCATACAAAATAATTTAAAATACATGCTATGACAACATAAAAACAAACTGTGTCTGCTGCAGACAAATGCTTCTTACCTTATTTTGGAGATGCTACGGCTAATGGCAGTCTGTACGGTCGTCTGTTAGACACGGTAAAAACCTCCCGATGATCAAGAATGCCCAAATCGGACTATCCCTGAAATTGGCCTCTTCAGGACGCAGAGAAAAAAATTACGGTTTTCCGTGCTATTCCAAATGAGGCAGGCAGCAGCGGCAGTATAGGGACCGATCCCACGCTCCTCTCGTCGTTGGTTATGCGACTCTAGACATACGGCGTCACCCCACCAGTCAACAGTCTTCTGTTGACTGTTGCCCCTGTTCTGTGCATTGCTCCATTGCTTGATGTTATACATTTGCATCGATAAAATAAATATAGGCCTGTCTATGATTTAAACATCTTGTTCCCTTTCAGCACAAACAATGATATTATTGGATAGGGTAAATTAAGAATCGGGTGACCAAAACCAGTCAATAAGCACATCGTGGATTAACTAAACATTTATTTCATCTGGTGGATTGCATGCTGTTTTGTTGAAAGGCTATGCTTCATATGAGATATACAATAAATAATTCAATTTTAACAGTTATATTAATTCAGATTACTATTTACATGCAACTGCAAAGCCTACTGCAGTAAGGCCTAGTCTATTTGCACCTGTTTCTGTATATAGCCTAACCTACAATAGCCAGGTCAATCCCAAAGCAAACATGACTGTAAGGATAGACCATGAACCAAACAATGGATAGGCCATACAGTTGAACTAATTCAAATATACTGAAATAAGCCTGTAGGATAATAAATTATTCCGCATCAGGAGAAAATAGAACTATCTGAATTGACACATAATTGTGTCACATTTGGTAACATTTCATTATTATTTTTTACATGAGTCCAAAGCTTGATTTCATTCTGAAAGATGCCTGATATCAACAAGAAAGATGCTTGTCAGACCACACCTTGTTTCCTTAATTTTATTACTTAGATAGGATACACAGCCAGGTTAAATACACACATTGATTGATTTCCATTTAAGTCTCACAACACAAAAGCAAACATGAGATATTCAATACATTGAGAACTTCTTTAGCACCAGTACAAATTAATTTATCCATACAGTGGTTATTCTCTGATTTACAGTATAGATCTTTCCAATATTATTTTCAAAATAAAAGACCTAGTCCCAGGTTGATTTGACTTGGCATGAATTACATGTAATTGTATACAGCAGCATTGACGTACACAGGTTTCTAAAAAGTACACATACTGCCAAACAGGCGTACACAAGCAATGCTATATGGCCTAATAACCCAATACTGTAGGTCAATTGAAGTTATGCAGTGTGTTCTCATCCATTGCTCTCCAACTCTGTTTCGAGAATGATATGTAGTAAAAAATGTCCATAGTAAATACGTTGTGAGGAGGCAAGATTGAATCCCCGAGCTGACAAGGTAAAAATATGTTGTTCTGCCCCTGACCAAGGCAGTTAACCCACTGTTCCTAGGCAGTCATTGAAACTAAGAATTTGTTCTTAACTGACTTGCCTCGTTAAATAAAGGTAAAAAAAAGAAGAAAAACGGCTGGAGATCATAATTTTATTAAACTATAGAAATGTCTCGTTGTTATGTGTTGCAGCACAAACATGATCTTTTTGGCAAAACAATAAGTAAAACAATATGCAAAGCCATTTTAGTTTACATTATTTTGTGTAAATAACAAAACCAAGTATAGTAATGTTTAACATCACTGTAGCTTCCTGTTTTTAATCCCATGCATTGATGTGGTAAGAACTTGATCAACCTCTTCAACCCTACGACATATTCAAGTCTTTTGTAAAGGTATAGAATAAAAACAATATGGGACAGTTTTGATGTGTTTGTCACACATTTGTGGAGACCCCCCTTTTTTAATATCCATTAAAACAAAGTTATACCGCAGATTTGAGACCAAGTATAAATAACAGTTTATCTAAAATAATTCACACTTCTCAACAGATCATATACGTGACTTGGTATGTTTCACCAGGCCGCATAGGTGCCTTAATAAGCTAATTTATAGGACAGCTGTATCTCTCTTCCAGGTATTATCAGCCAGTGTATCAGTTATGCAATCCACAATTTGCATATTTTGTAATTTGTATAAACCAAAACCTTGTTTCAACAGAAAAACTAGAATATCCAAAAACGTATTCTGTCATGATCACATGATCACATTGTTTTCTTTAGATACATGATATATGAAAATGCAAAAATAATCAGTAAAATATAGCGTCTCAAATGGCACCCTATTCCCTATCTATCGTACTAGTTTTAACCAGGGCCAATAAGGCTACGGTCAAAACGAGTGGATTATGGGTACCATTTGGAACGCATCGTTGGGTCCCACAGATTGATGACATGAAAATAATTTCAGATTTAGAACTTGTTTTGTTTTAGTTTGTCGATGTGATAGCAGAGCTTCAGGGCTGGCCCCAGCTTCAGTCCTAGGTACTTCATGATCATGTCACTCTTTAGAAGTAACAGCGCGTTGCCGTCTATCTCCTGTGGGATAGAAACAGAAGCTCAGGTTATATTAAATCTCCACTAAAAGTAAAGTGGACACATATATCAGGGTTGTTTACTGAACTGAACTAGGAGTGACCCCAATCCTGGTAAGTACAAAACATCACATCCAGATATAATCCAACCACTCAAATAAAAACATCACATGAAACATAACAACTGAAAAAGAAAAGGGGTTTCCCCCAACTGTTGCAGATCCAGGCCTCAATCTCAATATGTCTTTCAGCGATTCCTCACATCCTTGTCTCATCCTCAACTGGATTGGAAGAGAAGGTCCAAGGTCCCTCCCTAAGGACCTTCTCCTCCAAGGCGTTTTGAGAAGGTTCGGAGAGAGGATACGAGGTATCAAGGAAATATTAATTATGATTGAGCCCAGGGGTAGCCTACATGCTTTCTGAAGACGTCCGTGTGAGGGCCCAGGGACTGCGGGTCAGCGTCTCTGATGAACCAGACCACATCCTCTACACTCCAGGTGGAAGGGTCCTTACTGGGGGGCGGCTTAGACTCCTGAGAGTCCTGAGATGGATTGTACGCTGCATGAGAAAAGAGAAAGAGGTCAAGAAGGATTTATTTTACCTGGTTAGGGCATTGTGATTATAGCAAGAAACACATTTTCCACAAATCCCCAGGTTTTCCAGAAATCCCGGTTGGAAGATTCCCGGAATCGGGAGGGAATATTCAGGAAAACCTGGACAAGTTACTGGAATTTTGCAAGCCTAGTCTCCACTCTCCAATCTCTTACCTATCCTGTTGCCTTCCAGGAAGGTGTTAGGGCTGGACGTCTGTCTACACATGCCCAAGGGGGAGGAGCCGTTGGGGAACTGCTGCGAGGAGCGGAACCCATAGGATGGTTTGGATGAGTAGGAGGAGCTTATGGCACTGAAGGCGGAGTCACCTGGGTCCATTGAGTACCGTTTGTCTGACGGGTCCAGAAGATACTCCTCTGGCATGGAGGTTTCAGCTGTGAAATGAATGGAAAGAGATTACATAAGTAAAACATACTGGCAATACTTTGAATAACTTTCTATAGAAGCTGAAGTCTTTAAATATGTCTATGAAATGTCCTTCTGTGCTTTTATGGTCCAATCGGAAGAAACAAACACTGTTTGGAGAATTGAGCGTAGGGTTTCCCCGGTGCTCTTGTTTAGGTACAAGAGAATGTTCTAGGTAGTGTTCTGGCATGGAGGTCTCATTTGTTTAGGTTGGAATACAGGGATTTGGATAATGGATTAGGATTACCAGGGATTACACAAGTAAAACACCAAATGATGTGTATTTGATAAAATGTCATTCTGTGCTTTCATGCGCAATCTGACGCAAAATAGCACAATATTTGAGGAACTGAGCCCACAACATTTCTGAGGGGCGATATCTTCAAAAGCTTGTTAAGGCACAGGATTGTTCTAAAAGGTATTATAAACCTGGTGGTTCGAGCCCTGAATGCTGATTGGCTGAAAGCCGTGGTATATCAGACCATATACCAACGAGTATCACAAAACGTTCATTTTTACTGGTCTAATTATGTTGGTAACCAGTTTATAATAGCAATAAGGCCCCTCTGGGGGGTTGTGGTATATGGCTAATATACCACACCTCCTCTGGCCTTATTGCTTAAACGTTCAATGCATCATATCTGCACCTCTGCCTACATCATTTCCTTTGTAGGATAAAGAAAGCTTTTTGAATTAAATTGAATTGAATACAGGACAGTGCATTACCCTCTGATTGGTAGGAGGCATTATTATGCTGGGGGATTGGTTGGTCGCTGAAAAGGTTTTCACAGTGCAAGCTGCGACAGAGCTTCTTGAGAAAGCGTAGCACGTAGCCCATGCTGTTGACCACAGGAAGACTCAGAAGGTGCTGCTTCCCATCGAAAGTGGCTGGAACACAAAGGAACACTTGATTAACCCCTTGGGTTGTGTCCCAAATGGGACCCTATTTCAGAGCCAATGGCATCTATGCATAGTCACTTCAATAACTCTACCTACATTTACATACTACTTCAACTAACTGGTGCCCCCGCACATTGTCTCTGTATCGGTACCCCCCCTGTATATAGTCTCCACATTGTCTCTGTACAGTACCCCCTGTATATAGTCTCCACATTGTCTCTGTATCAGTACCCCCTGTATATAGTCTCCACATTGTCTCTGTGCAGTACCCCCTGTATATAGTCTCCACATTGTCTCTGTACCGGCACCCCCTCTGTATATAGTCTCCACATTGTCTCTGTATCGGTACCCCCCCTGTATATAGTCTCCACATTGTCTCTGTGCAGTACCCCCTGTATATAGTCTCCACATTGTCTCTGTATCTGTACCCCCTGTATATAGTCTCCACATTGTCTCTGTGCAGTACCCCCTGTATATAGTCTCCACATTGTCTCTGTGCAGTACCCCCTGTATATAGTCTCCACATTGTCTCTGTATCTGTACCCCCTGTATATAGTCTCCACATTGTCTCTGTGCAGTACCCCCCTGTATATAGTCTCCACATTGTCTCTGTGCAGTACCTCTGTATATAGTCTCCACATTGTCTCTGTACAGTACCCCCTGTATATAGTCTCCACATTGTCTCTGTACAGTACCCCTGTATATAGTCTCCACATTGTCTCTGTGCAGTACCCCCTGTATATAGTCTCCACATTGTCTCTGTACAGTACCCCCTGTATATAGTCTCCACATTGTCTCTGTACAGTACCCCCTGTATATAGTCTCCACATTGTCTCTGTGCAGTACCCCCTGTATATAGTCTCCACATTGTCTCTGTACAGTACCCCCTGTATATAGTCTCCACATTGTCTCTGTGCAGTACCCCCTGTATATAGTCTCCACATTGTCTCTGTGCAGTACCCCCTGTATATAGTCTCCACATTGTCTCTGTGCAGTACCCCCTGTATATAGTCTCCACATTGTCTCTGTGCAGTACCCCCTGTATATAGTCTCCACATTGTCTCTGTGCAGTACCCCCCCCTGTATATAGTCTCCACATTGTCTCTGTACCGTACCCCCTGTATATAGTCTCCACATTGTCTCTGTACCGGTACCCCCTGTATATAGTCTCCACATTGTCTCTGTACCGGTACCCCCCTGTATATAGTCTGGCTATTGTTGTTTTACTGCTGCTCTTTAATTACTTGTTACTTCTATTTCTTATTCTTATCCGTATTTTTTTTTAACTGCATTGTTGGTTAGGGGCTCGTAAGTAAACATTTCACTGTAAGGTCTACACCTGTTGTATTTGGCTCATGTGACTAATAACATTTGATTTGAAGTGTTGCTCTGTGAATAGGGTGCTATTTGGGACACAACCCTGGAAAATATTTTAATTTCCCATTGCAGTAAATCTTGTTGCAGTTAACTTTGCCCTAGGGGACACATCTCTACAGCCATGTCACAAAGAAACAGTTACAACCTAGAATGGCAAATGCATTTCATCCACTGACATTCAAAGATGGAAATGGCCAATAACTCCCGGGGTAACAGATCCGGATGTTCTCAGATGTTCTCACGGTTACTAGATTATCTAATCAGTGCATGTCAATTTCTATCATTTCCCTCTGGCCAGTTGCTACGAATAAAATTAATAAATATAAAACCAAATTCTCAGTGACACTATGTACAATAGGTGGGTCTGTGGTTTTCTCCTGTGTTACGGTTAATCATGTCATCTTCTAACCTTTATTCAAAGCCTTTTCATCAAACTGTCCCTTTTTATTTGTATGTCAGATGGTCCAGCACCATCCTCAGACAAATGCTTTCATTTTTGTTCTTATTCTAATTTCTGTAAAAGGCTTAAAATAAAAGGTTAAAATCCAGGTGATGTGACATGATTAACCAAAGCACATGGCTCAGTTATATACCTGATATTTTCTCCCCTCCGTAGCCCTGTGTGAGGAGAGTGAACACAGCTTTCTGCTGGAAGGCGCTGTCGATGCACCCCTGGACGGCCTGCTGCAGCACCACCGAGGGCCTGTCAGGCCCAAAATGATCTGGGAGCTGCTGCAGCTTCTTCCTGTCCAGGTTAGGACCCATGTTGACATGCTTGTTGATGTAGATACACACTGCAAGACACACAAGAGTGGAGAGAGCGCGGGTTAGTACCCATGTCCACCTGCTTGATGATGTACGAGCGAGGGTTAGTACCCATGTCCACCTGCTTGATGATGTACGAGCGAGGGTTAGTAACCATGTTCGCCTACTTGATGATGTACGAGCGAGGGTTAGTACCCATGTTCGACCTACTTGATGATGTACGAGTTAGGGTTAGTACCCATGTTCGCCTGCTTGATGAAATACGAGCGAGGGTTAGTAACCATGTCCGCCTGCTTGATGATGTACGAGCGAGGGTTAGTACCCATGTTCGCCTGCTTGATGAAATACGAGCGAGGGTTAGTAACCATGTCCGCCTGCTTGATGATGTACGAGCGAGGGTTAGTAACCATGTCCGCCTGCTTGATGATGTACGAGTGAGGGTTAGTAACCATGTCCGCCTGCTTGATGATGTACGAGCGAGGGTTAGTAACCATGTCCACCTGCTTGATGATGTACGAGTGAGGGTTAGTAACCATGTCCGCCTGCTTGATGATGTACGAGCGAGGGTTAGTAACCATGTCCGCCTGCTTGATGATATACGAGCGAGGGTTAGTAACCATGTCCGCCTGCTTGATGATGTACAAGCGAGGGTTAGTAACCATGTCCGCCTGCTTGATGATGTACGAGCGAGGGTTAGTAACCATGTCCGCCTGCTTGATGATGTACGAGGGAGGGTTAGTAACCATGTCCGCCTGCTTGATGATATACGAGCGAGGGTTAGTAACCATGTCCGCCTGCTTGATGATGTACGAGCGAGGGTTAGTAACCATGTCAGCCTGCTTGATGATGTACGAGCGAGGGTTAGTACCCATGTCCACCTGCTTGATGATGTACGAGCGAGGGTTAGTAACCATGTCCGCCTGCTTGATGATATACGAGCGAGGGTTAGTAACCATGTCCGCCTGCTTGATGATGTACGAGCGAGGGTTAGTACCCATGTCCACCTGCTTGATGATGTACGAGCGAGGGTTAGTAACCATGTCCGCCTGCTTGATGATGTACGGCGAGGGTTAGTAACCATGTCCATCTGCTTGATGATATCTGGCGAGGTTAGTAACCATGTCCATCTGCTTGATGATATACGGCGAGGTTAGTAACCATGTCCTCCTGCTTGATGAAGTACGAGCGAGGGTTAGTAACCATGTCCGCCTGCTTGATGATGTCTGGCGAGGGTTAGTAACCATGTCCTCCTGCTTGATGAAATACGGCGAGGGTTAGTAACCATGTCAGCCTGCTTGATGATGTCTGGCGAGGTTAGTAACCATGTCCACCTGCTTGATGATGTAGGAGCGAGGGTTAGTACCCATGTCCTCCTGCTTGATGATGTACGAGCGAGGGTTAGTAACCATGTCCGCCTGCTTGATGATGTCTGAGCGAGGGTTAGTAACCATGTCAGCCTGCTTGATGATGTAGGAGCGAGGGTTAGTACCCATGTCCACCTGCTTGATGATGTACGAGCGAGGGTTAGTAACCATGTCCGCCTGCTTGATGATATACGAGCGAGGGTTAGTAACCATGTCCGCCTACTTGATGATGTACGAGCGAGGGTTAGTACCCATGTCCACCTGCTTGATGATGTACGAGCAAGGGTTAGTAACCATGTCCGCCTGCTTGATGATGTACGAGCGAGGGTTAGTAACCATGTCCATCTGCTTGACGATATACGAGCGAGGGTTAGTAACCATGTCCTCCTGCTTGATGATGTACGAGCGAGGGTTAGTAACCATGTCCTCCTGCTTGACGATGTACGAGCGAGGGTTAGTAACCATGTCCGCCTGCTTGATGATGTACGAGCGAGGGTTAGTAACCATGTCCATCTGCTTGATGATATACGAGCGAGGGTTAGTAACCATGTCCATCTGCTTGATGATATACGAGCGAGGGTTAGTAACCATGTCCTCCTGCTTGATGAAGTACGAGCGAGGGTTAGTAACCATGTCCGCCTGCTTGATGATGTACGAGCGAGGGTTAGTAACCATGTCCTCCTGCTTGATGAAGTACGAGCGAGGGTTAGTAACCATGTCAGCCTGCTTGATGATGTACGAGCGAGGGTTAGTAACCATGTCCACCTGCTTGATGATGTAGGAGCGAGGGTTAGTACCCATGTCCTCCTGCTTGATGATGTACGAGCGAGGGTTAGTAACCATGTCCGCCTGCTTGATGATGTACGAGCGAGGGTTAGTAACCATGTCAGCCTGCTTGATGATGTAGGAGCGAGGGTTAGTACCCATGTCCACCTGCTTGATGATGTACGGCGAGGGTTAGTAACCATGTCCGCCTGCTTGATGATATCTGGCGAGGTTAGTAACCATGTCCGCCTACTTGATGATGTACGAGCGAGGTTAGTACCCATGTCCACCTGCTTGATGATGTACGAGCAAGGGTTAGTAACCATGTCCGCCTGCTTGATGATGTACGAGCGAGGGTTAGTAACCATGTCCATCTGCTTGACGATATACGAGCGAGGGTTAGTAACCATGTCCTCCTGCTTGATGATGTACGAGCGAGGGTTAGTAACCATGTCCTCCTGCTTGACGATGTACGGCGAGGGTTAGTAACCATGTCCGCCTGCTTGATGATGTCTGGCGAGGGTTAGTAACCATGTCCATCTGCTTGACGATATACGAGCGAGGGTTAGTAACCATGTCCTCCTGCTTGATGATGTACGAGCGAGGGTTAGTAACCATGTCCTCCTGCTTGATGATGTACGAGCGAGGGTTAGTAACCATGTCCTCCTGCTTGACGATGTACGAGCGAGGGTTAGTAACCATGTCCTCCTGCTTGATGATGTCTGGCGAGGTTAGTAACCATGTCCGCCTGCTTGATGATGTCTGGCGAGGGTTAGTAACCATGTCCGCCTGCTTGATGATGTCTGGCGAGGGTTAGTAACCATGTCCGCCTGCTTGATGATGTCTGGCGAGGGTTAGTAACCATGTCCTCCTGCTTGATGATGTCTGAGCGAGGTTAGTAACCATGTCCACCTGCTTGATGATGTCTGAGCGAGGGTTAGTAACCATGTCCTCCTGCTTGATGATGTCTGGCGAGGGTTAGTAACCATGTCCGCCTGCTTGATGATGTACGAGCGAGGGTTAGTAACCATGTCCGCCTGCTTGATGATGTACGAGCGAGGGTTAGTAACCATGTCCATCTGCTTGATGATATACGAGCGAGGGTTAGTAACCATGTCCTCCTGCTTGATGATGTACGAGCGAGGGTTAGTAACCATGTCCTCCTGCTTGATGATGTACTGGCGAGGTTAGTAACCATGTCCTCCTGCTTGATGATGTACGAGCGAGGGTTAGTAACCATGTCCGCCTGCTTGATGATGTACGAGCGAGGGTTAGTAACCATGTCCGCCTGCTTGATGATGTACGAGCGAGGGTTAGTAACCATGTCCTCCTGCTTGATGATGTACGAGCGAGGGTTAGTAACCATGTCCACCTGCTTGATGATGTACGAGCGAGGTTAGTAACCATGTCCTCCTGCTTGATGATGTACGAGCGAGGTTAGTAACCATGTCCGCCTGCTTGATGATGTACGAGCGAGGGTTAGTAACCATGTCCATCTGCTTGATGATATACGAGCGAGGGTTAGTAACCATGTCCTCCTGCTTGATGATGTACGAGCGAGGGTTAGTAACCATGTCCTCCTGCTTGATGATGTACGAGCGAGGGTTAGTAACCATGTCCTCCTGCTTGATGATGTACGAGCGAGGGTTAGTAACCATGTCCGCCTGCTTGATGATGTACGAGCGAGGGTTAGTAACCATGTCCGCCTGCTTGATGATGTACGAGCGAGGGTTAGTAACCATGTCCGCCTGCTTGATGATGTACGAGCGAGGGTTAGTAACCATGTCAGACTGCTTGATGATGTACGAGCGAGGGTTAGTAACCATGTCCGCCTGCTTGATGATGTATGAGCGAGGGTTAGTAACCATGTCAGACTGCTTGATGATATACGAGCGAGGGTTAGTAACCATGTCAGACTGCTTGATGATATACGAGCGAGGGTTAGTAACCATGTTCGCCTACTTGATGATGTACGTAGATACACACTGCAGGACACACAGCAGGAGGGACAGAGGGGACAAAGATGATTAGGTTGGCTACTTTGGTGACTTTGCTTTCCATAAATTAACGAGTACAGTATGCTTAACTAACAGAATACAAATTACATTTGAAACGTGATTACCAACATGACTTTTCATAACACCCAAGATGTTTCACCAGACAAAGCATTATGGTGGGAGACATCGGAAAAGTGAGGCAAACTCTGTGAGCACCCAGGGCCTTGTTTATCAAATGTGCATAAGCACAAAAAAGACAATCTTGCTTGCACCACTTTTCCCGCCAAAGGTTGGTATTTATCAATTTTGAATTTGACGGGAAAGTGTGCATATCTCAGACCACGCGTACTCACAACTTCTAGTGGTTGAAGAATTGTCTTACAGGTCAATACTGTTGTTTTGAGGGAAATGGAGGTGTTTGACACAAGGGAATTATAAAGAGGTTGGCTAGGAAAAACATGAAAACATGGCCTAACGGTAAGAAGATCTCATAGCAGCCTTCGTAGGGGTGCAACATCATAGCCTATTTAATCTCAGAGACTATACCAAGACAGGAGATAGAAACACAATCATCTATTGACAAATAAAAGAAGTGTGGGCTGTAGCATTTACAGACAGTCAATCATCCAGAATGTGCAAGCAGTTTTTGGCACTCACTATAGGCGGCATGCATTCTTAGTTTGAAAAAAGTCACTGCAAAAGATTAAAACATTCTGCCCACACCTGCATAGAAATGTGATAAAATTTGTTATTGTGCTTTCTTTTAGAAACTGTCATGGCCCAGTTCCAACATTTCCAAATCATACAGCAAATGAGGGTGTTTTTGTTACCATAAAAGGTGAATGGAGGGCGTTTTCCAGGCGGGGTTGTAGTACAAATATAGTATGGCTCTGATTTATCAATGAAAACCTGTGTATATGTTGCGTATGACAGTTTGATAAATCCAAATAATTTGTTGTGCATGCAAATCCTAGAATCTCCACATACGTCAAAAATTTACGCACGGTTGATAAATGAGGCCCCAGGGGCGTGGCAGTGTGGGGGTGGGGCCTACCTGTGAGCACCTGGGGCATGGCAGAGTGGGGTATAGTTACCTTTGAGCACCTGGGGTGTGGCAGAGTTGGTATAGTTACCTTTGAGTACCTGGGGTGTGGCAGAGTGGGTATAGTTAACTGTGAGCACCTGGGGCGTGGCAGAGTGGGTATAGTTAACTGTGAGCACCTGGGGTGTGGCAGAGTGGATATAGTTAACTGTGAGCACCTGGGGCATGGCAGAGTGGATATAGTTAACTGTGAGCACCTGGGGCATGGCAGAGTGGGTATAGTTAACTGTGAGCACCTGGGGCGTGGCAGAGTGGGTATAGTTACCTGTGAGCACCTGGGGCATGGCAGAGTGGGTATAGTTAACTGTGAGTACCTGGGGCGTGGCAGAGTGGATATAGTTAACTGTGAGCACCTGGGGCATGGCAGAGTGGATATAGTTAACTGTGAGCACCTGGGGTGTGGCAGAGTGGGTATAGTTAACTGTGAGCACCTGGGGTGTGGCAGAGTGGATATAGTTAACTGTGAGCACCTGGGGCATGGCAGAGTGGATATACACTGCTCAAAAAAATTAAGGGAACACTAAAATAACACATCATAGATCTGAATGAATGAAATAATCTTATTAAATACTTTTTTCTTTACATAGTTGAATGTGCTGACAACAAAATCACACAAGAATTATCAATGGAAATCAAATGTATCAACCCATGGAGGTCTGGATTTGGAGTCACACTCAAAATTAAAGTGGAAAACCACACTACAGGCTGATCCAACTTTGATGTAATGTCCTTAAAACAAGTCAAAATGAGGCTCAGTAGTGTGTGTGGCCTCCACGTGCCTGAATGACCTCCCTACAACGCCTGGGCATGCTCCTGATGAGGTGGCGGATGGTCTCCTGAGGGATCTCCTCCCAGACCTGGACTAAAGCATCCGCCAACTCCTGGACAGTCTGTGGTGCAACGTGGCGTTGGTAGATGGAGCGAGACATGATGTCCCAGATGTGCTCAATTGGATTCAGGTCTGGGGAACGGGCGGGCCAGTCCTTAGCATCAATGCCTTCCTCTTGCATGAACTGCTGACACACTCCAGCCACATGAGGTCTAGCATTGTCTTGCATTAGGAGGAACCCAGGGCCAACCGCACCAGCATATGGTCTCACAAGGGGTCTGAGGATCTCATCTCGGTACCTAATGGCAGTCAGGCTACCTCTGGCGAGCACATGGAGGGCTGTGCGGCCCCCCAAAGAAATGCCACCCCACACCATGACTGACCCACCGCCAAACCGGTCATGCTGGAGGATGTTGCAGGCAGCAGAACGTTCTCCACGGCGTCTCCAGACTCTGTCACGTCTGTCACGTGCTCAGTGTGAACCTGCTTTCATCTGTGAAGAGCACAGGCGCCAGTGGCGAATTTGCCAATCTTGGTGTTCTCTGGCAAATGCCAAACGTCCTGCACGGTGTTGGGCTGTAAGCACAACCCCCACCTGTGGACGTTGGGCCCTCATACCACCCTCATAGAGTCTGTTTCTGACCGTTTGAGCAGACACATGCACATTTGTGGCCTGCTGGAGGTCATTTTGCAGGGCTCTGGCAGTGCTCCTCCTTGCACAAAGGCGGAGGTAGTGGTCCTGCTGCTGGGTTGTTGCCCTCCTACGGCCTCCTCCACGTCTCCTGATGTACTGGCCTGTCTCCTGGTAGCGCCTCCATGCTCTGGACACTACGCTGACAGACACAGCAAACCTTCTTGCCACAGCTCGCATTGATGTGCCATCCTGGATGAGCTGCACTACCTGAGCCACTTGTGTGGGTTGTAGACTCCGTCTCATGCTACCACTAGAGTGAAAGCACCGCCAGCATTCAAAAGTAACCAAAACATCAGCCAGGAAGCATAGGAACTGAGAAGTGGTCTGTGGTCACCACCTTCAGAACCACTCCTTTATTGCCGGGTGTCTTGCTAATTGCCTATAATTTCCACCTGTTTTCTATTCCATTTGCACAACAGCATGTGAAATTTATTGTCAATCAGTGTTGCTTCCTAAGTGGACAGTTTGATTTCACAGAAGTGTGATTGACTTGGAGTTATATTGTGTTGTTTAAGTGTTCCCTTTATTTTTTTGAGCAGTGTAGTTAACTGTGAGCACCTGGGGCATGGCAGAGTGGGTATAGTTAACTGTGAGCACCTGGGGTGTGGCAGAGTGGATATAGTTAACTGTGAGCACCTGGGGTGTGGCAGAGTGGGTATAGTTAACTGTGAGCACCTGGGGTGTGGCAGAGTGGATATAGTTAACTGTGAGCACCTGGGGCATGGCAGAGTGGGTATAGTTACCTGTGAGCACCTGGGGTGTGGCAGAGTGGATATAGTTAACTGTGAGCACCTGGGGTGTGGCAGAGTGGATATAGTTAACTGTGAGCACCTGGGGTGTGGCAGAGTGGGTATAGTTAACTGTGAGCACCTGGGGCATGGCAGAGTGGGTATAGTTAACTGTGAGCACCTGGGGTGTGGCAGAGTGGATATAGTTAACTGTGAGCACCTGGGGTGTGGCAGAGTGGGTATAGTTAACTGTGAGCACCTGGGGTCTGGCGGGGTGGGGTATAGTTAACTGTGAGCACCTGGGGCATGGCAGAGTGGGTATAGTTACCTGTGAGCACCTGGGGTGTGGCAGAGTGGGGGATGGTAGCAGCATCCTGGGGGATGGAGCTCATGTCTGGTTCTGGGGTGCTGCTGGGAGGAGAGATGGCCAGGGGATTCAGCACCATCCTGGGCTTCAGCTGCAGGAAGACAGGGGTTGGATCTCAGTATCTAATTGTGAATAATACATGTATTTTAGCATACGCATTTGTCCAAAGCGACTGATTGTCACACGTGCATACTTTTTTACATATGGGTGGCCCCCGGGAATCGAACCCACAACCCTCTTGTTGCAAGCGCCATGCCATACAGTCTGAGATAGCAACAATAGACTAAAAGATGACGGTTCTCAATTGGCATTAGTAAACATTCAACAGAAATCTACACATTTATGTTTTTACACAGAAATTGTAAATAAAATAATCTCCCCTCTTCGTATTGCAATATTTACCAAGCATTTCATTTTGCTAGGCATATACAGGGCCAATCAGAATATCAATTAAAACAGTGTTCAATTAAACAAACAAAGGCTACCTCATGTTATATATTACTCCCACTAAATCTAAATGAAGTTAGGTCTGTCAAGCTACATCATCATATGTTAACATCCTACATCCCCACTGACCCTTCCCTTTCCCTCTCCTCCAATCTCATCCCCTCCCCTTTCCCTCTCCTCCCATCCCATCCACTCCCCTTTCTCTCTTCTCCCATCCCATCCCCTCCCCTTTCTCTCTCCTCCAATCTCATCCCCTCCCCTTTCTCTCTCCTCCCATCCCATCCCCTCCCCTTTCTCTCTCCTCCCATCCCATCCCCTCCCCTTTCTCTCTCCTCCCATCCCATCCCCTCCCCTTTCTCTCTCCTCCCATCCCATCCCCTCCCCTTTCTCTCTCCTCCCATCCCATCCCCTACCCTTTCTCTCTCCTCCCATCCCATCCCTCCCCTTTCTCTCTTCTCCCATCCCATCCCCTCCCTTTCTCTCTTCTCCCATCCCATCCCCTCCCCTTTCTCTCTTCTCCCATCCCATCCCCTCCCTTTCTCTCTTCTCCCATCCCATCCCCTCCCCTTTCTCTCTCCTCCCATCCCATCCCCTACCCTTTCTCTCTCCTCCCATCCCATCCCCTCCCCTTTCTCTCTTCTCCCATCCCATCCCCTCCTTTCTCTCTTCTCCCATCCCATCCCTCCTTTCTCTCTTCTCCCATCCCATCCCCTCCCCTTTCTCTCTTCTCCCATCCCATCCCCTCCCTTTCTCTCTCTTCTCTCCCATCCCATCCCCTCCTTTCTCTCTCCTCCAATCTCATCCCCTCCCCTTTCTCTCTCCTCCCATCCCATCCCCTTTCTCTCTTCTCCCATCCCATCCCTCCCCTTTCCCTCTCCTCCCATCCCATCCCCTCCCCTTTCCCTCTCCTCCCATCCCATCCCATCCCATCCCGTCTCCTCTAATCCCCTCCTCTTTCTCTCTCCTCCCATCCCTGACACTGACCTTGAAGCCAGGTTTTCTCCCCCTCTTCTTGGGCACTTTGAGGGGAGGGAGGGATTCAGGGTAGCGGGTTGGAAAATCCATCTTGCGATGTAGTGGGGGTCTCCCCCTCTTCCTGCCGGGAATCTTTCCTGGCTGGCTGGGGAGGAAGGAGGGAGACACTGCAGGCGACTGCATTTCACTGTTGCTGTCTGCTTTCTGTGCTGCTGCTGCTGCTGCTGCTGCTGCATGTACACTCATTGGAGCTGGAGGGAGACACACAGGAAGGAGGGAAACACAAAGGGAGAAATAATTATATTAATTGAAGACTGCATGGCAAATAATAAAAAACAGTGGCAGTTCCACCATCCAGTCCATCCTATCCTCAATGTGCATGAACCCCAACATTCTGTCTGCTTGTCTCCCAGAGCTTCCATTACCTGATCTCCTCTGATCTAGAACGCTTGAGAACCAAGCGCTTCCCTTGTTAGATCCCGGTTAGATTCCAGAATAGCAGAAGAAGGTTCTAAACACTGCACACTGCCTCAGCAGGCTGTTGAAGCCATCTTGCCTTTAACCGCTGTGCTGTATGTTTTCTCTCTGCTCCTCTCGTCTCTGCTGCTGCACGGCACACAGGCTGGCTGGCTGCACACTCCTCATTACACTAATGCATTCAGCAGTGGCAGAGGAAGGGAGGGGGGAGGGAGGGGGAATTGACTTCACCATGGCTACACAGCTATGAATTACCATTACGATGACAGCGCTCACCATAATCTTAAAAAAAGCAGCAGCCTCAAGAGCTAGCCCAGCCTAGCCTACTGATGAAAACATCAACATGCATGTCTCATATATAGAGCGCAGAAGACTAGACACACAGGCAATGCTGAATTATTACAGTGGTTAAAATATAGCATTAGCATGCAGCATGCTTCATCCTTCCTTTGTGCAGACAAAGACAACAGAAAATAAAGGGAGATAAAACAGAGCCAGTATGCACACACCATCAGAATGAATGAGGATTGGAGAGTATATCCCTTTTCAGTTGTTCTCCTATTGAATCACCCTCTGTCCTGTCTGTGTCTTTGCCTGCTTCTAAATGTCTTCAACCGCACCGCAGAGCGGAATCTCCAAGCAAGGCGGATTCCACTGTAATGGTGTGTGTGTGTGTGTGTGTGTGTGTGTGTGTCTGCCAGTGCTGGGAAACATTCTCCCGTTGTCATGGCAACAGGCCTGTAACACCCTGCCGGCTGTATCTCCCATGTCTTGCTGCTTGATACTCAGGCCCAAAACTGGGTGGATGTACAATTAGTATACAAGATATCCTCAAACCAACCACTAATTACAATAGGAATTCATTTGAAAGTGTTGAGAGTGTACATAGATATGGTGTGTGTGTGTGTGTGTGTGTGTGTGTGTGTGTGTGCGTGCGCGCCCCGCGATTAGGTCGGTTCGGTTTCAATAATTTTTTTTAAACATTAAATGCACTATGCATTATGTGGGTTTTAATGCAGTAACACAGAATAAAATAATGAATAAAGTCCCATGATGGTAGGGACTCCCCATTACTGCTTATCACTTATTAAACATCATTTGTTCACATTACTTTAATAAAATATTTCAGTTGTTGTGAACACTGAGTATACAAAACATTAAGAACTCGACTGACCAGGTGAATCCAGGTGAAAGCTATGACCCCTTATTGATGTCACTTGTTAAATCCACTTCAATCAGTGTAGATGAAGGGGAGGAGACAGGTTAAAGAAGGATGTTTAAGCCTTGAGACAATTGGGACATGGATTGTGCATGTGTGCCATTCAGAGGGTGAATGGGCAAGACAAAAGATTTAAGTGCCTTTGAATGGGGTATTGTATTAGGTGCCAGGCGCACTGATTTGTGTCAAAAACTGCAAAGCTGCTGTTTTTCACACTCAACAGTTTCCCGTGTGTATCAAGATTGGTCCACCACCTAAAGGACATCCAGCCAACTTGACACAACTGTGGGAAGCATTGGAGTCAACATGGGCCAGCATCCCTGTTGAACGCTTTTGACACTTTGTAGAGTCCATGCCCCGACAAATTGAGGCTATTCTTATGGCAAAAGGGGAGTGGGGGCTGCAACTCAATATTAGGAATGTGTCCTTAATGTTTGGTATACTCAGTGTATATTAGATTTGTTTTATTTGATAACTTTATTATTTCATTCCATGTCATCTTCTCATCTCTAAAGAGCTGCGGTCTGACAAAATCACTATTTTAGTAGTTGATCAATTTAAATAAGGCATACTTTTATGACTGCTGAATACCAATGATCAATCACTGAGATGTGTTTTCAGTTAGAGATACATGTACGGTACATAGAAGCAGCTGTTCAATATCTCGCTTGATCGCGCATTGTTCAGTCTCTCTCTCTCTCTAACATAGCAGGCATAAAATAAACACACAGACCGGACAAGTAGGCGCGCAGTGGATTATGGTCATTGTAGTTTAATTTCCACTTTTTCTGTGCTAAACTATGTAGACTATTGGCCTGTTGAAAACTACAACTACATCGCACACCCCCTCCAGGTGTCGCTTATTTTCCCTGGTGTATATATCCCTGTTTCTTGTCTCTCTGTGCCAGTTCGTCTTGCATGTTTTTCAAGTCAACCAGCGTGTTTTCCCGTACTCCTGCTTCTATTCGCTTTTTGCTAGTCCTCCCGGTTTTGACCCTTGCCTATTTTCTGGACTCTGTACCCGCCTGCCTGACCGTTCTGCCTGCCCTGACCTCTAGCCTGCCTGCCACTCTGTACCTCCTCGACTCTGAACTGGTTTTGACCTTTTGCCTGTCCACAACCATTCTCTTGACTACCCCTTTTGGATTGTTAATAAATATCGGTACCGATGTACCAAATCTGGAACCAACAGACCATCTGCCTCCCGTGTCTGCATCTGGGTCTCGCCTTGTGCCCTTATAAGAGGTATATAAAAAACATCTCAAAATCACCTTTACTCCACACACAGAAATGCATACAAAGCTCTCCTTCGCCCTCCATTTGTCAAATCTTACCATAACTCTATCCTCCTGATTCCTGCTTACAAGAAAAAACTCAAACAGTAAGCACCAGTAAAGCGCTCTATATGGAAGTTGTCTGATGAAACAGATGCTAAGCTACAGAACGGTTTCACTAGCACAGACTGGAATATGTTCCGGGATTCATCCGATCGATGGCATTGAGGAGTTTACCACATCAGTCACCGGCTTCATTAATAAGTGCATTGGTGACACTAATCCCGTTGCTTTTAAGAAATCCTGCTACGCCCTCTGACAAACCATCAAACAGGCAAAGTGTCAATACAGGACTCAGATCGACTCCTACTACACTGGCTTTGACGCTCTTTAGATATGGCAGGGCTTGCACATTATCACGGATTACAAAGAGAAACCCAGCCGCGAGCTACTCAGTGATGCGAGCCTACCAGATGAGCTAAATGCCTTCTATGCTCATTTCAAGGCAAGCAACACTGAACCATGCATCAGAGCACCAGCGGTTCCGGACGACTGTGTAATCACGCTCTCTGTAGCCGATGTGAGTAAGACCTTTAAACAGGTTAACATTCACCAGACAAATTACCAGGATGTGTACTCAGAGCATGCGCTGACCAGCTGGCCTCTTCGCCCTCAGAAGGCTGAAAATTTTTGCATGCACCATTGGGAGCATCTTGACTGGCTGCATCACCGCTTGGTATAGTACCGCTTGGTATAGCAACTACTTGGCATCCGTCCGCAAGGTGCTACAGAGAGTAGTGCGTACAGCCCAGTACATCACTGGGACCGAGCTCTCTGCCATCCAGGACTTCTATACCCTAAAAATGGTAAAAGACTCCAGCCACCAAGTCACGGCAAGCGGTACCGATGTACCAAATCTGGAACCAACAGAACCCTGAACAGCTTCTACCCCCATGCCATAAGACTGCTAAATACTGTAGTTAGTTAAATAATTAACCAAATACTGTAGCTACCAGGACTATCTGCATTGACCCTTTTGGTAACACTTTATTGGACACCTAGCGTCATAACACGGGCATAACCATGTCATAACCATGTCATAACACTGTAATGACACATACTTAGACGTGTTGTGACATACAGTATATTGCAATAATTTAATTGCTGGTTATGACACCTACATAAGAGTGTCAAAGCCCACAAACCCTAACACACAAGGCAAACCATTCCATTCTACTTATAAATATTATGTTAAGTAACATATCCTAACATTGACAATTTCATTACCATTGTAAATGTACACACATTGATGACAAATATGTGCCTAGCCCAATGCTATATAGCAGATTTTTTTATTTAACCTTTATTTAACTAGGCAAGTCAGTTAAGAACAAATTCTTATTTACAATAACGGCCTACACCGGCCAAACCCGGACGACGCTAGGCCAATTGTGCGCCGCCCTATGGGACTCCCAATCACGACCGGTTGTGATACAGCCTGGATTCGAACAAGGGTGTCTGTAGTGACGCCTCTAGCACTGAGACGTAGTGCCTTAGACCACTATGGCACTCGGGAGACTGGGACTGATGACTGGGATGAATGCAAATCTTTTTTTTTTATTTAACCTTTATTTAACCAGGTAGGCCAGTTGAGAACAAGTTCTCATTTACAACTGCGACCTGGCCAAGATAAAGCAAAGCAGTGCGACAAAAACAACAACACAGATGTACACATGGGATAAACAAACGTACAGTCAATAACACAATAGAAAATCTGCATACAGTGTGTGCAAATGAAGTAAGGAGGTAAGGCAACAAATAGGCCAATAGTGGCGAAGTAATTACAATTTGGCAAATTAACACTAGAGTGATAGATGTGCAGATGAGGATGTCCAAGTAGATATACTGGTGTGCAAAATAGCAAGAAAAAAAATAATAATATGGGGATGAGGTAGTTAGTTGGTTGGATGGGCTATTTACAAATGGGCTGTGTACAGCTGCAGCGATCGGTAAGCTGCTCTGACAGCCGATGATTGAAGTTAGTGAGGGAGATATAAGTCTCCAACTTCAGTGATTTTTGCAATTTGTTCCAGTTTTTGGCAGCAGAGAACTGGAAGGAAAGGAGGCAAAAGGAGGTGTTGGCTTTGGGGATGACCAGTGAAATATACCTGCTGGAGCGTGTGCTACGTGTGGGTGTTGCTATGGTGACCAGTGAGCTGAGATAAGGCAGAGCTTTACCTAGCAAAGACTTATAGATGACCTGGAGCCAGTGGGTTTAGCAAAGAATATGTAGCGAGGACCAGCCAACGAGAGCTTACAGGTCGCAATGGTGGGTAGTATATGGGGCTTTGGTGACAAAACGGATGGCACTGTGATAGACTGCATCCAATTTGCTGAGTAGAGTGTTGGAGGCTAATTTGTAAATGACATCGCCCGAAGTCAAGGATCAGCAGGATAGTCAATTTTACGAGGGTGTGTTTGGCAGCATGAGTGAAGGAGGCTTTGTTGCGAAATAGGTTTCATTTTGGATTGTAGATGCTTAATATGAGTCTGGAAGGAGAGTTTACAGTCTAGCCACACACCTAGGTATTTATAGTTGTCCACATATTCTAAGTCAGAACTGTCCAGAGTAGTGATGCTAGGCAGGCGGGCGGGTGCAGGCAGCGATAGGTTGAAGAGCATGCATTTAGTTTTACTAGTGTTTAAGAGCAGTTGGAGGCCATGGAAGGAGTGTTCTATGGCATTGAAGCTTGTTTGGAGGTTTCTTAACACAGTGTCCAAAGAAGGGCCAGATGTATACACACTCTTTGGGACTTATGACTGACAAAAAAATAACAGAATGGAACTAGGCACAGGCAAAATAAGTCAATGGGTATGAATACTTTCTGAAGGCACTGTACATCAGTTGAAACGTAATTTCATGAACTTTCAGAACCACTTGTCAAGCAAAGTTTAACATTATCATTCTGACATGTACCCTAGAGGTCAACTGTCATAGTTCTGTTGACCTGAACATTCCCAAAATTGTATCTGATGGATAGCTGTTAATCTAAGCTTTGCAATTATATCTGATTAATGGGTATATGTGGGCAATAACTTGTTGTATACTGACATTGTTAGTCATAGTAAAAAATGAATGAGATGGAGGGATGAAATAAAGAGTGATAACACAGAGAAAGCTGCCATTGCTGCACTGCTATCACACATGTTCCAACTAGGGACTTCACTATGAGGCATCTTCACGAATGTGGGGTTTCGGGTACTGCCGATGCCATTCATTGCCAATTGAGATCAAATAAACCAACCCTGCAACAAAATGTGCATATTTAGTAAGCTACTTTTTTCTCTATTCATGAAATAAATAAGCATAATGTGAACTGCAGTCCTTAATTAAATGAGAAATACAGCCCTCTCCTGGCTCACTTAAGGATCATTTTTGCCTGAGTCAATAAAGTTGCATTTGAAGCCAAAATGGCGACGTGCGTGTTGTCGTCAAAGATGTCGCCCATCATGCGACCTGAAGGAGCAGTCCTGTTCCTCGACGACGCGGAGCGCTGGGACGACACTTCCAGGCCAGGGGACAATATTATTTTGCTATCAATTTGTTCTTATTTTAGTCTGTAGTTTAAAATGACTATCAACTGACAGCTAGTTAACAGTCACTGTAGCGTGTTAGCATAGCTAAAGTTTGACAGTTTAAGGTAACTAGCTAACTTCATTCCGGACTTGTCTAGTCAGGCTGGCTAATTCACTGGCAACAAGCACATACATCAGCCATTATTATAATGACATTAATAGCTAGCTAGCTACATTGTTACGGTGCTGACAAACGTACCTTTTTGAGACGAGGGAATAACGAATCGCTGACAAATCAATCAATCTTTGGACAGCTTGCTCGCTAACTTCGTAACGTTAACTGGATAACAGTTTTTGCTCCTCTAAACACGTAACGTTAAACCTCCACAGGGGTCTAGCTATATATCTTACTACCACAGCATTAGGATGTTAACGTTAATTCCGTGATATTGTCTACTGTTCAGGCTACTCGACAGATGGAGATGCTCTCCAGCCTGCTGCAGGACACGGCAATGCCGCACAGCGGACCGCTGGAGCACTACACCAGTCTGGTCATGGACTGGGCGCTGCGACAGGACCCGCATCAGAAAGCCGTGGTTCAGACCTTGGATAAAATACACAAAACCCTACGAGGTTACAGAAACCAGCCTCGGTTATCGAAAAACATTGTCCTTGTCAGCCAATTACTCAGTATTATTGGGAATCTATTTACGCTGAGAGAATTAATGAAAGATATAACCTTGAGGTTTCAAGCAAGGAATACGACACTGTTATAAAATCTATACCTAAAATATTTACTTCAGAATAATGCATATTTTGGGACATCTATTGTAAGCGATATCCAAATGAATGGCATAGGTTTACTAGATAAGAAATTCAACAATCCTTTATTAAGGGACATTTTCTACAGGAATTATATTCCCTCTGCTATATTTGGTTGGACTTCATCGTTTGATGTAAACTGGCGCGGTGCTTGGCTCACACCAATAAAGTAAAGGAGATCTCCTTTAAGATTATCCATAGATTCTATCAATCAAATGTATTTATAAAGTGCTGTACAGAAACCCAGACTAAAACCCCAAACAGCAAGCAATGCAGGTGTAAAAGCACAGTGGTTAGGAAAAACTCCCTAGAAAGGCCAGAATTTGCTGTGAGGGGTGGTCCTCTTCTGGCTGTGCCGGGTACAGATTATAACAGAACATGGCCAAGATTTTAAAATGTTCATAGATGACCAGCAGGGTCAAATAATAATAATCACAGTGGTTGTCGAGGGTGCAACAGGTCAGCACCTCAGGAGTAAATGTCAGTTGGCTTTTCATAGCCGATCATTCAGAGTATCTCTACCGCTCCTGCTGTCTCTAGAGAGTTAAAAACAGCATGTCTGGTGAACAGGTCAGGGTTCCATAGCAGCAGGCAGAACAGTTATTTGGAGTAGCAGCACAGCCAGGTGGACTAGGGACAGCAAGTAGTCATCAGGCCAGGTAGTCCTGAAGAATGGTCCTAAGGCTCAGGTCCTCCGAGAGAGAAAAATATAGAGAATTAGAGAGAGCATGCTTAAATTCACACAGGACACCGGATAAGAGAGGAGAAATACTCCAGATATAACAGACTGACCCTAGCCCACTGACACAAACTAGTGCAGCATAAATACTGGAGGCTGAGACAGGAGGGGTCGGGAGACACTGTGGCCCCGTCCGACGATACCCCCGGACAGGGCCAAACAGGCAGGATATAACCCCACCCACTATGCCGAAGCACAGCCCCCACACCACTAGAGGGATATCTCCAACCACCAACTTACCATCCTGAGACAAGGCCGACTATAGCCCACAAAGATCTCTGCCACAGCACAACCCAAGGGGGGGCGCCAACCCGGACAGGAAGATCATGTCAGTGACTCAAGCGACGCACCCCGGGGACGGCATGGAAGAGCACCAGTAGGCCAGTGACTCAGCCCCTGTAATAGGGTTAGAGGCAGAGAATCCCAGTGGAGAGGGGAACCGGCCAGGCAGAGACAGCAAGGGCAGTTCGTTGCTCCAGTGCCTTTCCGTTCACCTTCACACTCCTGGGCCAGACTACACTCAATCATAGGACCTACTGAAGAGATGAGTCTTTAATAAAGACTTAAAGGTTGAGACCGAGTCTGCGACTCTCACATGGATAGGCAGATCATTCCATAAAAATAGAGCTCTATAGGAGAAAGCCCTGCCTCCAGCTGTTTGCTTAGATATTCTAGGGACAGTAAGGAGGCCTGCGTCTTGTGACCATAGCGTACATGTAGGTATGTACGATCTTAACCAGGCCAGAACTTGTCCGTGTAGACCAATTTGGGTTTCCAATCTCTCATAAAGAATGTGGTGATCGATGGTATCAAAAGCAGCACTAAGGTCTAAGAGCACGAGGACATATGCAGAGCCTCGGTCTGACGCCATTAAAAGGTCATTTACAACCTTCACAAGTGCAGTCTCAGTGCTATGATGTGCAACAGCTTTTTTTTGAGAGAGAGAGAGGAGTGGAAGATTCGATATAGGCAGACAGTTTTTTATATTATCTGGGTCAAGGTTTTTTTTTTTTCAAGAGAGGCTTTATTACTGCCACTTTTAGTGAGTTTGGTACACATCCGGTGGATAGAGAGACGCTTATTATGTTCAACATAGGAGGGCCAAGCACAGGGAGCAGCTCTTTCAGTAGTTTAGTTGGAATAGGGTCCAGTATGCAGCTTGAAGGTTTAGAGGCCATGATTATTTTCATCAATGTGTCAAGGGAGACACTCAAGTTTGATCCTAGGTCCTGGCAAAGTTGTGCAGACTCAGGACAACTGAGCTTTGGAGGAATATGCAGATTTAAAGAAGAGTCCGTAATTTGCTTTCTAATGGTCATGATCTTTTCCTCAAAGAAGTTCATGAATTTATCACTGCTGAAGTGAAAGCCATCCTCTCTTTGGGGAATGCTGCTTTTTAGTTAGCTTTGCGACAGTATCAAAAATACATTTTGGATTGTTCTTATTTTCCTCAATTAAGTTGGAAAAATAGGATGATCGAGCAGCAGTGAGGGCTCTTCGATACTGCACGGTACTGTCTTTCCAAGCTAGTCGGAAGTCTTCCAGTTTGGTGTAGCGCCATTTCCATTCCAATTTTCTGGAAGCTTGCTTCAGAGCTCAGGTATTTTCTGTATACCAGGGAGCTAGTTTCCTATGGCAAATGTTTTTGGTTTTTAGGGATGTGACTGCATCTAGGGTATTGCGCAAGGTTAAATTGAGTTCCTCAGTTAGGTGGTTAACTGATTTTTGTACTCTGACGTCCTTGGGTAGGCGGAGGGAGTCTGGAAGGGAATCTAGGAATCTTTGGGTTGTCCGAGAATTTATAGCACGACTTTTGATGATCCTTGGTTGGGGTCTGAGCAGATTGCAAACGTAATAAAATGGTGGTCCGATAGTCCAGGATTATGAGGAAAAACATTAAGATCCACAACATTTATTCCACAGGACAAACTAGGTCTAGAGTAAGACTGTGGCAGTGAGTAGGTCCGGAGACATGTTAGACAAAACCCACTGAGTCGATGATGGCTCTGAAAGCCTTTTGGAGTATTAAAGTCACCAAAAATTTGAATATTATCTGCCATGACTACAAGGTCCGATAGGAATTCAGGGAACTCAGTGAGGAACGCTGTGTATGGCCCAGGAGGCCTGTAAACAGTGGCTATAAAAAGTGATTTGAGTAGGCTGCATAGATTTCATGACTAGAAGCTCAAAAGACGAAAAACGTAGTTTCTTTTTTTTTGGAAATTGAAATTTGCTATCGTAAATGTTAGCAACACCTCCGCCTTTGCGGGATGCACAGGGGTTATGGTCACTAGTGTAACCAGGAGGTGAGGCCTCATTTAACACAGTAAACTCATCAGGCTTAAGCCATGTTTCAGTCAGGCCAATCACATCAAGATTATGATCAGTGAATAGTTCATTGACTATAACTGCCTTGGAAGTGAGGGATGTAACATTAAGTAGCCCTATTTTGAGAAGTGTGGTATCACAATCTCTTTCAATAATGGCAGGAATGGAGGAGGTCTTGATTCCAGTGAGATTGTTAAGGCGAACACCACCATGTTTAGTTTTGCCCAACCTAGGTCGAGGCACAGACACAGTCTCAATGGGGATAGCTGAGCTGACTACACTGACTGTGCTAGTGGCAGACTCCACTAAGCTGGCAGGCTGGTTAGCAGCCTGCTGCCCGTGTAATAGCTTGATTTCTAAATGTAAATCAAATCACATACACATGGTTAGCGGATGTTAATGCGAGTGTAGCGAAATGCTTGTGCTTCTATTTCCGACCATGCAGTAGTATCTAACAAGTAATCTAACAAATTCACAACAACTACCTTATACACCCAGGAGTAAAGGAATGAATACGAGTATGTACATATAAATATATGGATGAGCGATGGCTGACCGGCATAGGCAAGATGCAGTAGATGGTATGGAGTACAGTATATACATATGAGTAATGTAGGATATGTAAACATTATATAAATGGCATCGTTTAAAGTGGCTAGTGATACATTTATTTCATCCAATTATAATTATTAAAGTGGCTAGAGATTTGAGTCGATGGCCGAATGGCATAGGCAAGATTCAGTAGATGGTTTAGAGTACAGTGTATACATTTGATATGAGTAATGTCGGATATGTAAACATTATATACAAAATTGTTTAAAGTGGCTAGTGATACATTTGCTACATCCAATTCCTATTTTTAAAGTGGCTAGAGATTTAAGTCAGTATGTTGGCAGCAGCCACTCAATGTTAGTGATGGCTGTTTAACAGTCTGATGGCCTTGAGGTAGAAGCTGTTTTTCAGTCTCTCGGTCCCAGCTTTGATGCACCTGTACTGACCTCGCCTTCTGGATGATAGTGGGGTGAACAGGCAGTGGCCCCGGGTGGTTGTTGTCCTTGATGATCTTTTTGGCCTTCCTGTGACATCAGGTGGTGTAGGTGTCCTGAAGGGCAGGTAGTTTACCCCCGGTGATGCGTTGTGCAATCCTCACTACCCTCTGGAGAGCCTTACGGTTGTGGGCGGAGCAGTTGCCGAACCAGGCGGTGATACAGCCTGACAGGATGCTCTCGATTGTGCATCTGTAGAAGTTTGTGAGTGATTTTGGTGACAAGCCGAATTTCTTCAGCCTCCTGAGGTTGAAGAGGCGCTGTTGCACCTTCTTCACCACGCTGTCTGTGTGGGTGGACCATTTCAGTTTGTCCGTGATGTGTACGCAGAGGAACTTAAAACTTTCCACCTTCTCCACTACTGTCCCGTCGATGTGGATAGGGGGGGGGTGCGCCCTCTCCTGTTTCCTGAAGTCCACGATCATCTCCTTTGTTTTGTTGACGTTGAGTGAGAGGTTATTTTCCTGACACCACACTCCGAGGGCCCTCACCTCCTCCCTGTAGGCCGTCTCGTTGTTGTTGGTAATCAAGCCTACCACTGTAGTGTCGTCAGCAAACTTGATGATTGAGTTGGATGCGTGCTTGGCCACGCAGTCATGGGTAAACGGGGAGTACAGGAGAGTGTTGAGAATGCA
The DNA here is from genome assembly GCA_030435695.1 of Brachymystax lenok tsinlingensis. Taxonomy (NCBI): domain Eukaryota; kingdom Metazoa; phylum Chordata; class Actinopteri; order Salmoniformes; family Salmonidae; genus Brachymystax; species Brachymystax lenok. The sequence continues at coordinate 36,416,007 of CM059786.1, read as the reverse complement.
CCCTTGTGGGACCCCAGTGTTGAGGATCAGCAGGGTGGAGATGTTGTTTCCTACCCTCACCACCTGGGGCCGGCCCGTCAGGAAGTCCAGGACCCAGTTGCACAGGGCTGGGTCGAGACCTAGGGTCTCGAGCTTAATGACGAGCTTGGAGGGAACTATGGTGTTAAATGCTGAGCTGTAGTTGATGAACAGCATTCTTACATAGGTATTCCTCTTGTCCAGATGGGTTAGGGCAGTATGCAGTGGCATTGCGATTGCGTTGTCTGTGGACCTATTGGGACGGTAAGCAAATTGGAGTGGGTCCAGGGTGTCTGGCAGGATGGAGGTGATATGATCCTTGACTAGTCTCTCAAAGCACTTCATGATGACTGTTATGAATGAATTCATATGATTTATATGTTTAATGATGACTAAATGATTTATACGTTTAATGTAATGATAATACAATAACTAACAGTATTTTACCCTGTCTCTGTATAAACAACCTGAATGTGTGTGTGTAGGAAAGTAGGAACTGATAACAGGAACAGCTTGTGAAAAACAACTTGTGACCACTGTGAAACTAAGAACTTCTTGTGAGAACAACTAGATAAGAAAGGCCTCCCTGTCCTCGGGAGGGGAGGAACGGCTATGAGCTGTCCAAATTGACTTCTGTTGTAAAGTTGTTATGCCGATGAATGTGAACTGTAGGAAAATATTATTTCCTAGAGAGAGTGGGGCATTTGTATATTGGTGTTCAGCTTAAAGCTTATACAGTATAAAAAGACTGTGTTCACATTTTGTTGGCAGAGCTCTCGTGAATAAACATTTTGACATTTGACTATTGTAGACTGGGCTTCCGTCTGTTTAATTTCAACCAGTATCTTACAAATTCTGGGTTAAAGACGGACTTGTTTAATTGAAGTTCAGTTTATGAACATTGAGTACAAAATTATCATAACAATGACGGAAGTGAGTGCTACAGGGCGATAGTCATTTAGCTCAGTTACCTTCGCTTTCTTGGGAACAGGAACAAAGGTGGCCCTCTTGAAGCATGTGGGAACAGCAGACTGGGATAGGGACTGATTGAATATGTCCGTAAACACACCAGCCAGCTGGTCTGCGCATGCTCTGAGGACACGGCCAGGGATGTCATCTGGGCCAACAGCCTTGCGAGGGTTAACACATTTAAATGTTTTCCTCATGTTGGCTGCGGTGAAGGAGAGCCCGCAGGTTTTGGTAGCGGGCCATGTCGGTGGCACTGTATTGTCCTCAAAGCGAGCAAAGAAGTTGTTTAGTTTGTCTGGGAGCAGGACGTCGTGGTCCGCGACGGGGCTGGTTTTCTTTTTGTAGTCCGTGATTGACTGTAGACCCTGCCACATTCCTCTCGTGTCTGAGCCGTTGAATTGTGACTACTTTGTCTCTATATAGACGCTTAGCTTGTTTGATTGCCTTGCAGAGGGGAATAGCTACACTGTTTGTATTCAGTCATGTTTCCGGTAGCCTTACCCTGGTTAAAAGCAGTGGTTCGCGCTTTCAGTTTTGTGCGAACGCTGCCATCAATCCACGGTTTCAATTTGGGGAAGGTTTTAATAGTTGCCATGGGTACAACATCACCAATGCACTTGCTAATAAACTCGCTCACCGAATCAGCGTATACATCAATGTTGTTGTCCGACGCTATGCGGAACATATCCCAGTCCACGTGCTCAAAGCAATCTTGCAGCATGGAATCAGATTGGTCGGACCAGCGTTGAACAGACCTGAGCACGGGCGTTTCCTGTTTTAGTTTCTGTCTGTAGGCTGGGAGCAACAAAATGGAGTCGTGGTGTTTCCAAATCAGATACAAAAATTAACAGCCTTTTTCGACAAATTGATTTGTGTGTGAACATTTTTCCTAATAAAATATACCTAATACCAGTGAATGCAGTTTTTGTGAACTAGAAACTGAATCTATTGAACACTTATTCTGTAATTGTTTACATAGTGAGGTGTTCTGGACTGATGTAAAACTATCTTGGAAACAAAATGCATTAAACCATAGAAATATCTAAGTTTGACATATGGTTTTACTACAGTGATTCCGCAATTGCCTGTCAGTATGTTATAAATCTCTATTTTATTAGGAAATTTTTTCACACACAAATCAATTTATGTCGAAAAAGGCCGTACATTTTTGTATCTGATTTGGAAAACTATTTAGAATCATTTGAACGTATACAAAATTAAATGTCTAAAAAATGCATTCGCTACATGTCTGTATTTGATATAATGTGGATTTGTATTTAGTTGTCTTCGATTTCTTTGTGTAGTTCCTCTGGTTGTTCTGTTTTGCATGTTACTGTTTAATAAAATAAATTAATACAGCAACCAGCCTACGTCCATCTATTCGAAGGTAATCTGATTTCTATGCATGCACTTTGATTTTAGAAACTGGTGTGCAGACTAACAAAACACATTCAATAATGTACAGGGGCGCCAGGCAGAGGAATGTCTTAACAAATGTATGGGATTTACTGTAAAGATATGTAATTTAACTGTAATATTGTATTGCCTTTTAATGTGCCATGAACACAAATATGCTGTTTTCATCAGATTTTTAAATCACTTCAAAAGGTAGGTTACCTTCAAATCAAACTTTATTTGTCACCTGTGCCGAATACAACATCTGTAGACCTTACCGTGAAATGCTTACTTACAAGCCCTCAACCAACAATGCAGTTCAAGAAAGATAGAAGAAAATATTTACCAAATAAACTAAAGTAATTCTTTTTTTTAAAGTAACACAAAATAACGAGGCTATGTACTGGTACCGAGTCAATGCGTGGGATTAAAATGGATTTAATTATCATTTGTTGTCAATGATCTACACACAATACTCTAATGTGAAAGATTTGTATTTTATTTTTTAATATTAACGAAAAATAAAACACTAAGATTAGATCAGTATTCCCCCTTCTGAGTCAATCCATGTTAGAAACACCTTTGGCAGCGATTACAGCTGTGAGTCTTCTTGTGTAAATCTCATAAGAGCTTTACACACCTGTATTGAGCAAAATTTGCCTGTTATTCTTTTCAAAATTCTTCAAGCTTTTTAGCCCCGGACAAGCACGCCTGATTCAACTTGTCAACTAATCATCAAGCCCTCAATGAGTTGAATCAAGTGAGTTTGTCCGGGGCTACAACAAAAATAAATGTATGCTGTTGGGGATGCTGTAGTTGGAAAACAATGCTCTGGTTAACCCTATATTCATACAGACTCACAATATATTGACAACGGTCTCTTTTATTTTACAGTTTTTTTCGACTCCAAAGCCCAGAAAAAGCTTCTACATCTACTGTATGGTGATGTGGGTAAGTATAGTAGCTGCTGCCACTATAGTATTACATTTATGATGCTTCTCTGTTGACTTTATTGCACATGTGGAATGATTCCCTCTCAAATTCCGTCTTTCTCTGTTTTATTTATAGGTACAGGGAAAACAATGGTTATGGACATGTTCTACTCACGTGGAGACAGCGAAGAAAAAGAGGGTTCATTTTCATGGCTTTATGTTGGAAAAAAAGGAGATAAATAAAACAGGATTAGGGCTGTCAAAGTTAAGCCGTTAATAAACGCTTTAACGCATCGTTGCCATTTTCCTCTACGACCCTCACAAGTGTCGGGACCAGCCTGAAGTCGGTCCCGTCGATGTACCAACTAGTGTCTTTTTGTGTGTGAACCGTTTGGACTCATCTGAAGGTAAAAAATGAATTTAAGTATGAAGGTAGTTTTATGCCTATCCAAAAAAGATAAATATTTGACTGTCTCTTCTGCCATTTATGACTGTTATTCAATGTGTTTCTCTGGGCTTTGTGCCTTCTCTTCTTTTGTATCGCGAGTGGCGTAGCGGTCTAAGGCACTGCATCTCAGTGCTAGAGGTGTCACTACAGACCCTGGTTCGATTCCAGGCTGTATCACAACCGGCCGTGATTGGGAGTCCCATAGGGCGGCGCACAATTGACCCAGTGTCGTGCGGTTTAAGGTTCGTCATTTCAAAAAGGAATTTCTTAACTGACTTGCCTAGTTAAATAAAGGTTAAATAAAAAAGTTTACATACACCTTAACCAAATACATTTAAGTTTTTCACAATTCCTGACATTTAATCTTAGTAAAAATTCCCTGTCTAAGGTCAGTTAGGATCACCACTTTATTTTAAGAATGTGAAATGTCAGAATAATAGTAGAGAGTGATTTATTTCCGCTTTTATTTCTTTCATCACATTCCCAGTGGGTCAGAAGTTTACATACACTCAAGTATTTGGTAGCATTGCCTTTAAATTGTTTAACTTGGGTCAAATGTTTCGGGTAGCCTTCCACAAGCTTCCCACAATAAGTTGGGTGAATTTTGACCCATTCCTCCTGACAGAGCTGGTGTAACTGAGTCAGGTTTGTAGGCCTTCTTGATCGCACACACTTCTTCAGTTCTTCCTACAAGTTTTCTATAGGATTGAGGTCAGGGCTTTGTGATAGCCACTCCAATACCTTGACTTTGTTGTCCTTAATCCATTTTGCCACAACTTTGGAAGTATGCTTGGGGTCATTGTCCATTTAAGACCCATTTGTGACCAAGCTTTAACTTCCTGACTGATGTCTTGAGATGTTGCTTCAATATATCCTAAAATTTTCCTTTCCTCATGATGCCATCTATTTTGTGAAGTGCACCCGTCCCTCCTGCAGCAAAGCACCCCCACAACATGATGCTGCTACCCCCGTGCTTCACAGTTGGGATGGTGTTCTTCGGCTTGCAAACCTCCCCCTCTTTCCTCCAAACATAACGATGGTCATTATGGCCAAACAGTTCTATTTTTGTTTCATCAGACCAGAGGACATTTCTCCAAAAAGTACGATCTTCGTCCCCATGTGCAATTGCAAACCGTAGTCTGGCTTTTTTTATGGCGGTTTTGGAGCAGTGGCTTCTTCCTTATTGAGCGGCCTTTCAGGTTATATCGATATAGGACTTGTTTTACTGTTGATATAGATACTTTTGTACCTGTTTCCTCCAGCATCTTCACAAGGTCCTTTGCTGTTGTTCTGGGATTGATTTGCACTTTTTGCACCAAAGTACGTTCATCTCTAGGGGGTCGAGGAGGTCTTGGCTGATTTCTTTTGATTTTTCCATGATGTCAAGCAAAGAGGCACTGGGTTTGAAGGTAGGCCTTGAAATACATCCACAGGTACACCTCCAATTGACTCAAATGATGTCAATTAGCCTATCAGAAACTTCTAAAGCCATGACATAATTTTCTGGAATTTTCCAAGCTGTTTAAAGGCACAGTCAACTTAGTGTATGTAAACTTCTGACCCACTGGAATTGTGATACAGTGAATTATAAGTGAAATAATCTGTAAACAATTGTTGGAAAAATTACTTGTGTCATGCACAAACTAGATGTCCTAACCGACTTGCCAAAACTATAGTTTGTTAACAAGAAATTTGTGGATTTAATGACTACAACATAAGTGTATTTAAAACTTCCGACTGTAGATGTAGCCGCTGAGGTTGTTTGATTAACATTGTTGGATGCACTTGTATTTGGTGAGTTGCTGAGAACTAGCATGGTCCCAGATCTGGCTAAAGGGGAACTCCCAGTCTCAGTAAACCGCTCCGCCTTGCTTTCTCCAGGTACGAGTGGTGATTCTGGCCGATCGCCCTCCGGATCACAACCCCGGCCAACAGCTCTGCACCCCCGCAGCAACTGGCCCAAGCCCCCTCCCCCTCCGCTTCCAGACAGCTGATGTTCTGAAAGAGCTGCAAAATATGGATCCCTACAAATCAGCTGGGCTAGGCAATCTGGACCCTCTCTTCCTACAATTATCCGCTGCCACTGTTTCAACCCCTATTACTAGTCTGTTCAATCTCTCTTTCGTATCGTCTGAGATTCCTAAAGATTGGAAAGTAACTGCGGTCATCCCCCTCTTCAAAGGGGGAAGACACTCTAGACCCAAACTGTTACAGACCTATGTCCATCCTGCCATGCCTTTCTAAAGTCTTTGAAAGCCAAGTGAACAAACAGATCACAGACCATTTCGAATCCCACCGTACCTCCTCCGCTATGCAATCCGGTTTCAGAGCTGGTCATGGGTGCACCTCAGCCACGCTCAAGGTCCTAAACGATATCATAACCGCCATTGATAAAAGACAGTACTGTGCAGCCGTCTTCATCGACCTGGCCAAGGCTTTCGACTCTGTCAATCACCGTATTCTTATCGGCAGACTCAACAGCTTTGGTTTCTTTAATGACTGCCTCGCCTGGTTCACTAACTACTTCTCAGCTAGAGTTCCGTGTGTCAAATCGGAGGGCCTGTTGTCCGGACCTCCACTCCTTCCGTGGCCTCCAACTGCTCTTAATTGCTAGTAAAATGAAATGCATGCTCTTCAACCGATCGCTGCCCGCACCCGGCCGCCCGACTAGCATCATTACTTTGGACAGTTCTGACTTAGAATATGTGGACAACTATAAATACCTAGGTGTCTGGCTAGACGGTAAACTCTCCTTCCAGACTCATATTAAGCATCTCCAATCCAAAATTAAATCTAGAATCGGCTTCCTATTTCACAACAAAGCCTCCTTCAATCATGATACCGAACATACCCTTGTAAAACTGAGTATACTACCGATCCTTGACTTCGGCAATGTAATTTACAAAATAGCCTCCAACACTGTACTCAGCAAATTGGATGCAGTCTATCACAGTGCCATCCGTTTTGTCACCAAAGCCCCATATACTACCCACCACTGCGACCTGTATGCTCTCGTTGGCTGGTCCTCGCTACATATTTGTCGCCAAACCCACTGGCTCCAGGTCATCTATAAGTCTTTGCTAGGTAAAGCTTCGCCTTATCTCAGCTCACTGGTCACCATAGCAACACCCACCCGTAGCACGCGGTCCAGCTGGTATATTTCACTGGTCATCCCCAAAGCCAACACCTCATTTGGCCGCCTTTCCTTCCAGTTCTCTGCTGCCAATGACTGGAACGAATTGCAAATATCACTGAAGTTGGAGACTTATATCTCCCTCACTAACTTCAAGCATCATCTGTCAGAGCAGCTTACCGATCGCTGCAGCTGTACACAGCCCATCTGTAAAGGGGTGGCAGGTAGCCTAGTGGTTAGAGTGTTGTAACCGGAAGGTTGCAAGTTCGAATCCCCGAGCTGACAAGGTGAAAATCGGTCGTTCTTCCCCTGAACAAGGCAGTTAACCCACTGTTCCCCGGGCGCCGAAGACGTGGATGTCAATTAAGGCAGCCCCCCGCACCTCTCTGATTCAGAGGGGTTGGGTTAAATGCGGAAGACACATTTCAGTTGAAGGCATTCAGTTGTACAACTGACTAGGTACCCCCCTTTCCCCTTAAATAGCCCATCCAACCAACTATCTACCTCATCCCCATATTTGTTTTTGTTTTTCTGCTCTTTTGCACACCAGTATTTCTACTTGCACCTCGTCATCTGCACATCTATCACTCCAGTGTAAATTCCTGAATTGTAATTACTTCGCCACCATGTCCTATTCTTTGCCTTACATCCTTACTTCATTTGCACACACTGTATACAGATTTTTCTATTGTGTTATTGACTGTACGTTTGTTTATTCCATGTGTAACTCTGTGTTGTTGTTTTTGTCGAACTGCTTTGCTTTATCTTGGCCAGGTCGCAGTTGTAAATGAGAACTTGTTCTCAGCTGGCCTACCTGGTTAAATAAAGTAGATGTGTGTGTGTGTGTGTGTGTGTGTGTGTATATATATTTTAAACATCTTTGTACACAATGAGATTCACAAACACCACCATCATGAACTCATGGCTGACCTCGACCTAAAAAGGTTAATAATTGCTCCAGTATTTTATTGATCTCAAAATTCTGCAATGGCAAACATTTGAGCAGAATCAACACTTCCCTGCATTTTATGTCGGCTTGCAAATTTGACCTATCACAGCACTATTTCCACATAAAACAGTCAAACCCTCGCAAAATTATCGCATAAAACTGATCCAACACACAGTACAAAAAGAGTTTCAACCAATCAATTTCAACCAATCACTACGCATCTATTTGACCTGCTACTGGTCACTATTACTGCTGTTTACATGTGTATATATTACCACTAGTATATTACCATCAGTATTTATATATTCCTGTTACCAGTCACTTTTCAGCCCTGTTTACATGTATATATTACTACTAGTATATTACCAGCAGTATTTATATATTCCTGCTACGTCACTTTTCAGCCCTGTTTACATGTATATATTACTACTAGTATATTACCATCAGTATTTATATATTCCTGTTACCAGTCACTTTTCAGCCCTGTTTACATGTATATATTACCACTAGTATATTACCATCAGTATTTATATATTCCTGCTACTGGTCATTATTACTGCTGTTTACATGTATATATTACCACTAGTATATTACCATCAGTATTTATATATTCCTGCTACGTCACTTTTCAGCCCTGTTTACATGTATATATTACTACTAGTATATTACCACCAGTATTTATATATTCCTGCTACGTCACTTTTCAGCCCTGTTTACATGTATATATTACTACTAGTATATTACCATCAGTATTTATATATTCCTGCTACCAGTCACTTTTCAGCCCTGTTTACATGTATATATTACCACTAGTATATTAACATCAGTATTTATATATCGGCAATAAAATAAACGTCCTCTCACTGTCAACTACGTTTATTTTCAGCAAACTTAACGTGTAAATATTTGTATGAACATAAGATTTAACAACTGAGATATAAACTGAACAGGTTCCACAGACATGTGACTAACAGTAATGGAATAATGTCTCCCTGAACAAAGGGGGTTCAAAATCAAAAGTAACAGTCAGTATCTGGTGTGGCCACCAGCTGCATTAAGTACCAAAGTGCATCTCCTCCTCATGGACTGCACCAGATTTGCCAGTTTTTTGCTGTGAGATGTTGCCCCACTCTTCCACCAAGGCACCTGCAAGTTCCCGGACATTTCTGGGGGGAATGGCCATAGCCCTCATCCTCCGATCCAACAGGTCCCAGACGTGCTCAATGGGATTGAGATCGGGCTTTTCGCTGGCCATGGCAGAACACTGACATTCCTCTCTTGCAAGAAATCACGCACAGAACGAGCAGTATGGCTGGTGGCATTGTCATGCTGGAGGGTCATGTCAGGATGAGCCTGCAGGAAGGGTATCACATGAGGGAGGAGGATGTCTTCCCTGTAACGCACAGCGTTGAGATTGCCTGCAATGACAACAAAGCTCAGTCCGATGATGCTGTGACACACCGCCCTCGACCCTCCACCTCCAAATCGATCCTGCTCCAGAGTACAGGCCTCGGTGTAACGCTCATTCCTTCAACAATAAACACAAATCCGACCATCACCCCCTCGTCAGTGAAGAGCACTTTTTGCCAGTCCTGTCTGGTCCAGCAATGGTGGGTTTGTGCCCATAGGCGACGTTGTTGCCGGTGATGTCTAGTGAGGACCTGCCTTATAACAGGCCTACAAGCCCTCAGTCCAGCCTCTCTGTCTATTGCGGACAGTCCTATTACTGATGGAGGAATTGTGCGTTCCTGGTGTAACTCGGGCAGTTGTTGTTGCCATCCTGTACCTGTCCCGCAGGTGTGATGTTCGGATGTACCGATCCTGTGCAGGTGTTGTTACACGTTGTCTGCCACTGCGAGGATGATCAGCTGTCCGTCCTGTCCCCCTGTAGTCTTAGGCGTCTCACAGTACGGACATTGCAATTTATTGCCCTGGCCACATCTGCAGTCCTCATGCCTCCTTGCAGCATGCCTAAGGCACGTTCACGCAGATGAGCAGGGACCCTGGGCATCTTTCTTTTGGTGTTTTCCAGAGTCAGTAGAAAGGCCTCTTTTTAGTGTCCTAGTCTTTCATAACTGTGACCTTAATTCCCTACCGTCTGTAAGCTGGTAGTGTCTTAACGACCGTTCCACAGGTGCATGTTCATTAATTGTTTATGGTTCATTGAACAAGCATGGGAAACAGTGTTTAAACCCTTTACAATGAAGTTATTTGGATTTTTAAGAATTATCTTTGAAAGACAGGGTCCTGAAAATGAATGAACGAGGTCTACACTCCAGTCCAGTTGGTGGCAGTAATGCACCTTAAAGTTGGTTGGCAACCGACATATAAAATCCACAGAAGAAGAAAGATGAATGTGGAGAGATTAATCAAAGAAAATGTAATACAAACTAACTAGGTTTCCCATTTTTATCTGTGGATTAATTGCCAGAGTAAAGAATAGCCCAAAATGTGTCAAAATTCTACAACGATCCAGCAAAAAAAAGGACCATATGCATTTCAGATAAAATAACAACCAAATGTTTATCTCCCAGGACAAATTAGCTATCAACAGCAATCTAGCTAAATGCCAATGAATGTTTAATGTGTGTTTCGACCTGTCCCCAAACTAATATAGTTGGTTCACAATGGTTTTTGGTATATTAACCTGCGTGTCTTGAACGTGTCGGGTGCAAATAGAAAATATCAACATGCGCACGATGGCGCACGCAGATTCAAATCAAAATCAAATCAAATTTTATGTGTCACATACACATGGTTAGCAGATGTTAATGTGAGTGTAGCGCAATGCTTGTGCTTCTAGTTCTGACCATGCAGTAGTATCTAACAAGTAATCTAACAAATTCACAACAACTATCTTATACACACAAGAGTAAAGGAATGAATACGGGTATGTACATATAAATATATGGATGAGCGATGGCTGATCGGCGTAGGCAAGATGCAGTAGATGGTATGGAGTACAGTATATACATATGAAATGAGTAAAGTAGGATATGTAAACATTATATAAATGGCATCATTTAAAGTGGCTAGTGATACATTTATTTCATCCAATTATAATTATTAAAGTGGCTAGAGATTTGAGTCGATGGCCGAATGGCATAGGCAAGATTCAGTAGATGGTTTAGAGTACAGTGTATACATTTGATATGAGTAATGTCGGATATGTAAACATTATATACAAAATTGTTTAAAGTGGCTAGTGATACATTTGTTACATCCAATTCCTATTTTTAAAGTGGCTAGAGATTTAAGTCAGTATGTTGGCAGCAGCCACTCAATGTTAGTGATGGCTGTTTAACAGTCTGATGGCCTTGAGGTAGAAGCTGTTTTTCAGTCTCTCGGTCCCAGCTTTGATGCACCTGTACTGACCTTGCTGTTTTTCAGTCTCTCGGGTCCCAGCTTTGATGCACCTGTACTGACCTCGCCTTCTGGATGATAGCAGGGTGAACAGGCAGTAGCTCGGGTGGTTGTTGTCCTTCCTGTGACATCGGAAGGCCAAAAAGATCATCTGAGACGGTTTGATCGGAATGTGAGAAGGTATGGATTCAAGCCTTTGACTTTACTTAGCCATTGCACTTTACAAACTGACCATATGGTCCTCCCGAGTGGTGCAGTGGACTAATGCAGTGCTAGCTGTGCAGCCAGCTGCGACCGGGAGACCCATGGGGCGGCGCACAATCGGCCCAGCGTTGTCCGGGTTAGGGGAGGGTTTGGCTGGCAGGGATGTTCCTGTCCCATTGCAACTCCTGTGGCGGGCCGGGCGCGCAGGTGTACGGTTCTTCCTCAAACACATTGGTGTGGCTGGCTTCTGGGTTAAGCAGGCATTGTGTCAAGCAGTGCGGCTTGGCTGGGTTGTGTTTCGGAGGACGCATGGCTCTCGACCTTCACCTCTCTCTCGAGTCAGTATGGGAGTTGCAGCGATGAGACAGGACTGTAACTACCAACTGGATACCACACAATTGGGGAAAAAGGGGTCAAATAATAAAAACATAATAAATAAATAAAATAAATAATAATACAAACTGACCATATTGTACAGAATATTTAAAAATTAAACCTCTGGTATCCGTTGATTTCTTTCTATATTTTAGTCATTTACATTTACTATGTATGCAGTACATGTACATGTACAGTAGCTAGCGGGTAAGTAGTGTGAATGGCATTTGCAAAGAAGTCTTCAAGGGAATCCACTTGTACAAATGGAACTCCTGGTTTGAGGTGCATTGCTATTTTATTTGATTGAAATCTGGTGATGAAAAGGATTGTCTATTTTAATAAGTGATGTACTGTATTATTTAATTAAAACGATCACTAAGAGAGAACTACTACAGTAGGGTGAATAATATCATAGATGTATTTAAGGATGCTTGTCTCATGTTGAAGGCAACATCCTGCCACCTACCTTCATAATTTTACGCTTTATTTAGGAAACAGAGATTACTGTAGCCTGAGTGTCAGTCTGTGATGTGCTTTCATGTCACCGCTTTGTCACTAATTGTCATGGCAAACAATTGGTTTGACAATAAGCAATGGAGTTGGCATGAGCACAAACAGATCTGGGACCAAGCTATAGAAGGAGACAACAGATCTGGGCCCAGGCTATAGAAGGAGACAACAGATCTGGGAGCAGGATATAGAAGGAGACAACCGATCTGGGACCAGGCTATAGAAGGAGACAACAGATCTGGGAGCAGGCTATAGAAGGAGACAACAGATCTGGGAGCAGGCTATAGAAGGAGACAACAGATCTGGGACCAGGCTAGGAAACATAGATTACTGGGCATAACCTTGTAGTTTTAGACATGGTGACATATCTTGTCTGTGCAGTACCTTGTGTAATTTTGCCCTCCAATGCGATTTCATGATCATAATAGTATTGTAATTATTATTTTAAATATCAAGTAAATACCTCTGTAGAATTATGATGACACGTCACTGTATTAAAGCTGCAATATGTAACTTTTTGGGTGACCTGACCCAATTCACATAGAAATTGAGTTATAGATCTGTCATTCTCATTGGAAGCAAGTATACGAAGTGGTAGATATGTTCTATGTGTGGTTAATTCTATGTTTTCCATTCTTAAGTTTCATTTTTGGTAGTTTTACTTAAGGTTTTGTACACTAACTTCCACCAGCTGAAAATATAATATTTTTGGTTATTAAAATATATTTCACAGCGGTTTAGATGGTACAATGATTCTCTACATTCTGAGTGCTTGTTTTGTCACATAAATGGAAATTAGACTAACTATTTTATTCCTGCATATTGCGCCTTTAAAATATATTATTGTGCTGTGTTCACGTACTAGTCTGAACTAGGAAACTCGGATGAGCTAAATCATTGAACGCAGCACTTGATTAACTACAACCAGTAGCAAGTCGGAAATTGTTGAGTTCCGACTAGCACATGAACGCGGCATTAGTATGTTGCGTTCACTTAACGTCACTTGAAATGTTCCAACCTGTCAATGTGATGCGATACAGCGTGTCTCTTTAAAAGCCGATTCCTTTAGCGCAGGTCTGTTCTGTCTTCAGGGACTACTAGTTGCTAGGCTAATTGTATTGTACTACAGTGCTGGTAGCTAGTTAGGGATGGCCTTGGAGGTTGTGTGTGTGGTGTGCACGGCTACTCGAGATGAGGCGAGGTAGCGTAGAGTCACAGACGGAGCGAATGTTTTATTTATTCGAATTTCGACATGCAACATTTTGTAAGTAGCTTAACTCTACAATTGGACTCGGTGCAAATGCTGAAAATGTCTCGATGGTAACCAGTAGCTAGCTCACTGGAGGCAGGGAAAGAAAGCTCTCGGTGGTGCTCTGCTCATAGCTAAACGAATAATAAAGGACTTCGAAAGGAAATGGTCAAGATGGCAGCTGCATTCGGAATGTGAAGGTGCTAGTTTTACATTTTGATGTAACCCGCATATTGGACATGGTAAAGAAACACGGTCAAACGGAACGCTGTTCATTGAGTAACTAACGTTATCTATTCATTGAGGACGCGCTACACGCCATTCTCAAGATAGGCGATGAAATTATATTGAATCCCTTAACGTATGTATATATATTTTTTTTACAAAGTACAAACAAACGCTGCAGTACTAGCTCAATGCACATAAAACAAGGGACTTTTAAATCGAGCCATCAATTTTGCTGCGATCAGCAGAGAGAAGACAGTCGACTGGACGCACGTGGAGTTCTATTATCAGCTGGAGGTGTGGAATGTGGGTACTATTTATTGTACTCATTGTTTTAATGAGTGGTAATGTCATGCAGATAGTATGCATGATAACCAAACAAATAGCATTTTATTAATGGAATGCAATTTTGTTAATCAGTGTATACGGAATACAAGCGACAAACCAAGGAGAGGAATATGGCTGAAGTACCGCACAATGATATTGACATCGATCCAGACTTCGAGCCCCAGAAACGACCGAGGTCTTGTACCTGGCCTCTGCCTCGACTCGAGTCCAACACAGGGAAGCCCGAATCGAACGATGACATCATCCCCGAGGACGAGGAGGATTATGTCACAGCGCCCAGCATCTCTAGCTCCACTCCTGTCAACAATGTGAATGGTGGCTTAATTTTACCTCCGCACACAAATAACTTATCTGAACACCAAACCATCCTCACCATCACTAAGAAAGAAGTGCTAACTTCAAAAGAGGAGGCCGGGTCTTCACAGACGACACATGCTATCACAGCTCTCAATGGCCTGGCCTCCCAACCTAGGAAGTCCTCAGCTCGGAGGAATGCCTGGGGGAACTACTCCTATGCGGACCTCATCACCCAGGCCATAGAGAGCTCCCCTGACCAGAGGCTGACGTTAGCCCAGATCTATGAATGGATGGTAAGATCCGTCACTTACTTCAAGGACAAAGGGGACAGCAACAGCTCTGCAGGCTGGAAGGTAAGCAGTGGGAGTGGGGTGACATCACTGATATGGTAACGATACGTTTAGTCAGAACACTAACAAAGCGCTGTGTGACCGAGCCCATGTGTTTTAAAGGTACACTGTCATCTGAAGGTGGCGTCTGAATTGATAAAGAAATACATTGCTTTCACTTGCAGTAAACTCACCTTTTTGGTACATAGTATACATATTGTAGCGGACAGGTGCGCACACACACGTTAAATACTTTATTTGAATCACATTACACCAAGAAGTATTCCAACATTTTAAAGATTCATTCAAACAGACTCTCAGATGCATTCAATCACATGTATACCAAGGACCACAGTATGATATTATGTTAGACCATGTCCCTCGGTATTAGATGAGATGGGGTTAGGCCCTAAATTGCATGAGGCCATAGTGTTCTTTAATGATAACCAACTAAGATTGGACAGTGTATGGCTGCCTGATTTTAAGAATGAAGCACTGCCCAGGGACCCCCCGGCCCCCCGCAGATATCATTGATGACTGTTGCCAGCAGCTCTCCTGTCACCTCATGACGCAGTGTTGTACTGTAATAGAAAAATATGCACCCATTGTCATTCAGCCCTCTTGATGAAGACCATTCAGAGAAATTCAGGACAATCCGGTGTTGTCTCGTGTTTAGGACAGAACCATATACAGTACATTCGGAAAGTATTCAGACCCCTTGACTTTTTCCAAATTTTGTTTGCTTATTCTAAAATGTACTTAAATAAAAATCCTCATCAATCTACACATCTACAATTTAGCAATTAACACTGGAGTGATAGATGAGCAGAAGATGAATGTGCAAGTAGAGATACTGGGGTGCAAAGGAGCAAAACAAAAAATAACAATATGGGGATGAGGTAGTTGGGGGAGGTTATTTACAGATGGGCTATGTACAGGTGCAATGATCGTTAAGCTGCTCTGACAGCTGATGCTTAAAGTTAGTGAGGGAGATATGAGTCTCCAGCTTCACTTAATTATTATTATTTTTTTGCAATTCGTTCCAGTCATTGGCAGCAGAGAACTGGAAGGAAAGACGGCCAAATGAGGAGTTGGCTTTGTGGGTGACCAGTGAAATATACCTGCTAGAGCGCGTGCTACGGGTGGGTGCTGCTATGGTGACTAGTGAGCTGAGCTAAGGTGGAGCTTTACCTAGCAAAGACCTATAGATGACCTGGAGCCAGTGGGTTTGGCAACGAATATGTAGCGAGGACCAGCCAACGAGAGCATACAGGTCGCAGTGGTGGGTAGTATATGGGGCTTTGGTGACAAAACGGATGGCACTGTGATAGACTGCATCCAATTTGCTGAGTAGTGTTGGAGGCTATTTTGTGAATGACATCGCCGAAGTCAAGGATCAGCAGGATAGTCAGTTTTACAAGGGTATTTTTGGCAGCATGAGTGAAGGATGCTTTGTTGTGAAATAGGAAGCCGATTTAATAATTTTGGTTTGGAGATGCTTGATGTGAGTCTGGAAGGAGAGTTTACAGTCTAACCAGACACCTAGGTATTTGTAGTTGACACACTGAACTCTGTCTGAGAAGTAGTTGGTGAACCAGGCGAGGCAGTCATTTGAGAAACTAAGGCTGTTGAGTCTGCCGATAAGAATGTGGTGATTGACAGAGTTGAAAGCCTTGGCCAGGTCAATGAAGACTGCTGCACAGTACTGTCTTTTATCAATTGCGGTTATATCGTTTAGGACCTTGAGTGTGCCTGAGGTGCACCCATGACCAGCTCGGAAACCAGATTGCGTAGTGGAGAAGGTACGGTGGAATTTGAAATGGTCTGTGATCTGTTTTAACTTGGCTTTCGAAGACTTTAGAAAGGCAGGGTAGGATGGATATTGGTCTGTAACAGTTTGGGTCTAGGGTGTCTCCTCCTTTTGAAGAGGGGGATGACCATGGCAGCTTTCCAATCTTTAGGGATCTCAGACGATACGAGAGGTTGAACAGGCTAGTAATAGGGGTTGCAACAATTGCGGCGGATCATTTTAGAAAGAGAGGATCCAGATTGTCTAGCCCAGCTGATTTGTAGGGGTCCATATTTTGGATTTGGGTGAGATATCACATTTTACACAAGTATTCAGACCTTTTACTCAATACTTTGTTGAAGCACCTTTGGCAGCGATTATGACCTAGAGTTTCTCCAATTCTTCTCTGCAGATCCTTTCAAGCTCCGTCAGGTTTGTTGGGGAGTGTCGCAGCACAGCTATTTTCAGGTCTCTCCAGAGATGTTCGACCGTGTTCAAGTCCAGGCTCTGGCTGTGCCACTCAAGGACATTCAGACTTGTACAGAAGCCACTTATGCCATGTCTTGGCTGTGTGCTTAGGGTCGTTGTCCTGTTGGAATGTGAACCTTTGCCCCAGTCTGAGAACCTGCTCCAGAGCGCTCAGGACTTCATCAAGGATCTCTTCCCTCAATCATGACTAGGCCCCCAGTAACTGCGACTGAAAAAATCCCCACAGCATGATGCTGCTACAACCATGCTTCACCGTAGGGATTGTGCCAAGTTTCCTCCATACGTGACGCTTGGCATTCAGGCCAAAGAGTTTACAGTTGAAGTCTGAAGTTTACATACACCTTAGCCAAATACATTTAAAACTCAGTTTTTCACAATTACTGACATTTAATCATAGTAAAAAATCATTGTCTTAGGTCAGTTAGGATCACCACTTCATTTTAAGAATGTGAAATGTCAGAATAATAGTAGGGTGATTTATTTCCGCTTTTATTTCTTTCATCACATTCCCAGTGAGTCAGAAGTTTACATCCACTCAATTAGTATTTGGTAGCATTGCCTTTAAATTGTTTAACTTGGGTCAAATGTTTTGGGTTGGGTAGCCTTCCACATGCTTCCCACAATAAGTTAGGTGAATTTTGGCCCATTCCTCCTGACAGAGCTGGTGTAACTGAGTCACGTTTGTAGGCCTCCTTGCTCGCACACGCTTCTTCAGTTCTGCCCACACATTTTCTATACAATTGAGGTCAGGGCTTTGATACCTTGACTTTGTTGTCCTTAAGCCATTTTGCTACAACTTTGGAATTATGCTTGGGGTCATTGTCCATTTGGAAGACTCATTTGCGACCAAGCTTTAACTTCCTGACTGCTGTCTTGAGATGTTGCTTCAATATATCCACATAATTTCCCTCCCTCATGATGCCATCTATTTTGTGAAGTGCACCAGTCTCTCCTGCAGCAAAGCACCCCACAACATGATGCTGCCACCCCCGTGCTTCATGGTTGGGATGGTGTTCTTCGGCCTCCAAGCCTCCCCCTCTTTCCTCCAAACATAACAATGGTCCTTACGGCCAAACCGTTCTATTTTTGTTTCATCAGACCAGAGGACATTTCTCCAAAAAGTATAATCTTTGTTACCCATGTGCAATTGAAAACCGTAGTCTGTCTTTTTTATGGCGATTTTGGAGCAGTGGCATCTTCCTTGCTGAGTGGCCTTTCAGGTTATGTCGATATAAGACTTGTTTTACTGTGGATATGGTCCCATGGTGTTTATACTTGCGTACTATTGTTTGTACAGATGAATGGGGTACTTTCAGGTGTTTGGAAATTGCTCCCAAGGACGAACCAGACGTGGAGGTCTACAATTTCTTTTGAGGTCTTGGCTGATTTCTTTAGATTTTCCCATGATGTCAAACAAAGAAGCATTGAGTTTGAAGGTAGGCCTTGAAATACATCCACAGGTACACCTCCAATTGACTCAAATTATGCCAATTAGCCTATCAGAAGCTAATAAAGCCATGACATAATTTTCTGGAATTTTCCAAGCTGTTTAAAGGCACAGTCAACTTAGTGTATGTAAACTTCTGACCCACTGGAATTGTGATACAGTGAAATAATCTGTCTGTAAACAATTGTTGGAAAAATGACTTGTCATGCACAAAGTAGATGTCCTAACCGACTTGCCAAAACTATAGTTTGTTAACAAGAAATGTGTGGATTTAATGACTACAACATAAGTGTATTTAAAACTTCCGACTGTAGATGTAGCCGCTGAGGTTGTTCGATTAACATTGTTGGATGCACTTGTATTTGGTGAGTTGCTGAGAACTAGCCTGGTCCCAGATCTGGCTAAAGGAGTACTCTCACTTGTATTTGGTGACAATTGTAAACAATTGTTGGAAAAATGACTTGTCATGCACAAAGTAGATGTCCTAACCGACTTGCCAAAACTATAGTTTGGCTACTTAGGGAGCACCAGCGCTCTAGTGGGCCATTCCCGACACTACCCGGTGAAATGTAAGGTGCCAAATTCAAAATCCAAAAGTTGAATTATTAAACATTCATCAATATACAAGTATTGCATAGTCATTAAAAGCTCTGCTTCTTGGCAATATCACAGCGTTGTCAGATTTCAAAAAGGCTTTACGGTGAAAGCACAACATTTGATTGTTTGAGGATAGCACCCCACATTTATGCATTAGCATAAATTCATATCCAGCGCGGGTCACACAAAACCCATTTATAAGAGCTAAAAAATATCACTTACCTTTCGAAGAACTTCTGCTGAGGGCTTCCCAAGTGTCCAACGAAGACATCCAATGGTTCTTTTGTTAGAAAAAGTCATTTATTATATCCATAAATCTCTGTTTGGTTGGCACGTTACGATCATAAAATCCACCGCTGAGTCGCCCATTGAACCGTGAAGAGAACACGTTCAAATGATACCAATACACTTTCTACAAACAAATCAAACATCATTTTTAATGTATCCTTAGGTATCCTTTTATATATATTTACTGTAATATTTAAACCGGATGATAACGTGAATAATAGGAAAGGAAAATAAAGTGGGGCGCACTCACAATCTCGCGCGTGTCAAACGTTGTAAACAAAAGTGGTCCCCTGACTACTTCCTCTTCCTATCTGTTCTGCTTACTGCTAGAACCTCCAGTCTTTGTATAAAGACTGTTGACATCTAGTGGAAGCCATAGGTACTGCAGTCTCAGTCCTAGGTAAAATACAAATGAATAGGCACAATGGAGAAGGTCATTTACAAAAAAAACTGCAAATCCGGATGGATTTTCCTCGGGTTTTTGCCTGCTATTTCAGTTATGTTATACGCACATACATTATTTTAACACTCTTATAAATTTCAGTGTTTCCTATCCAATACTACTAATTATGTGCATATCCTATTTTCTGGGCCTGAGTGGCAAGCATCTTACTTTGGGCACGCCAGACTCTCCAAAACCGTCACCTATGCTGCCGCTCCCTAAGAAGTTAACAAGAAATTTGTGGATTGGTTGAAATGCTTACGTTGGAGTCATTAAAACTAGTTTATGTAAACTTCCGACTTCAACTGGGTATCTTGGTTTTATCAGACCAGAGAAACTTGTTTCTCATGGTCTGAGAGTCTTCAGGTGCCTTTTGACAAACTCCAAGCGGGCTGTCATGTGCCTTTTTACTGAGGAGTGGGCTTCTGTCTGGCCGCTACCATAAATGCCTAATTGGCGGAGTGCTGCAGAGATGCTTGTCCTTCTGGAAGGTTCTCCCATCTCCACAGAGGAGCTCTGTCAGAGTGACCATCGGGTTCTAGAAACAGTCTTGATGGTTCCAAACTTCCATTTAAGAATTATGGAGGCCACTGTGTTCTCGGAACTTCAATGCTGCTTGTTTTGGTACCCTTCCCCAGATCTGTGCCTCGACACAATCCTGTTGAGGCTCTATGAACAATTCCTTCTCCTTGGCTTGGTTTTTGCTCTGACATGCACTCTCAACTGTGGGAACTTTTTATATAGACAGGTGTGTGTGCCTTTCCAAATCATGTCCAGTCTATTGAATTGACCACAGGTGGACTCCAAGTTGTAGACACATCTCAAGGATGATCAATAGAAAGAGGATGAGCCTGAGCTCAATTTCGGGTCTCATAGTAAAGGGTCTGAATTCTAATGTAAATAAAGTATTTCTTTTTAATACATTTGCAAAAATGTCTAAACCTGTTTTCGCTTTGTCATTATCAGGTATTGTGTGTAGATTGAGGAAAATATGTAATTGAATCAGTTTTAGAATACGGCTGTAATAAAATGTAGGAGAAGTCAGAGGGTCTGAATGCTTTCTGAATGCACTGTAGGCCTTCCTTATTGCTCTGGTTTGGTTGTGTTGGGCTATAGGCTAATTGTTCAGTTTTTCTTAGTTTTAGATCCAGGCTAGGATACTAGGATTCTATTTCTGACTGTAACACTGAGTGGAGAGTTCCTCAGACTGACAGTCATGTCAGGGGTCGTTACCACAACCACAAATTCATAAACCCTGCCTAGCTCTTAAAATTAGATTTTTAACCTTAACCACACTGCAAACCTTATGTCTAACCCTAGCTCTAAACTCTAGGTGGCATTCTGCCTTCTCCCAACAGTTTTCAGCCATTAGCTTGGCCACGACGGGCTCATGTGAACAATCATGGCTTTTGAAACGTATGGCTGTTGTCTTCCATCACCGATAAAGAATCCTTCAAATAAAACCGATACACTTACTGTAGCAGTTTTGCACAAATCCACACAGCTATATGGGTGACTTCACGAGTTACGTTTACACACAGGTGTTCAGAGTAGGCTAATTGGCACAGGTGGTCGCCTGACGTCTTCTGTTTGTTTTCTGTAAACATGGAGATTTGGCTGTGTGGGAACACTAACCCTATAAAGGTGTGTGTGTGTAGTAATTGAACCTTTTTTGTTTTTTGAGACTTATTTCTTGCTGATATACAAAATATGTTCTTTGTTTCCAAAACAGTACCGCAAGCGACGCGTGTTTACGTCAAGCGTCGGGGTGCTTAACAAAACTCCCCTGGTCAGAAGGTACTTTTGTCAGTAGTTTTTTTTTTGCCGTAGTACTACACAGCTGATTCAAATGATCAAAGCTTGATGATTAGTTGATTATTTTGAATCAGCTGTGTAGTGCTAGGGCAAGAACTAAAACTTGCTCTCCTTGGGGTCCCGAGGACTGAGTTTGGAGGAACCATGTAGTAAAGGACTTCTGGCCTGCAGGCCTCCATGCAAATCTCCAATCACAACAAATAAACACTCTTCTTGTAACGGGATCTTTGTCATTAGTTGAAACTTTTAATTGTTTTGTGCTCCCGAGAGGAGAAGCGGTCTAAGGCACTGCATTACAGCGCTAGAGGCGTCAGTACAGACCCTGGTTCAATTACAGGCTGTATCACAGCCGGCCATAATTGGGAGTCCCATAGGGCGGAGTAAAATTTACCCAGCGTTGTCCAGGTTAGGGTTTGGTCGGGGTAGACCGTCATTGTAAATAAGAATTTGTCCTTAACTGACTTGCCTTTTTTAAATAAATACAAAACTGCTAGTGAAAGATTAGGCTAGTGATTTATGTGGTTTAAGTGGATTTATTAGAACAGTTGTCAGTCACAAGATCATAAACACAAGTGTGTACCAAATGAGTCCCTTTTTATAGCGATCTACGTTTAAGGACCCATAGTGCTCGAAATATAAGGAATAGGCTGCCATTTGGGACATGACGAAGGATAGCTATGATGGTGAGTGAGAGCCATTCTTTATGTAAACCGGATCTATACAGCTGAGGATGAAAACAAAAGACTCACTACTAGTCCTCAACAGCCTAATCATACCTGGGAAGGGGAGTGCTCTTCCTTTTAGTTCTTCATCTGCCAATTCCCATTTTAGCAGTAATGTTTTTTTCAGGCTTCTCTTATTGTGCCCCCACTAACCCTGGGCTGTATTCATTAGTGCACACTGTTGCAAAATGTTTTGCGGTGTAAAAAAAAACAAGCATTTATTGGACGAGTTGAGGTAGTCCCTCTCCGTTTTGGCCCGTTTGCTTCCGCTTGGTTGGAAGTGAAAACACCCCAGGCCTCTTCTAGTGCCCTTATACCCTGGTGGTTAAACGCGGTCTAGTCTGTTGGTCTGCAAGGCTTTCTGCTCTCTCGTCTCCTGCCTCTGTTTCATTCCAGGGATTAGTTTGGCCTGGAAAACCAATCCATCCGTCATGGAATCAAGTCTAATGAAAGCTTCAGCTTTGCTGGATTGAAAGGGGGTGGCGGTCTGGGTTTGTAAATAACCTAGGTTTGTAAACTGTTACAACTGTTGGAAATGCGTAATAGAGGTTTGTCTCCATCTAAATGAGATTTTATTGGTCACATACACATACAGTGGGGAAAAAAGTATTTAGTCAGCCACCAATTGTGCAAGTTCTCTCACTTAAAAAGATGAGAGGCCTGTAATTTTCATCATAGGTACACTTCAACTATGACAGACGAAATGAGGAAAGAAAATCACATTGTAGGATTTGTTATGAATTTATTTGCAAATTATGGTGGAAAATAAGTATTTGGTCAATAACAAAAGTTTATCTCAATACTTTGTTATATACCCTTTGTTGGCAATGACAGAGGTCAAACGTTTTCTGTAAGCCTTCACAAGGTTTTCACACACTGTTGCTGGTATTTTGGCCCATTCCTCCATGCAGATCTCCTCTAGAGCAGTGATGTTTTGGGGCTGTCGCTGGGCAACACGGACTTTCAACTCCCTCCAAAGATTTTCTATGGGGTTGAGATCTGGAGACTGGCTAGGCCACTCCAGGACCTTGAAATGCTTCTTACTGAAGCCACTCCTTCGTTGCCGGGCGGTGTGTTTGGGATCATTGTCATGCTGAAAGACCCAGCCACGTTTCATCTTCAATGCCCTTGCTGATGGAAGGAGGTTTTCACTCAAAATCTCACGATACATGGTCCCATTCATTCTTTCCTTTACACGGATCAGTCGTCCTGGTCCCTTTGCAGAAAAACAGCCCCAAAGCATGATGTTTCCACCCCCATGCTTCACAGTAAGTATGGTGTTCTTTGGATGCAACTCAGCATTCTTTGTCCTCCAAACACGACGAGTTGAGTTTTTACCAAAAAGTTCTATTTTGGTTTCATCTGACATTCTCCCAATCCTCATCTGGATCATCCAAATGCTCTCTAGCCAACTTTAGACGGGCCTGAACATGTACTGGCTTAAGCAGGGGACACGTCTGGCACTGCAGGATTTGAGTCCTGGCGGCGTAGTGTGTTACTGATGGTAGGCTTTGTTACTTTGGTCCCAGCTCTCTGCAGGTCATTCACTAGGTCCCCCCGTGTGGTTCTGGGATTTTTGCTCACCGTTCTTGTGATCATTTTGATCCCACTGGGTGATATCTTGCGTGGAGCCCCAGATCGAGGAAGATTATCAGTGGTCTTGTATGTCTTCCATTTCCTAATAATTGCTCCCACAGTTGATTTCTTCAAACCAAGCTGCTTACCTATTGCAGATTCAGTCTTCCCAACCTGGTGCAGGTCTACAATTTTGTTTCTGGTGTCCTTTGACAGCTCTTTGGTCTTGGCCATAGTGGAGTTTGGAGTGTGACTGTTTGAGGTTGTGGACAGGTGTCTTTTATACTGATAACAAGTTCAAACAGGTGCCATTAATACAGGTAATGAGTGGAGGACAGAGGAGCCTCTTAAAGAAGTTGTTACAGGTCTGTGAGAGCCAGAAATCTTGCTTGTTTGTATGTGACCAAATACTTATTTTCCACCATAATTTGCAAATAAATTCATAAAAAATCCTACAATGTGATTTTCTGGATTTTCTTTCCTCATTTTGTCTGTCATAGTTGAAGTGTACCTATGATGAAAATTACAGGCCTCTCTCATCTTTTTAAGTGAGAGAACTTGCACAATTGGTGGCTGACTAAATACTTTTTTTCCCCACTGTATTTAGCAGATGTTATTGTGGGTGTAGCGAAACACTTGTTTTCCAGAAGGCCATGGAAGGGAATACTGATCATAGTAATAACATAGGGCTGGGCCATATCAAACTCATTAGATGTATTTGTTTTGTGCGATATTCCTAATGCGTATGTGTGTGTATTTATTCTTTAATGAGCGTTTATGTCCGCTGGTTCATGTTCATGTTGTCTTTTTGGTCTCATCTATTTAAGTCCTTCTGTGCTGTGTGCCCCTTCCCATTTACACCAGAGATCTGGATATAATGAGGAGATGCTCATGTCTCCATCCTAACAATAGGAGTCGTGTCCTCTCGCTTCACCTCTTCCTGTTTACACACACCAATCTTCTCCCCCTGCCACACACTACAACAAAGAGGATGAGAGAGAATTTCTTCCCCTCTGACAAGCGGTTTGAACTCTCCATTTGAGGTTTGGTCCGACCGAATCGGTCATATGGACCTAAACACATGAAGACGTGATTTGACTGTAATAGAAAAGATGATCTTTTAACGATACCCTTGTAATGTCTCAACTCAAATCTCATGCAGAGCAGACACTCCTATTTTAGTAGTATCTATAAACCTTTATTCATTCTAGAAAATGTTTGCTGTGTGTCGCGTTTAGTATCGCGGTACCACATACCACTAGCAGCATTGTAGCCAAAGACTGTTATACTAGCTGTCTAGTCTGTGTTTTATAAACATAAACACAATTTATGTAAGGAATTGGCAACTCATTCTCAATCTGAGAAATAAGGTAGGCCAATTTGATTTCAACATCTAAACAAAGTGGCTGTTCAATAAGTTGAGACGGACATAAGGGTGTGTTCATAAGTTCAACTGTTCTACCTTGTTAGATAGCAAATAGATCCAATTTGGCTGAACTTTAAATATGAAGATTAGCTGGCTATTCACTAGCACGTGTGCTTGAATGATCGTTTACGAGACCTTTTTGTTAATTTTCTGTAATGCCCTGCTACAAGTTAGTAAAATCAAATTTAGAATCAACTTGTATTTGTCACGTGTTGAATACAGTTGATGTAGCCTTTACTGTGAAATGCTTGCTTTACGAGCCATTCCCAACGATGCAGTTTGAAAATGTAACAAGGGGAATAAAAGGGCATTTTCTTAAACAGACTTGAACGCCACATCAGTAAATATTACAAAAAAAGATCAAACTGTTTAGATGAAATTATCGTTGTGTGGAAGGCTTATTTTTAGCCTAGGTATAAGCCCTGAATTCATTCCATTATTGCTGACTGTTTGAAATAGTGTGTTTTTGACTTTTTATTTATTAAATTTTATTGTACAACAAATCTTATTTAGGGAACATTTTAATAAGGTCCATGTCTGCGCCCATGTGGAAATCTAATTGGCATATAATATAAAATTCACCATAAAAATCCATCACTTTAAGCTAGAGATCTGTTTTTCATTGGATGTGTCCCAATCCACCACATCTGCCTATATAACACTTTTGCTTCTGCGTTGAAAGGTGACAGAGCTGGAGCGGTGTTTGTCAGACCATGAGACATCCCCAAAATCGTTCTCTCACAAAATGGTCTGTAGCGTCAGAACAGTTTGGGCTACACAATAATATAACTCCTCTGTGTAAAGGTGAGACTCTCTCAAACACATACATGGTGGTTATACACAGGCTTCACAACATCTGTCTGAAGGTCCCCCTCTACCATTTGGTTAATGGAAGTATACAGTGCATTCGGAAAGTATTCAGACCCCTTCACTTTTTCAACATTTTGTTACGTTACAGCCTTATTCAAAAATGTATGAAATAGTTTATTTTTCCTCATCGATCTGCACACAATACCCCATAATGACAAATGTATTTTTTTATATACATTTGCAAAAATATCACATTTACACACGTATTCAGACCCTTTTCTCAATACTTTGTTGAAGTTTGGCAGCGATTGCAGCCCTGACTGAGTCTTCTTGGGTATGATGCTACAAGCTTTGCACACATGTATTTGGGAAGTTTCTCCCATTCTTCTCTGCAGATCCTCTCAAGCTCTGTCAGGTTGGATGGGGAGCGTTGCTGCACAGCTATTTTCAGGTCTCTCCAGAGATGTTTGTCTAGGTTCAAGTCCGGGCTCTGGCTGGGTCACTCAAAGACATTGAGACTTGTCCCGAAGCCACTTGTGCGTTGTCTTGGCTGTGTGCTTAGGGTTGTTGTCCTGTTGGAAGGTGAACCTTCGGCCCAGTCTGAGGTCCTGAGCGCTCTGGAGCAGGTTTTCATCAAGGATCTGTTCTGTGCTCTGTTCATCTTTCCCTCGATCCTGGCTGGTCCCCCCCGTACCTGCAGCTGAAAAACGTCTCCACAGCATGATGCTGCCACCACCATGCTTCACCGTATGGATGGTATTGGCTAGGTGTTAAGCGCTGCCTGGTTTCCTCCAGACGTGACGCTTGTAATTCAGGCCAAAGAGTTCAATCTTGGTTTCATCAGACCAGAGAATCTTGTTTCTCATGGTCTGAGAGTCCTTTAGAGTCCTTGTGCCTTTTACTGAGGGGTTTTTCGTCGGGCCACTCTACCATAAAGGCCTGATTGGTGGAGTGCTGCAGAGATGGTGGTCCTTCTGTAAGGTTCTCGCATCTCCACAAAGGAACTCTGGTGCTCTGTCAGTGACCATCAGGTTCTTGGGCACCTCCCTGACCAAGGCCCTTCTCCCCCGATTGTTCAGTTTGGCTGGGCGGCCAGCTCTAGGAAGAGTCTTGGTGGTTACAAACCTCTTCCATGTAAGACTGTCAACTATGGGACCT
The DNA here is from genome assembly GCA_030435695.1 of Brachymystax lenok tsinlingensis. Taxonomy (NCBI): domain Eukaryota; kingdom Metazoa; phylum Chordata; class Actinopteri; order Salmoniformes; family Salmonidae; genus Brachymystax; species Brachymystax lenok. The sequence goes on along the minus strand of CM059786.1, from coordinate 36,388,705 downwards.
TGTATAGACAAGTGTGTGCCTTTCCAAACCATGTCAAATCAATTGAATTTACCACAGGTGGACTCAAATCAAGTTGTAGGAACATATCAAGGATGATAAATGGAAACAGGATGCACCGGAGCTCAATTTCAAAACTCATAGCAAAGGGTCTGAATACTTATGTAAATAAGGTATTAATGTTTTATTTTTAATACATTTGCAAACATTTCTTTACCTAGTTTCACTTTGTCATTATGGGGTATTGTGTTTTGAGGATTTTTTTTAATACATTTTAGAATCAGTCTAACATAACAATGTTGAGATTGAAGGGGTGTGAATACTTCCCGAATGCACTGTGTATGGAGACTTAGTGACACAAATAAGGGGTGAAATACATGTAATCTCTGATATACAGTAGTTAATCCAGCACCCACTGTGATAATGCTGTTTTGTCATACACCAGTTCTTGTATTCAACCTTGAATGTAGTTTTTATTTAACCTTGCAGTCAACCCAACTCGTTCAACCCATAACTAACATTATTTTTAGAGTATTGATTCTATGCGTTATGTGAGGTTGCAAGATGGATCACCAACCCTTTTGCTGTAGCTATTGTAGGGATGTGACTGTTATGGCGTTTTGGGTAACGATTAATTGTCTTGCAATTGACCGTAATCATTTTGGGTGAAAGATGTTTTGAGCTTGTAATCCATCATAATGCGTCTTTGACAATGAGCTATGACATCCTTAATTAATACAACACATTTTTGGTGAAACCCACGTCTCAAAAACAAATGGTTTTGACCACTTGAAACTTTTGGAAATTAAGCTTTTTCCTCCCGACTGTACCGTTCTACTCTGTGCTCCTCCAATAATTAACAACTTTACCCTCCCATGTAAAAACTGATATTGGGTTAACTATGTTTACTTAAGACAGTTATGCATTTTGTTTTTGTTCACGTTATTGTCTATAATTGTCTATTACTTACACGATAATACAATAATTGTGCCAGCACTAGCTAATGCTGTGATGCAGTGTTATGGGCCTACATTCTACGATTAGCTTTAAATCAATGGGAGGCTTGCCATTGGCAGTTGTGCTCCATACCTCCTTTTTTTCATTGGCTGGTGGCCTGAGCACAATCAATCAGCTGACTGGAAACTGTTGGTCAGCAGTGAGAGAGCCTGAGAGAAATAGAGGGTGACAGATATGGGGGAGGGAGGAAGAGCGAGAAATGGAGAGTTTGTGTGTGAGGGAGAGGCTCTTTCTGTTCACAAGGCTTTGCTTAAAGGCTGCTACCGGCTGCTGCTGCTACAGGCTGCTGCTGCTGCTGTGCACTGACAGGGTGGGGGAAGGGAGCACTACACTGGGTGCTTTGAACAGTCTTTCTACAGGAAGCACATACAGTATAGAGATCACGTTTTAGATGTGTTGTCTTTTCACTCTGCAATTCCATCAGAGAATCTTGCTTAGTAGTGTTCATTTGATTTTGATAGATTTTACACAACTGGAAGAGGGTTGTTACCGTGTGTGTTCAAGGTCACATCAGTGATTAAAGACCTGCGGAATAAATTCCAAGCTCAGCAGTTTACAGGCCTCCTGGTAGTGTTGCACACATCCCATGTCAGTCGACGACATCCTTTAAGAGGTGGCCATGCTGGCCAGCCAACTAGCCTACAGGTGTGACAGGTAGGAGGAGAACGCCAACCTACGTGCCCCTGTTTCTTTCTTCACACAGAAGAGTCTGCACGCTGCACAATACGTTTTGAGAAGGTTAAATGAAATGGGCTGGGACTTGTCGTTGCCTGAGGGTTGTGGAAAATGTTATTCCTACTCTTCCGTAGAGGGCTTGAGTTTAACTACATAGCTTGGCAACAAAGGCATTCATTTAGCTGAATAGTCAACGTGAAGTTCCAAGATCTTGGAAAAGCCTAGAATGTGGAGAGGAAAGGGGCTTAGGCTTTTGACTGTCTCTGCCACAAATAATTAACTTCCTTTTGACGTCAGTCCCAGCTGAGCTAAAAGAAAGCACCCAGAGGCTTTGTATTCTTTTTTTAAAGGCATCACAACAATCAAACATGTTTTATGTGCTATGACTTGGCCTACAAGGAAAAGTTCTGGATTGGGCTACATGGGTTCTCAAGAATGGGCCTTTGTAGTTTGATTGGATTATACATGGGGGAAAATACAAATTATGTAACAAAGAATACATTTGGATCTTAATGAGGTAGGTTTGTGTTACTCTGATCCGCTAACCTTAGTCATTACCACCGCGTCAACCTTGCCAGGCTGGTCCATAACAAAAAGACAGGCTGAGTCATTAAGAGTTAAGGACTGGGTGATGAAAAGGTTCACTGGTTGGTATAACCCTGTAATTAATTTGCTTGGAGTGAGTGACTGCTGAGGGCTTTGCTAGAAGTTTGATTTCACAAGACCAACCCATTGACCCAAAGTAAAATATAGACAGGCTTGGTCAGTCATATCTCTCACATCACAGAACTTCCCAGCTATGTAGACTATTGTGTGATTCTAGTGGAATGCTTATGTAGGCCTATTATGTCCCATATGGTTTTAGGTTTCATTTTTGGCATACCACCAATCAAGCTGTCAGCTGACGCTAGCCTAAATGGTAGAAAGACTGGAACCACTCCCATTCATACATGTCATTAGCCCAGCCCTCTGAGCCCTGGTGCTGCAGAGCCCGAGATGACCTACTGCGCTGGATCCTCTGCTCCACGGCAGCACTCTGTTAGTGTAGCCTGAATAGACTTTCATTTAGACGCTACATGGTTGAGTATCTCCAGGGAAAGCTGTTAGACCTTTCACAGAAGACCGAAAACAGGTCACAGCTGCAGTGGAATACTGTATCTCCCAGAAGAAGACTAGCACATTGTAGAACTAACTGTAGTGTGATAACACGTTTTCTCTTTTTTATTGAGCTTTTCTGCTTAGTGCCCAGTTTATATATAATTGAGTACAGAGGTTAAGATGTTTTCCACAAGTCTCCATAGGAAAAACAACTTTTTGGAGCAATGTTACCACTTACCGCCAAGAATATTTAACATCAAAGACAGTTCACCAATTTGCATCAGCAGTTAAATCAATACTGCTAAATCTGTGTATTGGGCTCACTCCATTAAAACAATGATCACGTTATATTGTTGCTCTTATACCTGTGTAGTAACACTGTAATTACACAACTGAAGTGACCTAATTCTAGCCAACCCTCTCCTCTGTCTCCAGAACTCCATCCGACACAACCTCTCGCTCCACAGTCGTTTCATGCGGGTGCAGAATGAAGGAACGGGCAAGAGTTCCTGGTGGATGGTCAACCCTGAGGGTGGGAAAAGTGGCAAAGCTCCACGACGACGGGCTGTATCCATGGACAACAGCAACAAGCTGATCAAAGGTGCTCGAGGCCGCGCCGCGAAGAAGGCATCTCTAGGCCTACAGACCTTCCAAGATGGCAGCTCCGAGAGTTTATCTTTGTCCTCTAGCCTGTCCAAGTGGACAGGAAGTCCCACGTCTCGCAGCAGCGACGAACTGGACACCTGGACAGACTTCAGGTCACGTACCAACTCCAACGCCAGCACGGTCAGTGGGCGCCTCTCCCCTATCCTGGCCAACCCGGAACTGGACGAGGCTCTGGATGACGACTCCATCGCGCCCCTCTCCCCCATGCTCTACTCCAGTCCCAGCAGTATGTCCCCCTCCACTGCCACCCTCGGTCTGGGTGACATGGCCCTTACCATGAACCTCAACGACGGGCTCCCTGACCACCTGATGGGCGACTTTCTTGACATCAGCCTGACGGCGTCCCAGCAGCCCCAGGGGCAGGAAGTGGATAGCAGAACCAAACAGACGGGGAGCTCAGTGTTTACCTACACGTGTCCAGGAAGCAGCAGTAGTCTGGCCGTCCCGTCTTCCGGCAGCTTCGGCCCTCCCGGCACCATCTTCCTGCTCAGCCCCCCATCCTCCTCAGTGGCCTCCCTACGTCAGTCCCCCATGCAGACCATCCAGGAGAACCACCAAGCGTCCTTCTCCTGCCTGTCCTCTCGTTTCAACAACCACCACACCCTGCAGGACCTGATGAACCTGGAGACCCATGGCAGTCATGTCATGCTCACACACTCTGACCCGATGATGTCACAAGCCAGCGCCTCTGTCACTTTGTCCCAGAATTCCCAGCGGAATGCTATGCATCTCCGCAAGGACCCTATGATGTCATCAATCCGGGACTGTGCTGCAGGTTTGAATTCACAGACTTCCTCAGTGCCCGGTTGGTGGGCTCAGGCTGGCTTGTCAACACCTGACAATGAAGTCTTGTGCTCAAGCAATGAATTGGCCCAACAGGCCAACCAGCTTCTCCAGCACCTTCCGTCTCCCAGTAGAAATTCTTCTATGAAGCTTGGTGGCTCTGGTACCAACAGCAGATCTGGAAACCTTTTGCATTTGAATGCGCAGGACCACTTCCCAATACCTGCAGACCTTGATCTGGAGGTGTTCAACTGCAGCCTGGACTGTGACATGGACATCATACGTAATGAGCTGATGGACGCTGACTGCCTTGACTTCAGCTTTGACGACTCTCACCTGCGCTCTGGCGCTCAGACCACTAATAACTTAAGTACAGCAGGGGGATTCTCCAGCTCCAAACAAACCTCTTCTTCCCCAAGCTGGGTTCCAAGCTAGCTGAGGTACTGTACTACCCAGTGCCCGGTCTCAGAACAGTGTCAGGGTTGGGGTCAGTTTGAATTTCAGTTAAGGTAATTCAATGGAGTTTCAGTGTACTTGCTGAATTGACATGGAATTGAACCCAACCCTGATCAGTATAGAGTTATCATTTCAGATGAGCTTTCATAACTCATGCATATTGGGGAACTTGATTGTATAGCAGGGCTAAGTGTCAAGTATTCAATGATTTTCTTTTTTTTATTATCAGGCATTACATATTTAGAACTGCAAGTGTCTGGAAGACCAGATGGAGATGAGCTTCTTGTACCCTAAACCATGTTCCAAAAAAGGAGGCTTGAGTCTGATTTCAGGGCATGTATTCACAAACCGTCTGCCAGTAGAAGTGATGATCTAGGACCTGGTCCTCACTCTTATTCATTATGATCTGAAAGGAAAAAAACTGATCTTAGATCAGCACTCGTACTCTGAGGTGCTTTGTGAGTACAGGCCCTGGACTGTAGAGCTGTGTGTAGTCTGTTGGAAGCTGGGTCAGTGACAATTAAAAAATAAAATGTTTTTAATTTAACCTTTTTTAACACCAGTGTTATCAGTGGGATTTTAGATGTAAATGTGAAATAGACACTGCTTTTAAGTCTCAGGGATTTGTCCTAATGTGGTGGATTGTTAACACTGATATATAAAATCTAACTTTTTTTTACCCTGCTTCCCATGTGATATTTCTTAACCATACATGAACCAACACAATATTTTGACCAAACTGTTTGTCAGTCCAGTGGTTGACTGCCTGTTTACATCTAACAAGCTCCAGCGAATGTTACCTTGTGTTGTAGAGACTTGATTCAGCTTTTTATGCTTTTACTGGCATGTTCTCAGCCGAAAAGAGGACAAAACAAACTGTTTTTGAAAAGCCTTGCATCAGTGCACAACTCCATGCAACTATATAATAAAACACATGGTTTTTAAATGTGTAATATCAAGTCCAAGGTAATCCACTTGTGTTTATTGTACTGTATGTAACTTTTTAATTCTCTTCAGTGATTTTAGTATTCAATACTCTTGTGATAAACCCTGAAGAGAATGTTATGAAAAAGGATGACAAGTTTCTGCTTGTAAAGGGGGACCTGATCCTAGATCAGCACTCCTAATCTGACACTATGAATGCGGGCCCAGGTGTTGGGTGGTGGTTATTCCTTAAAAAAAGCAAAATTATTACAGCTCAAAAATCATTTTTTTTAACATTTACATTGAATAAGCATTTACTCATGCTAAATATTGACATAGGCTAGGCCTAAAATATGACTATGAAAAATAAGATTTCCATGTAGAATCAGAAGCAAAAAAACACAATGTTCTGAGTTATTGCCACAAAAATATGAAGTCAATATTTTGAGTTGATTTCCCACACAGAGTAGGATTACGTGAAGAGACGTTAATGAACTTCATAGCCCCACCAAAGGAGGTCTTGGTAATTAATTTCGATGGGTTTAAACTCCTAATACATATTTAGAATACAGTAATTGGATTGGTTTTGGGATGATTAACCACTTGACAGGCTGGTTTTATGCTGAAACAAGTTGGCATCATTAAAGGAGCAATCTGCTGTTTTCTACGTCTGTTTTTAGACTTCTAAATGAATGATGCATACCCATTGATTCTTGAAAAATGTAACACAGATGCCTCATGAGCTTACCTCAACTGTCATAACCCATTAAACCCAAAATATAAACTCCTTTGTAAACAAACACTATATAGCCTCAACATGGTTAACTATTATTGTGATATCATGGAGGGTCGGTCCTTGTATCCATAGGTCTGTCCGTGAGTTTGGAAGCGCTTACATTTCTAAAGCCCCATCCCTCAGCAGTTTACCAAATCAGCGGCGGGGGGTCCGCTTTTATTGTTCGAACTGCAGATTGCGCCTTTAAAGTAATTAACAGTATTACTTCACGTACTATAGATCAACACCCACTGCCTACCTATGTTCTTATTTACCTCACTGGTCCTCCTGAATTGCTTCTACATCTGCATTGCTTGCTGTTTGAGTTGTGACATCTGCTGATGTAAAAAGAGCTTTATAAGTACATTTGATTGATTGACCACAACCATATTTGATTTTGGTTGGCATTTCCTCATGTATTTCCACTTTGCATTATGTTATGTCTGAGAAATGGTGCATGTAAATAAAAGCTTTGTGAAGCACTATACTTGTCTTAAATGGATGTTATTCTTCTATTGTATTGAATATATATCAATCTCAATGTGTATTTCAAAATGTTTACTCTGAAGGGCTCTGTTCTGAGACAGGGAAGTCCTTCACAAGAACGTTATTAGATTTCCTATATGTCATTTGTCCTCAGACATCCTGCTATAGGAAATGGTTGCTAGGGAGACATGCTGCCATAAAATGTGGGGGTTAGAACCACATTTTGTTAACCTAGCATTTCTATAGTTCTGTCTTGTTGGGATAGGAATAGAATGGTGTGTGGAGACAAACTTGATTAATAAATTCAACAAACCATATTGAATTATTGTTAATCATCTATCCACAGTCATTGATTCATGGTGCAGTTCAGTCCAGGCGATCACAGCCTTCTCTCCTTATTGTGACAAAGGAATTAGAACAATCCCTTGTCCTTGTGCACTTATTGGTGGAAGTGCACCTTGTGACCATTTCTTATTGGATGTGCCCATCCTTTGTTGGAGCCAATCAGTTTCCCTGTATCCAAGAGAAGTGAGCACGTTGGGCTATTTCAATCCAGCTAGGGTCGTTGATAATATAATAATTCAATATTTGAAAGGTACAGTGGGGTAAATATCTACAGGCAAGAGATCAAGGTGCACTTGACTTAACGAAATCACTGATAATGGCTTTGGATTTGTATGGCGGAAGTTTATACTTGTAATTACATATATTTTTAAGATAAGATCAGCTAAATACACTGAGTGTACAAAACATTAGGAACACCTGCTCTTTCCATGACATACTGACCAGGTGAAAGATATGATCCCTTATTGATGTCACTTCAATAATCCACTTCAATCAGTGTAGATGAAGGGGAGGAGACAGGTTAAAGAAGGATTTTTAAGCCTTGAGACAATTGGGACATGGATTGTGCATGTGTTCCATTCAGAGGGTGAATTGGTAAGACAAAATATTTAAGTGCCTTTGAACGGGGTATGGTAGTAGGTGGCAGGCACACCAGTTTGTGTCAAGAACTTCAACGCTGCTGGGTTTTTCACACTCAACTGTTTCCATTGTGTATCAAGAATGGTCCACCACCCAAAGAACATCCAGCCAACTTGACACAACTGTGGGAGGCAATGGAGTCAAGATGGACCAGCATCCCTGTGGAACGCTTTCGACAACTTGTGGAGTCCATTCCCCGATGAACTGAGGCTGTTCTGAGGGCAAAAAGGGGGGGGTGTTCCTGATGTTTTGTACACTCTGTGTATATTACCAATTACAATATTTTACAAGAGCATAGTGCATTTATCTCCCTTGACGTTCCCTTGAAGTTATTCAAAGATAATGAAGTGTATTCACCAATGAAAGAACATACAAATATTACCACAAATTGATTGGGGGGCATATGGCTATTGTCTATCAGAAAATTATGATTTGCATAGCTCAGCAATCCAGTTGGATTATAAGTGTTATTGGAGTTCTAGTGCCCTCTAGAGGTCAAAAGTATGTATAGGTTCCCTTCGCAAGTTAATCAGACTTCATGGATCCTCTGATCAACAAGCTTGGGAGAGGAACCAGTTTGGAGTTGCTTTCAGGAGCCAATGATTCACTTAAATTAGTTTATTTCTGTTTTGCAAGATTTATTGAGAAATTGAACTACTACACACTACAATATCTCTCCCCAGAGATGTTTTGGTTGGATTACAGCAGTAGAGATACACCCATTGATTATGCAGTGTTACATCTCTTCATAATTAACTAGATTTTTTTTGCATTTGTTACTCATAGAGTCTCCAGGACGTCCTGACATGTCCAAGGTTGTTTACAAAGTTTCCTCTGCTGCTAAGGTAGAGCTAATGGAACCAGAGTTGTCTTCTCAGTTCTCCGTACAGAGATAGTAACACCCTCCCAGTCTTATACGTACAGACGGATATGGGGAGGAGGTCTGTGAGCAAAACATAGTTGGCGACGGTTTAAATATCAGTCAGTGATTGTCATATTGTCTGTTTGATAGTCTTTTTTTGGTCATTTAAATTTTATTTTGTTCTATTCTATTATTTTTGGACCTTGTTATAGCTCAGTTCCGGTTTCTAAAGATTCATCCTACTTCCACAGGTCCTGAGGAGAGATCACAACCAGACCTCACCGATGGAGGCCCTGCTACCAGACCTCACCGATGGAGGCCCTGCTACCAGACCTCACCGATGGAGGCCCAACCTCCTCCAGTATCCCACACATCTTTAGCAGCTCAGACTTGACCATCAGTAAACATGATGCTGTTCTCGTAGAAGATATTTAAACCATGTTGTAGCAAGTAAAGAAAAACTTTTATTGGTGATGAAATTGCTGTTGATGATCCACAGTAATGTGAAGGAGCTTTATACACCAGGACCGCTAAAACAAACTGAACAAAACATGTAAAACAGTAAGACACCGTGGGAAAACGTTTTCGTATAGCAAAAGTAACGCGTTAAAGCTAGAATCCTTAGATGCCATTTTTGGACTTAAATGAATGATACCCATTGATTCTTAATGAATAGAACTTCTAAAATGCTTCATGAGTTTAGTTCAACTGTCGTTCCCCATTAGAACCCCAAATACAACCTTGTTTTACTCAAGTGTTTGTAAACAATATAAATGTAAACAGACACTGTGTCGCCTCAAAACATGGTTACAACTATCATTGTGAGATCATGGATGGTCAGTTCTTGCATCCATAGCTGTCTATGAATATGAGCGGTTACATTTCTCCAGGTTCATCCCTCAGCTTTTGACCCTTAGTTATTGTTTCAAGTAAGGATTCTAGCTTTAAGTGCAAAATGTACCATAAACCTCTTTGTAATCTGGCAGCATGATTTAATCTCAAACATTTTGTTCAACAATGAGTTATTTAACTAGAGTTTAGTAAACTGAGCAATACATAATCACCTCTTTAGAACATAAATTGTTGAAGAAAAGTTTCAAACTAAATCCCGCTGCCAGATTACAATGCGGTTTATTGTAAAATGTTCACTTAACACTACAGAAATGTAGCCTCTTGTTTTAAGCTGTGATTACATTGTTGCAAATGCTACCATCAAATGGAGTCCAATACAGACAATCCCATTGTATCCAGGCACACACAACCGTTAGAAAGGTGAAAAATAACCTTGCATTTTATGGATAAATCATGTTTTTAAGAACGACGGTTAATCTCTTCACTCACATGCATAAAAAAGGGGAATTAAATCTGACTTGAGCAGAAACATGTCTAGCCCGGTCCCAGATCTGTTTGTGTTTTTGCCAAATCCTAGTCATTGGTCATAAACGACCATCAGACTTGTCTAAGCATCAAACAGATCTGGGCCCAAGCTATAATGTGGGGATGATCAATAGGTTCACATCGGACCTGAGAACAACCAGACCTGGACCCATACTAGAACAGACCTGATTGGACTAGAGTGACCCCTAAATATTTTTTATCAGCCAAGTTGCTGTTCTGGTAAACGAATAGGTCTTTATACTGTATGTTGTCTAGGCCCTCTATAAGTCAATAAATTCACCATATTACCGTAAAATAAATATGTTTTAGGCTATGCAGAGCCGTGGTTGTGTCCATTCGGATCTATCAGCTGTAGTTAAATTGACCCGAGACCCAATGAAAATCAAACAGGACCCGACCCGGACCCTAGGGAAAAGTTAGAAAAGTTTGGGTCCAGGGTATTCGGGTGGATCCACGAAGAGCTCTACCTTTGAGTAGTCTATGTAATATTGGTTGCATGTTAATAACATCCTGAACTACACCAAATAATAGGAAAAAACTATATTTAAAAAAGTGTTGCATGGAAGAATACTAAACACGTACACAATGTGTATCAAACCAAACAAGCGTGGAATATTTCACCATATCAAAATGTTTCAAACTATTCATCCGGGGTGTTCATGATGATTACAATAATGTAATGTTTGTACTGGTCTTTTCCCCCAAAATGTAATAAAACACACAGGGAAGAACAAACAATTCAGAGAAGAACTTAGAAGTAAAATAAACATTTACTTCCTTTTAAAAAGAACAGATGCAAACTGTGCCCTTAAGATCCAAGGCCCATCTTAAACCCCATCTTAAACCCATGAATTAAGGCAGGATTCAATTCGATTGTGCTTCGCCGACAAAGCGTCATTTAAAGGTAATTTCCAATTGAACCGAAATATACAGCGCTTACTGTGAATGCGATCTCCGCAAACACTGGAAGATTGCCTTTTAAAGCCACACTTTCTTCAACCTGTGATCAGATTGAATCCAGGCCTTAATTTCATTAACACAATCTTTTAGACCGATTAATTAAATATTGTACTCCACTTCCAAACCCAAACATATTTTAAACTAATATTCAAATCAGAGAAAATCAAGTCAAATTATGGGTAGGTTATTGATAAGTATAAGATCTTTTGAGGACATGGAATTGAATGTGTCAGTACCAACACTGTAATAAAACACATCAGTAATACTGATCAGTGTATCAGTCCTAGAACTAACCACACTCTATAACCATGACAATAAAGTGACTGTTCCATGTGAAGACTGGTAGATAGATGTGTGCCTTTTACACATAAGCCAGATGTATAGTGTCAATCAGGCAATACAGTACAAGTAATGGCCAGCACTATTGATGCAGTTTCATGGCAACTACCCAAATGGCACCCTAATCTCTATACAGTGCACTACTGTTGACTCGTCAAAATTAGAACACTATATAGTTCATAGGGTGCCATTTGGAAGGCAACCATGTTTTACAAACCCTGAGACACAGCAGGCAACTTCTGAACACAGTGACTACGTAGAGCCAAGAGGAAAATACAAAGATAAAAACACTAATATGATAACTTATAGACATGCCCATGATTGAATGAGGATTAGTTGATTGATTGACATGATCAGTTTCCATACTGATCAACTCTAAATGAACAGAAGCTACGTTCCCGGACCTGCAGGATTCACTGATCTAGAACAAGTACTCACACAAATGGTTTTTAACAAGTACTCACACAAATGGTTTTTAACAAGTACTCACACAAATGGTTTTTAACAAGTACTCACACAAATGGTTTTCACAGAAGTAACATTGTTCTCAAATGAGGAACAGGAGAGTGGTTACAGAAAGACAACCAATCACCCTTAACTCAAACAGTCAACATTGTTGTCCAGCCTGATACTGACGGAGGTTGAGTTAGGCCGGGATTCATTCTGATCTACATTTATAAAGGTCATTTCGAATTGAGCTGACATCTGCCAAGATCCCCTTTAAAATCTGCGTTGTCTACAAGCGTGATCGGATGGAATCCCGGCATTAAATAGCTACACTGACAATATCTTAACATGATCCGCTGACTCAAAAGTAATGACATGATCCACTAACTCAAACTAAACAAAAATCATGATCACCCTAAGTATATAAAACCTTGCAAGACGTTGTAAATCGCTCTAGCCAGGGGTCAATGAGAAATCTACTCATTAAAAGATCTCCATTAGATCCCTCCCATGACCAGAAATCAAGTCTTTATCATAAGTTAAGGCTCCATTCTCTTTTGTTGTCGTCAATGCGGCACAGTACTAACTTAGTTATTCTTATAAAAATAGAAAATGTAACATCAAACCATGTTCTATTTACACATTGACAGAGTATGTAAAAGATAAATAATCTATTCAGTACATTGGTAACAATAATAATATATACAGTGTACAAAACATTAAGAACACCTTCCTAATATTGAGTTGCGTTGCGCCGCCCCCAAAGAACAGTCAATTAGTCGGGGCATGGACTCTACAAAGTGTCAAAAGCGTTCCGCAGGGATCCTGGCCAGTGTTGACTCCAATCCCACAGTTGTGTCAAGTTGGCTGGAAGTCCTTTGGGTGGTGGACCATTATTGATACACACAGGAAACTGTTGAGCATGAAAAACTCTGCAGCATTGCAGTTCTTGACACAATCATACCGGTGCGCCTGGCACCTACTACCATACCCACATTCAAAGGCACTTAAATATTTTGTCTTGCCCCATTCACCCTCTGAATGGCACACATGCACAATCCATGTCTCAATTGTCTCAAGGCTTAAACATCCTTCTTTAACCTGTCTCCTCCCCTTCATCTACACTGATTGAAGTGGATTTAACAAGTGACATCAATAAGGGGTCATATCTTTCACCTGGATTCACCTGGTCAGTCTGTCATGGAAAGAGCAGGTGTTCTTAATGTTTTGTACACTCAGTGTGTTTGCATATCAAATAGGTTGAAAATAATTCAGGCCTTTTCGGTCACGACAGGAAGAGAAAGGATAGCAGCATTTTCTATTTGCTTATCATACAGCAGCGTTGGAGTGCATTTCAAATCAGTGAATTCCGGGAGTACTTTTGTAAGAACTTACTGAATTGATTGAAATAAAATGAGCTGCGTCCATAATAGTACCCTAATGCCTACATAGTGCACTACTTTTAATAGGGTGCCATTTTAGACGTACCCATGTACTCCAACCTTTTTATAGCGTTACTCATAATACTGGCTTGAGGACTGAGCGCAGTGAGCGTCCCTCTTTGGTGAGCTCTCTGGATAAGCACATGCAGGGCAGAGGGATGGCCTCGTCCCGACAGGTGATGGTGTTAAACTTGCACTTCTTCAGATGGTCGGCCATACTGGTGATGTTGGCAAACTTCCACTCCTTCACTGTACCGAAGGCTGTGCTGAATCGCCACACCTGGTTCACAAACAGAATATTAGAAATGAATTAGTTCTCATCCAATAACGATAAAGCCGTTTATATACTGCATGTCATATTGGATTCCTGCTTGTGTTTGTCCTTTTGCAATGTCCTCCTTTATTTAAATAGGCAAGTCAGTTAAGAACAAATTCTTATTTACAATGACAGCCTACACCTGATGACGCTGGGCCAATTGTGAGCCGCACTACGGGACTCCCAATCACAGCTGGTTGTGATACAGCCTGGATACAGATGTTAATGCACATGCATACACAGTGAGTGACTAACCTTGTTTTGGATCTGCCATGAGGACGACCCATCAGGCCTTCGTGTGTTCTCCCAGAGCAGCACCACCATGCCTCTGGACTGCAGTAAACTGCCACACACATCCCTCATTGTCCGAGAGACCCTGGACAACTGGCACAGGCTGAAGCCATCCAGGAAACTGGCCACATACTGTTGCACCTCGAAGGGCAAGGAGCTCAGGTGGTCGCAGGTGGACCTGAATTGACAGGCATTCCTGGGGAGGGTTTTATCTCCATACTGGGGAGGCATGTCGGGACGCACCCCAAACGAGCCCAGGTGTCTGTCATGGATGATCCTGGAGCCCTGAACAGAGGGACAGAAGCGTCTCTGGGAGTAGGTGCAGCCGTAGTAGGCCAGGGGACAGCGGTGCTCCAGCCAGCCGTTCAGCCCGGCGTGGATGTCCCCGTGAACATTTTTGAAATGCGAGGAGAACTCGTCCCTGCGGAACAGCTGTCCACACACGAAGGTAAACATGGTGCGCTGCTTGGTCTGGTAGCGGGCCACGCACTCCAGAACCAGGTCCAGCCGGAGAGAGTGGAAGGGGCTGGGGTTGGAGAGCTGAGGGCTGGCGTGATCACAGGCCGACGCAGAGGCGATATCCCCCACCATGGTGTTAGTGGCCAGTATAGCCGAGGGGAAGGAGAAGGTCTGGGTACCAAAGTCAACGTGGTAGCCGTCTACAAATCTGCTGTCTGAGATGCTGCGGCCCCAAGGGGAGTCCCCCAGACAGAAGAGCAGCGCTGCCGTGATCAGGTCGATTCCATGGAGCCCCAATGGATCGTCAGTTACCTCCAGGTCTGAGGTGTCCACTGACTTGTCCTCCTTTTTGGCTCTGAACAGATAGGGGTCAGACATCAGAGCCCTGCGCCTGTTAAATGTAAACACACTCATCCCTCTGAGCACCTGGAGGTTCTGTAGTTTCCTCTCCAGCCACCTGTCTTCTATCTCCAAGGGCAGATGCTGGAGTATGTTGTAGGGTTCCAGACTAGGGAGAGGCATGGGAAGAGGCAGGTGGATGGGTAGTGGTGGAGGGTGGGGTCCAGAGGGCTCCCGTGGTGCTACTATATTAGGCATGGAGAGATAAGGCATCACCAGCCTGAAGTCTGAAAACCTGTTGACTTCAGAGCGTCTGGGTGGAGATCTGCTCAGATCCATCCACTCACACGGTCTCAAGTGATTTTGGTTGTCTCCTGTATGGTTGAAACCATTACTGAGAGGAGAACCCACCTCGGCAAGACCCATCACATGGTCCTTCTCCACTTCCTCTAAAGACTCTATCCAATAGCTCTCGTCTCCCTGTCTGTCTGTTCCAAATCCACAAGTCACTCCGACTCCGCCCACTGCTCCGAGCTCACAACCCGACTCTGTGTCACTTGCCTTCATCTCTACATTCTTCAAATCATTATCATCATCATCATCATCACTGTCCTCTCCCCTATGGAGAACCCCTTCTCTCTCACCGTTTTCAACATTTACACTGATCAAGTCAATGTCCTTTGCACTTCTGAGGACGGCCAAGGTAGCTGCTAAGTTTATTTTATGTACCTTACTATAAGACTCATCATCATCTTCCATTTCAACCATTCCATTAGTCAAAGCAGCAGCCTCATCCATTTCAACCGTTCCATTACTAACGTCAGTCTCTGGTACACTTGACACTACATCAGCGATCTTGTAACACGTTTCCTCAGCTGATTTATTATTTCTGTTCTTTGACGTGTTGGTGGTGACTCTAAGAGACTCCAGAAGCATCCTCTGATCTTGCAGAGCCAGAGCCATGTCGAGCTGCTCCACCACTTCAACATTGCTCAAATGCTCATAGGACTTCCTGTCTGAATAGCTCACAGGCCAACGGTTCCACTCCATGGTGCAACACACCACACTGGCCGGGCACGTCTCTAGGTGTTCAGCCATCCTAATCCGGGGGGATAGTGAAAGGGCACCCGAATCCAGTGTTGAGGCAAGGCACTCTTTCAAACAGGCAGAGTAAATGATGCTCCTCCTCTTTACAGGAGTGGAAGACTGCCCCGCAGATGAGAGGACAGCCAATGAGATCACAGGACATACCAGTCTCTGTGCGAATCATACACCTCCGGTTCACACAGTTCAGGCAGTGGGCATGGAGCTCCTCCATCTTTGTTGTGTTGATATTCTGGATTTAAAAGGGGGTGGGGGGTTAGGGGTGAAGTGGCCTGCAATAATGAGGGGGGGAAAAAACACCATTATTAAAAACATTTATTAAATTGGACATTTTAGGTCTAATTAAAATAGACAAAATCAAGTTCAACCACAGTCAGTTTATAAATAGAAAAAGCAACCAGGCCATGTCCCAGTTGCTAGAAACATCCTGTCCTGTTACATTATCCCACTGACCGGCTCTCTAGCCACGGAACATGTGGCAATGGAGTCTCGTGCCTTTAAAAGGCTTGCATAGGGCCTGCTCCCTGCTGCCGTCTCAGACGGTTTCTGTTTACTAAATCTCTTACGCTGCTGCATGACATTTCACGACAGTTGTCTTGGGTTACAGTACACGGTCACGCCAGGTCTAGTATATAACCTAAAGTACCACAGGGTTCATGACCTTTGACCCCAGGCTGAGGCTGTACGATGCAGAGGCCGGTTCAGTGGTCTCACCAGAGACCGAAGAGGAAGCGAGACATCTCACTCGCTCCCTTTTCTGGTTCAAATACAGCCAATGAACTAAGCAGATCAGAACCAGGTGTTATTGCATTGGTGCATATGGGAGAGTCACTTAAGCAGACAGGAACTGTGACAATTTATTTTCAACGGTAAACGGTTCTGAGTGGGACATTTTAATTTATTCACCATCTTTGGCTCACTGGCCTGCTCATAGCTTGATGATGACAAAACCTGAAGATTATTATAAGCAACTGTCGGCCAACCATGACAGTCTAAGGAGAAACGTTGATGGCTTGACAGGCCTTGAATGACCAGAAATACAACAGCAGGATAGGATTCCATTTTGGAATATCTGGTCATCCATGAAAGTGGGGTGTAATGAAAATATAAAATACTAGACATCTGTTTGCAATTATTATTGGACATATACAGGTAACTGCCAAAATAAAAGAAACACCAACAGTGTCTTAATAGGGTGTTGCCCCCAGAACAGCTTCAATGCACCTTGGCATAGATTCTACAAGTGTCCGGAACTCTGTTTGAGGGATGAGACATCATCTGGTGCTTTGTTGATGGTGGAGGAAAATACTTCAAGCACCGCTTCAGAATCTCCCATTAATGTTCAACTGGGTTGACTACTTTTACCCCCAACTCATCAAGCTTTGATCATTTGAATCAGCTGTGTAGTACTAGGGCAAAAACCCAAATGTGCACCCAGAGGGGGGCCCCAGGACCGAGCTTGGAAAACCCTGTGCTAAATGAGTAAAATGTAAAAGAGATCTGATGACAGACGACTCCCTAAGCTCCTTTGAGAATCCTCTTTCAAAGTCACAGATCTCTTCTTCTAGCCATGGTAGCCAAATAATGGGCAACTGGGCATTTCTATACATGACGGGGAAGTGAATTGCTTAACTCAGGAACCATACCTGTGTGGAAGCACTGGATTTCAATATACTTTGTATTCCTAATTTAGTTTTTCCTTTATTTTGGCAGTTACCTGTATAGCTATCATGCATAAACTTACATCTAAATATGGTTACTTCCGCTGTAATTATAGCTAAGAATTGAACTTTAGTCAGATATGGCTAGCTACTGTTGTAAAGTTTTTTGTGTAGCTAGCTACATTTTCTCTCCAGTAACTTTAATATATAGTAATGCATAAGATACGACTAGGAAAAACATTTCAACAGAACTTAGTCACTACAAGAAGTAGCTATACACACACACACACACACACACACACACACACACACACACACACACACACACACACACACACACACACACACACACACAGCTAGCTAGCTATTTTTATTACTAACAGTGCCCGTTTTGCACAATAAAGAAAAAACAATGACTTGTAGAAAACAGATTTTTATAACTCACCTGTTCTTAGCCATTGATCATGACTCTCAGTTACATTATATTACACAAATTAGCAGTGGTGTAAAGAACTTAAGTAGTACTTAAAAGTATTTTTACTTAAGTAGTTTTTTGGGGTACTGTACTATTTATATTTTACTTCACTAAATTCCTAAAGACAATAACGTACTTTTTTTTTAACATACATTTTCCCTGACACCCAAAAGTACTGATTACATTTTGAATGCTTAGCAGGTCTAATTCACACAGTTATCAAGAGGACATCCCTGGTCACCCCTACTACCTCTGATCTGGCGGACTCAAACGAAGAAGCATGTGTTTAGTAAATTATGTCCGAGTTTTGGAATGTGCCACTGGCTATCCTTAAATAAAAAAATGGTGCTGTCTGGTTTACTTAATACAAGGAATGTTTAAGGATTTTGACTTTTGATACTTAAGTATATTTAAAACCAAATACGTTTAACTCAAGCAGTATTTTACCGGGTCATTGGACAAAGACGTCTTCTGTATGGAGAGTTTTAAGAGCCCGGACGCTCAATCTGAACATTAACGCGCGTCGCTTGCCCTACGGTATTGGAAGCATTTAAGGACCTCATCTTTCATATCAGCGAGAAATCATTCAAAAAAGACCAAAAAAAGGTTACATTGATACACACCTTGACAGGTTAGGGTTCCCACAAGGCCATATGTCCATGTTTCAGCGCTTGTAAACAGACAGAAGACACCAGGCTCCTGTGCTAATCAGCCCGCTCTGATACCGGGCTGTAAACGGAACTCGGGAAGTCACCCATATAGCTGTACGGATCTGAACTGCTGCAGTAAGTGTATCGGTTTTATTTGAAGGATTCTTTATCGGTGATGAAAGCCATGACTATTGACGTTTCTAAACGTTAAAACACAGCATCGAGATTGTACTTCACATTATTAGCCAGTCGTGTGCGAAGCTAATCGCTGAAAAGTGTAGGAGAACGCAGAGTGCTGCCTGGAGTTTGAGAGCTACTGTACTTCTATAGCAAACAAACATGTCATTAAACATGGCAGCAAGCTAATTGCCTAGATGATCACAATGATGCAGTTAAAATGATAGCCAGCTAAGCATGCCACGGCTTCAAATAGAACATAACGTTGTCTAGACTAGCAACACCCTCCAGCTCCCATCTGTAAACCAACTTCAGCCGTAAATTAGCATCGCTAGCTGGCGGCTAACAAACACCGATGGGATTTAATTACAGCTATTAAGAGGAGTTTGAATAATACAAACGTTAACTAGCTAAACGAGTACTATAGCTAGATCGCTAAATTAGCTGGCTACTGTTCCTTGGCAAAGTTGGCTTACCCGTAAGGAAAAAGGATAGAGCAAATGAATGTTGTCTTTCTATTCGGCGGTGTTGTGGCTGTCAGACAGCTGCTGAACGCTACAGGTGGCGCCACTTGGTTACGTCATCACGCAGAGAAGTTTGGCTAGAGACGTGCGGCTGAAATAGATGGGGAATATAACCTCACAATATTACATCTCACTGAAATATGTTGTCTTGGACATTGAAAAGGTCCGAAATATTACAATTAAACGCCATGAGCAGCTCTTTGAAATAACTTTATTTTTTTTCTACAAAAAAAAACACAGAAAACTCCTTGCAGAGACATGTTTTCATTTTCATTTACATCTTCGAAATCCCTCTAGTTTCTACAGTGAGATTTTATTTACACCCCAAACTACAGTCAATTCATACTTTCCTCTTTCCTTATGCAGAAATGTAATGTGTGTTTATGTGTGCATGTGCATACATGCCTGTGCATGCTTTAATTTGTGTGTCTGCGTGCACCGGTTCATATCAGTTCTCATTGCTTGAACTGCTGGGTTAGATCAGCGGGCCACCTCTGAGTTGTGGTGTATGTTGGACAAGGTGAGCTGAGCCTCCTGTGCTGGGTAGGAGCGTCTGGTTCGCAGCCACAGCCTCCCAAACACTCCAGTGAACAGCAGCAGGACCACAAGCAGGCCTCCGAGGACAAAGGTCTCCACCAAGGGCACAACTCCAGAGTCTGCAGGGCAAGAGATCGGTCAGCCACATATGCAGGGACGTATTCAGTAGGGCACCGCTTAGCAAAACATTTTAAAACGGAAAACATAAATGAGCCGGGGTGTGTTCAGCAGGACACAACATTTTGGAAAGTTCAGATAGAAATATGTTATGAAGAACAAACATGTCTCTCTGGCGTGTAGAATATGGAATCACGTTGACTCTCATGCCATTTCTATCTGCAACGTACACTACCGTTCAAAAGTTTAGGGTCACTTAGAAATGTCATTGTTTTTGAAAGAAAAGCTATTTTTTTTGTCCATTAAAATAACATCAAATTGATCAGAAATACAGTGTAGACATTGTTAATGTTGTAAATGACTATTGTAGCTGGAAACGGCAGATTCTTTATGGAATATCTACATAGGCGTACAGAGGCCCATTATCAGCAACCATCACTCCTGTTAATCCATGTTTATCATTTTAAAAGGCTAATTGATCATTAGAAAACCAGTTTGCAATTATGTTAGCACAGCTGAAAACTGGCCTTCTTTAGACTAGTTGAGTATCTGGAGCATCAGCATTTGTGGGTTTGATTACAGGCTCAAAATGGCCAGAAACAAAGACCTTTCTTCTGAAACTCGTCAGTCTATTCTTGTTCTGCGAAATTAAGGCTATTCCACGTGTGAAATTTCCAAGAAACTGAAGATCTCGTACAACACTGTGTACTACTCCCCTCACAGAATAGCGCAAACTGGCTCTAACCAGAATAGAAATAGGAGTGGGAGGCCCCGGTGCACAACTGAGCAAGGGGACAAGTACATTAGAGTGTCTAGTTTGAGAAACAGACGCCTCACAAGTCCTCAACTGGCAGCTTCATTAAATAGTACCCACAAAACACCAGTCTCAACGTCAACAGTGAAGAGGCGACTCTGGGATGCTGGCCTTCTAGGTTTAGTCCTCCTAAACTTTTGAACGGTAGTGTACCTCACTGTTTCACTCTAATACAACATTTTATCTCGACTGAACACGACCCAGTACAGGATGTTGGTTATGGTAAATAAAGAGCCTTTATTGGGAGACTTACTCAGGCTGGGTTGGTCACTCTCAGGCAGACGTCGCCTGATTGGTCCATAAGATACTGTATGGGCCGTAGTGACATCTCTTCTCATCCGCCCATTGTTATCCTCACCAGAACAGTTCTGTTAAATGAAGGGTAGTAATCAACGATAGAAATTAAGGAGAAATATTAAGGTACAGCAAGTAAATATATAGTTTAATTACAGTATTATTACCCAGTCTAATTACCATATTTACTTTTTGTTTTCAATTTTCCAAAATGAATGTTCATTGCAATAATAGACAAAAAAAGAAGTGTGTTTTGTTGTCTATTTTATGACAGAAGTAGGCCCTTGCTATAAACTATGGTTTGAACGAGCCAGTGAGCATCATCTTTATGAAGAAAGGGGGAGGGATCACTCACAGGCTGACAGACCCCAGGTGTGTTGTGACAGATCTGGACATTGCAGTGGAGAAACACGTCCTTGTAAGAGCTGCCCACGAACTTGAACATTTGTATCCTGAACATAGCCTCTGGCCCCTGTCCATTCTTCAGCACTGTCAACGGTTCGTTTGACAAAATGGGGCAGCTGAGACAGACCGAGAGAGAGCCAGAGAAAGAGAGAGAGAGAGACAGAAAAAGAGAGAGAGAAAGAGAGAGAGCCAGAGAAAGAGAGAGAGAGACATTAAAAGAGAGAGAGAAAGAGAGCGAGCCAGAGAAAGAGAGAGAGACAGAAAAAGAGAGAGAAAGAGAGAGAGCCAGAGAAAGAGAGAGAGACGTTAAAAGAGAGAGAGAAAGAGAGAGAGCCAGAGAAAGAGAGAGAGCCAGAGAAAGAGAGAGAAAGAGAGAGAGAGAGACAGAAAAAGAGAGAGAGCCAGAGAAAGAGAGAGAGAGAGACATTAAAAGAGAGAGAGAAAGAGAGAGAGCCAGAGAAAGAGAGAGCCAGAGAGAGAGAGAGAGAGAGAGAGAGCCAGAGAGAGAGAGAGAGAGAGAGAGAGAGAGAGAGAGAGAGAGAGAGCCAGAGAGAGAGAGAGAGAGAGAGAGCCAGAGAAAGAGAGAGAGAGAGAGAGAGAGAGAGAGAGAGAGAGAGAGAGAGAGAGAGAGAGCCAGAGAAAGAGAGAGAGAGAGAGAGACTGTGCTTACGCTCCTCCTTCAGATTCATCATATTATGATGATCAGTTTTTTGACAATCTCCATACAGAAATCATTACATTTCAGGCAGAGGGTAAGGTGCTTCTTTGTGGAGATTTCAATGCAAGAACAGGTTCTGAGCCTGACTACACTGATGCGGGAGGTAACCACCACATATTTGGACACCCCTCCTTGTACAGTAACCCTATTATAAATAATAGAAACAGTCCTGACCAAATACTGAACAAAAATGGGAAGGAGTTAGTACATCTCTGTCGAGCCTTAGGCCTGTACATGCTTAATGGTAGAATCAGAGGGGACTCTTTAGGTCAGTTTACTTACTGCTCAGCTCTTGGGGCAAGTGTAGTCGATTATGCCATCACTGACATTGACCCCTCTTCCATTAGCGCATTCACTGTCAGACCACAGACACCATTGTCAGATCACAGTCAGATCAACGTGTTTCTCAAGAAATTAACCGGCAATATTAATTTAAAAACAGCCCAAAAAACTCTACAACATAGACCAATCGTACAGATGGGCTCCAAACAGTAAAGAGAGATTCATTGAAACATTGAATTCAAAGGAAATGATGAATTCTATACAATTCTTCAATAACGCACAATACCAAAACAATAAAGAAGGTGTCAATTTGGCTACTCAAAACATCAATTGCATATTTCAAAAAGCAGCATCGAAAGCAAATTTGAGAAAACCAAAGAAATGCAACATCAGAAACAAAAAACAAAATGTTTCTGAAGAATGGTTTGATAACGAATGTAAAACAATTAGAAAACACCTAAGACAAATGTCAAATGAGAAACATAAGCAGAAAAACAACCCAGATCTACGCTGTGAATACTTTGAAACTCTGAAACAGTATAAACATACATTGAAACGCATAAGAAATTAAATTATACCAACAAGACACTTGACTGAAATTGAAAATGCAATTGACCAAAATCAGTTCTGGGACATGTGGAATAATTTAAGCACAACAAAGCCACAAGAATTAGCCATACAAGATGAAAGGATTTGGAAAACTTATTTTGATAATCTATACAAAAACATTTCACAAAAAGACTTACAACAGAATCAATTAGAAATTCAAGAAAAATTGAACATCCTTGAATCAGTCATTAAAAACAACCAAAATCCATTTGATTACCCAATAAGCCAACAAGAACTAAATGAAAAGCTCAAATCTATAAAATCAAAGAAGGCTTGTGGTCTAGATAACATCAGAAATG
Organism: Brachymystax lenok tsinlingensis; assembly: GCA_030435695.1. Taxonomy (NCBI): domain Eukaryota; kingdom Metazoa; phylum Chordata; class Actinopteri; order Salmoniformes; family Salmonidae; genus Brachymystax; species Brachymystax lenok. The sequence goes on along the minus strand of CM059786.1, from coordinate 36,365,325 downwards.
AAATGCTGAAAAACAGCACACCTGAGTTGCAAAATGCTGTGCTTAAATTGTTCAACATGGTTTTAACTTCTGGCTGCTTCCCTGATGTCTGGAACCAGGGGCTCATCTCCCTATCCACAAAAGTGGAGACAAATCAGACCCCAATAATTACAGGGGAATTTGCGTAAACAGCAACTTGGGAAAGGTTTTCTGCAGCATTTTGAATTCAAGAATTCAAACCTTTCTCCAAGAAAAAAATTTAATAAGTAAATGTCAAATTGGCTTTCTCCCTAACCATCGCACTACTGACCATATATACACCTTACACACACTAATTAATAAACACGTCCACCAAAAAAAAGAGGGCAAAATCTTTGCTTGCTTTATTGACTTTAAAAAAGCATTTGATTCTATCTGGCACGAAGGGCTATTCTACAAAATTCTTCAAACTGGGCTTGGTGGTAAGGTGTATGACTTAATAAAATGTATGTACACAGAAAACAAGTGTGCAATAAAAATCAAAAACCAAAGAACAGAATTCTTTTCACAAAGTCGAGGTGTGAGACAAGGCTGCAGTTTGAGTCCAAATCTTTTCAACATTTATATCAATGAATTAGCAGACATGTTGGACCATTCTCCAGCCCCAGGACTCACACTATTCGACACAGAGGTAAAATACCTGCTATATGCTGATGACTTGGTACTTCTATCACCAAACAAAGAAGGTCTTCAACAGAACCTTAACATTCTAGAGCAATATTGCCATAATTGGGCCCTGGCAGTAAATTTCAAAAAAACAAAAATCATGATTTTCCAAAAAAAGCCCAGATGTCAAAACCACAAAAATAAATTCACCCTGAACAACACCATAATTGAACACACTATAAATTACACATACCTTGGTCTGACCATATCTGCATCGGAAACTTTAATATGGCAGTGAATGCACTCAAAGAAAAAGCCCGCAGAGCATTATATGCAATAAAAATGAAATTATTCAAAATCAACATCCCAATTCAATTTGGACCAAAATATTTGACAGTGTAATTCTACCAATAGCTCTTTACGGAAGTGAGGTTTGGGGGCCACTCAATAAACTGGACTTTAAAAGGTGGGACAAACATCCAATTGAAGCCCTACATGCAGAATTCTGTCGGACAATTCTACAAGTCCAGAGAAATACACCAACTAATGCATGTAGGGCAGAATTGGGCCGCTTTCCAGTATTAATGAAAATACAGAAAAGATCATTAAAATTTTGGCAACATCTAAATTCAAGTCCAAATTCTAGTCTGCAATTTAAAGCACTTCAAACCCAAGAGCTGAGCCCAGAAACGAGCCCTCTCAGTCAGCTGGTGTTGGACCTAACCAACCAAGCTGACACCGGCACTGCTTCAAAAGAAAGAATTCCAATAAACAAAATCATGAACCAATCAAAAGACTCATATTTACAACATTGGAAAAACGAAACAAAATCCCAAAGCCGACTAAATTGCTATCTGACCCTAAACAGAGAATATGAATTGGCTGATTATCTCTACTCTGTCAGAGATACGAAGCAGAGACAGATCCTTACCAAGTACAGGCTGAGTGACCACCAATTGGCAATAGAAAACGGCAGACATAAAAAGACATGGCTACCCAAGGAGGAGCGTGTATGTGGTCACTGCACGACAGGGGAGGTAGAAACAGAGATGCACTTCCTCCTTTACTGTGATAAATATTCCTCACCAAGAGATTCATTATTCACAGAAATGACTACATTTATTCCAAATTTTAACTCATTAAATCCAGAGGAAAAACTAAAAATACTCATGGGCGAAGGAGCAATGGCTCCTCTTGCAGCCAAATATGTATTTGCCTGCCATAGCCTGAGGGACACTGAATAGTAACATCTGCATAGTAAACAGTAACTTACTTATAATTGCTGTTTTTGTTACTACTATTATTGTTACTACTATTATTATTGTTGTTTATCATTCCGTATAGTAGTGGTAGGGGTGGTAATGGTAATGATGGCATTACATTTCTACTACTGACTTACCATTTTATTGTTATTATTTTTGTATTTAATTTTGTATTATTATTTACTACCATTTTATATTATTATATGTTATTGTTTCTAATTTTATTACAATGTATATTGTATACATTGTTGCTTTGGCAATATTGACACAATGTTTTTCATGCCAATAAAGCAGCTTGAATTTGAATTTGAATTTGAGAGAGAGAGAGAGAGAGCCAGAGAGCCAGAGAAAGAGAGAGAGAGAGAGAGAGAGCAGGCAGACAAAGCAGGCAAAGGATCGTATCAGTATCAGAGGCAGCATGTGCAACCCTTGAATAAGATATCATACATTTTAGAATGTGTTGGTTAATAAAACTCACGATTTTAATGGATTTCCCACTAATTCCTAGTAAACTATTCCAACATCTGGTACAAAAAAACTGGCGTAGAATCTACAGTCGCTTGTTTTGATTGAACACATGGCAATGTAAGAGCAGAGGACTTTGCTATTGTGACTTATCCATCTTTCATAATGGGAATGCAAATACATTTAACATTAGTATTCTTGGAATGACAAGACAGATCCTCCGAAGTGGTTTCTTCTTAGACGTAGTCAACAAAATAACTTGTGCAAGTTATTGCTGTGCTGTTGCTAACAGTACAACATACCTCCTGATTGTCAAGGACATGCACAGTTGTTGAGCTGAAATGCATATGGCTGATGCAGTGTTTACGTCATGTCGAAAACTCGGGACCTCAGATTTAAAATGAACTTAAGTTATTTGCGTAGAACTTCCTACTGGTTTAGTCTGATACTTCCCAAGTGGGAAACTCTAATATCATCTTTCTACCACAAGTCGGAAATGTTGGAGTTTCTGACATGACATGAACGCGGCATCAGACAGGGCCCTGTTCATGTGACAAGGGTCTGAAATCTATATGGCCTCAGACAGGGTCATGTGACAGGGGTCTGAAGTTGTCACCCCCAGGTCTCTTGTCTAAGCAATTCAGCAGCTCTTATTTCATATTTCGACAACACCATTCCCAGAGGACTGTGTGCTGGTGCCAAGTGTGGTTGAAAATGTGACACTATGAAAATATACATTTAGACAGTCCTCCATAATTTATTTATGAATTCTATCACAGAATGAAATTTAAAGCAAGGTGTGGTGAGAGGGGCTTATAATACACAGTGATATAATGTTTAACTTCCCTTTGAACAGACCTGTCCTTGATGAAGGTGTACTGGATGTTGCTGTACGGGTCGTTGGTTGGGGTAGCCCAGCATCTCTCCACACGCAGAACAAGATGAGCCGGTGTCTAAGTGAGAGCGAGACAAACCAGGACTGCAGTCAGTGACACACACACACACACACACACACAACACACACACACACACACACACACACACACACACACACACACACACACACACACACACACACACACACACACACACACACACACACACACACACACACAAAGAGGTGACTCAGGCCTGCAGTCATTAAACAACAGATAGAGAGTAAAACACCAAAAATGCATGCAGAGAAAATTAGGACAAAACCCGCTAATTATCAAAATCCAGAAAAGATCCTGTAAATTCTACAAGCACCTTAAAATAAGTGATTCCCAAACCTTCCATAACAAAGCCATCACCTACAGAGAGATTAACCTGGAGAAGATTCCCATCAGCAAGCTGGTCCTAGGGCTCTGTTCACAAACACGAACAGACCCAGGACAGCAACACAATTAGACTCAACCAAATCACGAGAAAACAAAAAGAGAATTACTTGACACATTGGAAAGAATTAACCAAAAAACAAAGCAAACTGGAATGCTATTTGGCTAGATGGCAGTAGTGTTTGTGCAAAGTCTTAGACTGATCCAATGAACCATTGTATATCTGTTCAAAATGTTGTGTCAAGACTGCCCAAATGTGCCTAAGGTAATAGGTTTATTAAGTCACTTGTTAAATCCTGTGTAGATGGGTGGATACCAGTTAACCAGTTAAATTTAATCGAAAATGTAATCTACGTAATCCCCAAAAGTAATTATTTATCATGAGAGGGCCATAAACAATAACTAGTAATGCGGCATACTCAAAGAAAGGTTAAAATCTCACCTTACTGGTAAAAATAGTTATACATTGCTGAGGTGTAGTCACTTTTGAGGACACAAGCTCAAATACACCAATACAAACATGACACAAATATGAAAATATTTGATGTGACGTATTTCTTATTCAACAAGACTGTATGAATAAGATTGGAGATGACTGATATGCTTTCTAAATACAGCATAATGACTGACTGTAAGATTTCACCTTCCTTATCAGTGTAAAATACATATTGTAGGTTTAGTGTTAGAGAAAATGTGCATATTTTCTTAAGGTCTCTCTTGATCAAAACCTGCCCCTTTTATACTTGTTAAAACACTGTACATGGCCAAAGCTTTTGAAATGTCTCTATTCTTTTGAAACTTTTGTGAGTGTAAGGTTTACTGTCCATTTCTGATCATTTCATCTTTGTTTATGATTTATTTCACTTCCTTTGGCAATATAACATGTTTCCCATACCAATAAAGCCCTTTGAATTGAATTGAGTGAGGATAGAGATACTGTGGGGAGAAATAGAGAGGGAGAGAACTAGAGTCCACGTTGTAGTTAGTATGCAGAGCAGTGGAAGAGGCAGGGGGTCAGAGCAGTGGTAACAGACTGTGATAACAGCAGAGAGGCAGGGGGTCAGAGGAGTGGTAACAGACTGTGATAACAGCAGGGAGGCAGGGGGTCAGAGAAGTGGTAACAGACTGTGATAACAGCAGGGAGGCAGGGGGTCAGAGCAGTGGTAACAGACTGTGATAACAGCAGAGAGGCAGGGGGTCAGAGAAGTGGTAGCACCCTGTGATAACAGCAGGGAGGCAGGGGGTCAGAGAAGTGGTAGCACCCTGTGATAACAGCAGGGAGGCAGGGGTCAGAGAAGTGGTAACAGACTGTGATAACAGCAGAGAGGCAGGGGTCAGAGAAGTGGTAGCACCCTGTGATAACAGCAGGGAGGCAGGGGTCAGAGAAGTGGTAGCACCCTGTGATAACAGCAGGGAGGCAGGGGGTCAGAGCAGTGGTAACAGACTGTGATAACAGCAGAGAGGCAGGGGGTCAGAGAAGTGGTAGCACCCTGTGATAACAGCAGGGAGGCAGGGGGTCAGAGAAGTGGTAGCACCCTGTGATAACAGCAGGGAGGCAAGGGGTCAGAGAAGTGGTAGCACCCTGTGATAACAGCAGGGAGGCAGGGGGTCAGAGAAGTGGTAGCACCCTGTGATAACAGCAGGGAGGCAGGGGGTCAGAGAAGTGGTAGCACCCTGTGATAACAGCAGGGAGGCAGGGGGTCAGAGCAGTGGTAACAGACTGTGATAACAGCAGGGAGGCAGGGGGTCAGAGCAGTGGTAACACCCTGTGATAACAGCAGGGAGGCAGGGGGTCAGAGAAGTGGTAGCACCCTGTGATAACAGCAGGGAGGCAGGGGGTCAGAGCAGTGGTAACAGACTGTGATAACAGCAGGGAGGCAGGGGGTCAGAGCAGTGGTAACACCCTGTGATAACAGCAGGGAGGCAGGGGGTCAGAGCAGTGGTAACACCCTGTGATAACAGCAGGGAGGCAGGGGGTCAGAGCAGTGGTAACACCCTGTGATAACAGCAGAGAGTAGTTGTTGATTAGCTGCCCGCAAGGTCTGGTGTCCAATATACTTAACATTTTACATTCAAGCAATTTAGTAGACACTCTTATACAGAGTGACTTACAAGAGCAATTAGGGTTAAGTTCCTTGCTCAAGGGCACAACGAATCCTTTCGGTTACTGGCCCAAAGTCTCTTAACCACTAAGCTACCTGTCGGCCACGCCCTACTTGACAAGTACTGTATATGTATGGTCAGGGCCAAAGACTGGGGTTATATCCCAAATGGTACCCTATACCCTATGTAGTGCCCTATGTGCCCTGGTCTAAAGTAGTGCACTATATAAGGAATAGGGCTCTGTTCTAATGTAGTGCACTATATAGGGAATAGGGCTCTGTTCTAAAGTAGTGCACTATATAGGGAATAGGGTGCCATTTGGAACGCAGACTCTGTCTATGGTCAGGGCCAAAGACTGGTCATTCAGCTCAACATTCACTAAAGGTGCTTATCTTTATCCAACAAGAAGCACAAATGGCTCAGACACTGTAAGCTTCTACAGATTATAGGGTCTGTTATGGATCATTCAAATTCGATACCACATTTGTTGGTACTTCCAGTTAACTAGCCTAACTAAATATCTGCTGGTTATCTTTACATGATCAGCTCTAATTTCATATTTCAACAACACCATTCCTAAGAAGACCCTGTGATGGTGCAGAGTGTGGTTGCAATATACAACAGATAACAGACATATGACACTGAAACAAACAGAAAGAAATCACATGGTGATCTTAACCATCAACACTTTAACGTAGATGTTGTCGTCCAGGGTCAGGGAGGGCACAGTGGTCCACTTGTCCTCAAAGTCCTCGTCTTTATAAAGCAGCATGGACACAGAGAAGTTCCCATCTTCTGTGTTCAGAGTGATGGTCCTGGAGAGAATAGTAGAGATGTATAGGTGCAGTGCTCGAGTTACAGTTAGAGGGGCGAATCTTAACTTCCACTAAAGTCACATTTTTGACAGGAATGACTAAAGTGAAAATTCAACTTAAGTGGAAGTTAGAATCGTCCAACAGAGATCTTAGTGGTGATTGGATTGATGTTTTCTACAAATCGTAAGCAACATATAGAACATAAAACGTCTCTTTTAGATAAGATGCTTTGGCCAATTAAGACTGTGTGAACAATCGTAAATGAACGTTTAAATCATGTCTTAATGAACTTAATGAAAATCTATTACCAAATGTGATAATTTTTTTTTTAAACCTTAGCTAGATATCTTACTTGACATCCACTCTGATCATGTTCTCCCCATTGGGCTGCTGGACCAGGTAGTTTATTGGGTAACGGCAGACGAACGTGATGTTGATGTAGTTCCTTGTGACGATATCCAAATCGTTGTTGCGTATGGTGTTTATGAACATAATATGTGTATCATCTGATGCCTAGAAAAACAACAGTGTCAAGGAAACATGAAGGTTATGAGGGCAGACCTATATGTCAATCAGTCAGACAAACGTGATGTACTGGCTGGCTTGGTACATTATTCCACAGCGCAATGAGTCCGTTAGGAAGTAACTGGAGATTGATAACCATGATGCACGCAACACAAATAAAATACAATTTGAATACAACTGGTGTAGACTTTACCATTAAATGCTTGCTTACAAGACCTTTCCAACGACACACAGTTGAACCTTTTACTGCAGTGGGCTAAATCATGGTTACACAGAGAGTTTCTTGGTAGTCTTAAACAAATCTATTTTGACACAAGTATACACCTCAAACACATGGCAATGGGCTTAAAAAAAGAATACACCTATACCATGTCAGATATAGAGTTGAAATGTATTCCATTTTGAGTTTGCATCCCAATATTACAAAAGACTGAAATATAACAAAACCGTTTGACATAGAAACACCAGAATTTCTGAGTTAAAAGAAAAAAATAATGTTTACTAATTATGAAATCATTAAAAATATACTTTCCACCCATGAGTCCACGAGGTCATTTGACTACAGAAAAGGGCTTTCAAAGATAATTAGTAAAAATCCCAATAACTTCACAGATCTTCATTGTTAAGGGTTTGAACACTGTTTCCCATGCTTGTTCAATGAACCATAAACAATCAATGAACATGCACCTGTGGAATGGTCGTTAAGACACTAACAGCTTACAGACGGTATGCAATTAAGGTCACAGTTATGACAACTTAGGACACTAAAGATGCCTTTCTACTGACTCTGGAAAACACCAAAAGAAAGATGCCCAGGGTCCCTGCTCATCTGTGTGAACGTGCCTTAGGCATGCTGCAAGGAGGCATGACGACTGCAGATGTGGCCAGGGCAATACATTGCCATGTCTGTACTGTGAGATGCCTAAGACAGCGCTACAGGGAGACAGGACGGACAGCTGATCGTCCTCGCAGTGGCAGACCACGTGTAACAACACCTGCACAGGATCGGTACATCCGAACATCACACCTGCGGGACAGGTACAGGATGGCAACAACAACTGCCCGAGTTACACCAGGAACGCACAAATCCTCCATCAGTGCTCAGACTGTCCGCAATAGGCTGTGAGGCCGGACTGAGGGCTTGTAGGCCTGTTCTAAGGAAGGTCCTCACCAGACATCACCGGCAACAACGTCGCCTATGGACACAAACCCACTGTCGCTGGACCAGACAGGACTGGCAAAAAGTGCTCTTTGCTGACGAGTCGCGGTTTTGTCTCACCAGGGGTGATGGTCGGATTCGCGTTTATCATCGAAGGAATGATCATTACACCGAGGCCTGTACTCTGGAGCGGGATCGATTTGGAGGTGGAGGGTTCGTCATGGTCTGGGGCAGTGTGTCAAAGCATCATCGGACTGAGCATGTTGTCATTGCAGGCAATCTCAATGCTGTGCGTTACAGGGAAGACATCCTCCTCCCTCATGTGGTACCCTTCCTGCAGGCTCATCCTGACATGACCCTCCAGCATGACAATGCCACCAGCCATACTGCTCGTTCTGTGTGTGATTTCCTGCAAGACAGGAATGTCAGTGTTCTGCAATGGCCAGTGAAGAGCCCAGATCTCAATCCCATTGAGCACGTCTGGGACCTGTTGGATTGGAGGGTGAGGGCTATGGCCATTCCCCCCAGAAATGTCCAGGAACTTGCAGGTGCCTTGATGGAAGTGTGCAGTAACATCTCACAGCAATAACTGGCAAATCTGGTGCAGTCCATGAGGAGGAGATAAACTGCAGTACTTAATGCAGCTGGTGGCCACACCAGATACTGTCTGTTTTGTTCAGGGACACATTATTTCATTTCTGTTAGTCACATGTCCGTGGAACTTGTTCAGTTTATGTCTCAGTTGTTGAATCTTATTATGTTCATACAAATATTTATTTTATGTTTGCTGAAGATTAACACAGTTGACAGTAAGAGGAAATTTCTTTTTTGCTGAGTTTAGTAATAAAATAAAATACACAAGAATGGAGCTATATACAGAGAGTACCAGTACCAGATCAATGTAGAGTTATATACAGAGAGTACCAGATCAATGTGGAGTTATATACAGAGAGTACCAGTACCAGATCAATGTGGAGCTATATACAGAGAGTACCAGTACCAGATCAATGTAGAGTTATATACAGAGATTACCAGGTCAATGTAGAGTTATATACAGGAAGTACCAGTACCAGATCAATGTGGAGCTATATACAGGGAGTACCAGTACCAGATCAATGTGGAGCTATATACAGAGAGTACCAGTACCAGATCAATGTAGAGTTATATACAGGGAGTACCAGTACCATATCAATGTGGAACTATATACAGAGAGTACCAGTACCAGATCAATGTGGAGTTATATACAGAGAGTACCAGTACCAGATCAATGTGGAGCTATATACAGAGAGTACCAGTACCAGATCAATGTGGAGTTATATACAGAGAGTACCAGTACCAGATCAATGTGGAGCTATATACAGAGAGTACCAGTACCAGATCAATGTGGAGTTATATACAGAGAGTACCAGTACCAGATCAATGTGGAGCTATATACAGGGAGTACCAGTACCAGATCAATGTAGAGTTATATACAGAAAGTACCAGTACCAGATCAATGTGGAGCTATATACAGGGAGTACCAGTACCAGATCAATGTGGAACTATATACAGAGAGTACCAGTACCAGATCAATGTAGAGTTATTTACAGAGAGTACCAGTACCAGATCAATGTAGAGTTATATACAGAGAGTACCAGTACCAGATCAATGTGGAGCTATATACAGAGAGTACCAGTACCAGATCAATGTAGAGTTATATACAGAGAGTACCAGTACCAGATCAATGTGGAGCTATATACAGAGAGTACCAGTACCAGATCAATGTGGAGCTATATACAGAGAGTACCAGTACCAGATCAATGTGGAGCTATATACAGAGAGTACCAGTACCAGATCAATGTGGAGTTATATACAGAGAGTACCAGTACCAGATCAATGTGGAGCTACAGTGGGGAAAAAAAGTATTTAGTCAGCCACCAATTGTGCAAGTTCTCTCACTTAAAAAGATGAGAGAGGCCTGTAATTTTCATCATAGGTACACTTCAACTATGACAGACAAAATGAGGAAAAAAAATCCAGAAAATCACATTGTAGGATTTTTTATGAATTTATTTGCAAATTATGGTGGAAAATAAGTATTTGGTCAATAACAAAAGTTTATCTCAATACTTTGTTATATACCCTTTGTTGGCAATGACAGAGGTCAAACGTTTTCTGTAAGTCTTCACAAGGTTTTCACACACTGTTGCTGGTATTTTGGCCCATTCCTCCATGCAGATCTCCTCTAGACCAGTGATGTTTTGGGGCTGTCGCTGGGCAACACAGACTTTCAAAGATTTTCTATGGGGTTGAGATCTGGAGACTGGCTAGGCCACTCCAGGACCTTGAAATGCTTCTTACGAAGCCACTCCTTCGTTGCCGAGGCGGTGTGTTTGGGATCATTGTCATGCTGAAAGACCCAGCCACGTTTCATCTTCAATGCCCTTGCTGATGGAAGGAGGTTTTCACTCAAAATCTCACGATACATGGTCCCATTCATTCTTTCCTTTACACGGATCAGTCGTCCTGGTCCCTTTGCAGAAAAACAGCCCCAAAGCATGATGTTTCCACCCCCATGCTTCACACTAGGTATGGTGTTCTTTGGATGCAACTCAGCATTCTTTGTCCTCCAAACACGACGAGTTGAGTTTTTACCAAAAAGTTCTATTTTGGTTTCATCTGACATTCTCCCAATCCTCATCTGGATCATCCAAATGCTCTCTAGCAAACTTTAGACGGGCCTGAACATGTACTGGCTTAAGCAGGGGGACACGTCTGGCACTGCAGGATTTGAGTCCCTGGCGGCGTAGTGTGTTACTGATGGTAGGCTTTGTTACTTTGGTCCCAGCTCTCTGCAGGTCATTCACTAGGTCCCCGTGTGGTTCTGGGATTTTTGCTCACCGTTCTTGTGATCATTTTGACCCCACGGGTGAGATCTTGCATGGAGCCCCAGATCGAGGAAGATTATCAGTGGTCTTGTATGTCTTCCATTTCCTAATAATTGCTCCCACAGTTGATTTCTTCAAACCAAGCTGCTTACCTATTGCAGATTCAGTCTTCCCAACCTGGTGCAGGTCTACAATTTTGTTTCTGGTGTCCTTTGACAGCTCTTTGGTCTTGGCCATAGTGGAGTTTGGAGTGTGACTGTTTGAGGTTGTGGACAGGTGTCTTTTATACTGATAACAAGTTCAAACAGGTGCCATTAATACAGGTAATGAGTGGAGGACAGAGGAGCCTCTTAAAGAAGAAGTTACAGGTCTGTGAGAGCCAGAAATCTTGCTTGTTTGTATGTGACCAAATACTTATTTTCCACCATAATTTGCAAATAAATTCATAAAAAATCCTACAATGTGATTTTCAGGATTTTCTTTCCTCATTTTGTCTGTCATAGTTGTGTACCTATGATGAAAATTACAGGCCTCTCTCATCTTTTTAAGTGAGAGAACTTGCACAATTGGTGGCTGACTAAATACTTTTTTCCCCCACTGTATATACAGGGAGTACCAGTACCAGATCAATGTAGAGTTATATACAGAAAGTACCAGTACCAGATCAATGTGGAGCTATGTACAGAGAGTACCAGTACCAGATCAATGTGGAGCTATATACAGGGAGTACCAGTACCAGATCAATGTGGAGCTATATACAGGGAGTACCAGTACCAGATCAATGTGGAGCTATATACAGAGAGTACCAGTACCATATCAATGTGGAACTATATACAGAGAGTACCAGTACCAGATCAATGTAGAGTTATATACAGAGAGTACCAGTACCAGATCAATGTGGAGCTATATACAGAGAGTACCAGTACCATATCAATGTGGAACTATATACAGAGAGTACCAGTACCAGATCAATGTAGAGTTATATACAGAGAGTACCAGTACCAGATCAATGTGGAGCTATATACAGAGAGTACCAGTACCATATCAATGTGGAACAATATACAGAGAGTACCAGTACCAGATCAATGTAGAGTTATGTACAGAGAGTACCAGTACCAGATCAATGTGAAACTATATACAGAGAGTACCAGTACCAGATCAATGTAGAGTTATATACAGAGAGTACCAGTACCAGATCAATGTGGAGAGTACCAGTACCAGATCAATGTGGAGCTATATACAGAGAGAACCAGTACCAGATCAATGTGGAGCTATATACAGGGAATACCAGTACCAGATAAATGTGGAGTTATATACAGAGAGTACCAGTACCAGATCAATGTGGAGCTATATACAGAGAGTACCAGTACCAGACAATGTGGAGCTATATACAGAGAGTACCAGTACCAGATCAATGTAGAGTTATGTACAGAGAGTACCAGTACCAGATCAATGTGGAACTATATACAGAGAGTACCAGTACCAGATCAATGTAGAGTTATATACAGAGAGTACCAGTACCAGATCAATGTGGAGCTATATACAGATAGTGCCAGTACCAGATCAATGTAGAGTTATATACAGGGAGTACCAGTACCAGATCAATGTGGAGCTATATACAGAGAGTACCAGTACCAGATCAATGTGGAGCTATATACAGGGAGTACCAGTACCGGATCAATGTGGAGCTAAATACAGGGAGTACCAGTACCAGATCAATGTGGAGCTATATACAGGGAGTACCAGTACCAGATCAATGTAGAGTTATATACAGAGAGTACCAGTACCAGATCAATGTGGAGAGTACCAGTACCAGATCAATGTGGAGCTATATACAGAGAGAACCAGTACCAGATCAATGTGGAGCTATATACAGGGAATACCAGTACCAGATAAATGTGGAGTTATATACAGAGAGTACCAGTACCAGATCAATGTGGAGCTATATACAGAGAGTACCAGTACCAGACAATGTGGAGCTATATACAGGGAGTACCAGTACCGGATCAATGTGGAGCTATATACAGGGAGTACCAGTACCAGATCAATGTGGAGCTATATACAGGGAGTACCAGTACCACATCAATGTGCAGAGGCTTGAGGTATTTGAGGTAGATATGTAGATGATGGCAGGGTAAAGTGACTAGACATCAGGATAGATAATACTAAGGTATTTGAGGTAGATATGTAGATGAAGGCAGGGTAAAGTGACTAGACATCAGGATAGATAATACTAAGGTATTTGAGGTAGATATGTAGATGAAGGCAGGGTAAAGTGACTAGACATCAGGATAGATAATACTAAGGTATTTGAGGTAGATATGTACATGAAGGCAGGGTAAAATGACTAGATATCAGGATAGATAATACTAAGCTATTTGAGGTAGATATGTAGATGAAGGCAGGGTAAAGTGACTAGACATCAGGATAGATAATAATAAGAGTAAAATAAAGAACAGAGTAGCAGCAGCAGATCATGAGGTTAAAAGTTGGTGTGTAATGTGTATATATACTGAGTGTACAAAATATTAAGAAAACCTGCTCATTCCATGACATAGAGGTACAGGTGAATCCAGGTGAAAGCTATGATCCCTTTTTGATGTAACCTGTTAAATCCACTTCATTCAATGTAGATGAAGGGAAGGAGACAGGATAAAGAAGGATTTTTAAGACTTGAGACAATTGAGACATGGATTGTGTATGTGTGCCATTCAGAGGGTGAATGGGCAAGACAAAAGATTTAAGTGCCTTTTGAACGGGGTATTGTAGTAGCTGCCAGGCGCACCGGTTTGTGTCATTCCTGTGTCATTTCGAAACCTTGTAGAGTCCATGCCCTGACAAATTGAGGATGTTGTGAGGGCAAAAGGTGGGGGGGGGGTGCAACTCTTCAGTAAGAAAGTGTTCCAAATACTTGGTACCCTCAGTGTATAGTCTAGTGAGTGTGCGTACGGTCAGTGCAAGATAGAGTCAGTGCAGATAGTTTGGGTACCATTAATTGACTATCTAGCAGTCTTGTTATTTATCAGTCTTATGGCTTGGGGGGTAGAAGATATCTCTGAGCCTGTTGATCCGAGAGCCGATGCTCCGGTACCGTTTGCCAGACGGTAGCAGAGTTTTTCGAACCTTCCACTGACACCGCCTGATGTAGAGGTCCTGGATGGCAGGGAGCTCGGCCCCAGTGATGTACTGGGCTGTCCGCACCATCCTCTGTAGCGCTTTGCAGTCAAGTGCAGTGCATTTGCCATACCAAGTGGTGATGCAGCCAGTCAAGATGCTTTTGAGGATACGAGGGCCCATGCCCATTATTTTCTGCCTCCTGATGGGGAAGTGGTGCTGCCGTGCCCTCTTCACGACTGTGTGGGTGTGTGTGGACCATGTTAAGTTCTTAGTGATGTAGACGCAAAGGAACTTGAAGCTCTCAACCCGCTCCACTACAGCCTCGTCGATGTGGATGGGGGCGTGCTCTCCACTCTTTCACCTGTAGTCCATGATCAGCTCCTTGGTCTTACTGACATTGAGGGAGAGGTTGTTGTCCTAGAACCACACTATGTCTCTGACCTCCTCCCTGTAGGCTTTCTCATTGCCGTCAGTGATCAGGCCTACCACCATCGTGTCGTCAGCAAACTTAATGACGGTGTTGGAGTCGTGCATGGGACTAAGCACAGCGTGGCGGAAGTGTTGTTGCCTACCCTCACCACCTGGGGGCGGCCCATCAGGAAGTTCAGGATCCAGTTGCAGAGGGAGGCTGTCAGTCAAAGGGTCCCAAGCAGGGTGATGAGCTTGGAGGGGACTATGGTGTTGAACACTGAGCTGTAGTCAATGAACAGCATTCTCATCACAAACCATGCTACATTCACCAAATGCCTGTATGCACGTATGCTGTAAGTCGCTTTGGATAAAAGCATCTGCTAAATGGTATATATTATTATATTATTAAAAGCCATTCTTCTTTAGCAACCTCTTTCCTTAGTCTTATGTGACAAGACTGTTAACATAAATGTCAAATTGAGTAGCTGGCCAGTCCACGTAAGATTTGGTTCTGGGTTCCAAGATGACACTTTCCCCAATCAGAGATTTGGTTCTGGGTTCCAAGATGACACTTTCCCCAATCAGAGATTTGGTTCTGGGTTCCAAGATGACACTTTCCCCAATCAGAGATTTGGTTCAGGGTTCCAAGATGACACTTTCCCCAAACAGAGCCTCTAACTATGTACAGTAGGTAGCAGCCCTGTGATTTTCTGTGACTGATGAATGTGCGATTATTACAGTGGAAGTGTTTAGTAGCCGACTACTGACTTAGGCAGAAACTATAAAGAGGGGTTGGATGATAAGGTGTGACACGGTTGTGTTCGGATCTGTGTTGTGGGCAAAATGAGTACTGGTCCCATGGCCATTGAGAAGGATGAATTGACCATTGGACTTACAGTCCAGACTTAACAACACCAGGGTAAATATATAGCCCCCACTGGGTCTACCACTCACTATGTTTGGCCCACAGACGGTGTGTCTCAAATGTCTCACTATTCCCTATATAGTGCTCTGGTCAAAAGTAGTGCACTACTGTATATTGCAGGTAGGGTGCAATTTGGGACTGTCAGAGAGAAACTAATGTCTTAATTACTCTGTAGGAAAATTGCTCACTGACCTTGGGTTCTTATAAATGGTTCATTAACAAACTCAAATTGTATGCAATTTGACAGAGAGAGACCACAATGATAATGGGCGACAAGATCTTCAAATTCAATTCATTTCTAGTTTGATCATTTCACTTTTCAAGTACATTCCCACTTACTAACCTCTCCGGTCCTGTCTGTACCTCTCCCATCCTGTCTGTACCTCTCCTGTTCTGTCTGTACCCCTCCCATCCTGTCTGTACCTCTCCCATCCTGCCTGTACCTCTCCCGTCCCGGCTGTACCTCTCTGATCCTGGCTGTACCTCTCTGGTCCTGGCTGTTCCTCTCTGGTCCTGGCTGTACCTCTCTGATCCTGGCTGTACCTCTCTGGTCCTGTCTGTATCTCTCTGGTCTTGTCTGTACCTCTCCGGTCCTGTCTGTACCTCTCCAGTCAGTGGGGTTCAAGAGGTTTAAGAGGGTCTGTTTATACCTCACAAGGTGAAACGAAGGACTGTTTCTTAACTATGGCATTCCCTTCTTTTCACAAACAGCTTCTAATCCCAAATGCAAAGCAAGTTTACTACTTTCACTAGGGCTGGAGCCTTGTAAAACTACTGTGAGGGTAGAGAGAGGGAGAGATCCCCCCCCCACACAAAGCTGTGTTAACATTCTGCTCGCTTTACAAGAAATGCCTCTGTGCATTCTAAGCAAGCGTAACATTGACACTCATGGTCTTAAGTACAGATTTAAACCACACCAAAGTTAAAAGAGCTGTGGTACTGCTGCCACTGTATGAGACCAGGCTGGGAGGGATTATAAACGGCGGGACTACAAAGGGGGCCAAAGGAAAGTTTTACATCTCTGAGGGTGATTTTAACCTTGGAATTGTATACAGTACTTGTGACATATTGTTAAATGCACAAAAGAGGAACAATGGGTAGCCTACATATTGAAGATGCGCATTTTCATCCTCAGAATCTTTTAATGTGTCTATTTTGAAAGGATAAAGCTAATAACATAGTTAAGAATTAAATGGATTCTACAAGAACCAATATCACTCCCTAAAAACACACCCCTATGGAAACATCCTTGGATAGCTTTTCAGAATTCATCGATAAATTGGCCCACATGGAAAACTAAAGGTATAGAAACCATAAAAGACTTCTTGGGTAATATACAATTATTTCCATGACAGAATTAAAAGCAATTTGGAATGACCAATGTAGACATTTTCAAATACATGCAACTTACAAGTTTTATACCATACAATTTTGATCTGAAATCTTTTGTTGAGGGAATCCTATTTGAATTCAAAAAGGATACTATATGATAGGTAAGATATACAAAACCTTGCAGAAAGCCTATCCTACTGGCAATCTCTTAGAATTTTTTTTACTATTGGAACCAAGACCTAAAAAGAACTGATGTTGGCACAAGATGGAGGGAGTGTATTATAACAAAATTACAGTTAAATGTACGCTTAATCCAGTATAAAATAATGTAAAAAACTTATACAAGAGAAAATCCACAAATTCTACAGCACAACGGCAGAGTCATGTCTTTAGTGTAAAACAAACAATGACTCAATAATTCAATGCTTTCTAGGAGTGCTATAAAGTCCAAAAGTTATGGTTCGCGGTAGACAGTTGGCTATCAGAAGTTTTACAATTTAAATATACCTTTTAATCCGTCTATCTGCATTTTTCAAGGCATGGCATGTGAACGTGCAGTGAGATACCCAATGGGTTGGACAATCCTTTTCTCGTCAATAATTTTGAAAAAAATATGATGTCATTAATGTTTGTTCGAAATGTATGTACGTCTGAGTTGATGTTTTTGTCTTTATTAGTCTTTTTTTCTTTATGTTGAAGGTTGGGCGTTAAGTCCCAGCCAACGTCATGTCTAGTTTAGTGGATCCATGTCTGTGAATTGTTAAATTGTCAATTGTCTTTGTCTATTGTCTAAAAACCCAAATAAAATCGTAAAAAAAAAAAAAAAAAAGATTTATTGCCTGGCTATTCAGCAGGTCTGAAAACACACTCCTCATTTCTATGTCAACCCTGATAATTTAGAGCTTTAAGCTCCCACCCATCCTTGCTGCTTTGAATAAAGTCTAGTAACTCTTGGGAGGAACAACACTCCTCATTTTCTTATAGGCTACTTATCCCTCCCTTTTTCCTTTACTCTGTCTCACTCTCTTACTCTCTCTTTCTGTGACTCTCCCTCTCTCGTTCTACAGATTACAAGACTATTACAGTGCAGGAAGCTGATATCTGAGGTCTACACTCACCGGCCTGTTTATTAGGTACACCACCCCATTTATGAAAATGGTCTGCTCTTACAGACAGTGAGTCACGTGGCATCGAGTCATTAAGTTATAGTTCAATTGAACATTAGAGGGGGCAAAACGAGTGACCTAAGCGACTTTGAGTGTAATATTATCGTTGGTGCCAGGCGTGCAGGATCCAGTATCTCATAAACGGCCGGCCTTCTGGGCTTTTCACGCACAACAGTGTCTAGGGTTTACCGAGAATGGTGCGACAAACAGAAAACATCCAGTCAGCGGCAGTCCTTTGGGTGAAAACAGCTCATTGATGAGAGAGGTCAAACGAGAATGACAAGAATCGTCCAAACTAACAGACGAGCCACAAATGGACAAATAACGGCGCAGTACAACAGTGGTGTGCAGAACGGAACGCACAATTCGTCAGTCCTTGTAAAGGAAGGGCTATTGCAGCAGAAGACCAGACCGATCCGACCCGGTACTAGATGGGTGTACCTAATGAACTGGCCAGTGAGTGTATATGTAACTTATAAATGAAAACAAGAGGTGTTATTTATGCTAGTCATTTTAAGCATTGTGTGTATCCAAACTCCTATTTAGCTCACACAAACCAGTGCAGGGAGGTTCTACAATACTACACCAGACAGGAGGCCAGATCTCAGTATAACAGAAGTGCATCGTAAAATTAGGTAATTTACTGTGATGAGGATTTTATGTGATTGGTGAAAGGAATCCCAACTGTAGTTTATCTCTACGTTCCTGGTACTAATGTCTTTCTACTTTGTCTGGGTAGCTCTGAATGACAAAGGTTACTACTTTGTTTACTTTACGGATTTAAGTCCTTCATAGTTGGCGTACACCAGTAAATGTAAATCTCCCAAAGCAATCATTACACAATTGCAATGCCCCTGAAATGAAAGGGCATGTCCAAGGGGAAAAACTCAGTCTTACCATGATTGTCCCACAGTCAGAGAGATTAGTCTTGATGCTGAAGACGTAGTCATCTTCAATCTCAACACCATGGCATTCCGGGTCATTTAGGTGCAAATCCCAGACCTAAGAGAGGGGATTACTAGAGAGTTGCAGTAGACCCACGTGACAGCCTAATATTAAAATGGTGATTTGGTTTTGGGTGCTGAGATTACTAGAGCAAGATATTGCACAATATGACACAGCACATCACAGCACACACACAGTAATCTATAATACCACATTTAACAGTAGATTAATAGTAAGTAAGCTGTATTATAAGGTAATATTAATTCTAGGTGAAACAGAACTTACATAAACGGGTGGCACTTTGTTGAGGAAGAAGGCACTGGGAATGACCACCTCCATCAGGTCATTGGTGCAGAGGACAGTTTCATTCAGCTCTAGGCGAGAGGAAGGAGTCAGAGGGACTACAAATACATCCTGTCCCCCGGACCCTGACATGAAATCATATAACATGAAAACACAGAACATTAAATTAGATCAAATTAAATCACAGAACATGAAATCATAGAACATGAAATCACATGTGAAATATCATAACGTAAAATGAGATGGCAATAAATCTGTTAAATGGAGTTTTAAATGTATTACATTGTACATCAATATGTGCACCAATACCCTTATTATCAGGGCAGTTGTTTAAGAATGTTCTACGCCACACAGTATGTGACAATATCAGTATTGTTACGGCAAGGTTAAATCTATAGATTCCATTCTCCTACATGTTCCATCACAAACTCCAAACAGTTTTCCCTGTGACAACATGCTGCTTCTGGTATGCTTCTGTAATACATGTGATCTCTAGATTTTAACAGGTTCTTATTGTTGAAAAGGATCCATCAAACATTAAGCCCACATCAACAAACAGTTACAAAAGCAGATGTTCAACTTGACATTTGCTCACGAATAGGGTTACAAAATTCCTGAAAATGTCCCCAAAATGCACTTGTTTATCAAAAAGCTTGGTTGAAGAGAATTCCAGCTTGGAGGATTCTCTCAGCGTATTCCCTGCTTAGTCCAGAAATCCTGCAACTGGAATTTCTGGGGAAAGAAACGGGATTCTAGCAACCCTAGTAGTTGGATCCCAGTGGTGTTGAAGTGAACTGAACTCACCATCTTCCTCAGGCTCCAGATACACAGCAGAGTTGACTGTCCTCACAGCGAGCAGGAACCAGGCTAACACCAAACTGGCAGGTGTCATCTTCAAAGTTTCTCTCTCTCTCTCTCTCTGGCTTATCTACTGTCAGACACTCGCAACCTTAGACTCCTGTCTTCTTGGCACTTTCTCACAGATTTTTGAAAATGTTGAGCTGTTCACCACAGTGTAGTTGTCAGGTTCAGATGTAGTCTCCCCTCTCAGTGCAGCCCTCCAAACACAGCTCTAATGAACTAGGACTGGGACCCAGCCTCCCTCCTTTCTTCCCTCTCTTCAGACCTTAAAGGCCCAGTGCAGTCAAAAACAAGATTTTCCTATGTTTTATATATATTTCCACACTATGAGGTTGGAATAATACTGTGACATTTAGAAAATGATGATAATGCCCTTTTAGTGTAAGAGCTGTTTGAAAAGACCGCCTGAAATTTCAGCCTGCTTTGGTGGGAGGGAGTTTTGGCCTTCCATGGTGACATCACCATGTGGTAACATTTAATAGACCAATAAGAAAGAGTTCCAAACCTCTCTGCCAATAACAGATAATTTGTGTTTCTTTTTGACCATTTGAATTGAAAAACAATCACAGTAAGATACTTAATTGTTACCCAGACATTATCTGATATTGAGATTAAAAACAGCTACATTGGACCTTTTTAAAAACCCAGCCTGAATGATGTCCCCACTAACAATGAGATTACACACATGAATAGGGGGAACCGAGGTTGTAAGTAGCAGTCCGAGGTAACACACATAAGTCTGCATCGCAAATGGCACCCTCTTCCCAATATAGTGCACTACTATTTGTCAAAAGTAGCACACTACGTAGGAAAAATTGTGCCACTTGGGTTGCAGACATACAACTAGGCCGTTGCCGGCGATGCCCTCTTAGTAAACATCTTACAACTACGTAACTACGTCGTCTTACTACACACATCAACAAGCAGACTCATTAACATGTAAACAGGGGCAATAGTACATGGGTGGTACTGCTCTTTTGTCTGCCGTCTTTTGTACATTCATTTTTAAAGGCCATTGTGAAGTCTTTACTGGTGCGGGAACCCCAGTCAATGGCTACGTCCCAAAGGGCACCCTATTCCCTATATAGTGCACTACTTTCGACCAGGGCACACATAGGGCTCCGGTAATATGTAATCCACTATATAGGGAATAAGGTGCCATTTGGGATACACTTAGTGAGATGAAAAGAAGGCCTGCCAACGAGTCAAGGGCAGTTCACTGACACTGCCAATGCTCTAACAGTGCGTGCGTGCGTGCGAGGCTGTAACAGACAAGGAGTACTGGAAACAAAGCTAGAACATGAAGAACATTTTAAGACAATTGTAAAATAAAATAAAAAATCTTTAGAATTTAACTTTTTACAAGTGGATTTTACAGCCTACATTTTACGGACATAGAAACATGCATTTAAATTTTTTTTGCAACTAAAACTAGCTGAACAGTTAGACTGATTGTCTGTCATTACCCCACCAGACAACCAGCTTCAATGAATCCTCTCAACGGATGAGATTCCCCCAAATCTCACAAAATCCACTTACTGTATGATGTAAAGGACAACAGCTTCCTTCCTGCAAACGTTTACAACGCCCTCAACGAGGCCATTAACAACTGAGTTAATATAATAATAATACAAAAGTAGCAGCTTCAAAACAGATTAACAAACAACTAGCCCCTGATGGGGCAGCATGGTGGACATCTGTAGCCCCTGATGGGGCAGCATGGTGGACATCTGTATCCCCTGATGGGGCAGCATGGTGGACATCTGTAGCCCCTGATAGGGCGGCATGGTGGACATCTGTATCCCCTGATGGGGCAGCATGGTGGACATCTGTAGCCCCTGATGGGGCAGCATGGTGGACATCTGTAGCCCCTGATGGGAAAGCATGGTGGACATCTGTAGCCCCTGATGGGGCAGCATGGTGGACATCTGTAGCCCCTGATAGGGCGGCATGGTGGACATCTGTAGCCCCTGATAGGTAGGCATGGTGGACATCTGTAGCCCCTGATGGGGCAGCATGGTGGACATCTGTAGCCCCTGATGGGGCAGCATGGTGGACATCTGTAGCCCCTGATGGGGAAGCATGGTGGACATCCGTAGCCCCTGATGGGGCAGCATGGTGGACATCTGTAGCCCCTGATGGGGCAGCATGGTGGACATCTGTAGCCCCTGATAGGTAGGCATGGTGGACATCTGTAGCCCCTGATGGGTAAGCATGGTGGACATCTGTAGCCCCTGATGGGAAAGCATGGTGGGCATCTGTAGCCCCTGATGGGGCAGCATGGTGGACATCTGTAGCCCCTGATAGGTAGGCATGGTGGACATCTGTAGCCCCTGATGGGGCAGCATGGTGGACATCTGTAGCCCCTGATGGGGCAGCATGGTGGACATCTGTAGCCCCTGATGGGGAAGCATGGTGGACATCTGTAGCCCCTGATGGGGCAGCATGGTGGACATCTGTAGCCCCTGATGGGGCAGCATGGTGGACATCTGTAGCCCCTGATGGGGAAGCATGGTGGACATCTGTAGCCCCTGATGGGGAAGCATGGTGGACATCTGTAGCCCCTGCTGGGGATGCATGGTGGATATCTGTAGTTCCTGATGGGGAAGCATGGTGGATATCTATAGCCCCTCATGGTGGACATATGTAGCCCCACAGATGGCGCAATCTCTATTGCACTCCACAATGCCCTTTGCCAGCTGGACAAAATGAACACCTACGTGAGAATGCTGTTCATTGACTACAGCTCAGCGTTCAATACCATTGTGCCCTCCAAGCTCATCACTAAGCTAAGGACCCTGGGACTAAACACCTCCCTCTGCAACTGGATCCTGGACTTCCTGACGGGCCGCCCCCAGGTGGTGAGGGTAGGCAACAACACATCTGCCACACTGACCCTTAACACGGGGGACCCTCATTGGTGCGTGCTTAGTCCCCTCCTGTATTCTCTGTTCACCCATGACTGTGTGACCATGCACGACTCCAGCACCATCATTAAGTTTGCAGACGACACGACGGTGGTAAGCCTGATTACCGATGATAGTGTGAGACGATGTCCACGTCATCGCCGCCCGGGGAGCAGTTGTTGTTGGGGGTTAACTGCTTAACTGCCAAGGGCAGAATGATGGGCAGAATGACCAGCCTTTCAAAGCATTTCATGGCTACAGATGTGAGTGCTACGGGGCGATATTCATTTAGACAGAATACCTTGGGTCGCTCTTGGGCACGGGGACTATGGTGGTCTGCTTGAAACATGTAGGTATTACAGACTGGGTCAGGGAGAGGTTGAAAATGTCAGTGAAGGGGCCTTTCGAGGGAAGCAGAGGTCTAAGGCACTGCATCGCAGTGCTTGAGGCGTCACTACAGACCCGGGTTCGATCCCGGGCTGTGTCACAGCCGGCCTCACACAATTAGCCCAGCATCGTCTGGATTATGGGAGGTTTGGGGCGGATCGGGATGTCGTTGTCCCTTCACGCTCTAGAGACTCCTTGTAGCGGGCCAGGTGCCTGCAAGATGAATTTGGTCGCCAGCTGGACGGTGTTTCCTCCAACACATTGGTGCGGCTGGCTTCCGGGGTTAAGTGAGCAGTGTGTCAACAAGAAGCAGTGTGGCTTGGCAGGGTGGTGTTTCGGAAGGACGCATGGCTCTCGACCTTCGCCTCTCCCGAGTCCGTAGAGGAGTTGCAGCAATGGGACAAGACTGTAACTACCAATTGGATACCACGAAAAAATCTATTTTATATATATATATATATATATATATATATACATACACACACACACACACACACGCGCGCGCGCGCACACACACACATACTAGAAATGTATGCTTTTTTTTCACTGTACTTTCTCACTTTGGATAAAAAGGTCTGCTGTGTGTCATCTATTATAATTTATTAGAATAAATAAATTTGATTTCAAAATCAACAGTTACTTGTCAGCCATGGAGAGCTTGTTGGCCTGCTGTTTGTAGCTGCAGGTAAGTTTGTTCATATAACATCTCTTTTCCATTAAATAAATGTTTCAATTTTCAAACAAGTTTTCATTGGGAAGGCAGATAAAGCGTTTTTGTCAAATCACTTTCCTACTAATTAATACACATGCTTCATTACGTCACTTTTGTTTTGAGCTGACTTCACCGTTGGACAGAGCAGGGCACCTGGCTCATGCCCGGGAGGCAGCCTGGTTCCAAATCGAATGCAATCAACTTTCAGCCGATGCAAAACACGCCTACGCGGGTGCCCGAGCGAGATTAATCGAACCCCCTCAATGTTGTGCTGTATGGCCCGCTGTACCATGTCCAGCCACCTGGGCAAACGCAGATTGACCTAGAGCAGAGCCAGTCTTAGAAGGGGCAAATATAAATACTGTACATACAAATAGATACATGTGTGCATCAGTGGCATTTAAATCTTGGTGGGGCAAACTCCCATTTATTTTTTTAGAAGCATGTCAGCAAAGCCATTACACAACACTAAACAATACATTAATTGCACTATAATGGTGACAAACGATGCCCACAAACTGTTAGGGCCTACATAAAGCTATCCCAAAAATAGAGTCCCAACATCAGTCACAACACCTTACCACTGCTACACCTGGCTATCAGCGGATCCTTGTCTGGCAGCAAAACAGTTAATTCAGCCTCATTTACTGCCTTCTTAAAAAACATGGCTGATTTGCTTAAGCAAATGTGGTTTCTACTGACAATTGAAATGTACAAACTATGGCATAAGGGAACGATGAGCGGATAAGAGGCAATCTGTAATTTCGATTAAGACATTAATGAGCGATCTAAGACGGACATAGTCAATATAACTATTTGTTCAGCACTTTTGAAATGTACAGCGTCAGAATTAAGAACATGGGCCGTTCTTACAGTATTCTCCCTGTACACCAAGTCAGAACCGTAGGATAAATAAAGGGGGCGTATAAGCAGACCAGTGGAGGCTCCTCAGAGGAGGAAGGGGAGGACCATCCTCCTCAGTGAACTTCATAAAAGTAAAAATTGTGTAACATTTAAACATTTATCATTTTTAGATAAAACTATACTACAAATAATCACGTCACCAAATAATTTATTAAAACACACTATTTTGCAAAGAAGATCTACAGTAGCCTCAACAGCACTCTGTAGGGTGGCACCATTGTGTAGCCGGAGGACAGCTAGCTTCCGTCCTCCTCTGGGTACTGTTAGGTTTGAGACGCAACCTAACAGTACATTGACTTCAATACGAGACCTAGGAGGTTCATGGTTCTAACCCCCTTCCATAGACTTACACAGTAATTATGACACCTTTCAGAGGACGTTTTCCAGCCTATCAGAGCTCTTGCAGCATGAACTGACATGTCCACCCAATCAAAGGAATAATTAATCTAGTTCTGAAAGCATAAGCTACAGCTAGCTAGCATGGCAGTGTATTAAATGTGGTGAGTAGTTGACTCAGAGAGAGAAAGACAATAGTTGAACAGTTTTGAACAAATCAATTTCTTCCAAAATGAAGGAGAAGCAATAGAGAAATAGAGAGTATTATTTCTTTCCACTTTTAGTTTCACTTACTTCGCTAGCAAATGCAGCGAGCTAGTTTAGCCTACTGAAACACCCTGCTCATACAGAGGGATGCTATGTTAGCTAGCTGGCTATGACTTTCCAACACAGCACTGGAACTCATCCAAGTCAAGGTAAGCTTTTGGTATTACTAATTTATTGCCAGTGTAACTGGCAGTGTAACTGCTTACTGACTGTACACTATAACATTACTGCATAATTGTAGCAGGTTTACTGACGCGTTAGTTCTATTAGCTATGCTGACTATGACGTTACTTTAGCTAATATGGTGACAACGATGTAGGCTGTGTGTAGTGGTTTGGCTTGTAAATGTTTTTTTTTGTGCATTGAAGACCACAAGCAAAGGGAAGAGGTGAGAGGAGGAGAGATGAGAAGCGAGAAGGAATACAACGTGGCTGCTATGATAGTGAACTGTGTTTACTGGTGATCAGGGGTGAATTCATTCTGCCGATTCTGTTGAATCGATTACGTTTCTTATACGTAAGCAAATGGAACAAAATGGGGATAAACATACCTGAATTTGTCCAATAGAAACTATTGTTTGCAACTGTTGGACTAATGATTACACCCTAAATCAGCTAGATGCAGGCAAGAGTGTGCAAGGCGGTATTGAATGTCATTGTCTGTCACCTCAAATTTGTCTCTCGACCTGTGTGCACCTACGTTGTAAACTTTCATTCATACGCTAGGTTGTAGCAACCTAATGATGGGTATAGGGAAAATTTGAGTATCATGTAGTAGCCTAAACCTATCGCTGTTGCATTGAATTTGGTGAATGGAATATGACTGCGAGTCATCCATTATGCTGTAATAGAAATAAGGCCATGCTCATAAAAAATAATTGTCCTCCCTCATCTTAAACGCCACTGAAGCAGACAATGAAAGCTCTTACAATATTCAATGATGACATTTCTTTAAAACAGACTACAGGCTACACGTGCACCACCAAGTCAGAACAATAGGCTAAGTTATGAGGCGGAACAGGACCAAATTATTAGGGTGAGGCACACGGGCTACTAACAGCTTACTACACAACTTACACTTAGTATTACTTTCTTAGCTACAGTATACATATCTCCCTGGAATATTACATCATTTATGCTGCAGCATACAAGACATTTTTGGACTCACCTTGATGTGCTGTACTCATTTGAACAGGACAGTGGTGTGTGGTCCTTCTTGTGGGCAAATTTTGTCATCAAACTTTGTCATCAAAGTCTTGCACTCTCTGGATTTATGGTGCTTCAAGACAACTGGGAACTCGTAAAAAAACAAGGTTTCATCATGATGTCCGTGATCTTCAGATCGGAGCTCTAGAAAGAGGCCCGAGTTCTCGACTTGGAATTCTGAGTTGTATGACTGTCTAAAACGTATTTTCCCAGCCAGGACTAGTTTTTTGTTTGTTGAGTTCCCAGAGTTCCCTCACTGAATCTGAGATTTCCCAGTTCCGATTTTGTTGTTGTTTTGAACACGGCAGAAGTCATGCTGGATTGACAGCATGGCCAATGTATACAATATTTTCTGGCCCAAGGTGTTGCATGTGAATGTTTATCCTTTTAAGCTTGGAAAAGAGACTCTAAACCCAGACTTGGACCACACACCCTCTCCACTGAATAGCAGGCTAGTGATTGCTTTGCAACGCTTGCAGTTAGACACTGATTCCTTCCAAACCACTCATTGTCGAGTTTGTGATTTCCAACTTGTTGTGTAATGTTTATGGCTGATGAGCACCAATACGTTTTATCCATAATTTCTCTTCATATGATTGGATTGAAAAGGATTTGCCAGTAGATTGGCAAATCCTCTTTGGATGGGCACTTCTAATGTAAATCTATGGCAGCACCAAAGGGGCTTGAATTTTCTAGCTCTATCCGTAGATTCTGTGGTGACGTAGTGTCCCCATGAGTGACAGAACACTGAGCCAATCAGGGCGCAACTAGAGAATATTACCAACCCCTACGCTCCGTATTTTCTGCTGGCTGCCCCACCACCACAGAAAGCACTGAGCTAGGCTGCAACACCTCCATTTTGGAGCTGCCTTCTTCAAGAAAGCAAAAAAGAGACCATGTTAGTATGTGGCTATATTAACTCAATTATTTTATTTTTTTATATTGTTTGCAAACTGATATGTGACACTTATTAATGGCAAAATAACATGCAAACCAACTACAAAATGACAGGTCGCCACTGATGTGCATAAAGGAGATTGCAATACTTGGGTAAAGTGTAGGTTCAGGGATCATAGCTTTCACTTGGATTCACCTGGTCAATCTATGTCATGGAAAGGGTTCTTAATCATGCAACCCAGAACCAATTCAGACACCTCAAATCAAAATCAAATCAAAATCAAATGTTATTTGTCACATACACATGGTTAGCAGATGTTAATGCGAGTGTAGCGAAATGCTTGTGCTTCTAGTTCCGACCATGCAGTAGTATCTAACAAGTAATCTAACAAATTCACAACAACTACCTTATACACACAAGAGTAAAGGAATGAATACGAGTATGTACATATAAATATATGGATGAGCGATGGCTGACCGGCATAGGCAAGATGCAGTAGATGGTATTGTGTTGTGTCAGGCTGTAGAGACTAGTGGCCTTCAGACACTGGTCAGACAAGTGACATTTATGGTACTTAAAGAAAACTTTAAGCTCATCTCTCAATAAAAAGAAAACGTGTCAATACTTTGCCCCTTGATAACCAGTGCACTTCTGTATGTTGTGAAAGCGTTACATGGTCGCTGCCCATATCATTGCGTAGTGCAGAAAATACATGAGAGTTCAGGGGCCTTGCTTTAACAAAGTTAACCATTTTCACTGTAGTGTCCAAAACGTATTTCAAGCTGTCAGCCATTCCCTTGGCAGCAAGAGCCTCTCGGCGGATGCTGCAGTGTACCCAAGTGGCGTCGGGAGCAACTGCTTGAACGCGCGTTACCACTCCACTATGTCTCCCTGTCATGGCTTTTGCGCCATCAGTACAGGTACCAACATGAGCAGCAGCTACGTTTGGTTACATAAGGACCGTTAGTGGAATTCCCGCAAGAGAGTAACGGTTAGTGTGATTGGATGGTCATTATTTGACTACCTGTATTTGACAGTGTTGTTATTTCTCGGAACACTAGATGGTTTAATTTTATTTTGGGCAGTGAAACGAGGCTACTCAGGCGAGAAAAAACCTCACCCAAATGTATAGCCCCGTTGGAAAATATAAATGGACTGTTTGAAAATGTGAAGATTTTTTTATTTTATTTTAACTAACAAAAAATATATATATATTTGAATCACATTTTTATTTGGCATACACCCAAAGGCATTGCACGTACAGTTTGGGAACACCTGCTCTAAATAGCAAGTGGTTCAGTTGTGTTTATTTTCATACCAATACATGAAACCAAAATTGCACTAGCCTTCTGGGTGAATTAATTAAAATATCAAGTAGGCTACAGCTATCACAACCTATACTGTATACAATAGCTTTTGGTGGTGAATGTTCATCAAAAAGGAGGGCTCCCCCACCTCCCAGTTCCCCATTAAATTAACCCCTGGCTATCAGATTACAACAGGGCTTACAAGGCCGAGATCAAATGCCGATATCAAATTCAAAGCAAGGCTGGCAGCTGCTCTCCGAAGCCATGCTCCGCAGTCATTACCCTAAACAGCCGTTGCATTTTAATCAGGATTGGAAAGATTTTAGCCTACTTAAAATTGTTGGTCTTGAGCTAGGTAGGGTATACCATGCCATACCCAACTAATGGCCCTGGCATGAAGTATTTGTTCAAAAAGACACAGAAAGATTCAATAGAAAGAGAGAGTTAATAAAAACGGAAAAGTTGCAAATCTGATGTTGAATAGGTTTTGATAGTCTAACAAGGGCCTTAAAGAGATTGACTGGGATCTTAAGCACTTACTTATTAATAACATATCATATGAATTTGCAGGCTTTTTTTCAATTTTTTTTATATATTTATTTGCAGGACGTAACATATCATATGAATTTGCAGGCTTTTTAAAAAAAAAATCTCTTTCTTTGCAGGACGTAACATATCATACGAAATGGATGACGTAGTACACAACTGTGCACAATTGTCCGGGACTCGTGACCGCTACTTTCAAAACTACTGGATGAAATTATACAAAACCTTTATAACGCATCTTTAACCTCTTAGCGCGCGCCGATCCCTTTAGCGGGATCGTTTTCAGAGCAAACATAACGCGCCAAATTCAAAATACATATTCGTAATACATATTCGTAATATTTAACTTCGATATACAAGTGTTGCATAGTGTTGCATAGCCATCAAAAGCTCTGCTTCTTGGCAATATCACTGCGTTGTCAGATTTTAAAAAGGCTTTACGGCGAAAGCACTACATTTGATTGTTTGAGGCTAGTACCTCACATATTTTCCACATTAGCATAAATTCATATCCAGCTCGGTTCTCAAAATATCCATATCACAGCTAATATAAATCGCTTACCTTTCAAATAACTTCTTCTGAGGTCTTCCCAAGTGTCCAAACAAGATAATCCATGGTTCTTTTGTTAGAAAAAGTAAATAATTATATCCATAAATATCCGTTGTTTTTGGCACGTTACGTTCAGCTACTCCACCAAGCATTGTCAGTCTACTCGCCCGTTTTACAGTGAAGGGATCGCGTTCAAATTATACCTCTCATCTTTTCACAAACAAATCAAATATCATTAATAATGCATCCTTATGTATTCTTTTATGAATAATAGCAATCATATTTTACAAGAACGGTAAGTGAAACGTTAAAAGACGAAAAGAAAGTTGGTCGCTGGGCGCCGTTCACGTTCTCGTGAACGCACGCCTGTTTACCTTTTTCCCTACCCGTAGTAATTCTCTCTCTCTAAGGATCTGGTCAGAGCTTTTTCCTCCATACCCTTTCCAGAGACTGTTGACATCTAGTGGAAGCCATAAGTACTGCAACCTCGGTCCTATTCCCCATAGAAAAATATTACATGGGCTTCAAAATGAGAGGAGAGCAACAGAAAAATAAATTCCGGACAGAAATCTCTCTGGTTTTTGCCTGCTAAATCTGTTCTGGAATAGCCACAGACTATATCTTAATGGTTTTATAAACTTCAGAGTGTTTCCTATCCAATAGTACTAAATATGTAAATATCCTAGTTTCTGGCCATGAGTGGTAGGCATTTAACTTTGGGCACGTCAGACAGGCGAAAATTTGGAAAATGGGACCCTAGCTGGAAGAGGTTTTAAGATGATGGCTGCGGAATGTATCAAATACCTGCTGTGAATCAGTCTCAGTCGTCCTTTGTGTTCCTCTGAAGACGTCAGGGTTTCTCTGTACATCTCCACTGCCCCCAGCAACTCATATACAGGTGGGCATGACAACAAAAACACTCCTCATTAAAGCCACACTATTCAATTTGTTTTTCAGCAGTTTCAATCATCATGCCAGGGGCAGACGGGGACCAGAAATTGGCCAATGACATTTCTAACACACAGGCCCATTTTCTTAAAGGCCCCCACACTGGCCCTTTTTTTCCTCAGAGGCCCCCTCACCGGACCATTTATTTCCTTGAGGCTCCGATTATTAGCCAGATCATTATCAACTTGCACAACAAAAAAAAGAAGTTAGACAGTCCCATTAAGCTAAAAATGGACCAGCCCATCTGGCATTTGCCCGAAATTCCAGATGGCCAGTCTGCCCCTACACACAGCACAAGGATTAAAGATCCTCATTATAGGGACAATCGCAGATCAATGATGTCACAGTCTATCAGGTCTCTTTCCCATGGGAAAGACCGAACAACTGGAGAGGTAGAGGAGAGAAGGCGAGGTGGTGTTTTGTTGTCTACCTCTGATGATGTGGATGCCTGCCAGACCGTTGAGGGCGTACACTAATTGTCTGTGAGCCTCTTTACATTCCGCTCAACATTTCTTCTGCAGGGACTTGATCAACTTCATCGTCATGGTGTTGTGTATATGGCATTACTGTAAGTCATAGGATCTATAAGTGTCACTGACATCATCACAAACAACTAGCAAACTAAACCAAATAAACCAACTGGCAAACTTAACCAAAGAAACCAACTGGCAAACAAAACAAACAGCAGCACCAGAAACTGAAACCCACTTTAGGCTTCCTTTACCAACAAATAAAACTGCGCCACTGAAACACATTGTAGGTAAGACCTCATTAACTGT
Organism: Brachymystax lenok tsinlingensis; assembly: GCA_030435695.1. Classification (NCBI taxonomy): domain Eukaryota; kingdom Metazoa; phylum Chordata; class Actinopteri; order Salmoniformes; family Salmonidae; genus Brachymystax; species Brachymystax lenok. The sequence goes on along the minus strand of CM059786.1, from coordinate 36,333,364 downwards.
CAAACAGAACTGAACAATACAATAGCGCACAACAGACCCGAACACACTAGCTTTATCGATTAAGCAACGAACAAATGTGATGCCATAGAGACCATTTATCTCCGTGTGAGGCCATCCAATTACCAGCTAGTAATTTCAGCTCTGTGCCAACGAACTAATATAAGAAAGAGCAATTCAGTCGTCAAAGACGGCATGATGAGACAAGAGCCCTTGTATTGGCCGCCCACCCCCACCTGCTTCACAAAGTGAATGGGTCCTTGTAACACAGTAAAGTAAGGTGGAAAAAACTGCGCTATTAAGATGCTTATGAACCACAGAGCCCAAACCTTATATACTTCAATTTATTTATTTAAATCTTTTATATGGAGAAAAATGTCAAATAAAAGCATTACATTTTGTAGTTCCAACTTTGGATTGATACTGAAAGGATATTTGTCAATGCTTCTGTTTTTATTCACACTTCATGATTTATACTATTTCTAAATGTCAGGGCATTAATTCACAAATCTTTATTCATGTTTACAAAAATTTTGACTTTTATTCAAATTATGGTTTATAAATACAACGCAATATGTTTTTGTGTGTGGATTATATTTGTGCTTACTTTTTTTGTTTACAGATGGTTTATATATATTTATTGTACTCTCCTGTTTCCTACAATATTGGCATTAATCTACCCACATAGGAGGAGCAATGACAACATTCCTACTATGTATTGGGTTGGAGTGTCTTTGGCTGTTCATAGGATAAATAAACCCTTTGTTTACTTCCAACCACTGCTGAAAAGTATGTGAAATTCTCTACAAGACCACTGAAATTACATTCTTGTGAATCATGGTAAGTTTTTATAAAGTTTTTGATGTTATTAGTGGCAACCCTTCCTTCAGGGCTCAAGGATTATTATATATTGTTTATTTATACATTGTTTGCAAACTAATATGTAACATGAATTAATGCCAAAATAACAAGCAAAATAATGTATTTTATTTATTTTTTATTTTTAGCTAAACAGGTAGGCCTATTTTACATGTTATTTTGGCATTCATTTCGTGTTACATATCAGTTTGCAAACAATGTAAAAAAACGTTTTTATATATATAGATATATATGATCCTTGAGTTAGTAAAGCTGCACACATGAGTAACATGCTGACTTCACCGGGCGCACGCGACACAAATATTAATTTTCACTAAGTCTGCTGCCTCAGTTTGCATGATGGCAATTTGCATATACTCCAGAATATCATGAAGAGTGATCAGATGAATTGCAATTCATTGCAAAGTCCCTGAACTGAATCCCCAAAAACATTTCCACTGCATTTCAGCCCTGCCACAAAAGGACCAGCTGACATCATGTCAGTGATTCTCTCATTAGCACAGGTGTGAGTGTTGACGAGGACAAGGCTGGAGATCACTCTGTCATGCTGATTGAGTTTGAATAACAGACTGGAAGCTTCAAAAGGAGGGTGGTGCTTGGAATCATTGTTCTTCCTCTGTCAACCATGGTTACCTGCAAGGAAACACGTGCCGTCATCATTGCTTTGCACAAAAAGGGCTTCACAGGCAAGGATATTGCTGCCAGTAAGATTGCACCTAAATCAACCACTTATCTGATCATCAAGAACTTCAAGGAGAGCGGTTCAATTGTTGTGAAGATTGCTTCAGGGCGCCCAAGAAAGTCCAGCAAGCGCCAGGACCATCTCCTAAAGTTGATTCAGCTGTGGGATCGGGGCACCACCAGTACAGAGCTTGCTCAGGAATGGCAGCAGGCAGGTGTGAGTGCATCTGCACGCACAGTAAGGCAAATACTTTTGGAGGATGGCCTGGTGTCAAGAAGGCCAGCAAAGAAGCCACTTCTCTCCAGGAAAAACATCAGGGCAGACTGATATTCTGCAAAAGGTACAGGGATTGGACTGCTGAGGACTGGGGTAAAGTCATTTTCTCTGATGAATCCACAGGTACACCTCAAATTGACTCAAATGATGTCAATTCGCCTATCAGAAGCTATTAAAGCCATGACATCATCTTCTGGAATTTTCCAAGCTGTTTAAAGGCACAGTCAACTTAGTGTATGTAAACTTCTGACCCACTGGATTTGTGATACAGTGAATTATAAGTGAAATAATCTGTCTGTAAACAATTGTAGGAAAAATTACTTGTGTCATGCACAAAGTAGATGTCCTAACCGACTTGCCAAAACTATAGTTTGTTAACAAGAAATCTGTGGAGTGCTTGAAAAACTAGTTTTAATGACTCCAACCTAAGTGTATGTAAACTTCCGACTTCAACTGTATAAAGTCAGTGTAGAGTATATAAAGTCAGAGTAGAGTATATAAAGTGTAGAGTAAATAAAGTCAGTGTAGAGTATATTGTCAGAGTAGAGTATATAAAGTGTAGAGTATATAAAGTCAGAATAGAGTATATAAAGTGTAGAGTATATAAAGTGTAGAGTATATAAAGTGTAGAGTATATAAAGTCAGTGTAGAGTATATAAAGTCAGAGTAGAGTATATAAAGTCAGAGTAGAGTATATAAAGTCAGCGTAGAGTATATAAAGTCAGTGTAGAGTATGTAAAGTGTAGAGTATATAAAGTCAGTGTAGAGTATATAACATCAGAGTAGAGTATATAAGGTGTAGAGTATATAAAGTCAGCGTAGAGTATATGAAGTCAGAGTAGAGTATATAAAGTGTAGAGTATATAAAGTGTAGAGTATATAAAGTCAGAGTAGAGTATATAAAGTGTAGAGTATATAAAGTCAGCGTAGAGTATATGAAGTCAGAGTAGAGTATATAAAGTGTAGAGTATATGAAGTCAGAGTAGAGTATATAAAGTGTAGAGTATATGAAGTCAGAGTAGAGTATATAAAGTGTAGAGTATATAAAGTGTAGAGTATATAAAGTGTAGAGTATAAAAAGTTAGAGTAGAGTATATAAAGTCAGAGTAGAGTATATAACATGTAGAGTATATAAAGTTAGAGTAGAGTATATAAAGTGTAGAGTATATAAAGTGTAGAGTATATAAAGTTAGAGTAGAGTATATAAAGTGTAGAGTATATAAAGTCAGCGTAGAGTATATGAAGTCAGAGTAGAGTATATAAAGTGTAGAGTATATAAAGTGTAGAGTATATAAAGTTAGAGTAGAGTATATAATGTGTAGAGTATATAAAGTCAGAGTAGAGTATATAAAGTGTAGAGTATATAAAGTCAGCGTAGAGTATATGAAGTCAGAGTAGAGTATATAAAGTGTAGAGTATATAAAGTCAGCGTAGAGTATATGAAGTCAGAGTAGAGTATATAAAGTGTAGAGTATATGAAGTCAGAGTAGAGTATATAAAGTGTAGAGTATATGAAGTCAGAGTAGAGTATATAAAGTGTAGAGTATATAAAGTGTAGAGTACATAAAGTGTAGAGTATAAAAAGTTAGAGTAGAGTATATAAAGTCAGAGTAGAGTATATAAAGTCAGAGTAGAGTATATAAAGTGTAGAGTATATAAAGTGTAGAGTATATAAAGTGTAGAGTATAAAAAGTTAGAGTAGAGTATATAAAGTCAGAGTAGAGTATATGAAGTCAGAGTAGAGTATATAAAGTGTAGAGTATATAAAGTGTAGAGTATAAAAAGTTAGAGTAGAGTATATAAAGTCAGAGTAGAGTATATAAAATGTAGAGTATATAAAGTTAGAGTAGAGTATATAAAGTGTAGAGTATATGAAGTGAGAGTAGAGTATATAAAGTGTAGAGTATATAAAGTGTAGAGTATAAAAAGTTAGAGTAGAGTATATAAAGTCAGAGTAGAGTATATAAAGTGTAGAGTATATAAAGTCAGCGTAGAGTATATGAAGTCAGAGTAGAGTATATAAAGTGTAGAGTATATGAAGTCAGAGTAGAGTATATAAAGTGTAGAGTATATGAAGTGAGAGTAGAGTATATAAAGTGTAGAGTATATAAAGTGTAGAGTATATAAAGTTAGAGTAGAGTATATAATGTGTAGAGTATATAAAGTCAGAGTAGAGTATATAAAGTATAGAGTATATAAAGTCAAACTGCATACCTTAATTGCCTCCACTCCTGGCTGATGACACACGCTGTACAACTCTTTTCTTCTCAAGTCATTCCAGTCAATCCACAGGGTAGGTCCTATCCAGATGCCTGTTCTCCACTGGGCCAGTCCTATCCAGAGGCCTCCACTCCACTGGACAGGTCCTATCCAGATGCCTGTTCTCCACTAGGCCAGTCCTATACAGAGGCCTGTTCTCCACTAGGCCAGTCCTATACAGAGGCCTGTTCTCCACTAGGCCAGTCCTATACAGAGGCCTGTTCTCCACTAGGCCAGTCCTATCCAGAGGACTCCACTCCAGTTCTCCTTTACTACTACTACTATTACTACTCTAGTCACTGCTCATCGCTGCTGCTGGTCAAACTGAAGGTGAAGGCCCACTGGTCAAAGCCTGGGGGATAAACCCACACAGGGGAGGCCTGATGCTAAACTCCCCAATCAGAGACTTCCAGGCGTGAGACAAGTCAGAGAGGGGCAGCACAGTGAGGGAGAGGGAGGTGGAGGAGGAGGTGTTTGTCGAAGAGGAGCCAGGGAGCTGGGACTCCTCTCCTAGTCCTAAGTCTGAGCTGGAGCAGCTTGTTTCACAGTCCCCTGGACGGTCAAGAGAAGAGAACCGATTGGGAATTGGTGGCCAGTTGCAAGGAGGGAGCTGGTGGGAATTTGTTCGCCGGTGAAGAGAAGAGAGCTGGTTGGTATCTGGTCGTCCTCTTCTTGGAGTAGAGACTCGTTCCTGCGGTCCTTGTGCATGTTCCAGTTCAGTTTGTTTTTGGCCTCCTCATCCACCCTCCCCTGTGGGGCACGCTTCCTTCGGTTGCTTATGATGACAGCCATAGGAGAGGGCAAAAGGATGTCAGGATAGTCACACATAGGGCACAAGCATATTCATGACGTCATGAAGGTGATTGGGCGAGTGAGTCCGTGTGCACCAGTCAATTAACAGCTCCAGTGTAGACCATTGAGCTATAACAGGAACGGTGAAGACAGTCTCCGGTGTTGCTTTGCTAGCTACCTAGCTATGTTAATTGTTTTATTACAACCTGATTGGAGACCACCTGTGGTAAATTCAATTGATTGGACATGATTTGGAAAGGCACACACCTGTCTATTTAAGGTCCTACAGTTGACAGTGCATGTCAGAGCAAAAACCAAGCCATGAGGTCGAAGGAATTATCCATAGAGCTCTGAGACAGGATTGTGTTGAGGCACAGATCTTGGATAGGGTACCAAAAATGTTCTGCAGCATTGAAGGTCCCCAATAACACAGTGGCCTCCGTAACTCTTAAATGGAATAAGTTTGGAACCACCAAGACTCTTCCTAGAGCTGGCCGCCCGACCAAACTGAGCAATCGGGGGAGAAGGGCCTTGGTCAGGGAGGTGACCAAGAACCCGATGGTAGCACTGACAGAGCTCCAGAGTTCCTCTGTGGAGATGGGAGAACCTTACAGAAGGACCACCATCTCTGCAGCACTCCACCAATCAGACATTTATGGTAAAGTGGCCAGACAGAAGCCACTAATCACTAAAAGGCAAATGACAGCCCGCTTGGAGTTTGCCAAAAGGAACCTAAAGGACTTTTAGACCATGAGAAACAAGATTCTCTAGTCTGTTGGTCTGATGAAACCACGATTGAACTCTTTGGCCTGAATTCCAAGCGTCACATCTGGAGGAAACCTGGCACCATCCCTACGGTGAAGCATGGTGGTGGCAGCATAATGCCGTGGGGATGCTTTTCAGCGGCAGGGACTGGGAGACTAGTCACTGTCGAGGGAAAAATGAACAGAGCAAATTACAGAGAGCTCCTTGATGAAAACCTGCTCCAGAGCGCTCAGGACCTCAGACTGGGATGGTTCACCTTCAAACAGGACAACAACCCTAAGCACACAGCCAAGACAACGCAGAAGTGGCTTTCTGACAAGTCTCTGAATGTCCTTGAGTGGCCCAGCCAGGGCCCGGACTTGAACCCGATCAAACATCTCCGGAGAGATCTGAAAATGGCTGTGCAGAAATGCTCCCCATCCAAACTGACAGAGCTTGAGAGGATCTGCAGAGAAGAATGGGATAAACTTCCCAAATATAGGTGTGCCAAGCTTGTAGCATCATACCCAAGAAGACTTGAGGCTGTAATCGGTGCCAATGGTGCTTCAACAAAGTACTGAGTAAAGGGTCTGAATACTTATGTAAATGTGATATTTCCGTTTTTTTCTAAAAACCTGTTTGCTTTGTCATCATGGGATATTGTGTATATATTGATGAGGGAAAATAACAATTTCATCCATTTTAGAATAAGGCTGTAACGTAACAAAATGTCAAAAATGTCAAGGGGTCTGAATACTTTCCAAATCCACTGTATATATAAATAGCTTACCTAAAACACATCAGGATAAACTACTAGAGCTAAACTGAAGAACATCTTCCCCAGGTGGGGATGCCTAAATGTGCTAATTACAGACAATGCTCCCAAGGTGTCAGGTAGATCTTTCACACAATTCTCGAAGGACTATGATTTCAGACACATTACCACCAGCCCTCACTACGCCCAAGCAAATGGTGAGGCAGAGAGAGCCGTGCAGACAGCCAAAACGATCTTGGAGCAGGACGAAACATTCTTAGCTCTCATGACCTACAGAGCAATGTCACTGCAAGCCACAGGTGTGAGCCCAGCACAGCTCATGCTTGGCAGACAGCTCCGCACCACAGTCCCCAACCTGGAGGTTTACCTACAACCGGCATGACCAGACCTCCAGCAGGTGAGACATGTCGACGAGAGAGCAAAGGTACAGTCATGTCTACAACAACAGGTACAACGTCAAAGCCCTTCCAGAACTCCGGCCCGGAGTAAACGTTGCCGTGAAGCTGGATGACGAACGATGCTGGACAAAGGTGGCTTCAGTGCTTCAACAGTGTGACACACCCAGGTCATACTTGGTCCAGACAGACAGGGAAGTGCTGTACAGGAATCCACGCCACCTGAAACCCCTCCACAGTGCTTCAGAGGCTTCTCCAAAGGGTAGAGAGGAACACACAGAGTGTGACACGGAGTTGCACTTACCTGTTCCAGATGCCGACCCAACTCCTGTCTGCACCACAGACACCAGTGCACATTACTTCTCGTGACAGAGTTGTCAAACCACCAGACAGATACAGAGACTATGTGCAGTAGTTAACGCATGGTCTGCATTATGTGGCAGAATAACCCCACTGCAGCTATGAAGGTGACTGGCAGTTTACCCAGCTCACCTTAGGGTAGAATATAGTTCATGTTGAATTAACAAGAGACTGTTTTAGGAAATGTTCTGTCAACAAACAAGGAGTTGATGTTTCATGAGTTGATTAACTTTAAAGACAGAACATTTTGTTAGGGAGACAAAAGTTTATTACAGAGTGATGGACTATAAACATGTTTTTAAACATTTTAGAAATACATGTCTTAAAAAACGAAAAGAAAGGGTGATGTATTGGAGCTATTTTATTATAGAGCAGTGAGCAAGTATATTCATGACCTCATAAAATATGACCGGGCAAGTGAGTCCGCATGCACCCAGTGAAGGCAGTGAAGGCAGTCTCCGGGGTGACGTTGCTAGCTATGTTTATTGTTTCATTAAAGTGATATTCGCCTCCAAATTCGTCATATAAAGCATAACACTAGAATGATGAGGAAAGAATTGCCCACGGTAAAGTTTGCACCATTTGTAGAGGGGGCTGACTTATGCAGAACCAACTGGTAACAATGCAATGACAGTTATGAGAGGGAAGGTAATCATGATGTGGCCACTTCCTTCTCCTGTCCTTCTTGATCCTTCTTGTAAGCAGTGATAGAAAAAGTACCCAACTGCCATAAGTATTTGGTTTTAAATATATATTTAAATTTCAAAAGTAAATGTAATTGATAAAATATACTTAAGTATCAAAAGTAAAAGTATAAATCATTTCAAATTCCTCATATTTAGCAAACCAGACGGCACCATTTATTTAAAAAAAAACAATTATGTAGCATAGCCAGGGGCACATTCCAACCCTCAGACATCATTAACAAACTAAGCATGTGTTTAGTGAGTCCGCCAGATCAGAGGCAGTAGGGATGACTAGGAATGTTCTCTTGATAAGTGTGTGAATTAGACCATTTTCCTGTCCTGCTAAGGGTTCAAGATGTACTTTTGGGTGTCAGGGAAAATGTATGGAGTAGAAAGTACATAATTTTCTTTAGGAATGTAGTGATGTAAAAATAAAAGTTATCAAAAATATAAATAGTAAAGTAAAGTACAGATACCCCAAAAAACTACATAACTAGTACTTTCCAGTATTTTTACTTAACTACTTTACACCACTGGTTGTGAGTAGCTAATTGTCTTCACATGCTGACAACTGGTTACTGAATGATTATCGAGCTACTACATGTCAACAATGGTTCTGTAATGTAGAAATCCCATACTGCAACATTTTGTTACATGATGAGCTTGCAACAATGTAAGAGAAAACTACACCAGTATCTGTGGTTGTCAGTGTTACAGTTGTCTGCTTCAAGATACGTTGTGATTGTTGTCTGGCTAGGATGGCACAGACGTCTTGCTAACAAACTTTGAACATTCACTTTTTATTTCTCACCAAGCGTTGGCTCTGTTCCTGCAGACGAAATAATAGACTGGTCTGGTTGTTCAAAAACCAGTCAAGAATGGACTTTACAGTCTTCTTGTACAGACTGCGCCTTTGCCACTGCTGTGCACCATGTTTTCATGCAGGCCGGAAATAAAGTGTCGTCATAACCATAGAATTAGGAATTAGAATACTATTTATTTAATGTATTAAGTAATTTAATAGGATCTCTATGGTCACAACAACATTGAACCGGAACCGTCAGGCCACAGCCACTAGGTCGCAGCATTGCTCTCCATTCCTCTGTAGAAAGTAAAAAAGGTGGTTCTTGCTCTCTTGCTTGTCCCTTTCAACTTGTTGCAGACACATTGCACAAAAAAATGCATTAAGATAATTCAGTAAAATACAACAAATATGTAGGCTAGTGTCGATATGTTACACATGTGCTAGTATCACTGGTTTAGCCTACGTTGGTTACAAGGCTATAGCTACAGATGCCTATAGACTAATTTCACTGACAATACTTTTCTTATTGTAGGCCTGGTTATACCTTTTATTCTGGAAAATAAATCAAGCGAACTTGTACATGCAATTAACTATTTTATTGAGCCTACATTACTCCCATGCACATACATTTTAAATGATGGCCGTGTCATTGCAATGTACTGGACGATACTCCGGATAGAGACAATTAACTCAACTCCATACCTTTCTATCTCTCTCTTCGTACTGTCTTTTATCCGGGCCATACAATGCATTCTATGTGACCCGGTTTTAAAGATGCATGCAGTGATCAAGAGGAATCGAAGGGGGCACCCATGCTCCCTTTCAGAAAGATAGAGAGCTAGAGGTTGGGGGGGAAAGAGATACTGTATTTGCGCTGCAGAGGCTTATTAAACTTGGGCTCCAAACTGAGAGGTTCAGGAGACGAGGAGATACGCAATGTTCCCGAGGCAGCAGGTGCAGGTATGTACACGCTCTAACGTTATGATATCTAAGGTATTTTAGGCAATAGCGAATGCAAAAGGTGCAATATAACATGAATGGAGGAGATTGATCCTCATATGAATAGCAATGATGGTAAGCATTGCTTTAGTTATTTGATTACTAGCCTACGGCATTTCATTTACAAATGTCTGGGAAAAAAGTGAAACACTGTAAAATATCCTATTTTACCTAAACCGTTTGTAGGTGATTATCAATTGGAATATCCATTAGATGTTGACAATCTCGATATATAAATAACATAATGGTAAATTATATGAGATCTGATTAATTGATCATTTCAATGGAACATTTAAGAAGCATTTTAAGCAGCAATTTATGTAGCTAAACACAATCTCATCGTGGGTGGGCAAATTATTGTGAGCCCAACCGGCAAGTCAGAACCTAGCGCTGTCCAAGGCACTGAAACCAGCCGAGCAACCCAACCATCGCACAAATCAACTTTTAATCAGGCTCCTGTAAGCGGTTTTTGCTGTAGGCTATAGATTATAAGAGGCATTCAACGTCGTTTCTGACTGTACGCAGCTCTGGATAAGAGCGTCTGCTAAATGACTGAAATGTATCAAATAGTTATACATTACTGTAGACTATTAGTACTTGAATTATTCAAGATTGAATGTCAGATTGGCTTCTGCAGTAGCCTATAACTATATTTGCCTTTGCTTAATTGTGAGGTTGTGTAGCTGATTAAAGGGGGTATTAGAGTTGCCGAAGAACGATTGGCAACACATAGCTGTTTATCATCACTTGTTGAAAAACTTGTTGCAAAACTTGTATCACTTGTATCAAACTTATATTAATATGTCTCTCATCAGCAGGAAAAACATCAGTGATAGAGGGATGGTGAGGAGATAATGGATCTTCAATTTAACTTGGATCCTCAGCTCTCCCCAATGGCCAAGCGGACATGATTATATCCCCAAGACTGTTGACACCATGTGGAATATGATTTACCTGAATGCCATTAGGTTTTTGTATTTCCCTATTCTACTGTATGATGCGTTCGTCTCCCCCAGTAACATATTTGAGAGGTCGGTGGTTTCTAAAGCTGCTGGGTCCCGCTCGGTGGCCAGAATGGACGGGGACATTATAATCGGTGCACTGTTCTCGGTCCACCACCAACCGTCAACAGAGCAGGTAGCGGAGAGGAAGTGCGGGGAGGTTCGGGAACAGTACGGAATCCAACGAGTAGAAGCGATGTTCCACACCTTGGACAGAATCAACTCAGACCTAAACCTTCTACCCAACATCACTCTGGGGTGCGAGATCAGGGACTCATGCTGGCACTCCTCGGTGGCTCTGGAGCAGAGTATCGAGTTCATTAGAGACTCTCTCATCTCGATTAGGGATGATGACAACAAAGATGGTACATCCAGACAGTGGTGCATTGATGGGACGCCTGCAAGTCAGCCGCCCACTACCAAGAAACCCATAGCAGGTGTCATTGGACCTGGTTCCAGCTCAGTGGCTATCCAGGTCCAAAACCTCCTGCAGCTGTTCAACATCCCTCAGATAGCGTATTCTGCGACCAGCATAGATCTGAGTGACAAAACGCTCTTCAAGTATTTCCTTAGGGTTGTGCCCTCTGACACTCTCCAAGCCAGAGCCATCTTGGACATTGTCAAACGCTATAACTGGACCTATGTCTCAGCAGTCCATACAGAGGGTAAGACACTTCACTTTCCATGTTAGGTTTCTAATCCAAGAAGTAATTGGCCTGCATGTTGCCTATTTGCCATCGATGCCTATTCAAACACAATTTTGATAAAGTTGTGTTGGGGATTGAAGTGATTGGCTGAACTGTGAATATTCACATTCTAGATATGCATAATTCTATCCAATTGATTAGGATCATTCATAACACAGGAGGATGCTGAGGGTAGAACGGCTCATTATAATGGCGGGGGAGCAAATGGAATGGCATCAAACACCTGGAAACCACGTGTTTGATGTATTTGATACCATTCCACTGATTCCGCTCCAGTCATTACCGTGAGCCCGTCCTCCCCAATTAAGGTGCCACCAACCTCCTGTTATTCATAATTCACAATCATAATGGATTTAGGTCAAAAAAGAAGAGGGGTTCAACATCATCCACCAAAGTTAATAGCTTGTGCTTGTTCATTCAGGCCTTCCTCAGCCCTCTGGCCTACAATTCACGAGGAATCCTTGACAGGTACAAACCATTAAAGAGAAGCCACTTTCTCATGGTCAAATTCTGTGGATGCTACAGATTTGAGTGGGCAACAATCCTAGCCCTTCAAGGTTCCTCAACCCTGGCCTAGCCAGCAGCGTTTGAGGGGCTTAATTGGGTGTGGAGAAAAGTCTCGGACCAGTAAAGGTAGCGAAATGTTTGGATTCAGCTGTAGGTTCAGGAGGAGGGAATAGCCAATGTATAGTTTGAGTTTGGCACATGATTATGACAGGCTTGGATCTATGGGTTCTGTACTGTCAGTCAGTGTCAATGGTCAGTCAAATCAAAACTATTAATTAGCATTTTACACAAGCTATATCAAATATCAAAGTTATATCAACCCACTATCAGATGGGTATACAGATGGACACATTATTTAGGATCCATTTGAATGGATCCAGCAATGCTGAAAGCAACACCATTATAATCTAGTTTTACATAATTGAAGCAGATCAAATAGAAATCATGACTACAAAAAAATAAAATAAACAATACTACGTTAGAAGCTTAAACATGACTGCATCCCATGCAATGATTTATGTTGATGTACACAAAGATATCATCTTGTTTTGTTGGTTTATCAATTTCTGTTTAGAAATTAATGTGTGGTATTCACTACCACAACCCACTGCTCACTATTCACTACCACAATCCACTACTCACAATTCACTATCACAACCCACTACTCACTATTCACTACCACAACCCACTACTCACTATTCACTACCACAACTCACTATTCACTACCACAACCCACTGCTCACTATTCACTACCACAACCCACTGCTCACTATCCACTACCACAATCCACTACTCACAATTCACTACCACAATCCACTACTCACAATTCACTATCACAACCCACTAATCACTATTCACTACCACAACCCACTGCTCACTATTCACTATTCACTAACACAACCCACTATTCACTACCACAGCCCACTGCTCAAAACAACCTACTACTCACTATTCACTACCACAGCCCACTGCTCACTATTCACTACCACAACCCACAACGCACTATTCACAACCACAACCCACTAGTCACTATTCACTACCACAACCCACTGCTCACTATTCACTGTTTGCTACAACAACCCACTACTCACTACTCACTATTCACAACCACAACTCACTACTCACTACTCACTACTCACTACTCACTGCTCACTACCACAACCCACTACTCACTATTCACTTCCACAACCCACTGCTCACTATTCACTACCACAACCCACAAACACACTATTCACTACCACAACCCACTACTCACTATTCACAACCACAACTCACTACTCACTACTCACTACTCACTACCACAACCCACTACTCACTATTCACTACCACAACCCACGACTCACTATTCACTACCACAACCCACTACGCACTATTCACAACCACAACTCACTACTCACTATTCACCACCACAACCCACTGCTCACTATTCACTACCACAACCTACTACTCACTATTCACCACCACAACCCACTTTTCACTATTCACTACCACAACCCACTGCTCACTATTCACAACCACAACTCACTACTCACTACTCACTACCACAACCCACTACTCACTATTCACTACCACAACCCACGACACACTATTCACTACCACAACCCACTACGCACTATTCACAACCACAACTCACTACTCACTATTCACTACCACAACCCACTGCTCACTATTCACTATTCACTACCACAACCCACTGCTCACTATTCACTATTCACTACCACAACCCACTGCTCACTATTCACTACCACAACCTACTACTCACTATTCACCACCACAACCCACTTTTCACTATTCACTACCACAACCCACTGCTCACTATTCCTCCACCACAACCCACTGCTCACTATTCACTACCACAACCCACTACTCTCTAGGTTTCTTCCTAGGTTTTGGCCTTTCTAGGGAGTTTTTCCTAGCCACCGTGCTTTTACACCTGCATTGCTTGCTGTTTGGGGTTTTAGGCTGGGTTTCTGTACAGCACTCTGTGACATCAGCTGATGTAAGGGGGGCTTTATAAATAAATTTGATTTGATTTGATTACTCACTATTCACAACCACAACCCACTACTCACTATTCACAACCACAACCCACTACTCACTATTCACTACCACAACCTACTACTCACTATTCACCACCACAACCCACTTTTCACTATTCACTACCACAACCCACTGCTCACTATTCACCCCCACAACCCACTGCTCACTATTCACTACCACAACCCACTGCTCACTATTCACTACCACAACCCACTACTCACTATTCACAACCACAACCCACTACTCACTATTCACAACCACAACCCACTACTCACTATTCACTACCACAACCCACTACTCACTACCACAACCCACTACTCACTATTCACTACCACAACCCACTGCTCACTATTCACTGCCACAACCCACTATTCCCTATTCACTATTCACAATCACAACCCACTACTCACTATTCACTACCACAACCCAATGCTCACTATTCACAACCACAACCCACTACTCACTATTCACTACCACAACCCACTACTCACTACCACAACCCACTACTCATTATTCACTACCACAACCCACTGCTCACTATTCACTACCACAACCCACTACTCACTACCACAACCCACTACTCACTATTCACTACCCACTACTCACTATTCACTACCACAACCCACTACTCATTATTCACTATCACAACCTACTACTCACTATTCACTACCACAACCCACTACTCACTATGCACTATTCACTACCACAACCCACTACTCACTACTCACTATTCACTATTCACTACCACAACCCACTGCTCACTATTCACTACCTACTACTCACTATTCACTACCACAACCCACTACTCACTATTCACTACCACAACCCCCTGCTCACTATTCACTACCAGAACCCACTACTCACTATTCACTACCACAACCCACTGCTCACTATTCACTACCACAACCCACTACTCACTGTTCACTACCACAACCCACTGCTCACTATTCACTACCACAACCCACTACTCACTATTCACAACCACAACACACTGCTCACTATTCACTACCACAACCCACTACTCACTATTCACTACTCACTATTCACTACCACAACCTACTTCTCACTATTCACTAGTCACTATTCATTACCCACTTCTCACTATTCACTCTCACAACCCACTACTCACTACTCACTAACTATTTTGTGAACCAAGTCCTTCAGATATCTGCATCTTACTACATCTTACTGGAGAAGTGGTAGCAGGTAATCTACAGCATATGAGACCTGGAGACCAAGACAATCCTCGACTTCAGTAGCTACAGTTCTGTTCTGCAGTACAGTGCTACCACAGATAGAACAATGAGACAGATGTTTCACCAGATGTATAAATGTGAAGCATCCGGTTGGCGTTTCCACTCACTACCAAATATGATGATGAGAGGAAGCCCAGTGACCGGCAGTGGGAGAAGATGGAGCGAGATGGATTTTGTCCGATGTTCTGCAAATTTTCTCATCGATGAAACATTTGATCTCCATAAAGTTTTCTGTTTCCAAAACTAGAATCTGTAACACACAGAATGGACTGCGTTTTGTAGACTTTACTCTTTGCCAAAGTTTCAAAAAGTTACGTTGTTTAGAACAAGTTCAAGGGTGAATTAAATTTTTGCACTCGTGCACTTTACAGAGTAGTCGTTCCCTAATGGAAATATGCAAATAAATGCTAAAATGCACCAATAGGATCTCACTAGCTCGTGCTTGGCTCTGTCCATCTCCTTGCTTGTTCTTCCAACTGGGATTAATTTGCTCCCATTGGAAACGACAGGCTCTGGTCTATCTGGGGTTAGTTATACAAATCTTTGCTGAGCTGTAGATTATTATACAGTAATTAAGATTCCAGTTCCAGGTGATGAGATGTCTGAATGACATCAGGGTCATAGCAGCCTGCCTGATGTGCATATGAATGTTCCTCATAGTCACAGTGTGCATCCTTGCAGAATATTCCCTACATAGCGCATTACTTTTGACCAGAGCCCTATAGGCCCTGGTCAAAAATGGTGCACTACCCCTATGGGCCCTGGTCAAAAGTAGTGCACTATAAAGGGAATAGGGTGCCATTTGGGATGCAGGCACAGACCTCTGATCTGTCTGCAGTGAGGGAATGTTGGTGATGAACTGATTAAAACTCAATTACATTTCTGTTGTGGTGCACCTTCGTTATTTACCAGACCGATGAGCAGAATGATTCATGGTGACATACAGTGACATGGCACTTCCGTCTCTGAAATAGAGTGATAACAAGCAGCCTGAAAGGTTGAAATGCAGCCAGCCACTAGATATGGGTTGCAGTGCTGTTGTGTTTGGCTTGTTGGCAAAAATTACAGGTTAAGTTATAATACAAAGTGTCTTAAACTTCTTCTGAATGTAGAATTTTGTGTCAACCTTTTAAATAATATTGTATTTTAAAATGTGTTAAACTTTAAAAACCATGATATAGTGTTGTTGTTTTGGTTGTTAATGCTGTTTATTTCCCCAGGTAACTACGGAGAGAGTGGTATGGAAGCCTTTAAGGATCTGGCCTCTCAGGAGGGGCTGTGTATTGCCCATTCAGACAAGATCTACAGCAACGCCGGGGAGAAGCACTTTGACAGGCTGCTGAGGAAGCTGAGGGAACGCCTGCCTAAGGCCCGGGTGGTCGTCTGCTTCTGCGAGGGCATGACGGTCCGTGGGCTGCTCATGGCTATGAGACGACTTGGAGTAGCAGGGGAGTTCCTTCTCATCGGCAGGTAAACTGTTGGTCCCCACAGAACTTTGATCATTGTACATAATCGTTATCAGTCTCAGGAATGGGTTAAATGGAGTCATGTCAACCTGGGGCCTTATGTATCAAGCGTTTCAGAGTAGGAGTGTTGATCTAGGATCAATTTAGCCTTTTAGATCACAATGAATAAGATTATACAGACAGGGGGACGCTTGGTACATTAGGCCCCAGATCAGATCAATCTGAACAGAATTACATACAGTGCATTCGGAAAGTACTCAGACTCCTTGACTTTGATTATTAAACCGTTTTTCCCCCTCATCAATATACACATAATACCCCATAATAACAAAGCAAAAAATAATTTTGAAATATCGCATTTACATAAGTATTCAGACCCTTCAGTCAGTACTTTGTTGAAGCATCTTTGGCAGCGATTCCAGCCTTGAGTCTTCTTGAGTATGACTCTGCAAGCTTGGCACACCTGTATTTGGAGAGTTTCTTCCATTATTCTCTGCAGATCCTCTCAGGCTCTTTGAGGTTGGATGGGGAGCGTTGCTGCACAGCTATTTTCAGGTCTCTCCAGAGATGTTCCATCGGATTCAAGTCCGGGCTCTGGCTGGACCACTCAAGGACGTTAAGAGACTTGGCAGTGGGATTAGGGTTGTTGTCATGTTGGACTGTGAACCTTCGTCCCAGTCTGAGGTCCTGAGCGCTCTGGAGCAGGTTTTCATTAAGGATCTCTCTGTACTTTGCTCCGTTGATCTTTCCCTTGATCGTGACTAGTCTCCCAGTCCCTGCCACTGAAAAACATCCCCACAGCATGATGCTGCCACCACCATGCTTCACCGTAGGGATGGTGCCAGGTTTCCTCCAGACGTGATACTTGGCATTCAGGCCAAAGAGATCAACCTTGGTTTCATCAGACCAGAGAATCTTGTTTCTTAAGGTCTGAGAGTCATTTAGGTGTTTTTTGGCAAACTCCAAGTGGGCTCTCATGTGCCTTTTACTGAGGAGTGGCTTCTGTCTGGCCACTCTACCATAAAGGCCTGATTGGTGGAGTGCTGCAGAGATGGTTGTCCTTCTGGAAGGTTCTTCAATCTACACAGAGGAACTCTGGAGCTCTGTCAGAGTGACCATCGGGTTCCTGGTCACCTCCCTGACCAAGACCCTTCTCCCCTGATTGCTCAGTTTGGCCAGCTCTAGGAAGAGTGATCTAGATGGACCCAATCTTCCACAAACATCTTCCATTTAAGGATGATGGAGGCCACTGTGTTCTTGCGGACCTTCAATGCTGCAGAACATTTTTTGGACTCTTCCCCAGATCTGTGCCTCGACACAATCCTGTCTCAAAGCTCTACAGACAATTCCTTCGACCTCATGGCTTGGTTTTTGCTCTGACATGCACTGTCAACTGTGGGACCTTATATAGACAGGTGTGTGCCTTTCCAAATCATGTACAATCAATTCAATTTACCACAGGTAGACTCCAATCAAGTTGTAGAAACATCTCAAGGAGGATCAATGGAAACAGGATGCACCTGAGCTTCGAGTGTCATAGAAAAGGGTCTGAATACTTATGTAAATTATTTTTGATCAATTTGCGAACATTTCTAAAAACTTGTTTTCGATTTGTCATTATGGGGTATTGTGTGTAGATTGATGAGGATGTTATATTTATTTAATCCATTTCATATTAAGGCTGTAACATAACAAAATGTAGGAAAAGTCAAGGGGTCTGAATACTTTCCGAATGCACTGTATTTGCTGTTCTTACCTTACTCCATTTCGTGGAGTGATTGACCTCATTTTCATCACATGGAAGCACAAAATTATTACCATGACTCTTGAGGATTGTTCAAAATAATATGTTGCTGTTTGTACCTTTGATATTTCATACAAAGGCCCCCATGGTTTACTCAGAGTTTATACTGTAACACAATAATTATTCTGATTATTCTAGCAGTAGTGGAGTTCCTTCTGAAAGAAGAAAGAAGCTTTGATTCACACTCACACCCATGAATAATGCATGGCTAGACAGTGAGTTATCGTTATCTCTCTCCCTCTCTCTCTCTCTCTCTCTCTCTCTCTCTCTCTCTCTCTCTCTCTCTCTCTCTCTCTCTCTCTCTCTCTCTCCTGTCAGATTACAGGCAAACTGGGGAGGCTTGGGTAATATGGGACAGCTCCCTCTCCCTCTGTCAGATCACAGACTTAGTGGGAGACTGGGGTAATGTGGGATAGCACCTCCAGCACAGAGCCTAGTGGTGAGGACTGCTGAGCATCAAAGCACATATCAGCTGGAAGACATTCCCTCACTGTAATTAGACTGTAGCTATCCATTGAGGATGGAGCTAGCTAGCATGAATACCTGACAGGAGTAGTGAAGCACAAGCTAACAGCTCAAACTGCCCTGAATTAGCCTGGTCTCAGATATTCTTACAGGTAGTCGTTTCCTTTCACAAGATAGCAATACAGTTGGAACATTCAGGCTAGCCCTGGATAACGGTTTGGACAGTTCCTCATCAAAAGACAGAAATATATTGTTTTTACAAACAAAGTAAGTCGTATAAATCTGATGTATGGTGACAGTGAGGATATAAAAATCTCTGTAGTTGAGTTATGCAGCTTGTGACGTCTCCGATAGATGAATAGGACATGGAATTGGTGTGGCTGTTTCTTTCTGGGTCAAGGAGACTAGCGTCTGAAAAATATTGTTTTGCAGAGCAGTGCAGTAAGTGAACGCAAAGGTTGGTGTTGACCATCCATCAATCCTGGGCTGTGTGGAAGATTGGGTCCATCTAGATCAGTGGTATTCTGGGGACCTCATTTGTTTTCCCAAGAATAACTCATGACCCCAGTGGCAGATTTAGGCATAGGTGACTTGGGCAGCTGCCCAGGGCGCATGGGGCGCTCGCACAAAAAAACAAAAAAATAATATTCCGAATGGTGACATTTGCGCGATCGGTTTTCTATCACTCATTTGCACGTCACGTCAATGATATCATGTCACCGTGTGGAACTGTGAGTCAATTAACCTTGTCGGAGTGGGCGCCCTGATTCTAGTTTGTGAGCTAGGCAGGCTTCTGCCTGGGAAGGTCTCCCACTCAGAAGTACGAGACGGGGAGGGGGTTGACTGGAAGCCCGAGGTAGGGGGAGCGGGGGAATCTATCAAATAGCGCACCTCTAACTTTGTACAGTACTAATGCAATTAGTAATGCAATTAGTTGTGCAATTTAGTTTGTGTGTTTCTTGTTTGAAGTGCAATAGTATAATAATCAGGTTCTCTTCTTTATAAGTGTGTTATTCTCTTTGTGTATTTGTGTGATATAGGATTTGTGCAATTTAGTTTTATTTGTGTTTTATTAGCAATATGGTAATAGTGTAATAATTTGAAGGGACGGTTCGCCCAGGGAGCCATACAGTGCCTTGCGAAAGCTTTTTTCCTATTTTGCTGCCTTACAACCTGGAATTTAAATAGATTTTTGGGGGGTTTGTATCATTTAATTTACACAACATGCTTACCACTTTGAAGATGCAATATATTTTTTATTGTGAAACAAACAAGGAATAAAACAAAAAAAAACAGAAAACTTGAGCGTGCATAACTGTTCTCTCGCCCCCACCCCCAAAGTCAATACTTTGTAGAGCCACCTTTTGCAGCAATTACAGCTGCAAGTCTCTTGGGGTATGTCTCTCTAAGCTTGGCACATCTAGCCACTGGGATTTTGGCCCATTCTCCAAGGCAAAACTGCTCCAATTCCTTCAAGTTGGATGGGTTCCTGCTGGTGTACAGCAATCTTTAAGTCATACCACAGATTCTCAATTGGATTGAGGTCTGGGCTTTGACAAGGCCATTCCAAGACATTTAAATGTTTCCCCTTAAACCACTCGAGTGTTGCATTAGCAGTATGCTTAGGGTCATTGTCCTGCTGGAAGGTGAACCTCCGTCCTAGTCTCAAATCTCTGGAAGACTGAAACAGGTTTCCCTCAAGAATTTCCCTGTATTTAGCACCATCCATCATGGGGAACCAGAGGGTTAAATAAAAGACAAGTAATAAGGGAATGACAACCAGGTGTATGGGGAAACAAGACAAAACAAATGGAAAATGAAAAGTGGATCGATGATGGCTAGAAGACCGGTGACGTCGACCGCCGGATGCCGCCCGAACAAGGCGAGGCACCGCCTTCGGCGGAAGTCGTGACAACTGTGGAGCTTTGCAGCTCCTTCAGGGTTACCTTTGGTCTCTTTGTTGCCTCTCTGATTAATGCCCTCCTTGCCTGTTCTGTGAGGTTTGGTGGGTTGCCCTCTCTTGGCAGGTTTGTTGTGGTGCCATTTTCTTTCCATTTTTAAATAATGGATCTAATGGTGCTCTGTGGGATGTTCAAAGTTTTGGATATTTTTTTATAACCCAACCCTGATCTGTACTTCTCCACAACTTTGTCCTTGACCTGTTTGGAGAGCTCCTTGGTCTTCATGGTGCCCCTTGCTTAGTGGTGTTGCAGACTCTGGGTCCTTTCAGACAGGTGTATATATACTGAGATCATGTGACAGATCATGTGACTCTTAGATTGCACACAGGTGGAATTTATTTAATTAATTATGTGACTTCTGAAGGTAATTGGTTGCACCAGATCTTATTTAGGGGCTTCATAGCAAAGGGGGTGAACACATATGCACGCATCACTTTTCCGTTTTTAAAATGTTTGAAACAAGTTATGTTTTTCATTTCACAACCAATTTGGACTATTTTGTGTATGTCCATTACATGAAATCCAAATAAAAATCAATTTTAATTACAGGTTGTAATGCAACAAAATAGGAAAAATGCCAAGGGGGGTGAGTACTTTTGCAAGACTGTACAAGCTAGAACCGCCACTGCATGACCCCACCCAACACCAAATCTAATGACACAACTTTAAAATGTTTATTTTTACATCAACAAATAACCTTGAATTCATTGCATTTTCATCTTTTATCAAAATGAAAGTACAGTACAGTCGAGTTGAGCACTGTACAGTTGAGTAGGGCACCGTATAGTTGAGTAGAGTACAGTACAGTCGAGTAGAGTAGAGTACAGAATAGTAAAATACAGTACAGTCAAGTAGAGTTGAGTTGAGTACAGTAGAGTAGAGTACAGAACAGTATAGTAGAATACAGTAGGATACAGTAGAGCACAGTACAGTACAGATAAGTAGAGTACAGTACAGTAGAGTCGAATACAGTACAGTAGAGTACAGTAGGATACAGTAGAGCACAGTACAGTACAGTTGAGTAGAGTACAGTACAGTACAGTACAGTATTGTAGAGTACAGTAGAGTACAGTATAGTAGAGTACAGTATATGACAGTACAGTACAGTGCAGTAGAGAACAGTACAGTATAGTAGAGTACAGTGCAGCCGATTAGAGTACGGTACAGTCAAGTGGAGTAGAGTACAGTATAGTAGAGTACATCACAGTAGAGTACAGTGCAGTAGAGTTCAGTAGAGAATAATTAAGTACAGAACAGTAGAGTAGAGTACAGTACAGTAGAGTACAGCATAGTAGAGTAGAGTATAGTAGAGTACCATACAGTACAGTAGAGTAGAGCACAGTACAGTTGAGTAGAGCACAGTACATTTTGATAGAGTACAGTATAGTATAATACAGTACAGTCAAGTAGAGGTGAGTAGAGTAGAGTAGAGCAGAGTAAAGTACAGTAGAGTACAGTAGAGTAGATTAGAGTAAAGTACAGTAGAGTAGAGTACATTAGAGTACAGTAGAGTACAGTAGAGTAGAGTACAGTAGAGTACAGTACAGTACAATACAGTACAATACAGTAGAGCACAGTACAGTAGAGTAGAGTAGAGTACATTACAGTACAGTACAGTACAGTACAGTATAGTACAGTACAGTACAGTAGAGTAGAGTAAAGTAATGGGCAGTAGAGTACAGTAGAGTAGAGTAGGATACAGTAGAGTACAGTACAGTAGAGAAGAGTAGAGTACAGTAGAGTACAGTACAGTTGAGTACAGTACAGTAGAGTACAGTAGAGTTGAGTAGAGTGAGATAGAATAGCGTAGAGTAGAGTACAGTACAGTACAATGGAGAACTGTATTGTAGAGTAGAGTACAGTAGAGTAGAATACAATACAATAGAGTACAGTAGATTAGTCAAAAAAAGTCAAAGTCAAAGTCACCATTATTAGTCAGTTGTACAACCAAATGCCTTCAACTGAAATGTGTCTTGCGCATTTAACCCAACCCCTCTGAATCAGAGAGGTGCGGGGGGCTGCCTTAATCGACATCCACGTCTTCGGCGCCCGGGGAACAGTGGGTTAACTGCCTTGTTCAGGGGCAGAACGACAGATTTTTACCTTGTCAGCTCGGGGATTCTTGTCAGCTCCGGTTACAAGTCCAACTCTCTAACCACTAGGCTACCTGCCGATTAGAGTAGAGTACAGTTGAGTAGAGTACATAACTCTCAAGCAGATATTCCCAAACTGGGGTACCCGCAAAGCCGTAGGGCTACATCAAATAAAAATATGAATCACATTTTAAAAAACAACACAATGTCAAATACAGGTGGCCTAGTCAAATAATTAACATCCAATCACATTAACCGTTACTCTCTCGCGGGAATTCCACTAACGGTCCTTATGTAGCCAAACGTAGCTGCTGTTCATGTTGGTATCTGTACTGATGGCGCAAAAGCCATGACAGCGAGACATAGTGGAGTGGTAACGCGCGTTCAAGCAGTTTCGCCCGACGCCACTTGGGTACACTGCAGCATCCGCCGAGAGGCTCTTGCTGCCAAGGGAATGGCTGACAGCTTGAAATACGTTTTGGACACTACAGTGAAAATGGTTAATTTTGTTAAAGCAAGGCCCCTGAACTCTCATGTATTTTCTGCACTACGCAATGATATGGGCAGCGACCATGTAACGCTTTTACAACATACAGAAGTGCGCTAGTTATCAAGGGGCAAAGTATTGACACGTTTTTTTAAATTGAGAGATGAGCTTAAAGTTTTCTTTACTGACCATCATTTTCACTTGTCTGACCGCTTGCATGATGACGAGTACACTATAGTGCAATGGAGTACAGTACAGTACAGGACAGTGGAGTACTGTAGAGTAGAGTGGAGTACAGTAGAGTACAGTATAGTAGAGTACAGTACAGTCGAGTAGAGTACAGTAGAGTACAGTACAGCAGAGTATGGTAGAGTAAAGTAAAAGACAGTAGAGTAGACTACAGTACAGAAGAGTAGGGTAGATTACAGTATAGTAGAATACAGTAGGATACAGTAGAGCACAGTACAGTACAGTTGAGTAGAGTACAGTACAGTAGGGTCGAATACAGTACAGTAGAGTACAGTAGGATACAGTAGAGCACAGTACAGTACAGTTGAGTAGAGTACAGTACAGTATTGTAGAGTACAGTAGAGTACAGTATAGTAGAGGACAGTATATGACAGTACAGTACAGTACAGTGCAGTAGAGAACAGTACAGTATAGTAGAGTACAGTGCAGTCGAGTAGAGTACGGTACAGTCAAGTGGAGTAGAGTACAGTATAGTAGAGTACATCACATCACAGTAGAGTAGAGTACAGTGCAGTAGAGTTCAGTAGAGAATAATTAAGTACAGAACAGTAGAGTAGAGTACAGTACAGTAGAGTACAGCATAGTAGAGTAGAGTATAGTAGAATACCATACAGTACAGTAGAGTAGAGCACAGTACAGTTGAGTAGAGCACAGTACATTTTGATAGAGTACAGTATAGTAGAATACAGTACAGTCAAGTAGAGGTGAGTAGAGTAGAGCAGAGTAAAGTACAGTAGAGTACAGTAGAGTAGATTAGAGTAAAGTACAGTAGAGTAGAGTACATTAGAGTACAGTAGAGTAGAGTACAGTAGAGTACAGTACAGTACAATACAGTACAATACAGTAGAGCACAGTACAGTACAGTACAGTACAGTAGAGTAGAGTAGAGTAGAGTAGAGTACATTACAGTACAGTACAGTACAGTATAGTACAGTACAGTACAGTAGAGTAGAGTAGAGTACAGTAAAGTAATGGGCAGTAGAGTACAGTAGAGTAGAGTAGGATACAGTAGAGTACAGTACAGTAGAGTACAGTAGAGTTGAGTAGAGTGAGGTAGAGTAGCGTAGAGTACAGTACAGTACAGTACAATGGAGAACTGTATTGTAGAGTAGAGTACAGTACAGTAGAGTAGATTAGAGTAGAGTCAAATAATTAACATCCAATCACATTAACCGTTACTCTCTCGCGGGAATTCCACTAACGGTCCTTATGTAGCCAAACGAAGCTGCTGCTCATGTTGGTATCTGTACTGATGGCGCAAAAGCCATGACAGCGAGACATAGTGGAGTGGTAACACGCGTTCAAACAGTTTCGCCCGACGCCACTTGGGTACACTGCAGCATCCACCGAGAGGCTCTTGATGCCAAGGGAATGGCTGACAGCTTGAAATACGTTTTGGACACTACAGTGAAAATGGTTAATTTTGTTAAAGCAAGGCCCCTGAACTCTCATGTATTTTCTGCACTACGCAATGATATGGGCAGCGACCATGTAACGCTTTTACAACATACAGAAGTGCGCTGGTTATCAAGGGGCAAAGTATTGACACGTTTTTTTTAATTGAGAGATGAGCTTAAAGTTTTCTTTACTGGCCATCATTTTCACTTGTCTGACCGCTTGCATGATGACAAGTTTCTCGCACGACTGGCCTATCTGGGTGATGTTTCTTCTCGCCTGAATGATCTGAATCTAGGATTACAGGGACTCTCCGAACTATATTCAATGTGCATTAACAAGGACATTGTATGATTTTTTGTGTGCAAATGAACTCAAGCTTACCGACAATGTCAAATGTGATATAGCGAAGCACCTGAGTGAGTTGGGTGCGCAATTACGCAGGTACTTTCCCGAAACGGATGACAAACAACTGGATTCGTTATCCCTTTCATGCCCTGCCCCCAGTCCACTTACCGATATCTGAACAAGAGAGCCTCATCGAACATGCAACAAGCGGTTCTGTGAAACTTTAATTTAATCAGAAATGACTGCCAGATTTCTGGATAGGGCTGCGCTCAGAGTATCCTGCCTTGGCAAATCGCGCTGTTAAGACACTGATGCACTTTACAACCACTTATCTATGTGAGAGTGGTTTCTCGGCCCTCACTAGCATGAAAATCAATACAACCCAACATTTCAGAGTTATGTCCATCCTTTCAAGAACACCTTTCTCATTAACCTGTGGTGAGTTATTCACAATTTTCGATGAACAAATAAGGTTGTATATGTAAGATGGCTAAATCAAGAGCACAATGATTGATTATTATTATTTGTGCCCTGGTCCTATAAGAGTTCTTTGTCACTTCCCATGAGCCGGTTGTGACAAAAACTCACACTCATTCTTATGTTTAATAAATGTATGATGGAAAAAAAACAAATTTGACAATAAAACAATTCTATGTGTCCCACATCAAAGTGATATGGCCTGGTTGAGTGTGTTTTGTTCATACTATGGTTTGTATGATGACTTCTATGTGCTGACGTTAGAGCAGCAAGTTCTTGGCACATAGTGTGTGTGTAGTGCTGTGAAACAGATGGCTATATACTGGTGATGTTGCCATGCTGGAGAAAGGAGGAGGACATTTATTCAATTGTTTAATTTTTGTATCATTAGCATATTCCCCTGTCAAGGCGTCAAGGAGTGTAGTTCTAAGTATTACATATGTCGGATCTTAATTTGATCACTCTTTTGTTGCTAAGAATTTAGGAAATTAAAACTTGAGTTTTAAAAACGCTCCTAAAGTTAGTAATTTCCACTTTGAAATATCAGACTTGATTTTCCCTAACAAAAAATTTACCATCCCCTACAAAAATGTCCATTAATTATAATCCACATAATAATTAACGTTTCCTGTTGCTGCATGATTATTTTACTGCTGTAGCAACTGGCTCAAATTAAGATCCTACATCTGTATGATACTGATTCAGCTGTCCTATCCCCTATAGTGATGGCTGGGCAGACAGATATGAGTTGGTGGAAGTCTTCGAGCAAGAGGCTGTGATGATGTTACTGTGATGTTATTGTGTCCTGGAGCGCATGCTCATCTCTCCTCCCTAAGCTATGACATGAGTGCACGCAAGACAGAGACTATATTCATTAACTTTACTTCTGATATTCTCTGCAATATTCTTTGTTTGGGACACAGTTTTCCTAGACAGAGAATCTCATAGGTTATATTGGGCCTGTCTTGCTGACCACTTTATGAGGCCCCTGCCACTTGGCAAGCAGTTTACTTGTCCCAGAAAGTAAGAGTAGTAACACCCAGACTTCAGTTCTCTTTCTCTTGCGGTTTTGTCACATCATAGCTTCAGCTTTTGTTGTGACGCTTGAAGATGCTGTCTTGCCACATCCCTCAGACTCTACGACGTGTGTCTCTTCGATGTAGGCAAACAAAAGAAAGGGTAACCATTTGTCCCAGTCCCTGACAGATTCATGTAAAAAGATTCCAAACGTATTTTTTAGGATGCCATTGAAACGCTCTAAAAGACCACATTAATTTACGGGTGGTAAAGAGTAGTCCTAACAGTGATGTTACTACAATGCTACTGTGTCTCTCTCCACAGTGATGGCTGGGCAGACAGAGATGAGGTGGTTGAGGGCTATGAACAGGAGGCTGTGGGCGGGATCACTGTGAAGCTGCAGTCGGAAGAGGTCACGTCTTTTGATGACTACTTCCTGAAGCTCCGCCTCGACACCAACACCAGGAACCCGTGGTTCCCTGAGTTCTGGCAGTACAGGTTCCAGTGCCGCATCCCAGGGCACCCGCTGGAGAACATGAACTACATGAAAAACTGCTCAGGTAGATATGATAGAGTATAATAATGGTTTCTTCAGAAGGGTTGATGACTTACATTGTAAACTGAAATGGTATACTTGATGTTGTCTCTACTAATAACTACATTAAGATTTTTAGATTTGATATCATTTTGGTATTTTTGTTTCAAAAGTCTTGAAGCTTCATGAAACTCGAACAAATATATATTTCCTCTATTATGGATGTTTCTGTGCATCTACTGGAGCCATACAATAATATTATGTTGTTGTTTTTTTTTCTGAAACATTCTCCTGCCCAACCAAAGATGATCTAGGTAAATTGAATTATCATGGCACATTTGATCTCACAAAAAAAAATTATATAATCAAGATTAATTGATTAGCTAAAGCTATATTGATCACTTGAAACAATGCTCAGAAAGCATGTTTTCAAAATGATTTTTTGTTGCACTTTTATATTCCTTTTGAGCTAGCTGTATATTTACTTTTTTTTTTAAACCAAACTTGTCGTGTCGGTTACCATTGCTTAGCAAATCCAGTCATGAACTCTATAGAAATGACTTATTTTTGTAGACAAAATAAAATGTAATGAAGGTAAACGTTAATATATACACTGCATGCAACAGTATAGAAAAACATTTCTGAATATTTAGCATGAATTTACATTTCTCTTTTACATGTCCTGTTCCCTTGGTCAATCTGCTGTTGATATATTTGTTCAATCTATGTCCACCTTGTTTTGACAAGAAAGACTCCTCTTCCACCTCATTTCACAAATCAAGCTCTAAGTTTCTCGACTTCCTATGTATGAGAGGGATATTGATAATGTGTGATAATCAGAGACAGAGTTATAGTCTGCTGTTGAGTCACTTCTATTGTTTCTTTGCATAGAGCTCCAAGATGGTGAGTGTGTATTTTATCTGAATGATCTCGTAAAGCACGTCACTCTGGTAATATACATAGAGGTCCACTGATATGGTGATTTATCAAGAGACAACTCTAGGATTTGTTTGATGGGAAGTTATTACCCTTTGTGGTTTATACGTTTTTTCCTAGGCTGCATGGAGACCAAATCAGAGTCATAGCAACCCTGAAATTCAACCCTACCAATGTATATCTGTTGACCTCTACTATATAAGGCTATTGGGGTGGTTTTATGCATTGCAGTGAGATCACAACAACTGGTTTTGAGATTGCTGTATAAAACATAGCCCAATAACATTTGAAAGCATTAGATGAGATGCCAACTGGCTGGTCTGCCTTGTTGAACCACATGCTGCATGATCCTATATGGACCTCGGCCCAATACGTTAAGACACTGTGGTGTTAGAATGGACGCCAGTGTGTACATACAGTACACACACTAAGTAGTAGGTTTCATGACATTCCAAGATTTTTCAGTAGGATGAGATGAGGACAAAGAAAGATGTTAAATTGTTCAGTTGGTAGAGCATGACACTTGCAACGCCAAGATAGGGGGGTCGTTTCCCGGGACAACCCATATGTAAAAGGTATGCATGTATGACCGTCAGTTGTTTTGGATAAAAACGTCTGTTAAATGGCCTATATTGTTATTACTATTATCTTATATTAAACTAAAGATGGTCAACAGCTGATGTACTTGAAGAGTGAAATAGTAGTGATTATCTGTATGCATGTAACGTACTACTTTATCAAGAGTGAAAAGTTAGTGAAGTAAGTAAGGGTCAAACTCAAGGACTCATTCTAAGTGGGGCACCACCAGGTACACCTTGTCTGAATATAACTCTCCCTCTGCCGGACACTATCCACTACAACCCTATCCAATCCATCCTTGGTGTATTTGTTAATACTTGTATCACCCAGTAAGCTGATTGACTTAAAAAAGAACACAAGCCTGACTACAAACAAACACATCTGAATACCGAGCAATCACTGCAGAACTGTTGGATTTAAAAATTGATATGAACACAATTGTTTGTTTGATGCTTAATGTTGATCACTTTCTGTACCGGATACTGTTATTAACATTGAGATATTGTAGTATAAGATCACCAACGGTATGTGCTACTTCTACTGCTTCTAGCTTGCTTAACGCTTGTTAATCCATTAGGGTGGCCCTGGACCTATTGTATATAGTTCTCTTCAAATAGTAGACCTTTTGTAAATCATCAAAGTGTTACCCTGCAGTCTCCATCTTTAACATATGGCATAATACAGTTTCATTCACGAGCCCTGTATTTCTGGCAAACAAAAGATACAAATGGATCCAGGGAGGAAGGAATACATTAGAATAATAGATTTTCTTCCTCTGTCAATTAATTATAATATCACCATTATTGATACCTAATTGAAGGATGACTTGCAAATACCAAACTTTTGGTGGCTCCATGGTAACAGGAATTCTTTGATGCTATAATATAATGCCTGCCCTTTGATGCCCTAAACCACAAAACAGTACAGAACAGTACAGAACAGTACAGAACAGAACAGTACAGTACAGAACAGAAGATAACAGAGCAGAACAGTACAGAACAGAACAGAACAGAAGATAACAGTACAGAACAGAAGAGAAAAGAAAAGAACAGAATAGAACAAAAGAGAAGAGAACAGAAGAGAAGAGAAAAGAACAGAATAGAACAAAGGAGAAGAGAACAGAAGAGAACAGAAAAGAACAGAACAGAACAGAACAAATGAGAAGAGAACAGAAGAGAACAGAAAAGAACAGAACAAACGAGAAGAAAACAGAAGAGAACAGAAGAGCACAGAACAGAAGAGAACTGAAAAGAACCGAAAAGAACAGAACAGAACAAACGAGAACAGAAAAGAACAGAACAGAACAAACGAGAAGAGAACAGAAGAGAACAGAAAAGAACAGAACAGAACAAACGAGAAGAGAACAGAAGAGCACAGAACAGAACAGAAGAGAACTGAAAAGAACCGAAAAGAACAGAACAAAAGAGAAGGGAACAGAATAGAAGAGAACAGAAGAGAACAGAACAGAAGAACAGTACAGAACAGAAAAGAAGAACAGTACAGAACAGTACAGAACAGAACAGTACAGAACAGAAGAACAGAACAGAAAAGAAGAACAGAACAGAACAGTACAGAACAGAACAGTACAGAACAGAAGAACAGTACAGAACAGAAGAACAGTACAGAACAGAATAGAACAGAACAGTACAGAACAGAACAGAAGAACAGTACAGAACAGTACAGAACAGAACAGTACAGAACAGAAGAACAGTACAGAGAAGAGAAGAGAAGAGAAGAGTACAGAACAGAACAGTACAGAACAGTACAGAACAGTACAGTACAGTACAGAACAGAACAGAACATAACAGTACAGAACAGTACAGAACAGAACAGAACAGTACAGAACAGTAGAGAACAGAACAGTACAGAACAGAACAGTACAGAACAGAACAGAAGATAACAGTACAGAACAGTACAGAACAGAACAGTACAGAACATAACAGTACAGAACAGAAGATAACAGTACAGAACAGTAGAGAACAGAACAGTACAGAACATAACAGTAGAGAACAGAACAGTACAGAACAGTACAGAACAGAACAGAAGATAACAGTAGAGAACAGAACAGTACAGAACAGTACAGAACAGAACAGAAGATAACAGTACAGAACAGTAGAGAACAGAACAGTACAGAACAGTACAGAACAGAACATAACAGTACAGAACAGTACAGAACAGAACAGTACAGAACAGTACAGAACAGAACAGAAGAGAACAGTACAGAACAGTACAGTACAGTACAGAACAGTAGAGAACAGAACAGTTCAGAACATAACAGTACAGTACAGTACAGAACAGTGTGTCCGTCTGATGCCCATAGCCTAAAATTATCAAAAGCTAATGTGGATCCAAATAAACAAATAAGCCCAAGAATAATAAGCATGTGTCTTTGGACACCCTATCATTCCTTTGCAATATGTCAGTCTGTATTATGCTGCCAAAAAATACATTTGATAATAGAAAAATATGATTGTTTATTTCATATTCAGCTATGAATATCTATTGTACTTTGTATTGCATAGCATTGTAGCGTTATATAATTGTTGTATAATGGTTGCAGCACTGAAACATGTAGCACTTTCTTTCTCTAGATTACAGGAAAACGATCCATCCCTAATCGTCATTTCATGTTTTAATTGCAGGTTACGAAAGTCTGGAGGACAACTATGTCCAGGACAGCAAGATGGGGTTCGTCATCAATGCTATCTACGCCATGGCTCAGGGTCTGCATGACATGCACAGTCACCTCTGCCCCGGCCATGTGGGACTGTGTGAGGCCATGGACCCCATCGATGGAAGCCAGCTGTTGGAGTTCCTCCTGAGGACCTCCTTCACTGGGGTGTCTGGAGAAGACGTGTGGTTCGATGAGAATGGGGACACGCCTGGCAGGTAGGTGTAGCCGAGGTGATTTGGAGTCACGCTCTCGTGATGACATAGCGCTGCCATAAGACATAGAACCAGTGTGCCCCTGGTTTAACATGGGATTTTCTCTTGATCTAATGATTAAGACGTTGGTGCCTTGAGAGAGATAACTGCGCTAGAATCCGACCAGTACAGCAACACTTTGTATTCAACACAAATCCCCTGACAGTGACAATACTGTTGCAGATGATTAGGAAGAGGTTCCCAGAAGCTCGTTATGGATCAATCCTACTGAAACATATCAAATCCATGTACTTGTCAACTTTGAAAGAAGAGAAGCTCCTTCATATATATATTCATCCCAAAGTCATTTTAGGGAGATAAAACTCATGGCACAATAGGGGCTGTGAAATGACACACACATAAACACACATACACACACACACACTCTCTCTATCACATTCTAACACACGTTATTCTTTAGTTGTATTGTTTGTATATCGTTGTACTTGAAATGTGTGTGACTGTCCTTGTCTATCAGTGTTTTGTTACATGTTATGTTATATGTTCTTTGTGTGGACCCCAGGATGAACAGCTGCTGCTTCGGCAAAAGCTGATGGGAATCCGAATAAACCAATAAACCAAAGTCCCCTGACCATTAATATAATTTAATCTGTTGCGTTCCCTTTCACAATGAAAATAAGTCTATGTACTCTTGAATCAAATGCAAGTTTCATATTTTATATGTGCTAAGATATTTTATATGTGCTAAGATATTTATATGTGCTAAGATATTATATATGCACTAAGATATTTATATGCGCTAAGATATTTTATATGTGCTAAGATATTTTATATGTGCTAAGATATTTTATATGTGCTAAGATATTTTATATGCACTAAGATATTTATATGTGCTAAGATATTATATATGCACTAAGATATTTATATGCGCTAAGATATTTTATATGTGCTAAGATATTTTATATGTGCTAAGATATTTTATATGCGCTAAGATATTTTATATGTGCTAAGATATTTTATATGTGCTAAGATATTTTATATGCGCTAAGATATTTTATATGTGCTAAGATATTTTATATGCACTAAGATATTTATATGCGCTAAGAAATTTTATATGTGCTAAGATATTTTCTATGTGCTAAGATATTTTCTATGTGCTAAGATATTTTATATGCGCTAAGATAATTTATATGCGCTAAGATATTTTATATGTGCTAAGATATTTTATATGCTCTAAGATATTTTATATGCGCTAAGATATTTTATATGTACTAAGATATTTTATATGCGCTAAGATATTTTATATGTACTAAGATATTTTATATGCGCTAAGATATTTTATATGTGCTAAGCTTTGTCAACAACGATCTTCGTCAAATCAACTTTCCCTCCTCTGTTAGGTATGAAATAATGAACCTCCAGTATGTGGAGCCTGGTGCGTTCGACTACATCAACGTGGGTTCGTGGCACGAGGGTCAGCTCAGCATCGATGACTACATGATGCAGATAAACCGCAGTGACATGGTCCGCTCCGTCTGCAGTGAGCCCTGCTCCAAGGGAGAGATCAAGGTGCGGGTCAATAGCACATACAGTACACACACACACACACACACACACTGATGCTACTGAACCGTATTATTCATTTATCCATTGACTTTCATTAACACTAGGACGCACACTGGCATTTTGATTTTGTAATTAAAATCAATCTGCCTTTGGGAAAGCTTGTGTTAGCCCAACTAACACATCAGCAATCTGCTAAAGCTTCCAGTTTCGCAGATCTGTAAGGTGCAAGAAGTATGGTTGACACTCCACCACTACCCTGATTATACTTATACAGGCGCTGCAGATGAAGGGCCATTGGGAAGAGGAAGGGGTAGGGACTAGGGAGTGAACTGGGAGCGGCTGTATGAGTTAGTGGAGTAAGTAGAGCGGCTACACTAACAGTGTTATCTCATCCTGTCTGTAGGTGTTTTTAATGATCTAATACATACAATCACTCAATGTGTTTGATGGATACAGGTGATCAGGAAGGGAGAGGTGAGCTGTTGCTGGATCTGTACGCCATGTAAAGACAACGAGATCGTCCAGGATGAGTTCACCTGCAGGACCTGCGAGCTGGGTTGGTGGCCAGACCCCGAATTGGAAGGTACAGCCATTCCCTCTTCCATATCTACAGAATTGTGACTAAATGGGAACAAATGAAAGCATACAAAACAGTGCCACCATGCTGTTGTTTTTTAGGAGGGTATGCTGTTTGGTTTCAACTTTTCTTGTCTTTGTAGAGGTCCCTACAGCAACATATACACAGCTAATGAGGGCCAAAATACACCTGGTTACAGTACATCAGAGGATTCTATGCCATATATTATCTTCTACCACTGTATATATCTTGTGTATTATTACCTGACATTATAGTAGACCTACAGCGTACTGGCTATTTGCAGTGAATATTTAGATGGAGTTCCTCGCTCACGTGTTTCGCTCTCTGCCTTTCTGTTCAGCTGTATAATAGCATAATATTACGAGATCAGAGCAGATATCTTATTCACAGGGGAAGCGCCATTCCCACAGGGGTATTACACCCTTATTTTGACGTTCAGTTCCCTAAAACCTTCAAAGGACAACACTTCATTTCAGCACAACAGAGTTGTGTATTCATCCATAATGGTTAGTAGTAGCACTATATCACCCACCTGTCCTATACTGCTGTCCTATTTTCAAAGGTGTCCCTATGGCTCCAGAGCACCATTAATCATGTTCAACGTGTTTCAGACAGCCCTACTTCTCTCTTTCTGCCGCCGCTTACCCGTTCTACTTTCAAAGGGCTTTCAAGCTCTTCAAACACAAGACGTTCTCCTTTAAATTCATTCACATTTCTTCCTTTTACGCCAGAGGCATTAGACATGAAATGACAATATTGACCCAAAAATAATTGTCAACAACTTAGTGAAAATAAATATTTTGTTTAGATAGCAATTGTTTTAACTATCATAACACAAACTACTTAATGACCTTATGTGATTATTTAGTTTTTTCAGTTTGATGTTGATATAAAATTGGTCAGTGAAATATTTGGCATCAGTTAGGTGTGTCAGTGAATGGATACTGTTGTGATGTTGGATGCTTGGACCAGTGGTATGTTGCAGTGATTTAATGAGTCCTGCCGCAGTCCTGTCCTTCCCCCTTCCCTCCCATGGCTATGCTCTGTACTCCAGCCTGTCTCCCCCTCCCCTCCCCTCCCCTCCCCTCCCCATGGCTAGCTGTGCTGTGCACAAGCCCTCCCTAAGTAGAGAAGGGGTTTATTTATAGTTGAGCTGAAAACCTACTTTAATTCTTGGTGTGTTTTCAAACGGGAAGCAGCGGTCACACAGGCTCTTTGGTGGTTGATTTGGTGAAAGTGAAATTCTATAGGCTACCCATGTTTAATGAATAATATTCTAGGCAGCATTCTGGGCAGTATAGGAAGCATGGGCAGCATTCATTCTGGGCAACTGGGCAGCATTGTAATTTCGACCCACTATTGGTTTCTACGTTTGTGATTTTGGGTCATTTTCCTAATATTGAATTATTAAGAAGTGTCAGGTAAGACATACTATGAAAGATATTGGACTAGGACCTAGGTTAAATCAACCAATCAAACCATCAACCAATCAACCCATTAGCCTATTACATTAGAGCCTTTGTCCTTTGTTCCCAGTGAAACCTCTTCAGAGAAAGGTCTCACACATTTTCTCTTTATTCGTGTTTTCTCCCCAGGTTGTGAGCCCATCACCTTGCGGTACCTGGAGTGGGGGAACCCAGAGTCCATCGTCCAGGTGGTGTTTGCCTGCCTGGGCATCCTAGTTACCTCCTTTGTCACTTTCATCTTCGTCCTGTTCCGAGACACGCCTGTGGTCAAGTCCTCCAGCCGCGAGCTCTGCTACATCATCCTGGCTGGCATCTTCCTGGGCTACATCTGCCCCTTTACCCTGATCGCCCGGCCCACCGTGACCTCCTGCTACCTGCAACGCCTCCTAGTGGGCCTCTCGGCCGCCATGTGCTACTCAGCGTTAGTCACCAAGACCAACCGCATCGCACGCATCCTGGCAGGCAGCAAGAAGAAGATCTGTACCAGGAAGCCGCGGTTCATGAGCGCCTGGGCCCAGGTGATTATATAGACGTATTCCTTACTCTCTTTTTTTGTATTCATCTGTTTGGGTTTGATTTTGGATGCGTTTGAAATGGCACCCTATTCCCTACACAGTGCACTACTTTGACCAGGGCTTTCTCAGGAATATAATATAATTTCATACGCACCAATTATTTTTTTGTCTTTGGTGTGTCTGTGATCTTGAAAAACGGCATATAAAACCTGTCTTCTTCTTATTTTGTATAATCAGCTGGTGATCGCCGGCCTCCTAGTCAGTGTCCAGCTCACCCTGGAGGTTACTCTGATCATCCTGGAGCCGCCCATGCCCGTCAAGTCCTACCCCAGCATCAGGGAGGTGTACCTCATCTGCAACACCAGTACACTGGGAATGGTGGCGCCGCTGGGCTACAACGGCCTGCTCATCCTGAGCTGCACCTACTATGCCTTCAAGACGCGCAACGTCCCGGCCAACTTCAACGAGGCCAAGTACATCGCCTTCACCATGTACACCACCTGTATCATCTGGCTGGCGTTTGTCCCCATCTACTTCGGCTCTAACTATAAGATCATCACCACGTCGTTCTCCGTGAGCCTGAGCGTCACCGTGGCGTTGGGCTGTATGTTCTCACCCAAGATGTACATCATCCTCGCCAAGCCGGAGCGTAACGTGCGCAGTGCGTTCACCACCTCGGATGCCGTGCGCATGCACGTGGGCGATGGCGCTTGCCGGAGCAACAGCCTGCTCAACATGTTCAAACGGAAGAAAAACTCAGAGAAGTAGGTTGATGTAATCCTGGGTCCGTATTCACAAAGAGTATCAGAGTAGGAGTGTTGATCTAGGATCAGTTTAGCCTTTTAGATCATAATGAATGAGATTACATGGACAGGTGGGACCTGATCCTAGATCAGAATTCGTACTCTGAGACGCTTTGAGAGTACAGACCCTTCTCCTGAGGTACCACTGGGATGCTGATTTTGTCTTACAGTAATTAACTCTCAGACTCTTTGTCCCACATGGCACCTTATACCCTATATAGGTTAGTTCTCTACTTTTGACCATGCCCCAAAAGTATTGCACTATGTAAGGAATATGGTGCCATTTGGGACACAGAGAGATTATATTATGCCAGATCCAGGTCAATGCTCAATTAAAAAACACTGTAACATTTGATCTGTTGCTGAATATAATGAAAACCAGCATACCCATGAGTACTATCAGGATACAGCATAATGATTTGTAGTATATTGGAAATACATTAATCTGAATATATAAATAAAGATATACAATCCTCAGTAAGGTGTAGTTCAACCCAAAAACGTCACCATCAACATAGAATTGATCTGATTTTAACGTTTGTTTAAAAAAAAATGTATTTTTACATGAACCAGAAATGCTGTTGTTGTCTTCACTTTTCTGAGTTCCTGTGAAAGAGCTAACAGCCATCTTTATTCTGTTTATAGTTCTAATGGAAAGTCTGTGTCATGGTCTGAACCAGGTACAAGACACCCTCCTCCAAAAGGGGAGCACAATTGGCACAGACTGTCTGTGCACGTGAAGAGACAGGAAGCAGGATGCTCCAATCAGATGGCTGTCATCAGACCCTTAACTAACACCTACCATAACACAGGCAGCAGCATGGCCATGGAGTTCTCTGACCTCAGCACCAAAACTCTGTACAACGTAGCTGAGGAGGACGAGTGCGACCTAATCAGATACAACCCTCCCCTTAGTCCCCACATGATGGCCCACGGGCAGATAATGCCCTCCATCGGTGGGCCGATGAAAAAGGTGGATGAGGTGGTTGAATATTATCCCCCTGTTGAGCACATGCCCCTGCCACAGAGCAGAGTGATCCCCCAACAGAGGGTCATCACGGA
The DNA here is from genome assembly GCA_030435695.1 of Brachymystax lenok tsinlingensis. NCBI lineage: Eukaryota > Metazoa > Chordata > Actinopteri > Salmoniformes > Salmonidae > Brachymystax > Brachymystax lenok. The sequence continues at coordinate 36,295,496 of CM059786.1, read as the reverse complement.
CCACCTACTGTTACAGTACAACAGTGATTTCATCATCCCTGAGCTCAATGATATGGACATGATCAGTCTGCCCGGCCCTGGCCCTATGGCGGGTGGGGGTGGTGGTGGATTTGGGGGCCGGTCTGGGAGCAGTCATGGCAGGCCTGTGTACCACCAGGCTCATCTCATCCAGCAGCATGCAATCCTGCCCCTGCAACTAGACCTTGGCCCCTTTGATGACGAGGAACCCACCTCCCCCCTAGAGATGGAAGAGGAGGAGGAGATTGAGGAGGAGGAGGAGGAGCAGGAGATTGAGGAGGAGGAGGAGGTAGAGGTGGAGAACGAACAGTTTGGCCTCCTCCATGGATACATGTATGACAACGCCCTGATTCACGAAGAAGAAGAGGACGATGTTGTTCAGATCAAATCAGCCATGGAGGATTCTATGGCCCTGATGCCCCCTTCCCCGTTCCGGGATACAGCGAGCATGGGGAGCCCCTTCCACAACGCTTCACCCGTGTCCGAGTCCATATTGTGCACCCCTCCGAACTACGCCTCCGTCATTCTGAAGGACTACAAAGAAAGCTCCTCAACGCTGTGAACGAGTACTGTAGATATAGTCGAATAATATAGAGCCATTTTGTAGCTGATGACTTGTAGCATATTGTTTGTGTTCCATTTCATGACCAGTAAGAAATGGCAACAATGTCTTGAATAAGTTATTGAGTGATTGACTGGACTATATTGGTTGACTCATGAAATCTACGAACAAAAGTGTTTGTGTTTACATGGACAAAAGTGAGCAAAAACACACGAGGCACACTTTCAAAAAGGTCTTATTGTTGTATAGTAAATATCATGGAGGACAGACTGAAAGATTTAACCATCGCAAAATGCAAATCCATGTTTATGCAAGAGATGAAAAGCTTTGAACTTGCTCTAGGCTTTGTACTTATTAGGAAAACAAAAAGATAAGATAGTCCTACCTATTGAAGTCATTTAAGTAGAAGTTATTCAGGGTACAATACAGTGTACATTTCAGCATCATCAGGTATTACAATAATAATTGTGTTTGTTGCTTGTTTTCATAAAGGCAAACTTCCACCGCTTGAAATTAAATAGTTTATCAATTATAATGCCACCAGACTATCCCACCTGCAGTTAACACAAATATGTGTATAAATGATATATGCGCTGTTTACTAATAGAACAATAACATGTAAAATGTAAAATATTCTAGATTAATGTGTTTTGTTGTTTTGCTCATATCAAGTGTGTATTATATTTTGAAAAACGAACAAAGATTATTACCGCCTCTGTCCTCATCAGATAACGTCAGAATGAACATATGATACTGATACAATACATACTGTAAGAATGTAGCAAACAAAACCAGAAGGATTTTCAAGTGCCATGTATCCTGTATGCTTCCATTTACAGAAGATATATATATATTTTTTTATGTCTCTCATTTCAATTGCAAGTTTGTATATTTTATAAACAGCCCTCTAAACCCATACTTGCAACAGTGTCTATTTAAGCAATAAGGCCCGAGGGGGTGTGGTATATGGCCAATATACCACGGCTAAGGGATGTTCTTACGCACGACGCAACTCGGAGTGCCTGGATACAGCCCTTAGCCGTGGTATATTGGCCATATACCACAAACCCCAGAGGAGCCTTATTGCTATTATAAACTAACCTAATTTTGTCATACCTGTGGTATACGGTCTGATATACCACAGCTTTCAGCCAATTATCATTCAGGGCTCTAACCACCCAGTTTATTATATAATATGATTGCCAAAAATGTAATAGAATGTCAATTGAATGTTATTTGAATGTCATTTGTTTTGTGAATGTACTGTATGTAGTATCCATCCTATTTTGGTAACAATTCAGATTAGTTTACTAAAGGCATTACTATGTAAAGTTTATTTAACAATTTATAAATGTGCTGTTTATTGTGACTGTTGTGTTTGTACAACATTATTCTTACTTTTCACAATTGTTAAGCTCTCACTATATACAATGTAATAAACAATGGGTATTATCGTCAGTAATATGAATAGGCTGTTTGATAGAAATGGCTTCATAGAGTGCAATAGGTTTTATGTTTAAAACATGTATCCTATATAGTAGTGCAGAACAAAGTTATTGTCATTTAGATTCTGAAAGATATATGTTTTGTTAGAATAAATTCAATCTTTTTTCTTTTGCACGTGTACTGAGTAATTCATTCATGACGCCTGTCTGTATTGGTCACATGCAGCAAAAATAAATGATAGCCATTCTCTGGTTTATATCACGAGCCTACAACAAGCCTGATGTTGCAGGTGATATTTGAACATGGCAGGGGGGTTTAGTATATGCACGTTTAAAGTGGTAATTGGAGGAAAGAGGAGTTGGAAAAACCAGCTTCGTCTCTCGTTACGTCCACATGTGCTTTCAGGAACGGAGTTGACTTCGCATTGAAAATGACTGAATGGGACGATGAGACCGTGGTGAAACTTTAGCTTTGGGACGTAAAGAAAGCAGGTTTATAGGACACACACAGCTGAAATATTATCAACAGATGTTTCCAGTTTTTTTTTATCACTCATAAAACAATTATGCCTAGAAAGAGCAATACGATTATCGAACTAACTCAATAAACCCTATTACAGTGAATATTCAAGAGCACATATATTTCACTGTGGAGTGGGTTGACAATATGATGATGTTCACAGTTCTGTGTTTTTCTCTGCTTTGGATAAATCAAATCAAATGTTATTGGTCACATACACATATTTAGCAGATGTTATTGCGGGTGTAGCAAATGCTTGTGTTCCTAGCTCCAACAGTGCAGTAGTGTCTAATAATTCACACAAATCTAAAAGTAAAAGAATGGAATTAAGAAATATATAAATATTAGGACGAGCAATGTCGGAGTGGAATTGACTAAAATACAGTGAAATACATTATATACATATGAAAGGAGGAAAACTGTATGTAAACATTATTAAAGTGGCCAGTGTTCCATTATTAAAGTGACCAGTGTTCCATTACTAAAGTGATCAGTGTTTCCATGTCTATGTACATAGGGCAGCAGCCTCTAAGGTGCAGGTTTGTGTAACCGCAGTGCTCTCCAGAGGGTGGTGTGGTCTGCACAACGCATCACTGGGGGCAAACTACCTGCCCTCCAGGACACCTATAGCACCCGATGTCACAGGAAGGCCAAAAAGGTCATTAAGGACAACAACCACCCGAGCCACGGCCTGTTCACCCCGCTATCATCCAGAAGGGGAGGTCAGTACAGGTGCATCAAAGCTGGGACCGAGAGACTGAAAAATAGCTTTTTCTCAAGGCCATCAGACTGTTAAACAGCCATCACTAACACAGAGAGGCTGCTGCCAAAATACAGACTTGAAATCATTGGCCACTTTAATAAATGGATCACTAGTCACTTTAATAATGCCACTTTAATAATGTTTACATATCTTGCATTACTCATCTCGTATGTATATACTGTATTTTATACCATCTATTGCATCTTGCCTATGCTGCTCGGTCAATGCTCATCCATATATTTATATGTACATATTCTTATTCCATTCCTTTACTTAGATTTGTGTGTATTAGGTAGTTGTTGTGGAATTGTTAGATTACTTATTAAATATTGCTGCACTGTCGGAACTAGAAGCACAAGCATTTCGCTACACTCGCAATAACATCTGCTAACCATGTGTATGTGACCAATACAATTTGATTTGATTTGATTTGTCTGTGTGGGTGGGTGGACCATTTCAGATTGTCATGATGTGTACGCCGAGGAACTTAAAGCTTTTCACCTTCTCGACATTCTCCGTCGATGTGGATAGGTGCGTGCTCCCTCTGGTGTCTCCTGATACTGGATCAGACTCCGGTGGTGTAGCATTCTCCTGGTCAGGTTTACTAGGTTATCTCCCCATGGATTGTAGACAAACATTAAGCTTTCCAAGTTGTACAGCCAGATGAATATGTATGTAGGGAACAGCTTTCCAATCAAAGTTAAGGATTTAAGAAAGCAAAGCAGATAACAACCTGTATCGTAGTGTCCCAAAAGACACCCTATTCTCTTGATAGTGCACTGCTTTTGACCAGGTCCATAGGGACACACTGTGTTTTTCTCTACTCCTGAAGGTTAGGAGTGGATTAGGAACATGTCCAGAGTGCACTACAAGGAGGCCATGGGGGCGTTCATAGTCTTTGACGTGACTAAAATGGAGACATTAGAGACTGCCTCACAGTGGAAGCATGACCTAGATAGCAAAGTGAGACCCCTATCCACAGTGGAAGCCCCTATACTTGCTGTCCAAGTGTGACCAGAAAGAGGAGAACAAGGAGCTGTCTGCCCTGTCTAACAACTACTGTGAAGAAGAAGACTTCCAGGGGTGGTTTGAGACGTCAGCAAAGGTGAGGGAGATATCAGTTATGGAATGAAGTCACCTGATGTTAATTGTTTAACTTTAACATGGTAACAATGTACTCATAAAGGTTTACGGTGTGTACACATGAACTTTAACATGGTAACAATGTACTCATAAAGGTTTACGGTGTGTACACATTAACTTTAACATGGTAACAATGTACTCATAAAGGTTTACGGTGTGTACACATTAACTTTAACATGGTAACAATGTACTCATAAAGGTTTACGGTGTGTACGCATTAACTTTAACATGGTAACAATGTACTCATAAAGGTTTACGGTGTGTACGCATTAACTTTAACATGGTAACAATGTACTCATAAAGGTTTACGGTGTGTACGCATTAACTTTAACATGGTAACAATGTACTCATAAAGGTTTACGGTGTGTACACATTAACTTTAACATGGTAACAATGTACTCATAAAGGTTTACGGTGTGTACACATTAACTTTAACATGGTAACAATGTACTCATAAAGGTTTACGGTGTGTACGCATTAACTTTAACATGGTAACAATGTACTCATAAAGGTTTACGGTGTGTACGCATTAACTTTAACATGGTAACAATGTACTCATAAAGGTTTACGGTGTGTACGCATTAACTTTAACATGGTAACAATGTACTCATAAAGGTTTACGGTGTCAACACATGACCTTTAACATTCATACTATAGTAGCAGTGCTTTACTGTGGTTTAAAGAAGCTGTGCAAGGCAAACATGTATTGCATTGGCTGTCAGCGCAACAACCATTTGCTCTCAATCTGTTAGTAAAAGCTCAATTCACCCTCGTTAAGGGTTTGGGGACTAATGGATGTTGTAATTTAACTAAAAACTGATACAAATCTGATACTAACTCTGACTAAAAGGGGTTACGTTTCACCATTCTAAAATATATACACAGCCGTTAAAAAGTTTGGGGTCACTTAGAAATGTCCTTGTTTTTGAAAGAAAAGCAATTTATTTTGTCCATTGATCAGTCCATTGATCAGAAATACAGTGTAGACATTGTTAATGTTGTAAATGACTATTGTAGCTGGAAACGGCAGATTTTTTGTGGAATATCTAAATAGGCGTACAGGCTCCGGGATAGGCGTACAGGCTCCGGGATCTCAGACTGCCCCCAAAAATAAAAGATTAAGATGGGCAAAAGCACACAGACACTGGACAGAGAAACTCTGTCTGAAAGGCCAGCATTCCGGAGTCACCTCTTCACTGTTGACGTTGAGACTAGTGTTTTGAGGGTACTATTTAATGAAGCTGCCAGTTGAGGACATGTGAGGCGTCTGTTTCTCAAACTAGACACTCTAATGTACTTGTCCTCTTGCTCAGTTGTGCACCGGGGCCTCCCACTCCTCTTTCTATTCTGGTTAGAACCAGTTTGCGCTGTTCTGTGAAGGGAGTAGTACACAGCATTATACGAGATCTTTAGTTTCTTGGCAATTTCTCGCATGGAATAGTTTTCATTTCTCAGAACAAGAATAGACTGACGAGTTTCAGAAGAAAGTTCTTTGTTTCTAGACAATTTGAGCCTGTAATCGAACCCACAAATACTGATGCTCCAGATACTCAAGTAGTCTAAAGAAGGCCAGTTTTATTTCTTCTTTAATCAGGACAACAGTTTTCAGCTGTGCTAACATAATTGCAAACTGGTTTTCTAATGATCAATTAGCCTTTTAAAATGATAAACTTGGATTAGCTAACACAATTTGCCATTGGAACACAGGAGTGTTGGTTGCTGATAACGGGCCTATGTACACCTATTTAGATATTCCATAAAAAATCTGCCGTTTCCAGCTACAATAGTCATTTACAACATTAACAATGTCTACACTGTATTTCTGATCAATGTTATGTTATTTTAATGGACAAAAAATTGTGACCCCAAACTTTTGAACGGTAGTGTATATTTTTTCCTTGTACCGTGTTCCCTTCGGTCTCTTTCAGGACAATGTCAATGTTGACGAGGCAGGAGCTTCCTAGTGCAACACGTGCTGCAGATAGACAGAGGGCTATCCAGCAGAGACAACCTTAATGACAGCATCAACATGGGCCAGTCAGAAACAACTTTTAAATGCTGCTATCACCACCCTGGAGACAATGGACTCAGAAGGCAGAGTGTCACGGTTCATGAATCCACTGCCTCTCTCTCTCTCTCTCTCTCTCTCTCTCTCTCTCTCTCTCTCTCTCTCTCTCTCTCTCTCTCTCTCTCTCTCTCTCTCTCTCTCTCTCTCTCTCTCTCTCTCTCTCTCTCTCTCCTCTTGTATGTTTGAGTGGGTGTGTGGGCGTGGTTCCCAATCTCGGCCTGATTGTCTGCGCCAGCTGTAACCACTTACCTTCCCTTTATATGTTCAGTGACTGGTGTTTCATGTTGTCAGATCGTTGTTACTTCCCTGATGTCGTGTCGGGTTTCTGTGCTCGTCTCTCGCCCTCCTTGTGTGGATTATCTGCTGTGCTCCTTCCTCCCCATCTGGACACGCTCCCCTGGATTTCTCAGCACGCTGTTCCTCACTCTATCATCGGATGGTCCGCCCTAGTCCCTGCGTCGGGTTCCGTTTGAGCATAGTCTGTCTGTCCTGTTGCTCCTGTGAACTGTATTCATTAAACCATTGTTGCTTGCATCTTGCATCCGCCTCTGTCTTGTTACACAGAGGGCTATAGGGGGACTTGGGTAAAACTCATACCTGTACATAAATATTTAATTTCAACACATTTTCCCCACTGGATTATGTGTCAGGAATGTCATTTTATATCATTCTCATTTCAGACCCTTTCAGCACATTCCATCAGCAGTACATGGGTATGGGGCATCTGTGTCTGTGTGGGGTTTGTAATAAACACCTCTGTGGAGATGATTAAGCTCATATCCCTGGTAAATCCACTGATCAACAGGGTAATAAACTGACCAGCAGGACATACAGCCTGCTATACATTCTCCAGTGAGCAGCACCTCACTGTGACATACAGCCTGCTATACAGTCTCCAGTGAGCAGCACCTCACTGTGACATACAGCCTGCTATACAGTCTCCAGTGAGCAGCACCTCACTGTGACATACAGCCTGCTAAACAGTCTCCAGTGAGCAGCACCTCACTGTGACATACAGCCTGCTATACAGTCCTGGCTACAGCACCCCACTGTGACATACACTCTAGTACACTCTTAGAAAAAATGGTTCCAAAAGGGTTCCTCGGCTGTCCCCATAGGAGAACCCTTTTTGGTTCCGGGGAGAACACGTTTTGGTTCCAGATAGAACCCCTTTGGATTCCATGTAGAACCCTCCGTGGAAAGGGTTCTACATGGAACCCAGAAGGGTTCTACCTTGAACCAAACAGGTTCTACCTTTAACCAAAAAGGGTTCTTCAAAGAGTTATCCAGCTGAAGAACAGTCTCCTGGCTACAGCACGCCACCATGAAAAGGCTGACTGAGACAATAGAAATATAATGAATAGAATAGTTATTATATTTCTATGGCTGTGATACTCACTTTACACCAGAGGTGTCAAACTCATTCTATGGAGGGCCTAGAGTCTGCTGTTTTTTTCTCCTTTCAATCACCTTCTTCAGGATCTGTGGGTCCCCCCTGCGGAACAGTTGAGCTAAAGTAGGCTAATGCGATTAGCATGAGGTTGTAAGTAACAAGAAAATTTCACAGGACATAGACATATCTGATATCAGCAGAAAGATTAAATTCTTGTTAATCTAACTGAACTGTCCAATTTACAGTAGCTATTACAGTGAAATAATACCATGCTATTGTTTGAGGAGAGTGCACAGTTTTGAACATGAAAAGTTATTAGTAAACATATTAGGCACATTTGGGCAGTCGTGATACAACATTTTGAAGAGGAATGCAATGGTTAATTGGATCAGTCTAAAAATATTCACATACATTGCTGCCATCTAGTGGCCAAAATCTAAATTGCACCTGGACTGGAATAATACATTATGGCCTTTCTCTTGCATTTAAAAAATGGTGGTACAAAAGAAATACAAAAAACAGTAGTTTTTTTCTTTGTATTATCTTTTACCAGATCTAATGTGTTATATTCTGCTACATTCCTTTCACATTTCCACAAACTTCAAAGTGTTTCCTTTCAAATGGTACTAAGAAAATGCATATCCTTGCATCAGGGCCTGAGCTACGGGCAGTTAGATTTGGGTATCAATTTAGGCGAAAATGAAATAAAAGGGTCCGATCCTTCAGAGGTTTTACATGGGCAACCCAATCTTGCTGTCTGACTAACATAAAAGTGAAACTGTGATATCCAAGAGATTCATGAGGATAGACTAGAATTACAAAATGTTTGTCTGTCAGTCAGTCTTATAAAATAAACTGTGTTAGCTTTTATAAGACTGACTGACATACAAACATTTTAGAATTCTATTCTATCCTCATGAAACTCTTGGAAATCATTATTCTACTTTGTCCCCAGATAGAGGAGACCTCTAAGACAAGGTTATTGTCAAACACTCACTCAGTGAACTTCGCAGCCAAGCTATTACAGATAGAGGAAATAACTTTTAGCTAGACCCATTTTCTGGCAGGCCTTCTTGAAGAAACATCTTAGAATGCAACATACTGCTAGTGTTGCACGTACCCTCCGGAGATGTGTTCTATATCATACTGCTAGTGTTGCACGTACCCTCCGGAGATGTGTTCTATATCATACTGCTAGTGTTGCACCTACCCTCCGGAGATGTGTTCTATATCATACTGCTAGTGTTGCACCTACCCTCCGGAGATGTGTTCTATATCATACTGCTAGTGTTGCACCTACCCTCCGGAGATGTGTTCTATATCATACTGCTAGTGTTGCACGTACCCTCCGGAGATGTGTTCTATAACATACTGCTAGTGTTGCACCTACCCTCCGGAGATGTGTTCTATAACATACTGCTAGTGTTGCACGTACCCTCCGGAGATGTGTTCTATAACATACTGCTAGTGTTGCACGTACCCTCCGGAGATGTGTTCTATATCATACTGCTAGTGTTGCACGTACCCTCCGGAGATGTGTTCTATAACATACTGCTAGTGTTGCACGTACCCTCCGGAGATGTGTTTTAATAACATACTGCTAGTGTTGCACGTACCCTCCGGAGATGTGTTCTATATCATACTGCTAGTGTTGCACCTACCCTCCGGAGATGTGTTCTATAACATACTGCTAGTGTTGCACGTACCCTCCGGAGATGTGTTCTATATCATACTGCTAGTGTTGCACGTACCCTCCGGAGAATGTGTTCTATATCATACTGCTAGTGTTGCACGTACCCTCCGGAGATGTGTTCTATAACATACTGCTAGTGTTGCACCTACCCTCCGGAGATGTGTTCTATATCATACTGCTAGTGTTGCACGTACCCTCCGGAGATGTGTTCTATATCATACTGCTAGTGTTGCACGTACCCTCCGGAGATGTGTTCTATATCATACTGCTAGTGTTGCACCTACCCTCCGGAGATGTGTTCTATATCATACTGCTAGTGTTGCACCTACCCTCCGGAGATGTGTTCTATATTATACTGCTAGTGTTGCACGTACCCTCCGGAGATGTGTTCTCTATCATACTGCTAGTGTTGCACCTACCCTCCGGAGATGTGTTCTATATCATACTGCTAGTGTTGCACCTACCCTCCGGAGATGTGTTTTATATCATGCTGCTAGTGTTGCACGTACCCTCCGGAGATGTGTTCTATATCATACTGCTAGTGTTGCACGTACCCTCCGGAGATGTGTTCTATAACATACTGCTAGTGTTGCACGTACCCTCCGGAGATGTGTTCTATAACATACTGCTAGTGTTGCACCTACCCTCCGGAGATGTGTTCTATAACATACTGCTAGTGTTGCACGTACCCTCCGGAGATGTGTTCTATATCATACTGCTAGTGTTGCACGTACCCTCCGGAGAATGTGTTCTATATCATACTGCTAGTGTTGCACCTACCCTCCGGAGATGTGTTCTATATCATACTGCTAGTGTTGCACGTACCCTCCGGAGATGTGTTCTATATCATACTGCTAGTGTTGCACCTACCCTCCGGAGATGTGTTCTATATCATACTGCTAGTGTTGCACGTACCCTCCGGAGATGTGTTCTATATCATACTGCTAGTGTTGCACCTACCCTCCGGAGATGTGTTCTATAACATACTGCTAGTGTTGCATGTACAGTACCCTCCAGAGATGTGTTCTATATCAGAGTGTGCTATACTCACTGTAGAGGACCCGTCACAGTCTTTAGATGGAGAACTTGTGTTTAAAGGAGCAATCTGCAGTTCAAACCACAAATAAAGTGGGCACCCCACCACTGTAAACAGCTAAGCAAGGGAAGGGGCTGTAGAAATTTAACCACTCTCAAATTCACAGACAGAGCTCTGGTTGCAAGGACTGACCATCAATGAGATGATAGTTTTAACCATGTGTTGATATAGAGTGTTCACAGGCTACAGTGTTTGGTTATAATTAAACACTACTGGTCAAAGTTTTAGACACCTACTCATTCAAGGGTTTTTCTTTATTTTTTACATTGTAGAATAATAGTGAAGACATCACAACTATGACATAACATGAAATAGCTTGGCAGGGTCAATAAAAATTACCCTGCCAAGCTGCACTGCTTCTTGACACAATGCTCGCTTAACCCGGAAGCCAGCCGCACCAATGTGTCAGAGGAAACACCGTACCCCTGGCGACCGTGTCAACGTGCATTGCGCCCGACCCGCCACAGGAGGCGCTAGAGCGCGATGGGACAAGGACATCCTGGCCGGCCAAACCCTTCTCTAACCCGGACGACGCTGGGCCAATAGTGCGCCGCCTCATGGGTCTCCCGGTCGTATCGAACCCGGATCTCTATTGATGCCGCTGCCCCACTCGGAGGCCTTATAAACTGCTTGAATTAATTTCCCAGTTCGAAGTGATTATTTTCCCACACATTGCATTTTGTTGTTTATTAATTGAATATTATATATATTTTTTAAGTGAAACCTTGACCCTTATATTTGCTGGCATGTCGTAATTTAGAGACAGGTTATTTTTACCACATCTGTTCTTTGCTGTAGTTTTACTTTGCGGTGTCCTCAGACTCTTCACTGTGCGTCTAGGGATCTGTTCTATATACGCTATGGGCTGCTGTGCTATACACTGCCTACACTCTATAGCATTCAGCCACATTCAGGTTTCTGTCTCTATAACATATGGGCTAGTTTCCCGACAAAGGTTAAGCCTGCTCCTGGACTAAAAAGCCCTTTCAATGAAGATGCTCCACTGAGCATGTTTTTAGTCCAGGACTGGGCTTAATCTGTGTCCAGGAAACCAACCCTATATGTTCAGATTAACTTCATCTTGAAAACTGTAAACCTGACAGCACCCTAATAGCTGATGTTACTGTATATTAACCATGGCCAGGTTTAGTACAGCAGGACAGTCATGATTATGGTCATGCATTGCGTTTTTAGTTTACCTCCTGTGGTAATTAATTGTGCCTGAGGGAAAGTGACTGAGAAGAAGGAACACAACTTCTAAATATGGATTTACGTCCTAGATACAGGAGAGACCTAGATTCAGGAATCAAGCTGAGATGTTGCCCCAAATACTATTACACTCTGGACAAACACATAATATCTAATTAATAACACATGAATAACTTTTCCATTATTGATTATATGCTCAGAAATGTGACATTTTGAATTAAAGACCCTTTATTCAAATCAAATCAAATTCTATTTGTCACATGTTTCGTAAACAACAGGTGTAGACTAACAGTGAAAAGCTTACTTACGGGCCCTTCCCAACAATGCAGAGAAAAATTTAGAAATAATAGAAAAATAATGACACAAAGAATAAATACACAATGAGTAATTATAACTAGGTTACATACACTGGGTACCTTTACTGAGTCGATGTGCATGGGTACAAGGTAATTGAGGTAATTATGTACAGGACATATAGGTAGGGATAAAGTGACTAGGCAACAGGGTAGATAATAAACAGTAGCAGCAGCATATGTGATGAGTCAAAAGAGTTAGTGCAAAAAGGGTCAATGCAGATAGTCCGGGTAACTATTTGGTTAACTATTTCACTAAATATTTAGCAGTCTTATGGCTTGGAGGTAGAAGCTGTTCAGAATCTTGTTGGTTTCAGACTTGGTGCATCTGTACAGCTTACCGTGCGGTAGCAGAGAGAACAGTCTATGACTTGGGTGGCTGGAGTCTATGACAATTTTTAGGCCTTCCTTTGACACCGCCTGGTATAAAGGTCCTGGATGGCAGTGTGCTCGGCCCCAATGATGTACTGGGCCGTATGCAACACGCTCTATAGCACCTTGCGGTCCAATGCCAAGCAGTTGCCGTGCTAAGCGTGATGCAGCCAGTCAAGATGCTCTCGATGGTGCCGCTGTAGACCTTTTCGTAAAATGGCCACTATCCACTGCAGTGCCATCCCCACCACAAATTCAACCCGTTCTAAATTCTTTTTCAATTCCCCTCTTTTCATTCGCTCTTTCTCAGGGACCCATTCTATTGGCCTCTTCTGCTACGATGTTATAAAGAATTCTGATGAGCCAAACTGTTTATTGAATTGGGAAGCATGCCGTTCTCGTAGCTAGCACCAGATACTACTTCATGTTGTTTATTGAATTGCCACTGAAGGTCTGCAATACTGGTATCATCACAGCCCTACCATTGAACAGGGCCCACAGGGTAGTGCACTATCTTGGGAATACGACGTAGACACACTTTCTGTTATCTGGCTCTTCTTTCTCTCATACTGCATGCTGTGCACCAATCAGTGGGCTTTAGCTAAAACTGCTCTGTCGTTTGTTAGAAACTTTAGTCTGGCACTGACATCAATGAAGTCGTTTGTGGTGACGAGGGGCAAGAGGGGTGTTGTACAAAACAAAGTCATCAGCGATTGGATAATCTCTAACCAATCAGATTATCAAAACCAATGATGAATTTTAAAACTGCTGCTTTACCCATGTGTGTTCTGGCTCTGGGCCAACCCATTGGTTTCTGGACCAATCACACGGCCCCGAATCTGTTCGCATTCGGTGAAGAGTCGGGGAAGAACTCACATCCAGACTCAATGCAGAGAAGAAACTAACGTCTGTGGGCGAGGCATAGCGTTTGGCCAGAGCAAGGAGTGTGTGTAGCCAGGCAACCATAATCAGTGGTGTCAAGTGCTTAAGTAAAAATAGTATTTTTGGGGGGTATCTGTACTTTACTATTTATATTTTTGGCAACTTTTACTTTTACTTCACTACATTCCGAAATAAAATAATGTACTTTGTACTTCATACATTTTCCCTGACACCCAAAAGTACTCGTTACATTTTGATTGTAACGTTGTCCAATTCCCACTTATCAAGAGAACATCCCTGGTCATCCCTACTGCATCCAATCTGGCGGACTCACTCAACACAAATGCTTCGTTTGTAAATTATGTCTGAGTGTTGGAGTGTGCCTCTGGCTATCCGTCAATAAAAAATACAAATAAATTGTGCTGTCTGGTTTGCTTAATATAAGGAATTTGAAATGATTTATACTTTTACGTTTGATACTTATACACATTTTAGCAATTCCATTTACTTTTGATACTTAAGTATTTTTAAAACCAAATACTTTTAGACTTTTACTCAAGTAGTATTTTACTGGGTGACTTTTACTTTAACTTGAGTCATTTTCTATTAAGGTATCTTTACTTTTACTCAAGTATGACAATTTAGTACTTTTTCTACCACTGACCATAATATATTGAGATTTTAGTGTTTTGATATTCATAGAGAACATAACACTGGTCCATGTGTCACTGTCTATGGTGCTGAATTCTATACACTCAGACCTAAAACACTGTCGGTCCTCAGTAGGAGAGAAGGATAGGTTGAGGAGAGAGGATGAGGAAGAGGAGAAAGGGATGGGATGAGGAGAGGGGGATTGGATGTGGAGAGAGATTGAAACCCTGTGTTCAATATTTCTGATAGATATGAGCAATTCCCATCAACATCACCAATGTCTTCTCTTCATTTTCTAGTTGTCCCTTCCATGTTGGTAACTCCGTGAGAGCGACTGCTGGGTAGCAATGTTGGTAAATTGTGCCATCTAGTGTATCTTTTCCATAGCCTGAGTGCTAGTCTGTTTGTGCTATCATGCCAACTCCTTGTCACTCACTTGCCAAACATTGGCTTGAGCAATGGAGTAGGCAAAAACATCTACAGGGGGACCAGGCTATCTTTTTCACAGTCTGAACTCATAGGTAATAGCTATTAGCCACCTCAAGTAGCAATATTTGACCAATGAAAAAAATATATAATGAATTCTCTCATGAGTAATTGTCTGTTTTTATGTTAAATAGTGTTTCATACTCATAAAAAAACAATGCCGATAACAATGAAACAACAATATATATTTTTTCTTCCACTGCATGACTGAACACAGTAAAATGGTCCTCTGGTCATGAGATGCAGACACAACAGAGCCAGGTGGTAGGAATTTGTCACTATTATATTTTTTATATATATTTTTTGGGGAACATGGGGAATACAAGTATATATAAAGAATATACAAAGGACATTTGGACTAGGGGGTACAATATCACATTACACAAGGACCTTAAGGGACATACACACATTTTTCATTCTAACAGCTTTTTTCTTGGTAGAGTATTTAATTGTCTTAAAATATAGTTCAATTTCGTTTTGCAAGGTAATACAATGTGGTGTTTTGTTTGTAAATTTACATTTGTGAATATGAAATTCCAATTTGGCCAAAAGAAAATGAAATTACATAAAATAGTTTCAATTTATTTCTATCATAAGTAAAGAATCCAAGCAGCACATCTCTCCATAATAGTGTAAAATCTTCATAAATGTGTTCAATTATAAATCTACTGATGTCTTGCCACATTTTCCTTACATGAATACAAAGCCAAAAAAGATGCAACACTGTTTCTGGGTGGTCATCACAAAAAGTACAATTTTAATTTATGCTCTTTTTTTTTACTTCTTCATATAGTAGTTGGCAGGATAATATTTATGAATAATTTTTTAAGAAACTTTCTTCATTTTGTTAATAAGTAAGAATGTAGGTACATCAAAACTTTTTTCCAACAGATATTATCAATAAAACCACTTCAATAAGGCATGACATAAGGTATAGATCCAACATCCTGTTGAAACAAGGCTCGTTAACCTCTATTGTTGTTGGACCAAAAGAAAAACAAATCTTTCCTACTGATGAGTCAACAGGGTTAATGGAAGGTGTGTTCTGAGGGTCAGGTCTTGACACGTTCCTGAATAATAAAGCAACACCTGGGGGAATGTCATCTAAAACAATTGCAAAATATTTAGGTGTTACAGGGATCTTGTAAAGTGATAGGAATTCCTTATAATTAAGTAAAAGACCCTCTGAATTTACAAGTTGGCTCACCAGTAGGATATTATTTCGGAACCAATATTCTAAAAACAAAGCAGTAGTTTTATACAATATGTCCCGATTATTCCATATATAATATCTGTGTGGAGAAAAATTATGCTTATAAATTAAGGACCGTTACAAGAAAACCTGCCTGAATTTGTTACTTTATTTACTGTATAACTGGTCCATGGCATGCCAATGGAATACATATGCGATTTTGTGATATTTTTAATGATGAGCCACAGAGTTTCTAAACCCAGAGGTGCAACATTGCAAGACTTCCGGGAATGCGAAACAGACCAAAATGAATTGGCCGTTGTTTTGGGGTTTGAGAGAAGTGAAACATTCTTCCGTAGTTGTTTTCTCGAAACAATGTCTTAAGTAGTTGAACATGTTATTACTCCAACCTCCTAAAGGTGACCAACCAATTTTCGTCAAAAACAACTTCATATCGAAGGTGTGCCTTTGGTTTGATGGCCAGGACATGCGCAGTTCGTATGAGCCTACTTATCCACCGTCGCCATGACATCGCCTGTGTATCGTTGATTTCAAACTGTACTGTCTTTGAATGAGCGCTTGGTTTGCGACTTTGCCTAGTAAACTCGATGGATAAGCCAATTGACGAATGTTACTCTCTTATTCAGTGATTCATAATTTGTTTTCCAAAAAGACAGATTTATTTAGATGTTTACTTTTACTGGCTCCAATGTGTAGCCTACATCCGCGTTGCTGCCTAGGGCGCAGACTCGTCACTGCGGTTCACTGCGTTTCCGTGTTAGCTGGGCTGGCTAGCTGGTGGTGGCTGTCGGCAGGAGAGCTTACGATCGACTCCGACTGGATTCTGTATCGATGGATAAAACTAATATTTTCGACAATGCATTAATGTTCATAATCTGTGTACTTGCTATGGAAAGTGCGGTGACTACACCGTCCGTAACATGCGATATTATCAAAACAAGATATTAGCCAAGTGTGCGTCTTTAGAGCAGCTTACGTTAGCTAGTTATCCAGGTGACTGTTACCGCTATATAACATTTATGGTGGCTTCGTTGATCCATTTTCTGTGTTTTGTCCTCGTCTGTATTGGTGGAAAATGAAGAAGTTCAATATCAGAAAAGTGCTGGACGGCTTGACTGCTTCTTCTTCCTCTGGCACTGCATCTCCACAACCAGGAACTAATCAAAACAATGTGATCCAAGAGACGCTACAATCGGAGCATTTCCAGCTCTGCAAGGTGGGCTACCGTCAACTAAACCGGAGACGATTGTTTTGCTGGGAATCATTGAAGATAACAGCGCGTGATTTCTAAAACGTTGACGTCAGTTTTCTGTGTGGCAATAGTAGTTTGTGTTATTGTTATTTGTGTCTATGCTGATATTGCATTGGTGTGGATCTTGTAGCTAGGGGGTAGCCATCTAGCTACTAGTGTTGCTAGTTGTCAAACCAGCAGAGGAATGTATTGCTAATCAAATGACTGCCTCCCACTGTCCCCGTTTCTGATATCGCCATAGCTTCATCCCACCGCTGCCTAACCTAATGACGTCAGGCCAGTGACTATTAGTGTCCACAACAGCCAGCCGTAAATTACATCTGAATAATCCAGTTTCTCTGGATTATAAATAGATAGCTAGGTCATCCAGACATTGGCTAGCTAGCTAACAAACTACAGCAGCTGTCCAGTGATATGACAGTGAGAGAACCTAGGTGGTTGTCAAGATAGCTACCTTACTAGAAATCTTTGGCTATTTTGTTTCTGAGAAAAAGCGACACACTCGGCTAGATATTGATTTAAATGGAGCATAAATCGTTGGTATTTAGACGAAGATTAATGCCTCTCAATGTTGGACAGTTTCCTGGTTATAAAACATGAGATGACATAACCGTACTTAACTATGTCTGTAAAAGAGTGCATCTGGATGTAATCTAGCAGCTAGCTAATGCAGATTGTGTTCTTCCTCTCTCCTCCAGACTGTGCGCCATGGCTTCCCCTACCAGCCCTCCTCCATGGCATTTGACCCCGTGCAAAAAATTCTGGCCATCGGGACTCAGAGTGGAGCTGTGAGACTGTATCATTTTTTCTTTTAATAGGAAGGAAACTAAACCACCAATATTGACAGACCCAGTGCCCGAAACAATAGAGATGATTGATTTAGGACCAATTTCCGAGACAACAGCATAAGTCTTGGTTTAGTCCTTGACTAAAAAGCATGCTCAATGAAGATTCTATGTTAGTAGAGTTGATATTACCTTATACTGGCTTCTATGTAAGATTATCATATACAGTTAATGGAGGAAATTGTGGTTATAGAGGATCACACACTATTACTATCTGTATGTCTGAGCAGCAGAGTCTGGTTGTGTCCCAAATGGCACCCTATTCCCTATATAGTGCATTCCTTTTGACCAGAGCTGTGGTGAAGCATGTTTATGTTATCAAAAACAAATATATAGCTCAGTTGTATAGCTATATATCAAAGTCAAAGTCACCATTATTAGTCAGTTGTACAACCGAATGCCTTCAACCGAAATGTGACTTCCGCATTTAACCCAACCCCTCTGAATCAGAGAGGTGCGGGGGGCTGCCTTAATCGACATCCACGTCTTCGGCGCCCGGGGAACATGCCCTGACAAATTGCCTTGTTCAGGGGCAGAACGACAGATTTTTTTCCTTGTCAGCTCGGGGATTCGAACTTGCAAGTCCAATGCTCTAACCACTAGGCTACCTGCCGCAGGTTGTATAGCAGGTTGTATAGCTTGTTTGGTAGAGCATGGCACTTACAACACAAGGATTGTGGGTTCAATTCCTTGGGTCATCATACAAAAAATGCAGGCATGACTCTGTCGCTTTGGATTAAAGCTTCTACTAAATTGCATATTATTCTATTAAACAAAACATTAAGAACACCTGCTCTTTCCATGACATAGCTTTCACCTGGTCAGTCTATGATCCCTTATCACTTGTTAAATCCTCTTCAATCAGTGTAGATGAAAGGGAGGAGACAGGTTAAAGAAGGATTTTTAAGCCTTGAGACATGGATTGTGCATGTGTGCCATTGAGGGTGAATGGGGCAAGACAAAATATTTAAGTGCCTTTGAATGTGGGTATGGTAGTAGGTGCCAGGCGCACCGGTATGATTGTGTCAAGAACTGCAATGCTGCAGAGTTTTTCATGCTCAACAGTTTCCTGTGTGTATCAATAATGGTCCACCACCCAAAGGACTTCCAGCCAACTTGACACAACTGTGGGAAGCATTGGAGTCAACACTGGCCAGGATCCCTGTGGAACGCTTTCAACACCTTGTAAAGTCCATGCCCTGACAAATTGAGGCTGTTCTGAGGGCAAAAGGCGGTGCAACTCAATATTAGGAAGGTTTTCCTAGTGTTTGTACACACAGTGTATATATAAGCTGAATTTGAATCCTGGTAAGTTGGTAGCTGGTGGTTAGCTATCAGCAACTGGTTAGCATGGCTTGGGGGTTAGCTATCTGCAGCTGGTTAGCATAGCTGGTTAGCATAGCTTGGGGGTTAGCTATCTGCAGCTGGTTAGCATGGCTTGGGCAATAGCTATCTGCAGCTGGTTAGCATGGCTTGGGTGTTAGCTATCTGCAGCTGGTTAGCATGGCTTGGGCAATAGCTATCTGCAGCTGGTTAGCATGGCTTGGGTGTTAGCTATCTGCAGCTGGTTAGCATGGCTTGGGCAATAGCTATCTGCAGCTGGTTAGCATGGCTTGGGGTTAGCTATCTGCAGCTGGTTAGCATGGCTTGGGGGTTAGCTATCTGCAGCTGGTTAGCATGGCTTGGGGGTTAGCTATCTGCAGCTGGTTAGCATGGCTTGGGGGTTAGCTATCTGCAGCTGGTTAGCATGGCTTGGGGGTTAGCTATCTGCAGCTGGTTAGCACGGCTTGGGGGTTAGCTATCTGCAGCTGGTTAGCATGGCTTGAGGGTTAGCTTATCTGCAGCTGGTTAGCACGGCTTGGGGTTAGCTATCTGCAGCTGGTTAGCATGGCTTGGGGATAGCTATCTGCAGCTGGTTAGCATGGCTTGGGGGTTAGCTATCTGCAGCTGGTTAGCATGGCTTGGGGGTTAGCTATCTGCAGCTGGTTAGCACGGCTTGGGGGTTAGCTATCTGCAGCTGGTTAGCACGGCTTGGGGGTTAGCTATCTGCAGCTGGTTAGCATGGCTTGGGGGTTAGCTATCTGCAGCTGGTTAGCACGGCTTGGGGGTTAGCTATCTGCAGCTGGTTAGCATGGCTTGGGGGTTAGCTATCTGCAGCTGGTTAGCATGGCTTGGGGGTTAGCTATCTGCAGCTGGTTAGCATAGCTTGGGGGATAGCTATCTGCAGCTGGTTAGCATGGCTTGGGGGTTAGCTATCTGCAGCTGGTTAGCATGGCTTGGGGGTTAGCTATCTGCAGCTGGTTAGCATGGCTTGGGGGTTAGCTATCTGCAGCTGGTTAGCACGGCTTGGGGGTTAGCTATCTGCAGCTGGTTAGCACAGCTTGGGGGTTAGCTATCTGCAGCTGGTTAGCATAGCTTGGGGGATAGCTATCTGCAGCTGGTTAGCAGCCTATCTAATGTTAGCTAGCTGATATTTCTCTGTCAAATCACAGTTATGCCAAGGTAGCAAGAACCAGTGTCTGGAATGTGTTTAATGAGACACTTGTTCGACAACACCTTGCTACTTGTTTGCGGTTTCAAATAATATAGCTTGCTAGCTAGTGTAACCAACTCACCATTACCAACAACACCAGGCACAGTCTCACGTTTGACAGCCCACAGAATTTGTAGGTAGAGTTGGATGTAATCGATATCCTGGCCATCTGATTGTTGAACAACTTTACGGAAGGCCATTTTCACGAGAGTAGCTATTTAATTTCCCGATCCATATGTGCATTGCACATCAAGCTACTGCCAAAGACACCGTGTTGTCTGGGGATTTCGTTTTGCATTGCACGGTGCGCCGGGTGGACTGGGTTTGCACATTTTTGACCGTTCCATTGGTCCTCCTAAGGAGAGGTCTCCGCCTGCCTGGGGCACCGAGACATTCAAAGTGAACTCGCCCAGTCTTTTCCCAGAAAACACAGCGCCACCACGTGTGGATAGGCAAAAGGGGCATGAATTGTTGAGATAATTGTAATCCAGCCCTAAGGGGCAGTTGACCTTTAAGCTCTGCTTGGGTAAACGTATGACTTTGAAGGTCATGCAAACGCATTTCACCATTTTATATCGTTCTCAGAACAGAGAGTATTGTTTTTGCATCATGTCGTTCTCTGTAGTCTAGAAAATGTGTATTTCATTGTTCCTTCTTGGACTGGTGATTATTGTAAAATATGTGTTCCCAATGACTTACCTGCTTAAATAATATGAACAACCATGTACCATATATCAGTTATCTATAGGGATGGGTGATCTACCATATATCGGTGATCTATAGGGATGGGTGATCTATCTATTAGTTATCTATAGGGATGGGTGATCTACCATATATCAGTGATCTATAGGGATGGGTGATCTACCATATATCAGTGATCTATAGGGATGGGTGATCTACCATATATCAGTGATCTATAGGGATGGGTGATCTACCATATATCAGTGATCTATAGGGATGGGTGATCTACCATATATCAGTGATCTATAGGGATGGGTGATCTACCATATATCGGTGATCTATAGGGATGGGTGATCTATCTATTAGTTATCTATAGGGATGGGTGATCTACCATATATCAGTGATCTATAGGGATGGGTGATCTACCATATATCAGTGATCTATAGGGATGGGTGATCTACCATATATCAGTGATTTATAGGGATGGGTGATCTACCATATATCAGTGATCTATAGGGATGGGTGATCTACCATATATCAGTGATCTATAGGGATGAGTGATCTACCATATATCAGTGATCTATAGGGATGGATGATCTACCATATATCAGTGATCTATAGGGATGAGTGATCTACCATATATCAGTGATCTATAGGGATGAGTTGACATACAGTGCATTCGGAAAGACCCCTTAACTCTTTCCACATTTTGTTACGTTACAGCCTTATTCTAAAATTGATTTAAATAGTTTTTTTTCCATCAATCTAAACACAAACCCCATAATGACAAAGCAAAAATACATTTTTAGAAATGTTTGCAAATTGATATATATTTTTTAACTTATATCACATTTACAAAAATATTCAGACCCTTTACTCAGTACTTTGTTGAAGCATCTTTGGCAGCGATTACAGCCTTGTCTTCTTGGGTATGACCATCCAAGCCTGGCACACCTGTATTTGGGGAGTTTCTCCCATTCTTCTCTGCATATCCTCTCAAGCTTTGTCAGATTGGATGGGGAGCTTCGCTGCACAGCTATTTTCAGGTCTCTCCAGAGATGTTAGATCGGGTTCAAGTCCGGGCTCTGGCTGGGCCACTCAAAGACGTTCAGAGACTTGTCCCGAAGCCACTCCTGTGTGGTCTTTGCTGTGTGCTTAGTGTCGTTGTCCTGTTGGAAGCTGAACCTTTGCCCCAGTCTGTGGTCCTGAAAGCTCTGGAGCAGGTTTTCATCGAGGATCTCTCTATACTTTGCTCCTTTCATCTTTCCCTTGATTCTAACTAGTCTCCCAGTCCCTGCTGCTGAAAGACATCTCCACAGCATGACGCTGCCACCACCATGCTTCACCATAGGGATGGTGCCAGGTTTCCTATAGACGTGACACTTGGCATTCAGGCCAAAGAGTTCAGTCTTGGTTTCATCAGACCAGAGAATCTTGTTTCTCATGGTCTGAGAGTCCTTTAGATGGCAAACTCCAAGCAGGCTTTCATGTGCCTTTTACTGAGGAGTGGCTTCCGTCTGGTCACTCTACTATAAAGGCCTGATTGGTGGAGTGCTACAAGGATGGTTGTCCTTCTGAAAGTTTCTCCCATCTCCACAGAGGAACTCTGGAGGCTCTGGAGTGACCACTGGGTTCTTCGTCACCACCCTGACCAAGGCCCTTCTCCCCTGATTGCTCAGTTTGTCCGGGGGGCTAGCTCTAGGAAGAGTCTTGGTGGTTCCCAACTTCTTCCATTTAAGAATGATTGAGGCCAGTGTGTTCTTGGGGACTTTCAATGCTGCAGAAATGTTTTGGTACCCCTCCCCAGATCTGTGCCTCGACACAATCCTGTCTTGGAGCTCTATGGACAATTCCTCACGGCTTGGTTTTTGCTCTGACATGCACTGTCAACTGTGGGACCTTAAATAGACCGGTGTTTGCCTTCAGTCAATTGTATGTACCACAGGTGGACTCCAATCAAGTTGTAGAAACATCTAAAGGATGATCAATGGAAACAGGATGCACCTGACCTCAATTTCAAGTCTCCTAGCAAGAGGGTCTGCATACTTATGTACAGTGGGGCAAAAAAGTATTTAGTCAGCCACCAATTGTGCAAGTTCTCTCACTTAGGCCTGTAATTTTCATCATAGGTACACTTCAACTATGACAGACAAAATGAGGAAAAAAAATCCCGAAAATCACATTGTAGGATTTTTAATGAATTTATTTGCAAATTATGGTGGAAAATAAGTATTTGGTCACATACAAACAAGCAAGATTTCTGGCTCTCACAGACTTGTAACTTCTTCTTTAAGAGGCTCCTCTGTCCTCCACTCGTTACCTGTATTAATGGCACCTGTTTGAACTTGTTATCAGTATAAAAGACACCTGTCCACAACCTCAAACAGTCACACTCCAAACTCCACTATGGCCAAGACCAAAGAGCTGTCAAAGGACACCAGAAACAAAATTGTAGACCTGCACCAGGTTGGGAAGACTGAATCTGCAATAGGTAAGCAGCTTGGTTTGAAGAAATCAACTGTGGGAGCAATTATTAGGAAATGGAAGACATACAAGACCACTGATAATCTTCCTCGATCTGGGGCTCCACGCAAGATCTCACCCCGTGGGGTCAAAATGATCACAAGAACGGTGAGCAAAAATCCCAGAACCACACGGGGACCTAGTGAATGACCTGCAGAGAGCTGGGACCAAAGTAACAAAGCCTACCATCAGTAACACACTACGCCGCCAGGGACTCAAATCCTGCAGTGCCAGACGTGTCCCCCTGCTTAAGCCAGTACATGTTCAGGCCAGTCTGAAGTTTGCTAGAGAGCATTTGGATGATCCAGATGAGGATTGGGAGAATGTCATATGGTCAGATGAAACCAAAATAGAACTTTTTGGTAAAAACTCAACTCGTCGTGTTTGGAGGACAAAGAATGCTGAGTTGCATCCAAAGAACACCATACCTAGTGTGAAGCATGGGGTGGAAACATCATGCTTTGGGGCTGTTTTTCTGCAAAGGGACCAGGACGACTGATCCGTGTAAAGGAAAGAATGAATGGGGCCATGTATCGTGATATTTTGAGTGAAAACCTCCTTCCATCAGCAAGGGCATTGAAGATGAAACGTGGCTGGGTCTTTCAGCATGACAATGATCCCAAACACACCGCCCGAACGCGAAGGAGTGGCTTCGTAAGAAGCATTTCAAGGTCCTGGAGTGGCCTAGCCAGTCTCCAGATCTCAACCCCATAGAAAATCTTTGGAGGGAGTTGAAAGTCCGTGTTGCCCAGCGACAGTCCCAAAACATCACTGGTCTAGAGGAGATCTGCATGGAGGAATGGGCCAAAATACCAGCAACTGTGTGTGAAAACCTTGTGAAGACTTACAGAAAACGTTTGACCTCTGTCATTGCCAACAAAGGGTATATAACAAAGTATTGAGATAAACTTTTGTTATTGACCAAATACTTATTTTCCACCATAATTTGCAAATACATAAATTAAAAATCCTACAATGTGATTTTCTGGATTTCTTTTTCTCATTTCGTCTGTCATAGTTGAAGTGTACCTATGATGAAAATTACAGGCCTCTCTCATCTTTTTAAGTTGGAGAACTTGCACAATTGGTGGCTGACTAAATACTTTTTTGCCCCACTGTATATAAGGAATTGCTGTTTATTTTTATACATTTGCACAAAAACAATATATTTTTGCTTTGTTATTATGGGTTAATGTGTGTAGATACAGTGCATTCAAAAAGCATTTTTCAATCTATACTGATGGATTCTGCGTTCTGACTCCTAAACTTGGAATAGTGTTAATTATCAGGTATCCTATTGAAATATTGAGTGCTATAGTCTAGAAGGGTCTACACCAGAAGTTAATGGTTATCTGTAGGAGGAATGTATATGGTGGAGGCAATTAAGCTTGGAATGTACTGAGTGGAGGAAAGATGATCACAGGCACTGATAAGGGTGGAGAGATGTGGTTTAGTGAGGAAGCTGTATGACCCAATGGGTGAATCAACTTGGTTTAAGCTTTACTAATTGTATCCTTGCAGGTTCTAAACATTGTTTGTTTATTAATAAAGGTGCGTGGTGGAGCTTATGAGTGTGTGGGCTCTATTTCTTTTATACTTCCTAAAGAACACACACACACACACACAGACACTAATAATGGGGACGCCGGTAGCCTAGTGGTTAGAGCGTTGGGCCAGTAACCGAAAGGTTGCTGGATCAAATCCCCCGAGCTGACAAGATAAAAATCTGTTCCTCCCCTGAACAAGGCACTATTCCCCGGTAGGCCGTCATTGTAAATAAGAATTTGTTCTTAACTGACTTGCCTAGTTAAATAAAAAACAAATGTGCGGGTCAGCTGTTTGTTCACCTGCCCGCAATTGCTAATAATCCACAGTATATGTGACAAAGTAAAAATCTAAGGCCTGCACCAGACTCTAACCCACAAATGAAGAAAATGTGCTGCACAGGTGGCAGAACCATTATTCTTTTTTTTACACCCTTTTTTTTTCTCCCCAGTTTTGTGGTATCTAATTGATAGTTACAGTCTTGTCTCATCGCTGCAACTCCCGTACGGACTCGGGAGAGGCGAAGGTCGAGAGCCGTGTGTCCTCCGAGGCACAACCCAACCAAGCCGCACTGCTTCTTGACACAATCCACTGTCCTGGCCCTCCCTTCTGTTTATTTTCAACTCTCCATTTCACAACTTTCTCTTATTGAATTAAACTCTGACATTGTCCTTTTTGCCTCAGTGGATCGACATTAACTTTTTCTGCCCAAGTTCCCAAAAGCATTTGGCAATTGGCGAATATTTGGCGAGCATACAGTTAGGCCCTAAAGATTGTGTATGTGTGCCATTCAGAGGGTGAATGGGCAAGACAAAAGATTTAAGTGCCTTTGAACGGGGTATAGTAGTAGGTGCCAGGCCGCTTGCGCACCGGTTTGTGTCAAGAACGGCAACGTTGCTGGGTTTTTCCACACTCAAGTTTGACTCTAAACCCTTGCCACGCAGATATAACCATGGGGACTGCGGGTTATGGGTCAACCCGTGCATCACTAACACACACACACACACACACACACACACACACACACACACACACACACACACACACACACACCTCCATGTCCTAATAGTGGCCGACTGGCCAGGCCGACCTGATGGGGTAACTGCCATTGAAGGCAATTGGTCCATTTTTCTTTTTTTTACAAATGATCCGCCTCAATGGCGCCAGAGTTGTGAAACGCCGCCACAGCTCATCAGATTTAAACTTGTCTACAAACTATAAATGTCTACTTTTACAAGATCTGTCTCTACTACTACAGTGTTTTTATCTCTATTTCATGGATATTTCCACTAATCTAATCCATGTATTCCTATGTCTCTTGGCCATTATAGGAAACCTTTAGTAGTGGTTGACTAATACAGTAGTTTGGAGGAAGCTCATTTAACCTATTGTCTAACAAAATCTATATTTTTGTAGTGAATTATTTAAAAATCAGTCCAATCACTGATATCACTCTGTTAATTGCTGTTTCTTGTCTTTAAATCCCCAATCCTCTCCAGTACTCAGTGCTAATAAGTACTTGGTGTTCAGGCATATAACTGAGGTGATGGATTGAGTGAATATTCATTAGATATTCTTGCAGAAATATCAAAAGGCAGAAGAGAAAGTTCTCTGCGTGTTTTTGTGTTTACATTGTAAGTGGTTTGTTTTATATTGAAACACATTATTGTTTGTCAACAGAACACACATTTTAGACATGTTCATATGATTGGGAAAGAGGGTTTTAGTTAATGGAAGCCTGTCAAATGCAAATTCAGTTGAGTGGGGTGTGCCACTGGGCAGCCGACTAGGGCCCTTATTGTTTTCTGTTTTTACAAATGACCTTCCACTGAAATTGAATAAATCCTTTGTGTCTATGTACACTCTCTACAGTATACACGTTGGCTGCAACAGTAAAATAAGACACTTAACACTCCCCAGCAGCACTCCAGTCAGTTTTAGAATGGGTAACTAGCAATAGGCTGGTGCTAAATATCTCCAAAAACTAAAAGCATTATTTTTGGGACTAATCACTCGCTCAACACTATACCTTGATAACCACATTATTCAATAATAAATCTTATTTAACAAGTTGAGGAGACTGAACTGCTGGGTGTCACCCTAGATAGCAAGATTTCATGGTCAAACCATATAGACTCAATGGTTGTTAAAATGGGAAGAGGTCTGGCCATGATAGGGCGTTGCTATGCCTTCTTGACATCTGTCGAGCAGACATGCCTACAGGCCCTAGTTGTGTCACACCTGGACTACTGCCCAGCTGTGTGGTCATGTGTGGCAAAGAATGACTTAGGTAAATTGCTGTTGGTCCAGAACCAAGCAGCACGTAGATGTACAGAGAGGGAAAGTGTCAGTAACATGCATGTCAGTCTCCTGGCTCAAAGTTGAGGAGTGATTGACTGCATCGCTATTGGTCTTTGTGCGAGGTATTGATGTGTTGAAGGTACCAAACTGTCCAAGCAGTTGACACACAGTTCGGACACTCATCGGTACAACACAAGAAATGCAACCAGAGGTCTCTTCACAGTCCGCAGAACAGAGGCTGGGAACTGCGCACTATTAAATAGAGCCATGACTACATGGAACTCTCTGCCACCCCAGGTAACTCAAGCTAGCAATAAAATCAGTTTAAAAAAAAAAACAGATTAAAGAACACCTTAGTGACAAAGGGGACTGTGAAGAGACACAGCCATATACAGTTGAAGTCAGAAGTTTACATACACTTAAGGTGGCGTCATTAAAACTCATTTTTCAACCACTCCACAGATGTCTTGTTAACAAACTATAGTTTTGGCAAGTTAGTTAGGACATCTACTTTGTGCATGACACAAGTAATTTTTCCAACAATTGTTTACAGACAGATTATTTCACTTATAATTCACTGTATCACAATTCCAGTGGGTCAGAAGTTTACACACACTAAGTTGACAGTGCCTTTAAACAGCTTGGAAAATTCCAGAAAATGATTTCATGGCTTTAGAAGCTTCTGATAGGCTAATTGACATAATTTGAGTCAATTGGAGGTGTACCTGTGGATGTATTTCAAGGCCTACCTTCAAACTCAGTGCCTCTTTGCTTGACATCATGGGAAAATCAAAAGAAATCAGCCAAGACCTCAGAAAAGAAATTGTAGACCTCCACAAGTCTGGTTCATCCTTGGGAGCAATTTCCAAACGCCTGAAGGTGCCACGTTCATCTGTACAAACAATAGTATGCAAGTATGAACACCATGGGACCAGGCAGCCGTCATACCTCTCAGGAAGTAGACGCGTTCTGTCTCCTAGAGATGAACGTACTTTGGTGTGAAAAGTGCAAATAAATCCCAGAACAACAGCAAAGGACCTTGTGAAGATGCTGGAGGAAACCGGTACAAAAGTATCTATATCCACAGTAAAAAGAGTCCTATATCGACATAACCTGAAAGGCCGCTCAGCAAGGAAGAAGCCACTGCTCCAAAACCGCCATAAAAAAGCCAGACTATGGGGACAACTGCACATGGGGACAAAGATTGTACTTTTTGGAGAAATGTCCTCTGGTCTGATGAAACAAAAATAGAACTGTTTGGCCATTATGACCATCGTTATGTTTGGAGGAAAACGGTCGAGGCGTGCAAGCCGAAGAACACCATCCCAACCGTGAAGCACGGGGGTGGCAGCATCATGTTGTGGGGGTGCTTTGCTGCAGGAGGGACTGGTGCACTTCACAAAATAGATGGCATCATGAGGGAGGAAAGTATTGTGGATATATTGAAGCAACATCTCAAGACATCAGTCAGGAAGTTGAAGCTTGGTCGCAAATGTGTCTTCCAAATGGACAATGACCCCAAGCATACTTCCAAAGTAGTGGCAAAATGGCTTAAGGACAACAAAGTCAAGGTATTGGAGTGGCCATCACAAAGCCCTGACCTCAATCCTATAGAAATTGTGTGGGCAGAACTGAAGAAGCGTGTGCGAGCAAGGAGGCCTACAAACCCGACTCAGTTACACCAGCTCTGTCAGGAGGAATGGGCCAAAATTCACCCAACTTATTGTGGGAAGCTTGTGGAAGGCTACCTGAAACGTTTGACCCAAGTTAAATAATTTAAAGGCAATGCTACCAAATACAAATGGAGTGTATGTAAACTTCTGACCCACTGGGAATGTGATGAAAGAAATAAAAGCTTAAATAAATCCTTCTCTCTACTATTACTCTGACATTTCACATTCTTAAAATAACGTGGTGATGCTAACTGACCTATGACAGATTTTTTACTAGGATTAAATATCATGAATTGTGAAACTGAGTTTAAATGTATTTTGGCTAAAGTGTATGTAAACATCCGACTTCAACTGTGTGTGTATATATATGATGAAGTGTCTAATATATATATATATATTGTATTGTAATTTGCACTGCATTGTGTATTAGACCTAGATATTGTTGTAGGCTATGTGTGACGTTTTACATCTAAGTATTTCAGTCGTTGACTAATAATGTTTTGTAGTATGTAATATGTCATGTTTCATGTGGACCCCAAGAAGAGTAGCTGATGCTTTTGCATCAGCTAATGGGGATCCTAATAAATACCAAATGATGACTGTCATGTTGTCATCTGATATGAACCCTCTTGCTGTTGTGAAGTGTTGCAACGCCAACTGCTGTGGTTTACCGATGAGGAAGTGTCTATCAGTCAGCATCCTTCTCTCTTTGTGGTGCTGTTTCACTTAGCAGACCTGGGTTCAAAATACTGTTTGAAATCTTTCAAAACCTTTTTGCGTTTGCTCTAGCCTGCCTGGAGTGCCAGATGGGTGGGGTTTACAGTTTGGTGGACTATTCTATTTGTTCAATTAAGCCAGGCAAACTCAATCATTACAGATTTGAAATTATATCAAATAGTATTTGAACCCTGGTCTGTCTACTAAGAATTGTTAAGTGCCTCTGATGCTGATGCTATCATGGTGACAAGGGTGCTAAGTCTGACTCAGCATCCTGTGCCATGACATTCTACAAGAATGTGTTTTGGGTTTCATGAGAAGTGGAGCACATTAGTTCAAAGTTGACTGCGTGGTGATGAATAGTAAATATTATTGTACGCAGCACAAGCAGCAGATATGTTAGCTGGAGTCTTAATGAACCGGGTGAACACTACATGAGTTTGGCCACAATTTAGCTGTCCCAGACAAGTTTTTGATATCGGAGACACAATTCCCACGTCGTTGCCTACTCCGGGCGCGCGACCGTCACCGACGCTCGTTTAATGTGAGCCGGTCAAAGACACAATCTGGGGGCTATCCGATCTCGTCTTTGAGCAGGCCCAATCGTCCCGATATTCTAGGCACTCAATCTGCAAT
Organism: Brachymystax lenok tsinlingensis; assembly: GCA_030435695.1. Lineage (NCBI taxonomy): Eukaryota > Metazoa > Chordata > Actinopteri > Salmoniformes > Salmonidae > Brachymystax > Brachymystax lenok. The sequence continues at coordinate 36,264,923 of CM059786.1, read as the reverse complement.
GCTCTTGTAGTGTGAGATGCACAACGACACGTTTTGAGAAGGGTGATCAGCAATAGCCAATGAGAGCTTTCAATGACAACTCGCCAGAGAAGAAGCCTGTGCGATTACATTGTTTTGAATCACCCAGAATGTGTAGACTCGAGCAGTAGCGATGAAATACTAGTATGCGTTTGTACTTGCCTTTAACCGAAGGCAAGATGTAATCGTTACAGCTGTGAAGTTCACAAGCAATGTTAATATATAAAAAATGTTGTTTAGGTATTTCAATGTCTGACTGGACGTTTATGAGGCTGCTTTGAGCCACAGCTCGTAGCTACGTAACAATCTAATCACATGATTTTCGCAAGACAGCATGGTAATGAGAATTCTCACGACCAAGTGGAGAATCTTGCAGTGTGTGTGTGTGACCACAGTCTGTGCCACATCGCACACAAATACAACGACAGGAAAGATGGTTGTTTTCATGTGAGAGGATCAATGATAGGATTTTTAAAGTTGTGTAGTGTCCATCCAGCTTTATTGTTTAGCCTACTAGGGCCTAGATAATCAACATGAAGTGCTTTTGGACTTGGAAGAATTAACACCACTCAATTGATGACAATTATTGTGTGTAGAGAATAGAGATGACATCCCTTTATATCTGTGCATAAAATAGCAAAGAAGAATTTCCACACTGTTTTGTTTGTCATCAGCAGTGGTGTAAAGTACTTAAGTAAAAATATGTTCAAGTACTACTGAAGTAGTTTGTTTAGGTATCTACTTTACTATTCATATTTTTTATTACTTCTACTTCACTACATTCCTAAAGAAAATTATGTACTTTTTACTTCCATACATTGTCCCTGACACCCGAAAGTACTTGTTACATTTTCAATGCTTAGCAGCACAGGAACGTGGTCTAATTCACGCACATATCAAGAAAACATCCCTGATCATCTCTACTGCCTCTGATCTGGACTACTCACTTAACACACGTTTTGTTTGTAAATTATGTCTGCGTGTGGTAGTGTGCCCCTGGCTATCCGGAAATAAATTAAAAAAAATAGAAGAAAAGTGTGTCGTCTGATCTTATAAGCAATTTGAAATGATTTATACCTTTTAGATACTTTTTATAATTACATTTTGTTTATTTTTACCCTGTTTTCTCCCCGATTCCGTGGTTTCCAATTGGTAGTTAGTCTTGTCTCATCGCTGCAACTCCCGTACGGACTCGGGAGAGGCGAAGGTCGAGAGCCGTGTGTCCTCCGAGACACAACCCAACCAAGCTGCACTGCTTCTTGACACAATTCCCACTTAACCTGGAAGCCAGCCGCACCAATGTGTCAGAGTAAACACCGTAAACCTGTCAACCGTGTCAGTGTGCACTGCGCCCGACCCGCCACAGGAGTCGCTAGTGCGCGATGGGACAAGGACGTCCCTGAATGCCAAACCCTCCCCTAACCCGGACGATGCTGGGCCTATTGTGCGCCGTCCCATGGGTCTCCCGGTCGCGGCCGGCTGCGAAAGAGCCTGGACTCGAACCCAGAATCTCTAGTGGCACAGCTAGCACTGCGATGCAGTGCGCCCCTCGGGGGGCCCTTACTTTTGATACTTAAGTATATTTTGGTAATTACATTTACTTTCGATACTTAAGTATATTTAAAACCCAATATTTTTTAGACTTTTAGTATTTTTCTGTGTGATTCACTTTTACTTGAGTCATTTTCTATGAAGGTATCTTTTTATTTTTACTCAAGTATGACAATTGGGTACTTTTTCCACCACTGGTCATCATGGTGGCAGGTAGCTTACCGGTTAGAGCGTTGGGTTAGAGCTCTAATCCCGAGCCGATTATGTTAAATCTGTCGGTCTTCTCTTGAGCAAGGCACTTAAACCTAACGAACCCCACTCTCCGAGGGTGGCTCAGGGGGAGTGGTATATGCAAAAAAAAAACATTTCCATTTCACACCACACACTTGTACAGGGACTTGTGTGAAACAGGACAAATATAAGCACGCCCAATTTGATGAAGTGACGGTATGGCCCTCTGATTAAAAGATATTGTGATGCCCACACACAGTTGAGCCAGCCTGGTTAATGGGAGTCTGTTGGGCTGTAATGTAACCCCACCCTAGTTTGTTCAAGGCATTCAGAAGATGTTTGATAACAGCTTTGTTAATCCTGTTCAGACATACAGATCTTATTTCGCTGTGTCTGTCAGATCCAAGCTACTGGAGACTGTAGCACTAGCATACATAGAAGGCCTACATGCATGTCTGCCATCTGGTGCTTTCCATTTGCTTATCATATTCACTGCCAGGTACAGTAAGGCTGAGGCTGGCAGTCAGGGTGCTTTTGTGTTCCTACTGGTCTGCCTGTTGGGCCAGCTGTCATCTTTTTGACTGGCTCTCTGTCTATGATTTTCATGTTTATTTTTTTTAGGTTGCTTTACTCTTTGTCCAACATGTCTGTGGGTGCAGTGAAACTACATCTTGAAGTAAGGTTGAGTTGCATACATATTCAGAATGGACTAATTCGGTCTATAAAATAATTTGGCTCATTAGCTTTGATAAGTTAACAACCCTATAGACTAATACAGGATCAAAAACAGTTGACGGAAGAGTAGTCAAGGTGTTGTCCCTGGTCTTGTTCCTCTGTGTTCGTTGTATAGACATGTTATCCTCTGGTGACTCCAGAGTATTTAGCTTTTCTTCCTGAAACAACTGTTTACCCAGGTAATGTTTCTTCCACTCACTTCCCCATTCCGCTGTCCATCTGTCACACGGCACCTGCTCCTCCTTTCGTTGGAACGGTATCATTATTCTGTTCTGTGAAATCATCTGTCTCCATCTTTCTTTCTAGTGAAAAGGGGGGCATTTTGGATTCAGCCTGAGAAAGAGCTGAGACTCCAAAGTAGCCCTCTGCTGCCTGCCTGCAGAGAGCTTGAAAAGAGACATTGGTAGAGCAGCACCCACCACCTTATTAAATGATCCCATCTACAGAATGTCAAGAAGACGGAGGCATTCCTGGCTTCCTGCCTGGCTTCCTGCCTGCCTGCTTTCTTGCCTGCCTGGCTTTCATGCTGACTGGTGCATGGTTATGAATAAATAACAGTCATTGTCCACTGGTTTTTATTTATAACTCCCCAACTCAAATGTGGTGCCAATTGTGGTGAAGGTCGACTGGACCGTAACTGTGGTGAAGGTCGACTGGACCGTAACTGTGGTGAAGGCCGACTGGACCGTAACTGTGGTGAAGGCCGACTGGACCGTAACTGTGGTGAAGGCCGACTGGACCGTAACTGTGGTGAAGGCCGACTGGACCGTAACTGTGGTGAAGGCCGACTGGACCGTAACTGTGGTGAAGGCCGACTGGACCGTAACTGTGGTGAAGGTCGACTGGACCGTAACTGTGGTGAAGGCCGACTGGACCGTAACTGTGGTGAAGGTCGACTGGACCGTAACTGTGGTGAAGGTCGACTGGACCGTAACTGTGGTGAAGGCCGACTGGACCGTAACTGTGGTGAAGGTCGACTGGACCGTAACTGTGGTGAAGGACGACTGGACCGTATGAATAGATTTAGTTGTTGTGTGGAGCAGAGTCGGTCAGTGTTTTGAAAGCTGAGGGAGGGAGACAATTGAATGCCTGGTTTTGAATGCCTTTCGGCATTCTGTAGATGGGATCATTTGATAAGGTGGCTCTTTACTCTTGGGCTCAGGGAAAATAGATCTTACAGACTCATTGCTGAAGTTGAATGCAACATGGTCAGTAAGCATAGTAGGATCCCTGCCCCATGTGCCAAGTCAGATACAGTCCTACCGTGCCTCACGTCAATCACTGTATATCTGTATTGATCTCATGGTTTACTTGAGCCTCTGCCAGAAAGGATTGTATTTGGAATATTTACATTATTGCTGGCCTGGTGCAATGCTGTATGTGTCTTGCTGGTGACAAATCCAATGTCCCCTTGTGTGATTGATACAGTTTAGCCTATTCAAATCAAAGTCTTTAAACCCAGATGCTGATGATAAATGTACATACTGTCCATCTCTGTAGCATGGTCTCTTCCTTGACTGAAGTGTTTAGTTTTGGCCGTGCAGGTGTGGAGTGTTACTGTCAGCATGACAGTGGTGCAGCTGTAATCCAGCTCCAGTTTCTGGTCAACGAGGTGAGTCCCACTGGTAAACGTGATAGAAGGCACATCTATTTCTTTTATTTTTTATATTTTTTTGGGTTGATAGAAGGCACAGCATTTTTGTTCACCCTCTATCCAACTCTATTGTCCCACTCCCCAGCAGCACTCCCACACTCCCATGTGCTCTGTCTCAACAGTCTTTACTTGATTCCTTGTGTCCTCCCTTTGTTCTCGCCTCCTTCTCAAAACGCATTCGAGAAGAACGTCAGAGGGGAGGATTCGTCTGTGTTTTGAGAAGGAATCGAGGAGAAAGCCAGACATTATGGAGTCGAGGAAATATAATTGAGAAAGTCCTGGATTGTGTCATTGCCTTGTCTCTTCAGCCTTAGTTGTCCATCCCTCAGCCCCGTTCCTCTCCGTATAGGTCTGTTTTACCGTCTCACTAGCATGCACTACAGTCAGACGTTATGTTAACCATCTGTTTGAAATGTGCTTTTAGTGAACACATTGATTAAACAGTAATGTAGGCTTTGTGGAAGCAAGACTCTCTGTGTTTGGTTCTTTATTTTATGGACCTGATTATCTCTTAATCCGTTCTACTTCTGGCGTGTCCTGTTAGCATGTTTACTGCTGTTTCTTATAGTATTACATGTGTTGAGGTCTTATAACCCTATTATAACCCCTGTCAACAGGGGGCGCTGGTGAGTGCCTTAGCTGATGACAGCGTTCACCTGTGGAACCTGAGGCAAAAGCAGCCAGCTATCCTGCACACTCTCAAATTCAATCGGGAGAGGTACGTAGGGATAATGTAAACAGTGGTGTTGTGTTGAGGTTCATTGTGGTGTTGAGATTGTGCCTTGTGCCTATTTCTATTCTTGTTTTATTTGTAATGTAAATGTTTTCCTTTTTGTGAGAAAATGGTTGTACTTTGGTCACCATTGGGGAATGAGCCCCTGTCTCAATAGGGCTACTCGAAAAAATACAAAGTTCATAAAATAAATAATCATCATATCTGCATCCGAAATGGCACCCTATTCCCCATGTAGTGAACCACCTTTGACTAGAGCCTTATGGTCCCTGGTCAAAAGTAATGCACTAAATACACAGTAGGGTGTCATTTGAGAGGTACCTCTTGATTGATTCATCTCCCTTCTTGTCCCTACAGGATCACGTTTTGTCATCTGCCCTTCCAGAGTAAATGGCTGTACATCGGCACAGAGAAAGGAAACATCCACATCGTCAACGTTGAGTCCTTCACACTCTCAGGCTACGTCATTATGTGGAACAAAGCCATCGAACTGTGAGTCTGCCTGTCTGCCTTATATCTGCTTGGGTTTCTACAGTATGTGTACGTCCCAAATAATACCCCATTACTGTACCTATGGGCTCTGGTAAAGTGTAGTGCACTATACAAAGAATATTTGGGATGCATCCTATGTCCTGTGTGGCTCAGTTGGTAGAGCATGGCACTTGCTGAATGACGCACTACTGTAGTGTCTCTGGATAAGAGAGTGCTAAATGACTCACTACTGTAAATCTCTCTGGATAAGAGAGTCTGCTAAATGACTCACTACTGTAGTGTCTCTGGATAAGAGAGTCTGCTGAATGACTCACTACTGTAGTCTCTCTGGATAAGAGAGTGCTAAATGACTCATTACTGTAAATCTCTCTGGATAAGAGAGTCTGCTAAATGACTAAAATGTCCAATGTCTTAGTTAGTAGTCTGTCAAAGACAGTGTTGTTTATTATTCTGCTGTGTTATGCCCTTGACAGCTTGGGAAGTTGGCATGTAAACCAGGAAGAAGAAGTTAAGGAGATAAGAATGTTGCATTGTTTGATTCACACAGACGGTAGAAGCCAAGAATGTTAAGAGTGAGGCTGTTCCCTCCATCTCCCCGTTCCCCCTCAGGTCCTCCAAGTCACACCCTGGGCCTGTGGTCCACATCAGTGATAACCCCATGGATGAGGGAAAGGTAGGAACTGTCCAAAGAACCAGCAACCAATCATTCATTCATTCCAGAGCTTCAGAACATTGCTGATTATTTACAGCATGCTTCTAAAAATCCAATTCTCAAAAAGGAAAATAATCATGTTTCTTGTTATTGTGGCAGATTTTGATTGGATTTGAATGTGGGACCGTGGTGTTGTGGGATCTGAAATGCAAAAAAGCTGACTACCGCTACAATCATGATGAGGTAAGGCATCTTTCTGTGGCTGTTGGTTCCTGTGGGGACTGACTGGGGAAAGGGGGACTTGCATTTAGAAATGAAATACACGGTGAACAATTATGTTCATGATCTTCACCGCTAAACATTGCAATTCAGCGTATAAATTGAAATGTTTCAATGGATTTGTAAGCAATGGATATTATTGTGGACTCAGACTGACTATGTAACACTCTATTGGAAAACAATGCGTTAAGAGATCTGCTTGTCTGAAGGTTTTGAGATCCACATCACAACTTGCTGTCTTTAAGTGTATTTCCTGATCCACTATGAAGCAGCCACTCAGTACACACTGTGTTTCTTCTTCTTTCTGTGCATCTTTATCCACTCAGTACACACTGTGTTTCTTCTTCTTTCTGTGCGTCTTTATCCTCCAGGCTATCCACTCAATACACACTGTGTTTCTTCTTCTCTCTTGGTATCCGCTAAAGGACTACAGGTTGACACGGGAGTGAAAATTCATACCGGTCTTGTCCTGTCAGCATTTTTCCCGTACTGTCCTGATCCCGCAACAGTTCTATAACCCTGGAACTTTCTTGTCCCGTCCCAATAAAAATCGCTCCCCTCCTGTGCTGATTTTTATGCGCAGAAATAACTTCCTTCGTTAGCTGCTCGTCTGTCTGTCCCCCGCTCTGCATGTGAGTAACCTTAGCAACTGCTCCGTTTACCAGACAGTAGCCTGCCCTGAACACACAGCTGATAACAACTACATTACCAGATTTTAGCATTGAAGGCAGCCCTCTTCTACTTACTCAGTCAGATGAACTCATGATATGGACATGTGTAATTGTGTACAGTACCAGTCAAAAGTTTGGACATACCTACTCATTCAAGGGTTTTTCTTAAATTTTTACTGTTTTCTATATTCTAGAGTAATAGAAGAGAACATAACTATGAAATAACACATATGGAATCATGTAGTAACCAAAACAGTGTTAAACAAATCAAAATATATTTGAGATTCTTCGAAGTAGCCACCCTTTGCCTTGATGACAGCTTTGCACATGCTTGGTATTCTCTCAACCAGCTTCACCTAGAATGATTTTCCAACAGTCTTGAAGGGGTTCCTACATGCTGAGCACTTGTTGGCTGCTTTTTCTTCACTCTGCGGTCTTTAACTTTTCCTTCACTCTGCGGTTGGGTGATTGTGGAGGCCAGGTCATCTGATGCAGCACTCCATCACTCTCCTTAGTCAAATAGCCCTTACACAGCCTGGAGTTGGGTCATTGTCTTGTTGAAAAACCAATGATAGTCCCACTAAGCGCAAACCAGATGGGATGGCGGATTAAGTGTGCAGTGTCACCAGCAAAGCACCATCACACCTCCTCCATGCTTCACGGTGGTAACCACACATGGGGAGATCATCCGTTCAACTACTCTGCGTCTCACAAAGACACAGCGGTTGGAACCAAAAATCGCATCAGACTAAAGGACAGATTTCCACCAGTCTAATGTCCATTGCTCATGTTTCTTGGCCCAAGCAAGTCTCTTCTTCTTATTGGTGTCCTTTTAGTAGTGGTTCCTTTGCAGCAATTCGACCATGAAGGCCTTATTCACGTCTCCTCTGAACAGTTGATGTTGATATGTGTCTGTTACTTGAACTCTGTGAAGCATTTATTTGGGCTGCAATTCCTGAGACTGGTAACTCTGATGAACTTATCCTCTGCAGCAGAGGTGACTCTGGGTCTTCCTTTCCTGTGGCGGTTCTCATGAGAGCCAGTTTCATCATAGCGTTTGATGATTTTTGCGACTGCACTTGAAGAAACTTTCAAAGTTCTTAGAATTTTCTGGATTGACTGACCTTCATGTCTTAAAGTAATGATGGACTGTCATTTCTCTTGAGCTGTTCTTGTGATAATATGGACTTAGCCTTATTTGGTAAAAGACCATCTTCTGTATACCACCCCTACCTTGTCACAGCACAACTGATTGGCTCAAATGCATTAAGAAGGAAAGAAAATCCACAAATGAACAAGGCACACTTGTTAATTGAAATGCATTCCAGGTGACTACCTCATGAAGCTGGTTGAGAGAATGCCAAGAATGTGCAAAGCTGTCATCAAGGCAAAGGGTGGCTACTTTGAAGAATCAAAATTCTAAAATATATGTTGATTTAACACTTTTTTGGTTACTACATGATTCCATATGTGTTACTACTATTATTCTACAGTGTAGAAAATAGTAAAAATAAAGAAAATGCCTTGTGAGTAGGTGTGTTCAAACTTTTGACTGGTACTGTCTCCGATTGCATTTTGAAGGAACAACTAGGCTTGACCGGTAACGTTGTTGGTAGTAGAACAGCTAGCTATGCCGCTACAGGGCGCTTGTCCCGCTCTCCGGTTGGTATTTGATTAAACCGCTGCTGCGTACTCGGTTCCTTCATGCCAAAGACAACTCTAATACATTTTGTTAAAACATCGCTCTTTCTTTTTAATGGCTTTAATGTTAGTGATGGGTCCTTGGCTGCAACAAGACGTTGCAATTCCTCTCTTGAAGGAATCATCCTTCACTGACGTTCTTGGCATCTGAAGAAAAGTAGTGACTGGCTACAACTGGAGCGAGAGTGAGCCAACGGAAGGGGAGAAATTACCATATATTTTTTAAATAGATTTGAATGAACTAAATAGGCCTACACACAGTACATTTTATTGTTATGAAATGCTCCACACATTACATATTTCTAACCCCCCCCACCAAAAATACTCTGTTCATAATTATTTGTGTACTGCTGCCCATTCCTGTGGACTGTCGATCCTGTCCCCGTTCTGTTCTGCCACTTGACTCTAGAACTTCACACCCATTCCTGCCAGGAGACCCGTGTCAACCCTTAGTATCCTCCCCTCCTCCAGGCCATTCACTCCGTAGCCTGGCACCATGAGGGAAAACAGTTCACCTGCAGCCACTCAGATGGAACTCTGACCACATGGAACGTACGGGTCCCCGCCAAGCCTACAATCACCATCACACCACACGGTAGGTTCTGATGCACACACAGACAACAATGGCCTCAGGAAGACAAAGATGGATGGAAACAGCACAACACAGGAAAGCATGCCCAAATGAGTCAGAAAGTAGACTATGGGTACAATATGTTAATGTGTGCTTTTAATTCCATGTGTTTAGTACAGTTGTATTTATCAGTGTACAGAAAATTTAGTTTTTTTTCTCTGCAAAATTCCCTCCCAGGTAAGCAGCCCAAGGATGGAAAGAAGCCAGAACCATGCAAACCTATCCTCAAAGTGGAGTATAAAACGACTAGAGCTGGGTGAGTGATTGTTTGTCCTAGTAAACAATCATCCATAAAGGCTTGACCATGTGATCTGTCAAGGTCATTTATTGAATGAATGTCTTTATTTCATATCCAGGGACGCCTTCGTGGTCATGTCTGGAGGCCTGTCCTATGACACGGGGTGCAGGAGGTCCTGTCTGACGGTGATGCATGGGAAGAGTACTGCCGTCCTGGAGATGGACTACCCCATCGTCGACTTCCTCACGCTCTGCGAAACACCATATCCTAATGGTGAGTTACAGTATTATAGCACTGTTACTGAAACACCATATCCTAATGGTAAGTTACAGTATTATAGCACTGTTACTGAAACACCATATCCTAATGGTAAGTTACAGTATTATAGCACTGTTACTGAAACACCATATCCTAATGGTAAGTTACAGTATTATAGCACTGTTACGGAAACACCATATCCTAATGGTAAGTTACAGTATTATAGCACTGTTACTGAAACACCATATCCTAATGGTGAGTTACAGTATTATAGCACTGTTACTGAAACACCATATCCTAATGGTGAGTTACAGTATTATAGCACTGTTACTGAAACAACATATCCTAATGGTAAGTTACAGTATTATAGCACTGTTACTGAAACACCATATCCTAATGGTAAGTTACAGTATTATAGCACTGTTACTGAAACAACATATCCTAATGGTAAGTTACAGTATTATAGCACTGTTACGGAAACAACATATCCTAATGGTAAGTTACAGTATTATAGCACTGTTACGGAAACAACATATCCTAATGGTGAGTTACAGTATTATAGCACTGTTACTGAAACACCATATCCTAATGGTGAGTTACAGTATTATAGCACTGTTACTGAAACACCATATCCTAATGGTAAGTTACAGTATTATAGCACTGTTACTGAAACACCATATCCTAATGGTAAGTTACAGTATTATAGCACTGTTACGGAAACAACATATCCTAATGGTAAGTTACAGTATTATAGCACTGTTACTGAAACACCATATCCTAATGGTGAGTTACAGTATTATAGCACTGTTACTGAAACAACATATCCTAATGGTAAGTTACAGTATTATAGCACTGTTACTGAAACAACATATCCTAATGGTAAGTTACAGTATTATAGCACTGTTACGGAAACAACATATCCTAATGGTGAGTTACAGTATTATAGCACTGTTACTGAAACACCATATCCTAATGGTAAGTTACAGTATTATAGCACTGTTACTGAAACACCATATCCTAATGGTGAGTTACAGTATTATAGCACTGTTACTGAAACACCATATCCTAATGGTGAGTTACAGTATTATAGCACTGTTACTGAAACACCATATCCTAATGGTGAGTTACAGTATTATAGCACTGTTACTGAAACACCATATCCTAATGGTGAGTTACAGTATTATAGCACTGTTACTGAAACACCATATCCTAATGGTGAGTTACAGTATTATAGCACTGTTACTGAAACACCATATCCTAATGGTGAGTTACAGTATTATAGCACTGTTACTGAAACACCATATCCTAATGGTAAGTTACAGTATTATAGCACTGTTACTGAAACACCATATCCTAATGGTGAGTTACAGTATTATAGCACTGTTACGGAAACAACATATCCTAATGGGAAATTCAGTTTGAAATGCAAATTGGATAATGATACATTTTGGCAGCTTATGCTTCCATGTCTAACACTGTCATGTCATAGTTTTTTTTTTATCAAGACATTTGAATGCTGTTTTTTTAAAACCTTTTTTGCTGCTTCCTCCCAGATTTCCAGGAGCCTTATGCTGTAGTTGTCCTCTTGGAAAAGGATTTAGTGGTCATCGACCTTGAACAAATTGGGTGAGTCTTGTAGTTACAGTGTGCTACATTATGCTTACTAATGCTAGCACAATACATGGAACAATGTCCTGCTGTTAGCTAACTTCAGTAGTGTGGTAGAGGGGTTGGAATAAAAGCAGAAGACAGGTTTCCATTGGACATCCGTGTACGTTAGACAAAGTAATCTTCTGAATCTGCGTCTTACAACCACAGCTTTTTCCCTTTTGATTGACAGGTACCCAATATTTGAGAACCCGTACCCTCTGTCGATTCACGAGTCTCCAGTGACGTGTGTGGAGTACTTTGCAGACTGCCCTCCTGAACTCATACCTGCACTTTACTCTGTGGGCTCCCGGCAAAAGAGACAGGGTTACAGTAAGAAGGTAATGTGTCCCACTTAAAAAAACTGTTCTAGAGTAAATAGTTCTATATTTTGATTGTATCTATATGGTCACAAGTTTATTGTTGTGTAGTAAAGGCTTTTTTTGTATTTCCAGGAATGGCCTATAAGTGGTGGTAACTGGGGCCAAGGCACACTGAGCTACCCTGAGATCATCGTCACTGGGTGAGTACCTACTGAACACCTGAAGGCTGAAACAACCATAGAAATTGTATAATTCACTTCTATACGTAAGTCTTTCGAAGTGTGCACAACACTTACCTAACAAACTGTATTACGATTATGTACAGTTGGAGTCGGAAGTTTACATACACTTAGGTTGGAGTCATTAAAACTCGTTTTTCAACCACTCCACAGATTTCTTGTTAACAAACTATAGTTTTGGCAAGTCGGTTAGGACATCTACTTTGTGCATGACACAAGTCATTTTTCCAACAATTGTTTACAGACAGATTATTTCACTTATAATTCACTGTATCACAATTCCAGTGGGTCAGAAGTTTATATACACTAAGTTGACTGTGCCTTCAAACAGCTCGCAAAATTCCAGAAAATTATGTCATGGTATCATTTGAGTCAATTTGGAGTGTACCTGTGGATGTATTTCAAGGCCTACCTTCAAACTCAGTGCCTCTTTGCTTGACATCATGGGAAAATCAAAAGAAATCAGCCAAGACCTCAGAAAAAAACATTGTAGACCTCCACCTCCAGTCTGGCTCATCCTTGGGAGCAATTTCCAAACGCCTGAAGGTACCATGTTAATCTGTCCAAACAATAGTACGCAAGTTTAAACACCATGGGACCACGCAGCCGTCATACCGCTCAGGAAGGAGACGCGTTCTGTCTCCTAGAGATGAACGTACTTTGGTGTGAAAAGTGCAAATCAATCCCAGAACAACAGCAAAGGACCTTGTGAAGATGCTGGAGGAAACAGGTACAAAAGTATCTATATCCACATTAAAAAGAGTCCTATATCGACATAATCTGAAAGGCCGCTCAGCAAGGAAGAAGCCACTGCTCCAAAACCGCGATTAAAAAAGCCAGACTACGGTTTGCAACTGCGCATGGGGACAAAGATTGTACTTTTTGGAGAAATGTCCTCTGGTCTGATGAAACAAAAATAGAACTGTTTGGCCATAATGACCATCGTTATGTTTGGAGGAAAAAGGGGGAGGCTTGCAAGCCAAAGAACACCATCCCAACCGTGAAGCACGGGGGTGGCAGCATCATGTTGTGGGGTTGCTTTGCTGCAGGAGGGACTGATGCACTTCACAAAATAGATGGCATCATGAGGATGGAAAATGATGTGGATATATTGAAGACAAGACATCAGTCAGGATGTTAAAGCTTGGTCACAAATGAGTCTTCCAAATGGACAATGACCCCAAGGTATTGGAGTGGCCATCACAAAACCCTGACCTCAATCCTATAGAACATATGTGGGCAGAACTGAAAAATTGTGTGTGAGCAAGGAGGCCTACAAACCTGACTCAGTTACACCAGCTCTGTCAGGAGGAATGGGCCAAAATTCACCCAACTTATTGTGGGAAGCTTGTGGAAGGCTACCTGAAACATTTGAACAAGTTAAATAATTTAAAGGCAATGCTACCAAATACAAATTGAGTGTATGTAAACTTCTGACCCACTGGGAATGTGATGAAATGAATAAAAGCTGAAATAAATAATTCTCTCTACTATTATTCTGACATTTCACATTCTTAAAATAAAGTGGGCTTCCTAACTGACCCAAGACAAGGAATTTTTACAAGGATTGAATGTCAGGAATTGTGAAAAATTTAGTTTAAATGTATTTGGCTAAAGTGTATGTAAACTTCCGACTTCAACTGTACAGTGCCTTCGGACAGTATTCAGACCCCTTGACTTTTTCCACATTTTGCTACTTTACAGCCTTATTCTAAAATGGATTAAATAAAAAAGAAATCCTCAGCAATCTACACACAATACCCCATATTGACAAATCGAAAACAGGTTTTTAGTGATTTTAGCAAATATATTAAAAATAAAGAACAGAAATACCTTATTTCCATAAGTATTCAGACCCTTTACTATGAGACTCGAAATTAGGCTCAGGTGCGTCCTGTTTCCATTGATCATCCTTGAGGTGTTTCTACAACTTGATTGGAGTCCACCTGTGGTACATTCAATTGATTAGATATGATTTTGAAAGCACACCCCTGTCTATATAAGGTCCCGCAGTTGACAGTGCATGTCAGAACAAAAACCAAGCCATGAGGTCGAAGGAATTGTTCGTAGAGCTCCGAGACAGGATTGTGTCGAGGCACAGATCTGGGGACAGGTACCAACACATTTCTGCAGCATCGAAGGTCCCCAAGAACACAGTGGCCTCCATCATTCTTAAATGGAAGAAGTTTGGAACCACCAATTCTCTTCCTAGAGCTGGCCGCCCTGGCACACTGAGCAATCGGGGGGGGAAGAGCCTTGGTCAGGGTGGTGACTAAGAACCCGTTGGTCATTCTGACAGAGCTCTAGAGGTCCTCTATCCAGAAGGACAACCATCTCTGCAGCACTCCACCAATCAGGCCTTTATTGTAAAGTGGCCAGATGGAAGCCAATCCTCTGCAAAAGGCATATGACAGCCCGCTTGGAGTTTGCCAAAGGCACCTAAAGACTCTCAGACCATGAGAAACAAGATTATCTGGTCTAAAGAAACCAAGGTTGAATTCTTTGGACTGAATGCCAAGCGTCACATCTGGAGGAAACCTGGCACCATCTCTATGGTGAAGCGGCAGGGACTGGGAGACAAGTCAGGATCGAGGCAAAGATGTATGGAGCAAAGTACAGAGAGATCCTTGATGAAAACCTGCTCCAGAGTCCTCAGGACCTCAGACTGGGGCAAAGGTTCACCTTCTAACAGGACAACAACCCTAAGCACACAGCCAAGACAACGCAGGAGTCTCTAAATGTCCTTGATTGGCCCAGCCAGAGCCCGGACTTGAACCCGATCGAACATCTCTGGAGAGACCTGAAAATAGCTGCGCAGCAACGCTCTCCATCCAACCTGACAGAGCTTGAGAGGATCTGCAGAGAAGAATGGGAGAAACTCCCCAAATATAGGTGTGCCAAGCTTGTAGCATCATACCCAAGAAGACTCTAGGCTGTAATCGCTGCCAATGGTGCTTCAACAAAGTACTGAGTAAAGGGTCTGAATACTTATGTAAATGTAATATTAAAGTTTTTTTATTTGTAATAAATTAGCAACATTTTCTAAAAACATATTTTTACTGTGTCATTATTGGGTATTGTGTGTAGATTGATGGGGGGGGGGTTTAATCAATTTAAGAATAAGGCTGTAACGTAACAATGTGTGGAAAAGTCAAGAGGTCTGAATACTTTCCGAAGGCACTGTATTTACGATATGTGTTGATAAACAAAGCTGATCCCGTTTTCCTTCTTTGCAATGAACAGACATGCTGACGGATCAATCAAGTTTTGGGATGCTTCTGCAAGTGAGTATGCTGTTTAATTTGATTCCTTTGATATATAATTGAATGAAATAAGAATACCACAATGGTTGTTCCCTTTTTGTGAAGAAATGTCATTCATTTTTATACAGTATGTAGAGCCAATGATACCTGTAGATCAATGCTCATAGTTCATTATAATATATGTTAACATGACATTTTATTAATTTAGCAGATGCTCTTATCCAGAGCGACTTACAGTAGTGAGTCATTTTAGCAATCAGGGTTAAGTGTATTTATTGCTCAAGGGCACATGGACAGATTGCTCATGTAGTTGGCTCTGGGATTTGAAACAGCGACCCTTTCAGTTACTGGCCCATCCTTTTTAACCACACTAGACTAATTGCCGCCCCCATTGTACCCCTTCCTCTGTCCTAGTAATGCTCCAAGTACTGTACAAGCTGAAGACTGCCAAGGTGTTTGAGAAGGCTCTGAAGGGCGGTAAGGAGGAGAAGCCGAGCACAGAGATAGTGGATGAGGATCCCTTTGCCATCCAGACTTTGTCGTGGTGCCCAGAGAGCAGAATGCTGTGTGTGGCCGGAGTCTCCGCCCACGTCATTATCTATAGGTTCAGCAAACAGGAAATTACCACAGAGGTGGTGCAGGTAACCATAGCAACCAGTGTCAATATTCTGTCTATGCACTGTATTGTATAATATGTGTACCGTATTATAATGTGAACAGTTTCTCAATATTTTATCAATGCAGTGTTTTGAATATAGGTACTGCACGCCAGGATGTTTCTCGATGTTGTATCCATGCAGTGTTTTGAAAATACACTGAGTGTACAAAACAGTATGAACACCTGCTCTTTCCATGACTTACAGTGAGGGAAAAAAGTATTTGATCCCCTGCTGATTTTGTACGTTTGCCCACTGACAAAGAAATGATCAGTCTATAATTTTAATGGTAGGTTTATTTGAACAGTGAGAGACAGAATAACAACAAAAAAATCCAGAAAAACGCATGTGAAGAATTTTATAAATTGATTTGCATTTTAATGAGGGAAATAAGTATTTGACCCTCTCAATCAGAAAGATTTCTGGCTCCCAGGTGTCTTTTATACAGGTAACGAGCTGAGATTAGGAGCACACTCTTAAAGGGAGTGCTCCTAATCTCAGTTTGTTACCTGTATAAAAGACACCTGTCCACAGAAGCAATCAATCAATCAGATTCTAAACTCTCCACCATGGCCAAGACCAAAGAGCTCTCCAAGGATGTCAGGGACAAGATTGTAGACCTACACAAGGCTGGAATGGGCTACAAGACCATCGCCAAGCAGCTTGGTGAGAAGGTGACAACAGTTGGTGCGATTATTCGCAAATGGAAGAAACACAAAAGAACTGTCAATCTCCCCCGGCCTGGGGCTCCATGCAAGATCTCACCTCGTGGAGTTGCAATGATCATGAGAACGGTGAGGAATCAGCCCAGAACTACACTGGAGGATCTTGTCAATGATCTCAAGGCAGCTGGGACCATAGTCACCAAGAAAACAATTGGTAAAACACTACGCTGTGAAGGACTGAAATCCTGCAGCGCCTGCAAGGTCCCCCTGCTCAAGAAAGCACATATACATGCCATATACATATATACATGTTTCATATACATGCCAAGCACATATACATGTTTCCCAATGAACATCTGATTGATTCAGAGGACAACTGGGTGAAAGTGTTGTTGTCAGATGAGACCAAAATGGAGCTCTTTGGCATCAACTCAACTCACCGTGTTTGGAGGAGGAGGAATGCTGCCTATGACCCCAAGAACACCATCCCCACCATCAAACATGGAGGTGGAAACATTATGCTTTTTGAGGTGTTTTTCCTGCTAAGGGGACAGGACAACTTCACCGCATCAAAGGGACGATGGACGGGGCCATGTACCGTCAAATCTTGGGTGAGAACATCCTTCCCTCAGCCAGGGCATTGAAAATGGGTCGTGGATGGAGATTCCAGCATGACAATGACCCAAAACACACGGCCAAGGCAACAAAGGAGTGGCTCAAGAAGAAGCACATTAAGGTCCTGGAGTGGCCTAGCCAGTCTCCAGACCTTAATCCCATAGAAAATATGTGGAGGGAGCTGAAGGTTCGAGTTGCCAAACGTCAGCCTCGAAACCTTAATGACTTGGAGAAGATCTGCAAAGAGGAGTGGGACAAAATCCCTCCTGAGATGTGTGCAAATCTGGTGGCCAACTACAAGAAACGTCTGACCTCTGTGATTGCCAGCAAGGATTTTGCCACCAAGTACTAAGTCATGTTTTGCAGAGGGGTCAAATACTAATTTCTTTGTCAGTGGGCAAACGTACAAAATCAGCAGGGGATCAAATACTTTTTTCCCTCACTGTAGGCTGACCGGGTGAATCAAGGTGAAAGCTATGATCCCTTATTAATGTCACTTCAATCAGTGTAAATGAAGTGGAGGAGAAAGGTTAAAGAAGGACTTTTAAGCCTTAAGACAATTGAGACATGGATTGTGTATGTGCCTTTCAGAGGGTGAAGATGTGTGTCTTTGAACGTGGTATGGTAGTAGGTGCCAGGCGCACCGGTTTGTGTCAAGAACTGCAACGCTGCTGGGTTTTTCACGCTCAACAGTTTCCTGTGTGTGTCAAGAATTGTCCACCACCCAAAAGACATCCAGCCAACTTGACACAACTGTGGGAAGCATTGGAGTCAACATGGGCCAACATCCCTGTGGAACGCTTTCAACACCTTGTAGAGTCCATGTCCCAATGAATCGATGCTGTTCCGAAGGCAAGGGGGGATGGGGGGTACGGGGTGCGCAACTCAATATTAGCAAGGTGTTCTTGATGTTTTGTACACTCAGTGTATTGTATGCCAGGGATGTGAGGGTGTATGCCAGGGATGTGAGGGTGTATGCCAGGGATGTGAGGGTGTATGCCAGGGATGTGAGGGTGTATGCCAGGGATGTGAGGGTGTATACCAGGGATGTGAGGGCGTATACCAGGGATGTGAGGGTGTAAACTGTACCAGCGATGTGAGGGTGTATACCAGGGATGTGAGGGTGTATATCCAGCGATGTGAGGGTGTATATCCAGCGATGTGAGGGTGTATATCCAGCGATGTGAGGGTGTATATCCAGCGATGTGAGGGTGTATATCCAGCGATGTGCGGGTGTATACCGTACTAGCGATGTGAGGGTGTAGACCAGGGATGTGAGGATGTATACTGTACCAGCGATGTGTCGGTGTAGACCAGGGATGTGAGGGTGTATACTAGACCAGGGATGTGAGGGTGTATACTAGACCAGGGATGTGAGGGTGTATACTAGACCAGGGATGTGAGGGTGTATATTGTACCAGCGATGTGAGGGTGTATATTGTACCAGCGATGTGAGGGTGTGTACCGTACCAGCGATGTGAGGGTGTATACTGTACCAGCGATGTGAGGGTGTATACCAGCGATGTGAGGGTGTGTACCGTACCAGCGATGTGAGGATGTGTACCGTACCAGCGATGTGAGGGTGTATACCGTACCAGCGATGTGAGGGTGTATACCGTACCAGCGATGTGAGGGTGTATACCAGCGATGTGAGGGTGTGTACTGTACCAGCGATGTGAGGGTGTATACCAGCGATGTGTTTTTACCTGAGTAATCAAGAATTCCTTCTTTTCTGGCATTGATAAATGTAATTTATTTTATTGACCTTTTTATTATCGTTTTCCAGAGTTTCCATGTTCCCCAGCTATTAGTCTTTCTGTTTCTAGGTATTATTACTCTCTCTCCTCAGCTGTTGGAGGTGCGTATGCAGGGTGAGCTGAACGATGTGGATTCTCCAGACCCAGCAGGAGAGCATCCTCCCACCCCCTCTACCCCAGTACCCCCCTCCTCCTCCAGCCCCACCCAGGAGGGAGAGCCCTCTGAGGCCCAGCCCTTCACCTCTGATGACGGGCCCAGAGATAACGTACCATGCCTCAAGTATGGACCACCAGACAGTGCATGTTCTTCTCCTGCCAGGCATTGACATTTTCTATTGTAGACTTCAAAACTCCAGTATTCTCTTTTATTACAAGAAGTGTCATCCATGAAGAAAATACAAGATAATAATAAGTAGGCTATTTGTATGTAAGATTATTGCACATACAAATGCATTATAAACAGTGAACAATAGGTGATGGTGTAGCAGTGTATCTAGGTACAGTACGGACTGTTCACTGCATGTTGTCTGGCGTGTCGTGTCTGCAGGGTCCGGAGCGCCCCTCTGAAGCAGTCTCCTGGTTACCAGGTGGAGCTGGTCATTCAGCTGGTCTGGGTTAGTGGGGAGCCGCCGCAGCAGATCACCAGCCTGGCCGTCAACTCGTCAGATGGACTGTAAGTCCGCCTGTCCGTCCGTCTGTCAGCATGAACCTCTGCTCTCTTGATGGTCAAGGTGTACATGAGACACATCACCTACAGCTGTATTCATGCAGCGAGCAGAGATCACAGACAAATGGAATATACTGTAACTCATGGCATAACATTTACTTTTTGGTCCATCAGGACAAAAAATCTACCAGCCGCTCAGATGTTTTACCAGCCAAAATATTTTTTTCCTGCTAAAATTACACCAACAAAACACACAAAAAAAGAATGAGCATGCTTTGTAATGTTTCTAAAACAATACATGTATTACTAGCAAGAAGTCATGTGGTATATTGTTTAATTACATTTTTTGTGACCTGAGTCTTTTATTAACCAAAATATCACAGGTGAGACAAAAATTTTCACCTGCCCCTTTAAGGGCGTGAGTTTACCGCGGTAGCACGGCTCCAGTCATGTTTCTACCTGTGATATTGAGTCTGACTAATAGAGGCGTCGTCTTCTCTTCCCTAGCAGTTGAAACTCAAACATAGAAATAATCTTTCACTCAGCTCTTCACTTGCGCACAGCTATGGAGCGAGATACCTGCCAAAAGGTTGGGATAGGATAGTAAGAAAATCCATACGGAAATTGTTAGAAAGAGGCATTTTGTACGTTTTCAAGTTAAAAGTCTCCATTCTCTAGTACTCCTCAGTTGAGTTTACTTCACATTTAGGTAGCTAATCTGTTTACCAGCGCAAGTTTCAGTCTGCTAGGTGTATCTCTACAGCATGGGCATATCTCTGGGTGACGTGGACATTCTCATGCATGCACCTTATCAAAATATGACTCAATATTGCACCATCCCATTCTCTGGGGTCTGTCTGCAATCATAACCAGTAGAATCTACCAGGAATAATGAATCATAACCAGTAGTATCTACAAGGAATAATGAATCATAACAAGTAGTATCTACCAGGAATATTACGTCATAACCAAAAGTATCTACCGGGAATAATGCATCATAACCAGTAGTATCTGCCAGGAATAATTCATCATAACCAGTAGTATCTACCTGGAATAATAAATCATAACCAGTAGTATCTACCAGGAATAGTGAATCAGAAGCAGTAGAATCTACCAGGAATAATGAATCATAACCAGTAGTATCTACCAGGAATAATGAATCATAATCAGTAGTATCTGCCAGGAATAATGAATCAGAAGCAGTAGAATCTACCAGGAATAATGAATCATAACCAGTAGTATCTACCAAGAATAATGAATCATAACTAGTAGTATCTACCAGGAATAATGAATCATAACCAGTAGTATCTACCAGGAATAATGAATCATAACCAGTAGTATCTACCAGGAATAATGAATCATAACTAGTAGTATCTACCAGGAATAATTAATCAGAAGCAGTAGAATCTACCAGGAATAATGAATCATAACCAGTAGTATCTACCAAGAATAATGAATCATAACTAGTAGTATCTACCAGGAATAATGAATCATAACCAGTAGTATCTACCAGGAATAATGAATCATAACCAGTAGTATCTACCAGGAATAATGAATCATAACTAGTAGTATCTACCAGGAATAATTCATCAGAAGCAGTAGAATCTACCAGGAATAATGAATCAGAAGCAGTAGAATCTACCAGGAATAATTAATCATAACCAGTAGTATCTACCAAGAATAATGAATCATAACCAGTAGTATCTACCAGGAATAATGAGTCATATCCAGTAGTGTCTACCAGGAATAATGAATCATAACCAGTAGTATCTACCAGGAATAATGAATCAGAAGCAGTAGAATCTACCAGGAATAATGAATCATAACCAGTAGTATCTACCAGGAATACTGAATCATAACCAGTAGTTTCTACCAGGAATAATGAATCATAACCAGTAGTGTCTACCAGGAATAATGAATCATAACCAGTAGTATCTACCAGGAATAATGAATCAGAAGCAGTAGAATCTACCAGGAATAATGAATCATAACCAGTAGTATCTACCAGGAATAATGAAACATAACCAGTAGTATATACCAGGAATAATGAATCATAACCAATAGTATCTAACAGGAATGTTTTTTTATTTTATTTAGCTAGGCAAGTCAGATAAGAACAAAATTCTTATTTTCAATGACGGCCTAGGAACAGTGGGTTAACTGCCTTGTTCAGGGGCAGAACGACCAGGTTTTTACCTTGTCAGCTCGGGGATTCAATCTTGCAACCTTTCGGTTACTAGTCCAACGCTCTAACCACTAGGCTACCTGCCGCCCCTAGATAAGGCTATAGATAGTCTTGACCATTGGGACCCCTTGGCTATTTCACTGAGGACATGTTGTAGCCAAGACTTAATCAATATGTTGTTTTGTCTCATTTATTGATATGGATATAGCCTCTGCGTGATGGGGTTGTGCAATGTAAATGGCTATAACAAGCCTCTATACAGAGTGGAATTCACTAATACAACAGTCAAAAGGCCTAGTATAAGGTCTACAGTCCGTGCTCCCAAATACTGGAAAAGTGTGATTCATTAGGTTACATGATCACAACAGTAGCCCCATGTGGCTATAAAAATGTATTATGAAATTATATGGCCATTAAATAACACACAACAGCATGGCATATTTAGATAGTGGAGTAGGCCCAGCCTAAATCTTATTACCCTCTATTTTGCAGCTCAGGCGGATATTCTAGACAAGGCTCTTCTGTGTCTTTATCATTCTCACACGTCATTTGCTGAAGGCCCAAGCCTATACTACGCCATCTACTTGTTTAACGTCGTTATTAAATGCAGTTCTAAAACAAGCTCTAGACTTTTATTTTGGAAATTAAACCTGAAGCTGCAAAGCAACTCTAACGTCTGGGTTAGAGTTTTTTGATTGACTAGCTACGTTCGGTTTATGTCCTTTGCAGATGCCACATTACTGACAAAAGTTTGTACGTATAAAAAATATCTGTAACCAAGTAAAGGGAGAGGTAAAGGGTGGGGGGGAATATTCCATGCATGGCTTTTCTTACGATCCTAACAATTTACTTATGGATTTCCTTACAATCCTAACGAAATGTACGTTCAACCTTTTTGTCAGCAATCTCGCTCCATACACGTCCCCCAGCCAGGCAGTGTTGCAGCGCAAGGTGGAATTAGGCTATATAGGATTTGTAGTTCTTTGACTTTGTGCGATTAATTTACCAGCTATGATTCAAAACGGCAGACATAATTTGAAAACAGCTAGTGCAGCATTTATTTTACTATAAATGTGATCGTACTTGACTATTTCTTTTAATTAACAAATGCGAGTGAAATGCTGGTACTGTGGAGCCCTGACCACAAGGCAACATGGCTAGTGAAATAGACATCTTACCTGCAAATGCCAAAATCTACCTGCATTTGGCAGGTGGCGGGTGTTAATTTTAGGCCCTGCTGTATTTTGTTTATTTTTTATTTAACCTTTATTTATACAGGTTTTTCTCATTGAGATAACATCTCTTTTCCAAGAGAGACCTGGTCCAATAGCAGCAGGGGGAACAACGTTTCAGACAAAACAACTTACATACACTAATACTACATTTAACAAAACTATAAACACACATACAGTACAACAAAAACATTTTATGTCTTGACTAAAAACAGCTGGCCTAAAAACAATTACACTTTTCTATGATATATACATCGATCAAGTGTTTAAACTCCACCAACGAAACTAGATCATCAAATTTTAAAATGTTCAGGAGAGAATTCCAGGACCATGGAGCTAAGTAACTAAATCTATTTCTACCATGCCCTGTTCTAATTTTTGGTACTGTTAGAAGCAAATGAGAATGGGACCGTAATTGATATTTATTTACTGACCTGACTAAAAAAGTTAGACGTTTTTGATTTGTAATGAACCTGAGGGCTGCATGATACACTGAATCAAGTGCTCTCAGGGTAGTGGCTGAGGCCTGCATATATATAACATCACTAAAATCTAAAACCGCCAGTAATGTACATCGTACCAGCTCCTTCCTGGCCTCAAAAGAAAAACAAGTATTATGCCGGTAATAAAAACCTATTTTCAGCTTGAGCTTCCTTATCATGTTCTCTACATGCACAGTGAAGCTCAGCTTATCATCAACCCACACACCCAAATATTTGTACACTTTAACTTGCTCTATAGTATGTCCAGCCAATGTAGCAATGACATGATTAGTAACATCCCTGGCATTTGAAAATACCATGCATTTTGTTTTACCCGAATTTAGAACCAGCTTTAAATCATACAGATTCTGTTGTATGATATTAAATGCTCTTTGGACATTTTCAAAAGCTAAAGATAAACTACTACCACTTGAATAAAGAACAGTATCATCTGCATTAAAATGAACATCTGCTGTTTCAATAAGATCCCCAATGTTGTTGATATACAAAATGAACAACAGTGGGCCCAAAATAGAACCCATGGAACACCTGAGCACACCTCTATGGACTCAGATTTACAACCATCCGCCATTACACATTGTGTACGATTTGATAGGTAATTTATAAACCAATCTAGAGCATGACCAGTAATTCCACAACATTTTAACCTTTGCACTAACACAGCATGGTCCACGGTGTCAAAAGCCTTCGACAAATCAATAAAAACAGACACACAATGTAACTTCGTATCAAGAGCACAGTGAATATCATTTAAAACCTTCAATGTTGCTGAAACAGTGCTGTGGCCAGACCTAAAACCTGATTGCATTCCATTTAAGATGTTGTTTTCTTGGAAGTAGGCCTTTAGCTGCCTACTAACTAAGGACTCCAGTACCTTTGACAGTACAGACAATTTTGATATGGGTTGATAGTTGTCAAGTAGCGAAGGATCTCCACCTTTCAGGAGAGGCAGTATAAAAGAGGATTTCCATAACTTGGGGATTTCCTTAACATCAAGCGTGAGGTTAAAAATACATGTTAAGGGGGGAGCAATGATGTCTGCAGCTAGGTGTAGGAGGCGGGGTTCTAGTTCATCAGGGCCTGGGGATTTTTTTCCATCAATTTCTTTCAGGGCTTTACGCACTTCTGAAACAGAGGATAAAAAGGAGAACCTGGCAAAGGAGTGCACAGGGGTGTCAGGCAAATTCATAGGGGGCTCAGTTATACCTTTTGACCTTTTCAAAAATACTTCCTGCATCTAAGAAATGCTGATTCAAGGCTTTCAGAATGGAGGTTCTCTCAGTTACAATCTGTGTATCGACCAACAATTGTTTGGGAAGCTGTGTATCTTTTTTTGCACTCCAAACCCTTCACTACTTGCCAAAATTTAGATGGATTATAAAAATTTTGTGAAGTGGATTTCAGGTAGTTGTCTGCTTTCAATTTACGGATCATAGTTACACCAATATTTCGATGATGTTTAAAAGCCATCCAATCATCTGCCAAACCAGTCCCTCTTGCTTTAGCCCACATAGCATTTCGTTCCCTTATGATTTTAGCCAGTTCCTTAGTAAACTAGCATAACAGCATCGAAGGCTTTATTGGTTGCATGTAGGGCCAAAAAACAGTTTGTGTTGTTTCTAAAACTGCAGGTGACCTGAGTTCAGTAAAAATGATAACCTCTTTTCCTCCCACAGTGTGGTGTTTGGCAACAGCAGGGGTCTGGCTGTGGTGGACTACCTTCAGAAGAGCCTCCTCCTGAACATGAGCACGTCAGAACTGTACAGTCCCTTAGACCCCTACCAGAGACAGCCTCAGTCGCCTCGCAAGACACGACAGCCATCTGGAGGTGAAGGGTTCCCTGCACGCTTTCACATCTTAATGTTCAGTTGAGGAGGCCAGGGCATGTAGCTATGTTCCCAGAAATTAAAGGAAGTATGTTCACACAGAATGTAGTGTCAAAAAGACTACAATATCTTCCTTGTGTTTTTTAAATGTCCTCCCCCCCTGTAGCAGGGGAAAACAACTTAAGTATGTTCCCTAGAACCCCTACCTGATAGTGTCATGAAAGTGATTAGTGTAGTAGTGTATTGTCAAGTGAGTTGTAGTGTGGACTGAAAGGTATTGATAGTCCAGAGTCCAGTGTATAGAATGAGAACACAACTACTGTATATAACGTAGATCTCTATGGTCCAGTGTATGCCTGACCTATTAAAGCCAGTAAGCTAACTAGAGGAGGAGGCCTCACACTAGGCTTGGGCGGTAACCAGATTTTCATGTCGTCATAACCTCTCATCCCGGGATTTACAGTATTACCGACATAGCACACAAGGGGGTGATAAAAACGAAAGAAAAGCCCATTGGTCCTCTTTTACCAGAATGCTGACAAAATTAGCACAAACTAATAGTGAAATCGCATAAATGCTAACGAGCGAAAACAAGCAAACAAATTTTAAAGACAGGCAGATCCAGCTCATAAAGTTATACAAGCATAGCTAGTAGCACTACCGAATGTAATTTTCATTGAGTGTAGACATTTACAAGCGAAAGTGAACGAGAAACTGTGCAAATGAACAAAGATGTGATGCATGATTTGCTGAAGGAAGTGCAGCATGTGTACATGGAGCAGAGGGGAGAAGAATAGAGAAGGAAGAAAAAGGCCAGTAGGAAGCACAGGGAAAAAATGGCTGCTGTACAGATCACTCATTCAGAGCTCTTTGACTTCCAGCTGAAAGCCATTATAAGATATATGATAGCAAACATTTAGTAGTGATTTGCATACAAGGGTAACTTCATGACCTCGCAACAGAGTCGCTGATAGATATAGAACGCTATGGACTCAGCAGCTTCTGCTTTCTCCCATTGCGCAATTTATAAACAAACACGTGACTGGGGAACTACAGTAAACTTCATAATGCAAAATAATGTCCTAGGTGTAATGAAGAACACAATCTGCTTCATCTGCTAAGGTATTACACAAGTTGACTGCCCGTATTAACTTAAAAAGTAGCTACAAATATTCAAACTTATTGGAGAAAAAAATATCCCCCGGTATACTCTATATACAGTATACCACCCAAGCCTACCTCACACACTTGGCAGCCAGTTTGGCTTCACACCCTTGAGTGCCCCACCCCCTGCAGTAGCATCTCTCTCTCAGCAGGGGGCATCACTGGTGGACTGTCCATCTGTTCAGTGACTCTGTAGAAGCCACAGAGAAGCATGCTCCTCATGACTGGCCTCTGTCTGTGCCGTGTTTGGAGTGCCCTGCTTTTTCCTTCAGCTGGTCCAAAGTAAATTTACATTTTGTAGCACTGTACACAAACACATTAGAGTAGGGCTTCATGCCTGTTGTTGCTTCTGACTGGCATGTCATTTCTGTCACCATACATGCTATCTCTCTCTGTCTTGCCATACTTCCTCTTATGCTCTTTCTTCATCTTGCCATCCTAGCACTCATGTTTCTCATTGTGGTCATTCATGTCATCCTTGGCTTAGTGAGGGGGCTCCAGGGGCTCAGCAGGACTGGATTCAATACTGCTTTTTAGTCATGCGTTGCCTCAAATGTGGATAACTAAGCCTACAATTTCAGTTCACTCACAAATTGAGTAATCTTGTCGTAATTTGATCTACATAAAACATTTATGGGAGTTAATTTATGTTTAATTAATTAGTCTCAAAAACAGTGGTATTGTTTTTAAACCCATACATACTGATCTGCAGTACTATTGGAGTGAATGCAGTTGCTAGCCTGTGTGAGTTCCTTTGCTTTTTTTCTATTCTTCTGATTCGCTAACATTGTTTTGTCTCACCTATTTTCTACTGTTGATCTCTCTCTCTATGGCCTTGTAAAGACATTCCACCTGTGACGTCTTGCATGTCCCGCCTTTCTATATTTTATACGTCTATGAAAAAGACCTATCATTCTTCTAACTCCCGTAAGTCATCTCATGTTTATCACTCTCTTTCTTGTCTTCTTTCTCTCTCTTTCTCTCTCTCCATCTCTCTCGTTCTCTTCAATCTACCTTTTTTTGTCAAGGCAGATTCCACTCACTGTTAATTTTGTGTCTGTTCTCCACAGCTCTCAGTGATAACAGCGATGGAAACAACGTTTCAGAGGAGAAAAGCAACAAATCACCAACGTCAGGTAACATTTAATTCTCTATTACTGCATAATACAAAACGTAATCTATCTTTTTCTTGAGAAAGTACAAAAATGACATGTTCGATATACATGTTTATCCATTTAGCTGGAGTGTTGAATGAGTTGATGTCCACTG
Organism: Brachymystax lenok tsinlingensis; assembly: GCA_030435695.1. Lineage (NCBI taxonomy): Eukaryota > Metazoa > Chordata > Actinopteri > Salmoniformes > Salmonidae > Brachymystax > Brachymystax lenok. The sequence continues at coordinate 36,237,068 of CM059786.1, read as the reverse complement.
AAGTGTTGTTGTCACCAGGCTCTACGACACCCACCAATTCAGACGATGAACACAAACAGAAAAGGTTTATAGAAATGGGTACTGTATTACATTGATAAATCAACAACATCTACAGAGTTTAATTCTTCCCAAACGTTCTCGCCGTCGGAAATGCAATGCAATTTTACATTTGCCTTTGTCTTTTTAAAACACATTTGCAGTGAAGTCCAAAAGCAGGCGCTTTTCCAAGACGGTTGCCAATGACTTTGGTAGTGTATGATCCTAGTGTTATAAACTCTACTGCTTTCTCTCTCACCAACTTCACTGGGCTTCTAACCAAGGCTATGCCCTAATTCAACCTGGCCGACCTCACTGGGTTTCTAGACAAGGCTGTGCCCTAATCCAACATGGTCTCTCACCAACTTCACTGGGCTTCTAACCAAGGCTATGCCCTAATCCAACCTGGCCGACCTCACTGGGTTTCTAGACAAGGCTGTGCCCTAATCCAACATGGTCTCTCACCGACTTCACTGGGCTTCTAACCAAGGCTATGCCCTAATCCAACCTGGCCGACCTCACTGGGTTTCTAGACAAGGCTGTGCCGTAATCCAACATGGTCTCTCACCGACTTCACTGGGCTTTTAACCAAGGCTATGCCCTAATCCAAGATGGCCGACCTCACTGGGTTTCTAAACAAGAGGTTGTGCCCCAATCCAACATGGCCCCCTATGCATCATGTGCTAATGAAGGTGATGGAGAAGAAACGTACTCAATCTGTGGGTTGTTTTTGTCAATCACAAGGTGGCTGATGGTCTATTAAAGTGATCCTCTGCACTTTGTCAAATGCATGACTGATAGAGGGGTATCCACTTGTATCTCTTAGGACCAAATGTATAATGCTGTATTACACTAGAGTAAAATCAGTTGGACCTGTTCTCTCTAGAGGGAATATAATGTCAAATAAAGATCACTAAAAACTTTTTTTTTTTTTTTTTTATCACTCAAGTCTAAAAGTGGTGCATGTTTTCACTGTTTCAAATGTATAGTAACTCTGACCATTCATCTCTTAACTAATTTCTAACAATTTGAGGTATTGGGAATGTTCATCAGTAGAATAACTCAAGATTCGGTTTGACCCCCCAAAAAAACATTATTTTATTACAGGGCTTTGATACTTGATTATTCACTTGAATGATTTTCTCCCCCACTCCTCCCCAGTCATTTTTTGAAAAAATAACCAATAATCAATCTCTTTTTCTTGTCTACCTCTTGCTTTGTGCGTGGTGCGTGATGCACTCAATGACCGGCTGCCTTTGAGTCTCAATGCTAATTCTACATGCTAATTCTAATTCTACAGTCTCCTCTCTCTTGCCAATGAATGACGGATGACACAAATTGCTGAATGCAATCAAAACAAGTAGCATTTTATTGGAGATCATTGTATTTGACATTCATTTTCCTTGATTCCAAAGTATTAATTTGTATAGAGGGCATGTTTTATTTAATTTATTTATTTGTATTTATTTTCCTTGCAGCCAAGATGTCAAAGAAAATTAGCTCACCTACAGAGCAAAAGACAGGCCTGGGTAAGCCCTTATAACTTTGTGTTGTTTACATTCCCTAGTAGCCCTTTTACCTTTCAGGTGCTGTTCTATTCCCACTTCCTAATTAAACCAAACTTTCCTTACAGTTTCAATGTTTGTTTGTGAGAGTGTAGTCCTAGCCTGGTGGAACCAGCCTAATAGCTGCATCAGAATTGTGTGCTATCTCACGATCAGGCTGGTTCCACCAGGCTAATTGTAGCCTAACCTGTAAGAGAGACATGTCACAATGTGTAAAATTCAAATTCTCTTATCTTGTAAACTGAGACACATGTACTCTCTGTTTGGCCTCGTCCTCTCTATGAGCAGAGGAGAGGGTGCGACAGCAGCGTTCTCTCCCAAATAAGAGGTGCTTTTGTTGTATGAAGGAGGGCAAAGAGTCCAGGAGCCTTCTGTACGTTCATAGGACTCTCTCGGTCCCTGACGTCAGTGAGTGGAGCAGTCATGTAGTCTGTGTCTGAAATGGCACTCTATTCCCTATATAGTGTTCTACAATTGACCAGGGCCCACATAGGGCTTTGCTCAAAAGTAGTGCACTATGTAGGGAATAGGGTACCATTTGAAATGGTCTGGAGTGGGATAACTGGTTATGGTACTAACCTCCACCACTGCTGCAGGGGCCTCCTGTTCCCTGGTTTGAACTTTGACCTTTGACACTAACTCCCTAACTGACTGACAGACTTGCTGGTCCAGCCTCCGCACCTCTCTGATTCAGAGGGGTTGGGTTAAATGCGGAAGACACATTTCAGTTGAAGGCATTCAGTTGTACAACTGACTAAGTATCTCCCTTTCCCTTGTTTGGTTTCTTCATGATGTCCAGTTACTGACTTTGCAGTCAATGTTGAAAATCTTGCTTTTTCTTGTTTACTTCTCTGAAATGGCATGCTACATGGAGTTTGACATGTGCCATGCTATTCAAACTGCTAAATGTGGTAAAGTATTGCCCCCTCCTGTCTCCTTAAGTTACATACTGCATAAGGAAGGTATGGCTTTTTCTAGATGTTTCACATTGAGAACACACCTTCTTTGGCCAAATGCCCATGATCCTACTGTAGGTGAATTAGGTGCTGAACTTATTTGTCGTTTTGAAAACTAAATTAACACCAGATCTCATGTGATCTCTCAATGATGAAACACCATGTGGTTCTTCTGGAAACCTTTATTTGGTGCTACTGTAGTTCTTAAGATGGGTGTTTCATGTGCTGCTCCTTGTGTGCATTGTGAAGAAATGTGATGTTTTTTCTCTAGCTTGGATATTCCTCTGCATATACCTCAACTTGCTCATGAGACAATGCAGGTCTTCTCCTGAATTTCCGAGCGTCTACATGAAAGTACACAGGCCTAACCTTCCGTTGGGTTATTAATCACTCCTATTGTCCTTTCCTATTCAAACTATATCAAAGCATCCACTTTCATATTGTCCCTCACTTCTCCTCTCTCTCTATTTGTCCTCTCTCTTTATACCATCCTCACCATCCAGATGCCAAGGACAGTTTGTTCAGCCGCTCGAGGAGTTCCAGTGTGACCAGTATAGAGCGGGAGTCCCGCGAAGCTATCTCCTCCTTCCACTTCAGTGAGAGTTTCCCCAGGAAGACAGACAGCAGCCCCAGCCCCAGCCTGTGGTTGGGGACTACCCAGGGCACTGTCCTGGTCCTCTCCCTCAGCCTGCCACCTACAGGGGACCAGAGGCTGCAGCAACCTGTCGGAGTCTCTTCCTGTGGTAAGTGTGATTGCTGATATGAGCTAGGTTTGCGTCCCAAATTGAACCCTATTCCCTATGTAGTGTACTACTTGCCCGTAAGGCAGCCATGGTAATTTTAATAACAATAAATGACACAGTGGAGCCCATTCAACTTTTCAGGTCTCGGACAAGGTTAGCCGGTTCACTGAACCATCTCTGTGACAGCAGAAACATTACCACCACATACTCTCACAAATGTTCCAAATATGTATTAGTTTCTTTGCATTAAGGCAGTGGTTCCCAAACTGTGGTTCGGGTAGCACTTGTCGTCTGCATGTTTACTGGTTGTCAGCAAGATTGTCAGCAAATGATATATTATTAACGAGAGAGAGAGAGACCCAGTATAAGGCCTTATAAATGTGTTTATAATGAAGCAAGAGGTTGAACATGTCTCTTTCTATGTCCTCCAGGTACTCTGGTCAGACTAAAAGGAGGTATCCTGACTATGGCCTTCCTGGACTCCCTTGGGGCGGTCCTACCCCCTTCCTACGAGCCGTGGTCCGAGCCCAACGCTCCAGACGAGGAGAAGACGAGGAGGCGCAGGCCGACCTCCCCACCCCCAACCCAGGAGGGTCAGGACAGCCAGTACGCTGTGGTGTGCTCAGAGAAACAGGCCAAGGTGGTGGGCCTGCCCTCCCAGTCCTGCTTCTTCAAACACAACATCACAGAGAGCTCCTTCGTGCTGAGAGCTGACGTGGTGCAGATGGCCGCTGGACTCTGCCTTGCCTGCTTCTGTGCGAATGGACACATCATGACTCTGAGGTACTGAAAGGCCCAGTCTGTGGTACTGTAGTTACTCTGAGATACTCTGAAAGGCACAGTCTGTGGTACTGTAGTTACACACAGACCTCTCTGGTATACTACACAGTGCCTACTTCATTCAGACTGTTTGTCTCTCTCTCTCTCTCTCCCCTCTCCCAGTCTACCCAGTCTCAGACCACTCCTGGATGTGAACTACCTTCCCCTGACAGACATGAGGATAGCCCGGACCTTCTGCTTCTCCAACCTGGGTCAGGCTCTGTACCTCACCTCCCCCACTGAGATACAGAGGATCACATACAGCCAGGAGACCTGTGACAATCTACAGGTGTGCGCGTGTCTCTGTGTGTTAGGGCTGGGCGGTATACTGTATTTTACTATATACCGCTGCGTTTTTTTACTTTACCTTCTATAACGGTATTTCAATGTATGGTTTGTTAAATTTTCACTAACTTTGGGGAGAAAAAAAAAACACTCTACAGTACATCGGAATTGTGGCTGTGTATTTGCCCTCATTGGCTAGAATGGTCCCACGTGATCTCGCCGCCTCCCACCTGCCTTCCATCTTTGAGGACATGTTTCCATTGTTAGAGCGGTCACTCGACTATCTTGTCAGTATAATAGATCATCTTTGCATGAGGTAGACAAAACATGTAATTAGGGTCCCCTGGGAAACACAGTCCAACACTTTGGTTCCTACCCTGTCACATTAATTCCTCCCTGGCTTTTTCATCCATTTTCATATCAAACAACAATTTATGCAAAGTGCTGCCCACTATATACCGATAATCATTCTACAGTCGTGCTCAAATTTGTTTGTACCCCTCCACAAAAAATGAAGAATGCACAATTTTTATCTGAGATAACTTGAAACTGTCAAAAGCAGTTGGGACAAAGCAGCCCCAAAACATAACCGAGCCTCCTCCATGTCCTCCATGTGTCACTGCAACCTTAAAGGTCCACAATGATGTCACCATTGCCCTTGATTCTAAGCAATGTTGTGCTGCTATTTTTATTGACTTGGCCATAGCTTTTGATAAGGTAGAACATTCCATTCTTGTGGAGTATTGGCATCTCTGAGGGGTCTTTGGCCTGGTTTGCTTACTACCTCTCTCAAAGAGTGCAGTGTATAAAGTCAGAAAATCTGCTGTCTCAGCCACCAAGGGAGTACCCCAAGGCTCAATCTTAGGCCCCACACTCTTCTCAATTTATATCAACAACATAGCTCAGGCAGTAGGAAGCTCTCTCATCCATTTATATGCAGATGATACGGTCAATATACTCAGCTGGCCCCTCGCCGGATTTTGTGTTAAATGCTCTACAACAAAACTTTCTTAGTGTCCAACAAGCTTTCTCTACCCTTAACCTTGTTCTGAACACCTCCAAAACATAGGTCATGTGGTTTGGTAAGAAGAATGCCCCTCTCCCCACAGGTGTGATTACTACCTCTGAGGGTTAGAGCTTGAGGTAGTTACCTCATACAAGTACTTCGGAGTATGGCTAGACGGTACACTGTCCTTCTCTCAGCACATATCAAAGCTGCAGGCTAAGGTTAAATCTAGACTTGGTGTCCTCTATCGTAATCGCTCATCTTTCACCCCAGCTGCCAAACTAACCCTGATTCAGATGACCATCCTACCCATGCTAGATTATGGAGACATAATTTATAGATCGGCAGGTAAGGGTGCTCTCGAGTGGCTAGATGTTCTTTACTTTTCGGCCATCAGATTTGCCACCAATGCTCCTTATAGGACACATCACTGCACTCTACACTTCTGTAAACTGGTCATCTCTGTATACCTGTCGCAAGACCCACTGCTTGACGATTATTTATAAAACCCTCTTAGTCCTCACTCCCCCCTATCTGAGATATCTCCTGCAGCCCTCATCCTCCACATACAACACCGATTCTGCCAGTCACATTCTTTTAAAGGTCCCCAAAGCGCACACATCCTTGGGTTGCTCGTCTTTTGAGTTTTCTGCAGCTAGCAACTGGAACAAGCTGCAACAAACACTCAAACTGGACAGTTTTATCTCAATCTCTTCATTCAATGACTCAATCATGGACACTCTTACTGACAGTTGTGGCTGCTGTGCGTGATGTATTGTTGTCTCTACCTTCTTGCCCTTTGTGCTGTTGTCTGTGCCCAATAATGTTTGTACCATGTTTTGTGCTGCTACCATGATGTGCTGCTGTTGTGTTGCTACCCTGCTGTGTTGTTGTGTGTTGCTGCCTTGCTATGTTGTTGTCTCAGGTCTCTCTTTATGTAGTGTTGTGTTATCTCTCTTGTCGTGATGTGTGTTTTGTCCTATATTTTATTTATTTTTATTTTGAATCCCCTTTCCTCGCAGGGATTTCATCTATGAACATAGAGCTGATGTAACTTGCCAAAAAGCTCCAGTTTTGACTCGTCTGTCCAAAGGACATTCCTCAGAAAGATTGTGTCTTGTCAATATGCATTTTTAGCAAATTCCAGTCTGTTTTTTAAATGTTTTTCTTTCAAAAGTGAAGTCCTCCTGGGTCTTCTTCCATGGAGCCCACTTTTTCTCAAAAAGCGACGGATGGTGCGATCAGAAACAGACATACCTTAACCTTGGAGTTCAGCTTGTATCTCTTTGGCAATTATCCTTGGTTCTTTTTCTACCATTCGCACTATCCTTCTGTTCAGTCTGGGGTGGATTTTCCTCTTGAGGCTGCGCCCAGGGAGGTTGTCTACAGTTCCATGGACCTTAAACTTCCTAATAATATTTGCAACTGTTGTCACAGGAACATCCAGCTGCTTGGAGATGGTCTTGTAGCCTTTACCTTTACCACGCTTGTCTATTATTTTCTTTCTGATCTCCTCAGACAAATCTCTCCTTTGCTTTCTCTGGTCCATGTTCAGTGTGGTGCACACAATGATACCAAACAGCTCAGTGACTATTTTTCTTTATTTAAACAGGCTGAATGACTGATTACAAGATTGGAGACGTGTGATACTAATTAGTTTGAAATATCACTATAATCCAATTATTATCTTTCATAAGGGGGTACCAACAAATGTTTCCAGGCCAATTTAGAATATCTTTGTAGAATAAGCAATAATAATCTCTTTTCACAGCTTATTTTCTGTGACATACCAAAGGCATGCAAGTATACATGATGAAATAGCTTTTAATTTCATCTATTTTCAGGAAGGGTACCAACACATTTGAGCACTTCTGTCTTTCCATGATTCCAACAGTTCACCCAAGTGTTTTGCTCTAAATCTCAAGCCCAATCGCAATATTTGGTCAAAAAGAAATCGCAAGAAATCACAATAGATTCTTTTTGTCCATAATCATGCTGCCCTATGTAGCACAGTGTGGAAATGATAACAAATGAGTGCAAAAATTGATGAAAATGCAGAAGATTATTTGAAAAAAAATCTAAATAGAGAAAGACCGATTGAAATCACTTCGAATGTATGTTTCCACCCTAGAGTCACACACTCATAAAGCTTATTTAGAACTTGTATTATTCAAATCATAAAATACAGTAATGTGTTACTGTAAAAAAACAAATATTGTGAAATTATATCTTGGCCATATCGCCCAACCCGTGTATGTGTGCGTTTGTGCCGTGTGTGTGAGAGAGAGAGATATCACGTTTTGTGTTTGTGGGTATGACAAATACTGAAGTTATTTTTGATATATACTGCTAAATCTGAATCTTTAGGAGATGATGGGAGAGCTGTTTACACCGTTAGAGACACCTGAAGCCCCTAATAGAGGTTTCTTCAAGGGCCTGTTTGGGGGAGGAGCTCAGTCACTGGATAGAGAAGACCTGTGTGAGTATCTTTCCCACAATACACCTCTCCTTCAGTAGCTATAGAACCGTGTTCTATTTACCTGTGACTGACATTCTAGAGCATTTTGAGGACACATCTGATTTAGTTGGACATAGATAATGGTGTACAATATGCTTGGCATATGATTACTAATGACCCAGTGTTATTGGACATAGATAATGCCGTACAATATGCTTGGCATATGATTACTAATGACCAAGTGTTATTGGACATAGATAATGGCGTACAATATGCTTGGCATATGATTACTAATGACCCAGTGTTATTGGACATAGATAATGGCGTTGCAGTTATAAAGCCTGTTTTTGTGGCACATCTTGGTTCCTCTCCCTCTGTCCTCTACAGTTGGTGAGACTGCGGCAGGTAAGGCATCTCGTAGCCTGGCGCAGCACATCCCTGGGCCCCAGGGCATGGAGGGTATGAAGGGAGCAGCCTCTGGGGTGGTGGGGGACCTGGCCCGTGCCCGGATAGCCCTGGACGAGAGGGGGCAGAAACTGGGCGAGCTGGAGGACAGAACCGCAGCCATGATGGCCAGCGCTGACTCCTTCTCTAAACACGCTCATGATGTAAGACCAATACTCTACCAGGTCCTCTGTGAGGTGCAAACCTGGGTTCAACTAGTATTCGTTTTCCCAAAATACTTTAATTGTTTGATTGAGCCTGCCTAGAGTGCATGATGGACAGTGTTTGCACTTTCGGGCTAAATCGAGTGACAGTGTTGTCTATGAGTCCCGTACTGTCTCTCATCCTCTTCTCTCACTTCCTTCCCTTTCTCAGATGATGCTGAAGTACAAAGATAAGAAGTGGTACCAGCTCTGATGGCAGCAAGGGGAGACAGTGGGACGCAGTTGTTTTGTTGCACCACTTCATTATCTACAGGAGATGCAGCTCATCCTCCTCCTCTTCTCCTTCATCTCTCTGCAGGAGGAAGAGGTGTTGTATAACAGACTGAGAGGCTTTCTTCCTAGCAGCACAATACAACACTGCATTACCTCAGTCACCTGGTTACCACTGAGGAGGAGTAGACTGACTGACTGAAGCAGACTGACTGACTGACTGACTGAAGCTGACTGACTGACTGACTGACTGAAGCTGACTGACTGAAGCAGACTGACTGACTGACTGAAGCTGACTGACTGACTGAAGCTGACTGACTGACTGAAGCTGACTGACTGACTGACTGAAACTGACTGACTGACTGAAGCAGACTGACTGACTGCAACTGACTGACTGACAGGCCGACTCGGACGGAGGAGGAGGAAGAGTTATTCTGGATCTTTCTTTCTATGTCATCTGAGATGATGCTCATTCCCTTAACCCAGAGGAGAGGGACTAAGGGGGCTGATCCTGTGTTTCATCAGTCATGCTCTTATCTGTACAGCTGTTTGGTTCTCCAAGAGGTAAGATAACTACACACAACGAGTACTGTTGGAGGTTACCTGTGAGATTACCTGTGCAGGGGCCAGGTGAGGTGGTGTCTGCTCTTCACAGTGTCAACCCATCACAATGGACCTCTAAGGGGAGTCTCCTGTGTGTGGAGGAAACTCCATGTAAACCAGCCAGTGGAACCGTCTCTCTGCTCCTGAAGTCCCAATATCTATAGCAATAGTTATAATGAATCAACGATTGATTCATCCCCTCTGTGTTTTGTCTCTGGTTTCTCCATTTCTTTCTTTCTTATGTTTGATTTACATCTATATTTGCTGTTTTTTTGTTTTTCAAGAAAGTCCATCCAAGCACTTAATTAATTAAACATGAGTTTATTGATGAGTTGTATTGATGGTGTGATTAATAACTTTTTTCCATATTTTGTACTACTGCTACAGAAGGCCTGGCTATACGCTATTATCACTTATCATTCATACGGTCAGTTTGAACAGTAGGCCTGGCTATACGTTATTATCACTTATCATTCATACGGTCAGTTTGAACAGTAGGCCTGGCTATACGCTATTATCACTTATCATTCATACGGTCAGTTTGAACAGTAGGCCTGGCTATACGCTATTATCACTTATCATTCATACGGTCAGTTTGAACAGTAGGCCTGGCTATACGCTATTATCACTTATCATTCATACGGTCAGTTTGAACAGTAGGCCTGGCTATACGTTATTATCACTTATCATTCATACGGTCAGTTTGAACAGTAGGCCTGGCTATACGCTATTATCACTTATCATTCATACGGTCAGTTTGAACAGTAGGCCTGGCTATACGCTATTATCACTTATCATTCATACGGTCAGTTTGAACAGTAGGCCTGGCTATACGTTATTATCACTTATCATTCATACGGTCAGTTTGAACAGTAGGCCTGGCTATACGTTATTATCACTTATCATTCATATGGTCAGTTTGAACAGTAGGCCTGGCTATACGTTATTATCACTTATCATTCATACGGTCAGTTTGAACAGTAGGCCTGGCTATACGTTATTATCACTTATCATTCATACGGTCAGTTTGAACAGTAGGCCTGGCTATACGCTATTATCACTTATCATTCATACGGTCAGTTTGAACAGTAGGCCTGGCTATACGTTATTATCACTTATCATTCATACGGTCAGTTTGTATATCAGATTTGTTTTGAAGCAAGAAGTCAAATAGGACACAGTTCCCTTGTTTGTTTACAGAAAGTTCTTCCCTTTTTGTTGTTGTATTGTTTATCATGAATTTCATTTGTTGTGTGTTGTCAGTGTATACATAATGGCTCTTACTACAGTATCCACTAAACTGAACCCACTTGGCAGGCATGTGCAGGAAATGTTTAGCCAAAAATAAGTCTACAAACACGGATATAATCAAAACTTGAAGGGTTGTTAGTATGTTGAAAACATTGTGCAGCTTAAATATAGTTATCTCTAACGAGGTTATAGAGTTATGGCCATAGATGACGTCAGGGCCAGTTTTCTATTTTGTTCTCAGCTCTGATTGGCTGAGACATAGCGTTGAGGTTAATGTTCTGGGTTATGATTGGCTCAGAGATAGAGTTGAGAGTTATGTACAACAGACTAAGGTGAAGATACCCCTGGATACTCATCTTGGTTCAGTTTTGCATTGTCCTCACTAATGGTTAGGATTGGGGGAGGGGATTCTAGCTGATCCTAGATCTGTACCTAGGGGAAACGTGAAGGCATTCATATCTTTACCTCCACGTACCAAACAATGTGGTAATATTGCATTACAGGTTGGGTTACTCTCTTAGTCTTCTCACAATCCTTTGATAGTGATTATAATACAATTTTCTCATGGCTTATTCATTTAAAATCACTTTTGAATGTTTAGAGAAAAAAGCATGTCTCTTATAGCACAAGGAAACATATAAAGCTGTCTTTGTATTCGTAGTGTCAACAGAAGGAGTGACCAAGTGCCATGTAATGTTCAGTAAAACATGAATTGGTCATTATTTTCTGAATCAACCACTATCTTAACAGACGACTCTCTTCTGCCTTTGCTTATCATGATGCATATATGCTAACCTCTACCTATTTATGTGTGTATCTGTGTTTGTCGACATCCATATATTCAGGAATATGTGTATGGGCACATATATTTATACTTGCAGCCATAGATGCAGTATATTTCAAAAGATGTGTTGAGATTTTTTTCTTTTCTTCCTTAATGGTGTTTTTCAGTTTATCTATTTGATTTAAAGCTGTTTTTTTTCGACGTGCAAGGAGATGCTGCCATTTGTGTTGAGGTAGAATAATTTATATTTTGTTCACTTTTTTTCAAAATTATTTTTAATTTGGAAACCGAAGGTTAGGTTTTCACTGCAGGTGGCTGCCAACAGCTGTATATAAACAAGTAGTGGGACAAGACAACTGGAGGCAAATCTGATAGTGCTGGTTTTGGCAAAGTGACACAGGACGTATCCCAAATTACACCTTATTCAAAAGTAGTGCACTACATACTGTAGGGAATAGGGTGCCATTTGGGATCCTTAATTTTAAACTCGTCTTGATTGACCAATCGCCAACCGTCTGTCTGGATGTGATAATAACTACATAACTCTATAGGCCTGATCATACTGTGTGAAAAATGGTGGAAAAGCTTCTCCATGCTTGTCACTCCTTAATCTTGTACCTTGCCATATTACATACTGTAGTGTGCAGAAGACCTAGGAAAATTGGATTTTCAGTTGACCGGATTTGACCTTACTCATACTACTGACTTGTTAGCTGTTTTTGCACTATTTTTCAGTTTAAGTTTGTTGTTTATATTTTTTCCTTTTTATTGTTTATTTCTCTGAAGGACAAAAACATGTTGGACATGTTAATTGTGTCATACCCCAGTAATATACTGACTGGTCTCATTTTCAGATTAGTTTTCATTTCCCATTAATGATATTCTATTATTTATATATTTCAGAACAAAGTATATAATTTTACTTTCAATATATTGCAAATAAATACTTTTAATGTATAATTTAAGAAAAATAGAATGGTGCATTTTAAGATAACAAATGTGTCTCCAAAACAATGCTTGTACATATTGCCCATTATTCAAACATGAAAATAAACATTTCTGGTGATATATTTAATGTGTGCATCTCAGATTCAGCTATATATCACATTGTTGGAGATGTTGAATGAGCTCCCAGTATATTTGAATTCACTAGAAGCCATTCAGTCAGGTTGCAACATACCCCATAATGACAAAGCGAAAACAGGTTTGTAGACATTTTTGCAAATGTATTAAAAGTAAAAAAACGGAAATACCTTATTTACATAAGTATTTAGACCCTTTGCTATGAGACTCAATTGTGCTCCGGTGCATCCTGTTTCCATTGATCATCCTTGAGATGTTTCTACAACTTGGGAGTCCACCTGTGGTAAATTCAATTGATTGGACATGATTTGGAAAGGCACACACCTGTCTATATAACGTCCCATAGTTGACAGTGCATGTCAGCAAAAACCAACCCGTGAGGTCGAAGGAATAGTCCGTAGAGCTCCGAGACAGGATTGTGTCGAGGCACAGATCTGGGGAAGGGTACCAAAACATTTCTGCAGCATTGAAGTTCCCCATGGACACAGTGGCCTCCATCATTCTTAAATGGAAGAAGTTTGGAACCACCAAAGACTCTTCCTAGAGCTGACCTCCTGGCCAAACTGAACAATTTTGGGAGACGAGCCTTGGTCAGGGGTGTTGCTGAGGATTATTTCTGTCTGTAATAAAGCCCTTTTGTGGAGAAAACTCATTCTGATTGACAGGGCCTGGCTCCCAAGTGGGTGAGCATTTGGCCTCCCAGGCCCACCTCATGTGAAATCCATAGATTTATTTATATTCACTGATTTTCTTCTATGAACTGTACTCAAATCTTTGGAATTGTTGCATCTTGCGTTTTATTTTTCTGTTCAGTGTGTATATGTATGTGTACAGTGGGGCAAAAAAGTATTTAGTCAGCCACCAATTGTGCAAGTTTTCCAACTTAAAAAGATGAGAGAATTTTCATCATAGGTACACTTCAACTATGACAGACGAAATGAGAAAAAGAAATCCAGAAAATCACATTGTAGCATTTTTAATTTATTTATTTGCAAATTATGGTGGAAAATAAGTATTTGGTCAATAACAAAAGTTTATCTCAATACTTTGTTATATACCCTTTGTTGGCAATGACAGAGGTCAAACGTTTTCTGTAAGTCTTCACAAGGTTTTCACACACAGTTGCTGGTATTTTGGCCCATTCCTCCATGCAGATCTCCTCTAGAGCAGTGATGTTTTGGGGCTGTCGCTGGGCAACATGGACTTTCAACTCCCTCCAAAGATTTTCTATGGGGTTGAGATCTGGAGACTGGCTAGGCCACTCCAGGACCTTGAAATGCTTCTTACGAAGCCACTCCTTCGTTGCCCGGGCGGTGTGTTTGGGATCATTGTCATGCTGAAAGACCCAGCCACGTTTCATCTTCAATGGCCTTGCTGATGGAAGGAGGTTTTCACTCCAAATCTCACGATACATGGCCCCATTCATTCTTTCCTTTACACGGATCAGTCGTCCTGGTCCCTTTGCAGAAAAACAGCCCCAAAGCATGATGTTTCCACCCCCATGCTTCACAGTAGGTATGGTGTTCTTTGGATGCAACTCAGCATTCTTTGTCCTCCAAACACGACGAGTTGAGTTTTTACCAAAAAGTTCTATTTTGGTTTCATCTGACCATATGACATTCTCCCAATCCTCATCTGGATCATCCAAATGCTCTCTAGCAAACTTCAGACTGGCCTGAACATGTACTGGCTTAAGCAGGGGGACACGTCTGGCACTGCAGGATTTGAGTCCCTGGCGGCGTAGTGTGTTACTGATGGTAGGCTTTGTTACTTTGGTCCCAGCTCTCTGCAGGTCATTCACTAGGTCCCCCGTGTGGTTCTGGGATTTTTGCTCACCGTTCTTGTGATCATTTTGACCCCACGGGGTGAGATCTGCGTGGAGCCCCAGATCGAGGAAGATTATCAGTGGTCTTGTATGTCTTCCATTTCCTAATAATTGCTCCCACCGTTGATTTCTTCAAACCAAGCTGCTTACCTATTGCAGATTCAGTCTTCCCAACCTGGTGCAGGTCTACAATTTTGTTTCTGGTGTCCTTTGACAGCTCTTTGGTCTTGGCCATAGTGGAGTTTGGAGTGTGACTGTTTGAGGTTGTGGACAGGTGTCTTTTATACTGATAACAAGTTCAAACAGGTGCCATTAATACAGGTAACGAGTGGAGGACAGAGGAGCCTCTTAAAGAAGAAGTTACAGGTCTGTGAGAGCCAGAAATCTTGCTTGTTTGTATGTGACCAAATACTTATTTTCCACCATAATTTGCAAATAAATTCATTAAAAATCCTACAACGTGATTTTCGGGATTTTTTTTCCTCATTTTGTCTGTCATAGTTGAAGTGTACCTATGATGAAAATTACAGGCCTCTCTCATCTTTTTAAGTGAGAGAACTTGCACAATTGGTGGCTGACTAAATACTTATTTGCCCCACTGTATGTATGTATGTATATATATATATATATGAGTTGTGCAATGGAAATAAAATCTATGTAAAACAAATTGTTTGCATCTGTTTTTCAAAATGTCCATTACATGTTCCATGTTTTAAGGATTGAAAAAACACACAAATCATCACAGGGGTCCAAATGTCCTCCTGGAGAGAGTTACTGGTCCAACTGTCCTGGAGAGAGTTACTGGTCCAACTGTCCTTCTGGAGAGCGCTACTGGTCCAACTGTCCTGGAGAGAGTTACTGGTCCAACTGTCCTGGAGAAAGCTACAGTACTGGTCCAACTGTCCTGGAGAGAGCTACAGTACTGATCCAATTATCCTCCTGGAGAGAGCTACTGGTCCAACTGTCCTCCTGGAGAGAGCTACTGGTCCAACAGTCTTCCTGGAGAGAGCTACTGGTCCAACTGTCCTCCTGGAGAGAGCTACTGGTCCAACAGTCCTGGAGAGAGCTACTGGTCCAACAGTCTTCCTGGAGAGCTACTGGTCCAACTGTCCTCCTGGAGAGAGCAACTGGTCCAACAGTCTTCCTGGAGAGAGCTACTGGTCCAACAGTCTTCCTGGAGAGAGCTACTGGTCCAACTGTCCTCCTGGAGAGAGCTACTGGTCCAACTGTCCTCCTGGAGAGAGCTACTGGTCCACCGGTCTTCCTGGAGAGAGCTACTGGTCCACCGGTCTTCCTGGAGAGAGCTACTGGTCCACCGGTCCTCCTGGAGAGAGCTACTGGTCCACCGGTCCTCCTGGAGAGAGCTACTGGTCCACCAGTCCTCCTGGAGAGAGCTACTGGTCCACCAGTCCTCCTGGAGAGAGCTACTGGTCCAACAGTCTTCCTGGAGAGCTACTGGTCCAACTGTCCTCCTGGAGAGAGCAACTGGTCCAACAGTCTTCCTGGAGAGAGCTACTGGTCCAACAGTCTTCCTGGAGAGAGCTACTGGTCCAACTGTCCTCCTGGAGAGAGCTACTGGTCCAACGGTCTTCCTGGAGAGAGCTACTGGTCCACCGGTCTTCCTGGAGAGAGCTACTGGTCCACCAGTCCTCCTGGAGAGAGCTACTGGTCCACCAGTCCTCCTGGAGAGAGCTACTGGTCCACCAGTCTTCCTGGAGAGAGCTACTCGTTGGACGCTTTTGCTCTAGCCCTGCTCTAACAGACCTGATTCAAAAATCAAAAAGTAGCTTAATACATTTTATAAATCGATTTACTTCAGTGGCTGACAATTACAGCATTGATTGATCTGACATGTACTCAATCAGTCAATTGCGGTGTATGTCGAACAGAGGGCGCCAGAGTACAGATAATGCTCAATTGCCTTTTTTTTTTTACAAACGCGAAGCAGTATTCGCTTGGATGGAATGGCACTCGAGCAACTCTAGACCAGAGAGACAAAGTTCAACCCGGGGAGATAGAGGGTGCTTTGCACCATGTGCTACAACAAGTGTATTCGGACCTAGGCATACAGATAAGAAGCGTTTCATCTCGCATTTACCGCCACTCTGAAGTTTGGAGTACTGAGTGATGAAAACAACGATATTTTGACGTTGCCGCGCATGGACTGCCTTTTTCGAAACAGCAGCAATGAAACAAACAAAATCGGTGAGGAACAAATAATGTTTGAAATTCAGCTTATTACACAATTCCTTAAGTTTTGTTGAACTCGTGTATATGTTGTGTTTCTTTGGTTGGATATCATGGCTTCTCTTTATCTCACCTGCTTGGATTAATTGATGACCAGACCACACCTACTAGGTTGGATTTTTGGACGCCATGGTCTATCCATTATAAAATATTTGCAATGTTTGTTATCCAGAATTTTGGGAACACCAATATTGCAGCGTTTAACATGATAACCTTTATTTTATTGTAACAGTAGTAGACTCGGCTGTTTTTTAGATTTCGTTTTGTATTCTTCATCAGTTTAATAATCTCTGCATGCTTTAATTTTGGATCCACTAATGACAGAGGCCGCGGCGGATGTAAAAATGTGTCAAGGATACCGGCGCTCCTGAGGTTTACATTTTGGAGATAACGGAACCATTTCTAACACAGCCTATGCATGGAAAACATTGCTCATCGTATGTCAAAATGATGGGCCCCGGCCTTGTCTATGAGTGGCTACAGAATCTTAAGCTGCCTCAATACTTGGAGGGGTTTGTGGACAATGGATACGATGATCTCGAAGTTTGTAAACAAATTGGTGACCCCGATCTGGACGCCATAGGGGTTTACGTCCAGCACCACCGACAAAAATTGCTCGACGCAGTGAAGAGGTTGCGAGAGCAGGAGAAAGAAAAAGCTCCGGGTCTTTACTTCACCCTCGAGCCCCTGCACCCCCTATACCCCTCTTCTTGTAGCCCCTCGTTGGGCACCAACATAATGCACATCACAGAGTGCGAGAATGACCTCCATGGGTCAAGGTCATGGACAAAATCCAACCAGGAGGAAGTTGGAATTGGGGCTCACCAAAGATTTCACCAAGAGTCATCATGTCCTAAAAACAACAATTTGACTTTCACTGATTGTAAAGAGTTGGTGACTTACCCCAAACTGAAACTGAAGCTCTTGATCAGGGATAAACTTGTGAAAGATGGAATCGACCTCAGTGAGCCGCCATACACCCACAAGGTAGGCTCCTATGTCATTATTGATGTTGATTGTTATGTTTTTTTCATAGACTGTCACATTCAATTACACACTCTTCCCTCTGTGCCCGCTGTGATGAATAGTATGGCCAATTTCTTTGATGTTGCTGTCTACCAGCAATTGTGCTCTGACACTTTCAGAGTCAGGATGACTACTGCTCGAGGCGTTATGGGCAGTCGGAGGACTTTATTATACGCATGCACACACATTTAGTAATGTAATGTATTGGGTCTATAGGTCTGACCGACACACCTGCTGAAGCGATGCTCTGTTGTGAGAGTCCATTTCATTTATCAGTCCTATGGGACACATTATTGACCTGGCTAGGTTAATGAGCTCATATCCTTTCTAAACTAACAGCTATATCATTGTTACTTAACTGTATTTTACTGTTGGTTAAACTGATATCTTCCATTGTCTGCCACTGTAGCGATGGAGACACAGTGTGCGTTCCAAATGGCACTCTATTCCCTACGTAGTACACTCATTTTTACCAGAACCCTGGTCAAAAGTAGTGCACTAAATAGGGATTAGTTTCCATTTGATTGCCATTTGGAACGGACACGGAGTATTCAGATACTGTATCCTTGTCTACCTCGCATTCCATCCCTCTGTTCTGACAGTTGTTTTACAGAGTATGGTGTCAATTTAGTGTTGTGACACAAAATGCATAGCGCATTAAATGAAAAGGTTTTTATCAGATATGATACATTGGCGATAATGTAAGACAATTACTTGAAACAATAGAACACTATGAAACGCCAAAGAAACCAGGCCTGATGACATCACATACGGTACAGATGCTCTGTGTACATCCCCTTAGATTAATGCTGTTATTCAAGGTCAGAGAGCTAGGCAGTAGTATTGGCTTTAACCTTCATTGTGGTGTAAAGTATAGGTCTATTTAGTAATTGGAATCAGCACCACATTGCAGCAAAGGCCAACTCCTGTTCTCCAGTATGGGGTTAGGCAGATTTTTGATTTAGGTTGCTGTCTCGTGCTGTTCTAAAATTTTCTGTGGATAGTGGTTAGACCTATACCATATTAACAATGAATGAGTTTGATTTCCTGAATCGGTGAGCCAGACATGGCTGTCCAAAATGGCTCTGCCTTTCCAGAAAGTCTTATTGGAGCTGAGATGTTACAACAGATGAAGAATACCTGCTTAGGCTGCGTGTTTAGGCTACTGTCTCAGGCTGCATGTTTAGGCTACAGTCTCAGGCTGCGTGTTTAGGCTACTGTCTCGGGCTGCGTGTTTAGGCTACTGTCTCAGGCTGCGTGTTTAGGCTACAGTCTCAGGCTGCGTGTTTAGGCTACAGTCTCGGGCTGCGTGTTTAGGCTACTGTCTCGGGCTGCATGTTTAGGCTACTGTCTCAGGCTGCGTGTTTGGGCTACAGTCTCGGGCTGCGTGTTTGGGCTGCAGTCTCGGGCTGCGTGTTTGGGCTGCAGTCTCGGGCTGCGTGTTTGGGCTGCAGTCTCGGGCTGCGTGCTTGGGCTGCAGTCTCGGGCTGCGTGCTTGGGCTGCAGTCTCGGGCTGCGTGCTTGGGCTGCAGTCTCGGGCTGCGTGCTTGGGCTGCAGTCTCGGGCTGCGTGCTTGGGCTGCAGTCTCGGGCTGCGTGCGTGCTTGGGCTGCAGTCTCGGGCTGCGTGCTTGGGCTGCAGTCTCGGGCTGCGTGCTTGGGCTGCAGTCTCGGGCTGCGTGCTTGGGCTGCAGTCTCGGGCTGCGTGCTTGGGCTGCAGTCTCGGGCTGCGTGCTTGGGCTGCAGTCTCGGGCTGCGTGCTTGGGCTGCAGTCTCGGGCTGCGTGCTTGGGCTGCAGTCTCGGGCTGCGTGCTTGGGCTGCGTGCTTGGGCTGCAGTCTCGGGCTACAGTCTCGGGCTGCGTGCTTGGGCTTTTTCCCTCCACTTTTACAAAAAGAAAAAAACATAACGTCACCAGCGCTGGTGCGGTCATTCTCAGTGTTCAAAATGGCTAGAGAGGACACAATAATGAGACTCCTATGCTACGGAATTTGACGATAGGCTATTCATCCTTGGCTACGTTTCATTCAGTTGCGCCCTATTTAATAAAGGAAACGCAAAACTGGCACCTGTCGTCGTTCTTTGCACATTGCACATCATGATGGATTTAAAGAGATGAAGTCCAGACAGGCTTATTTTGGGAAACTTTCTGAATGGACATGGCTAGTTCTTTAACTCGTACACGCACATCCACCTAAGAGGACCCATTGAACCAAAGCCGCCTGCAGCGCATCTCACTCAGACGCATAAACAACAAATCACATTTCTCCTTTCCTAAAAATGTATTCAAAACCTTGCCACAGATTCAAATCCTTTCTGTAGGATATCAAAATCTTATCTAATGATCAGCCGTTGATACATTTTAGTGAAACAATAGGCGGTTATGTTGACACTCATTTTAGTGCTCTATCAAAATCTGTGCAACCACTGGAATCCCCTTACACAGAAATCATGGCAAAATGCATAGGTCATAGAATGAAAAAGGTTTATCAGATATTATTCATCCTGTTTTTTTTACATGGATGAGACATTGGAGATAATATTACTTGAAACAATAGAACACTATGAAACACCCAAAGAAACCAGGCCTGGTCTTCATAGTAGACTGAGAAAAGGCCTTTGTTTAAGTATGACTAGAATTTGAATATGGACTATTTTAATTTGGGAGAATCTCTTAATACAACGTGTTAGATACAGTATGTATAGTAACCCCAAGTGTAAAATATTAAATCAAGATGTCTTCTCCAAGTATTGAACTGTCAAGAGGAGTTAAACTAGTTTGCCAATGTATGCCGATGACTCAAGACTTTCATAAAGTCCGCCATCTTGATCACTGCACAGTGGAGGGTCTAGATCATTTATCTAGTCTCTCTGAACTCAAACCTAATTATGGTAAGTGTACCACATGTTTTGGATCATATAAAAGACAACTTTTACATTACCCTGTAGTTTACCAATTAAGTGGTCAAATCAAATGTTCTTTGTCACGTACACATGGTTAGCAGATGTTATTGCGAGTGTAGCAAAATGCTTGTGCTTCTGGCTCTGACAGTGCAGTATATCTAACAAGTAATCTAACAATTCCCCAACATCTAAAGGGGTGGATGAGAATATGTACATATAAATATATGGATGAGCGATGGCTGAGCGGCATAGGCAAGGTGCAATAGATGGTATAAAATACAGTATATACATGTGATACGAGTAATGTAAGATATGTAAACATTATTAATATTAAAGTGGCATTATTTAGAGTGCATTGAATAAAGTGACTTGTGATGCATTTATTAAAGTGGCCAGTGATTGGGTCTCACTGTAGGCTGCAGCCTCTCTGAGTTAGTGATTGCTGTTTAGCAGTCTGATGGCCTTGAGATGTAAGCTGTTTTTCAGTCTCTCGGTCCCAGCTTTGATGCACCTGTACTGACCTCGCCTTCTAGATGGTAGCGGTGGGAACAGGCAGTGGCTCCGGTGGTTGATGTCCTTGATGATATTTTTGGCCTTCCTGTGACATCGGGTGCTGTATGTGTCATGGAGGGCAGCTCGACAGGATGCTCTCGATTGTACGTCTGTAAAAGTTTGTCAGGGTTTTGGGTGACAAGGCAAATTCCTTCAGCCTCCTGAGTTTGAAGAGGCGCTGTTGCGCCTTCACCACACTGCCTGTGTGAGTGGACCATTTCAGTTTGTCTGTGATATGTACGCAGAGGAAGTTAAAACTTTCCCCCTTCTCCACTGCTGTCCCTTCATTGTGGATGGGGTGCTCCTCTGCTGTTTCCTGAAATCCACGAACATCTTCTTTTGTTTTGTTGACGTTGAGTGAGAGGTTATTTTCCTGGCACCACAATCGAGTTGGAGGCGTGCATGGCCACGCAGTCATGGGTGAACAGGGAGTACAGGAGGGGGCTGAGCACACACCCTTGTGGGTCCCCAGTGTTGAGGGTCAGCGAAGTGGAGATGTTGTTTCCTACCTTCACCACTTGGGGGCGGCCCGTCAGAAAGTCCAGGACCAAATTGCACAGGGCAGGGTTGAGACCCAGGGCCTCCAGCTTGATGATGAGCTTGGAGGGAACTATGGTGTTGAATGCTGAGCTGTAGTCAATGAACAGCATTCTTAGATAGGTATTCCTTTTGTCCAGATGGGATAGGGCAGTGTGATAGCAATTGTGTCATCTGTGGACCTGTTGGGGCAGTATGCAAATTGAAGGGGATCTAGGGTGGCCGGTAAGATGGAGGTGATAGGAGCCTTGACTAGTCTCTCAAAGCACTTCATGATGACAGAAGTGAGTGCTACGGGGCGGTAGTCATTTAGTTCAGTTATCTTTGCCTTCTTGGGTACAGGGACAATGGTAGCCATCTTGAAGTATGTGGGTACAACAGACTGGGATTGGGAGCGATTGAATACAGTGGTGCCTCCTTTAAAAGTTGCGAGCTTACACCGCGGGACTTAGAGGTACCCAGCGTCACTGCTTCATTGCTCCAGATCACCACAAGGGGGAGTTGGAGCACTCATTATGCATTTGGGTCCCAAGGTTTTAATATGACCAATCATATCAAGTGGTTCCAATGACGAATTTGACACGAGCCACCCGTCCATAGTGACTTTCTTCAGCAAAGATGGATGACAAAACATTACAGTGGAAGCAAATGTAAGTAATTATAACGTCATAACGAGTCAAGCAAAACATGTACAATTAAGAGGAATATGTTAGTGCATGTAGAGACAAACGATTGTGCATATTTCTTTGTCAAAGTTAATTTACAAAAATCGCTATATAGCAATGTAAAGAATCTAGCTAGCTAAAGCATTTACTGCAAATTGAATGTACAATTGTGTATGCTTGCTGTGCAATGCAGCTGAAGTAACATAGCTAGCTAACTATTTACTTGCTTATTGTGTAGTGGAGGATAAAAAATAACTGTTTGCCTATGGATGTGTAGCTAGCTACAGTATGTAGCTGATCTGTGTATGGACCCTTAAACGTTTGGTATGAATATTAGTTCAGATCCTATCTATGAACCTCAGCTATCATAGTTGTTGTATCAACTGATGGCATTAATGAAGCCTATGGATTGAGTAGAATATAATAACTGTATTGTGCCAAGGATGCAAGTCCTATATACATGTACTGTAGTTATTACCACACATGAGATTCCCACATTGTAGCCTGTACACTGAATATATTCACTGATCATGTACTCTACCTTGGCAAATAAAGGTGCGGTTCAGGTATGAATCTCTGTGACACATTATTTTTCAGTCATATCCAATACCAGGTGTATCAAACTCCATTCTTTGAATGATGCTGTGTCTGCATGTATGTATTACAATTATACACTTCAACAGAGTTTACCACTCCTGCTCCTGGGACATCAATGATTACACATTGTAACTATTCAATAGACTAGAAATATGATTTAAGTAAAGGATGATTTGTAATTCATATATACAGAGGGAAAAAAAACCTATGCATTTCTAACTCCCTTCATCTGCATTCATCTGAGGACACAGGATAGTATTTCAAGGAGTTACTTAATTTCAACCAGTGGAATGTGAAACACTTTATTGAAAGTAGTTCATTATCCAGGTGTTATAAATGCATAATACATGCATTATAATTATGATAATTGTAATATTATGTTATAAGTTCAATCTGTACTTCAATGCATTATAAAACGAGGATAAAAGATGAGGTGGGGAGAGAGGTGTAGAAGACAAAGGGAAAGAGGTAGAGAACAGCGGCAGACACCATATGATTCATGAATTACAGTGCTACCCTAATATTCTCTCAGTTCATCACAATTACAGTGTCTCTAGCGGTGTCTCCTAACCAGCCTTCGGCCCCCAGTTGGCCCGAAGGTTTTCTTAAGAGAGGATGAGGTGGCGATGACTGGACTGGCTTCCTCTCTCACATAAAAACATACCTGCAGACGAGAGACGCATGGATAGAGGGAGAGCATGATTAAGCCTAAGTGGCTACAGAGTACTTTATGCTGAAAAACAGACACATGAGGACAAACAATAGAGGACATCTATCTGAGTGTACCTGAAACATTTAAATATAGAGGGCTATGTCTCACCACTTGGTTATTGCAAGGCTAACCCCCAGGGAAATCATGACTTGGCAGCAACAGATAGTCCAGTAAAAATGGCTGAGTGTTTATTTGGTGTAAATCTGAAAATTAGCAGCTGACATCTTAAGGGTTTTTTAAATGAATGCATGTGAGGCAGGTTCCATGTACAACAAGACAGGCAGAGAGGAAGAGAGAGAAATGACACAGAACAGTTTAATAACCACTGGTTATGGACACTTTTGCCAGAAATAAAGCTTCCACGGCCTGTTCCTCGGACAGTGAACATCTGGCAATATCTACATTTTCGGCCCCGTGATCAGCTCGCACTCTGAAAGTAAAGAAAATAGCTTATTTTTTGTAGATATGAAAACAATAACTGAGATATGACCATTCAATCTAAAGCAGCCAATATCATTTTCAGGATCCGTCAATACAGCACAGAAAGCTTAACACCAGACTGGTATTGTGGTTGTCACCAACGCTCTGGTTAACACGAAAACTGCCTAACCAGCTCTGCTAGGGTGAGTAAAATGGTCAGAGTGGTCTCATTTGTGTCAGGAAGTAGCAAGCAAGCTAGCCAATGTTAGCTTGGGTGCTTGACTGCCGTTGTAAGGCCAGAACGCTCAAATCAACCCTACTCCTTGGGGCCCGAACGTCCAATGTGCGCTCCAAGTGATGGGTCGTTTGCGAACGAGTCGGCTCTAAGAGCCGGCTCTTGTAGGTGAAAGTTGGGAGCCGGCTCGCATATCATAAGAGCCAAATCTATTTATAAAAAAATTAAGAAATGAATAATCATAAGATTTAAATGAATAGAATTAACTAATTCAAAGAACAAAAAAATAAAAAATAATATAGGCCTAAATGCTCAAGCGCACACATTAGTTCTGTCTGCCTCACCTGTTATTCCTGTCAATCAATGAACCAAGATGCGTGAGGGAGAGCCGAGCCAACTCACTCAGTCACACACTTAGCAGCCAAGGAGAGAGAGGAAGGACAGCTGTGAAAACAACAGCTGGAAAATGAGTCGGAAGCACAGTAGCATTTTGATGCTTTTTTAATAATGTAGACAATGTTAGACCACAGAATTTGCCAAAGCGAAATCTCATAAAGCCAGTTATACGCACAACCTACACCAGCATATGCGAACTGTGCACCCAACTGTGAAGCTAGCTGTAGCGGAGCTTCGAGAAACTAGCGGGCCTGCTAGTGATAGTGGTGGAGCCAGCATCCACTCAGTCAATTAGGCCTACTCCGCGACCCACAGCAACACAGTCTTCTATTGACCAGTTTATGCCAAAGTCTATGTCTGTAGCAGAACAAGGCCAAATTTATTGCATTGGCTAAATGATTGCCACCGATTTCCAGCCATTTTCAATCGTGGAGGACAGAGGTTTTAGAAATTATAGCAATAGTCTAAATTCAATGTACACAATTCCAAGCAGGAAAAACCTTTCAAAATCACTTATTCCACAACTGTACGAGAGCACAGGCTTCATTGCGGGGGAAAGAGACCCAAAAGCTCCTGCAGTTTGCCTTTCCACTGACTGCTGGACATCAAGGGTAACCACTTGTTACATGTCACTTCATTGAAGATTGTTCAATGTCTAGCTGTCTTCTGGACTGCTTTGAGTTCAGCGACAGACACACCTCAGAGAACTTGGCAGAGGAACTGTTGAGAGTGGCCAGAGAATGGCAAGTAGATGGAAAAGTGGTCTGTTGTGTTAGCCACAATGCAAATAACATAAACAAAGCCATGAAAATTTGAAAATGGACCCATCATCCATGTCTTGCCCACACAATCAACCTGATTGTAAGAGATGCTCTGAAGGTGATGAAGCCCACTGTGGACAAAGTGAAAGCACCTGTGGAATACTTCCACAGGAGCACCGTAGGTTCTGAAAAACTAAATGCCTGAGCTGAGGCCTAAAGAAGACTGCACTACAAGTTGGAATTCAACATTTTATATGTTGAAGCGGTTTCTTGAGTCAAAGGATGCCATCATCTCTACCCTGGCCATTGTCAATGCACCTGTTGATGCTCCGACCCAAGAGGAATGGGAGGTGGTGGAGGAGGTCCTGGAACCCTTTGAGCAGGTCACTGTGGAGATCAGTGGAGAGAGGAACAGTAAGCAGTTATTATTACATCATTATTTAATCCAGTATTATATATGTATATGAGCAGTAGATGAGAATGTAGTATCAGTAGACAAAACATGAACCTGAACTAAGAAGTTACTGTTCTCTCTTTTCAGCTATGTGAGTATCAGCCAGCCGCCAGAGAGAAGCAAATGTAACCACAGGACATGTGACAGAGTTGATGGACACCCTATGTTCATCAATGGACAGAAAGTTCCACAGAATGGAATATAATCACGTGCTATCAGAAACCGCTGCACTTGACCCCAGGTTTAAGAAGTTAGCCTTCAGTGATGCCAAAGCAATTGATGAGGCTCTTCAAAGAATAACCTCAGCAGCATTTTTTTTAACCTTTATTTTACTAGGCAAGTCAGTTAAGAACAAATTCTTATTTTCAATGACGGCCTAGGAACAGTGGGTTAACTGCCTTGTTCAGGGGCAGAACTACAGATGTTTACCTTGTCAGCTCGGGGATTCGATCTTGCAACCTTTCGGTTACAAGTCCAACGCTCTAACTACTAGGCTACCCTGCCACCCCAGCTTTTATATCAAATAGTTCTTCCCGGTTGTATGTAATAAGACTTAAGATTTCCTGGGGTAACAATGTAAGAAATAATACATAAACAAAATACTGCATAGTTTCCTAAGAACTCGAAGTGAGGTGACCATCTCTGTCGGTGGTCTGATGGTGAAGTAAACATACTTGTTATTCATATCCCTCTAAATTACAGTGAGGGGAAAAAAGTATTTGATCCCCTGCTGATTTTGTACGTTTGCCCACTGACAAAGAAATTATCAGTTTTAATGGTAGGTTTATTTGAACAGTGAGAGACAGAATAACAACACAAAAATCCAGAAAAACGCATGTTATAAATTGATTTGCATTTTATTGAGGGAAATAAATATTTGACCCTTTCTCAATCAGAAGGATTTCTGGCTCCCAGGTGACTTTTATACAGGTAACGAGCTGAGATTAGGAGCACACTCTTAAAGGGAGTGCTCCTAATCTCAGTTTGTTACCTGTATAAAAGACACCTGTCCACAGAAGCAATCAATCAATCAGATTCCAAACTCTCCACCATGGCCAAGACCAAAGAGCTCTCCAAGGATGTCAGGGACAAGATTGTAGACCTACACAAGGCTGGAATGGGCTACAAGACCATCGCCAAGCAGCTTGGTGAGAAGGTGACAACAGTTGGTGCGATTATTCGCAAATGGAAGAAACACAAAAGAACTGTCAGTCTCCCTCGGCCTGGGGCTCCATGCAAGATCTCACCTCGTGGAGTTGCAATGATCATGAGAACGGTGAGTAATCAGCCCAGAACTACACCGTGAAGAGAACGCGTTCAAATTACACTTTCTCCAAACAAATCCCCCCAAAATTAAGTATCCTTTTATGTATATTTACTGTAATATTTCAACCAGACGATAACGTGAACGATAGGAAAGGAAAATAAAGTGGGGTGCGCTCACAATCTCGCGCCCGTGAAACGCTGTTGACAAATGTTGTCCCTTCACTACTTCCTCTTCCTATCTGTTCTGCTTAGTGCTAGAGCCTCCAGACACTGTATAAAGACTGTTGACATCTAGTGGAAGCCATAGGTACTGCAGTCTCAGTCCTGGATAACATAGAAATCAATAGGCAGCCTGGACAAAAAGGTCATATACAAAAAACTGCAATTCCGGATGGATTTTCCTCTGGTTTTCGCCTGCTATATCCGTTCTGTTATACTCACATACATTATTTTAACACTTTTAGAAACTTCAGAGTGTTTCCTTTCCAATAGTACTAATTATGTGCATATCCTATTTTCCAGGCCTGAGTGGCAGGCATTTTACTTTGGGCACGCCAGACTCTCCAAAACCGTCACCTCTGCTGCCGCTCCCTAAGAAGTTAATAACATCACCATGCTCAAAGGGATACTTAGCGTCTGCTTTTATTTTACACATCTACCAATCGGTGGCATGTTGCGAGGCATTGAAGTACCTTGCTTGTCTCATTGTTTGAATCTGTGCTTAAAATTCACTACTCGATTTGAGGGACCTTACAGATAATTGTATGTGTGGGGTACAGAGATGGGGTAGCCATAACATTTTTTTTGTTAACAACTATTATTGAAAACTGAGTCCATGCAACTTATTATGTGATTTGTTATGCACATTTGTACTCTTGAAAGTATTTAGGCTTGCCATAACAAAGGGGTCGAATACTTGACTCAAGACATTTAAGCTTTAAATGTTTTATTAATTTAAAATATGTTCTACAAACAAAATTCTACTTTGACATTATGGGGTGGGTGTGTGTGTAGATTAGTGACCCAAAATCTAAATTTTTGTCAATTTTAAATTCAGATGTAACACCACAAAAAAACTAAATGGGTGTGAATAGTTTCTGAAGGCACTGTACAAAATGTTAATGAATGATTGAGGCTGTTTGGACATAAATACTGTAAATTTACCAAAGAAAGGTCTGTTAATTGCTCACTTGAATAAATGCAGTTTAAGGAACAAAATTCATGAAATGTGCAGTCAAACAATATTCATGTATTGGCAATATCAGAGACTCACTTGGACTCTTCTTTTGAGGATGCTGAGATCTCTATACATGGATCCAATTTGTTCAGGAGGGACAGAAATAGATATGGGGGTGGAGTTGCAGTTTACATCCAGAATCATATTCCAGTAAAACAACGTAAGGACTTAATGTTGAATGGATTAGAGGCGCTATGGGTACAGGTGCATTTACCACATTTGAAACCTATACTAGTTGGTTGCTGCTATAGGCCACCGAGTGCTGATGTGACATATCTTGATGTAATTTGAGAAATGTTGGATAAGGTATCTGATGAAAATAGTGAAATATATTTTTTGGGAGATATGAATATCGATTTTTTTGAATACAAACTTTCCAAAGAGAAGGAAAGTTATTTCTGTTGCCAATGTATGTAACCTAACCCAAGTTATGACAGAACGTTCACTAATAGGTCTGGTATTACATCATCAACTTGTATCGATCCTATTTTTACTAACATGGCTGAACATTGTTCTAAAGCTGTATCAGTGGCACTAGGTTACAGTGATCATAACTTGGTTGCACTCACTAGGAAAACTAAAATACCAAAGGCTGGCCCTAAAATGATCTACCGCAGGTCCTACAGAGGGTTCAATCAAGACTCATTTGTGGATGAGATTAAGAATGTGCAATGGTTAGAAGTGTGTAGTAAGGATGATCCTGAAATGTCACTAAATTTGTTCATGAAATTATTTATGAGTATTGCTGATGAGCACGCCCCTTTAAGAAAATGCACTGTGAGGTCAAATGGTGCCCCATGGATTGATGATGAGCTGAGACATTTAATGATTCAACGTAATGATGCCAAAAAAGTAGCAGATAAATCTGGTACTTTGTTTGATAAGCAACGTTATTGTAAATTAAGAAATCTTGTGACCAAGCTAAACAAAGGAAGAAGAGATTCTATCAGCACAAAATTGATGAAGTAAAGGGGGATGGGAAAAAGCTGCGGAGAATGCTGAACACTTATGGGTAGGAATTCAAACATGTCTGCCTCTTGTTGAATCAGAGGGTATATTTATTACAAAACCACATGACATCGCAAATTACTTTAATGAATATTTTACAGGAAAAGTGGACAAGTTGAGGAATGCTATGATTCCAACTGATGGCTCCATGTCGTATACCCTTATAAAAGATTGCATCATGAAGGAGAGGCAATGCAGTTTCAAATTTCATCAAGTAGAAAGGGAAGAGGTAGAAAGGATGCTGTTGTCTCTGTCGGATGACAAGTCACCTGGTACAGATAATCTAGACGCCAAATTGCTTAGAGTTACAGCCAACCAAATATCTACACCAATCTCTCATATTTTTAATAAGTGCTTGATGTATGGGGTGTGCCCAGAAGTCTGGAAAGAGTCAAAAGTTATTCCACTATCTAAGGATAATAAATCTGCATTCACTGGTCCTAATAGTCGTCCTATAAACTTGCTGCCTGTGTTAAGAAAATTATTGGAAAAAATTATCTGTTCAAATCAAGGATTATTTCTCATGTAATGGTCTGATAACGGGTTTCCAGCATGCATACAAAGAAGGGCATTCTACGAGTACGGCCTTAGCACAGATGATTGGTTAAAGAGTATGGATGACAGGAAGTTAGTTGGTGCAGTGTTGCTGGATTTCAGTGCTGCTTTTGATGTAATTGATGTAACTGTTACTAGGAAAACACAAATGTTATGGTTTTAAGGATGCAGCTCTATCCTGGATGGAAAGCTATCTATCCAGGAGAAGGCAAAAAGTGTTCTATAATGGTAGCTTTTCAAATAGTAAAGATATACATTGTGGTGTTCCTCAAGGAAGCTGCCTAGGCCCACTGCTTTACTCTACCTTTACTAATGATTTACCTTCAGTAATGAACAAAGCAAGAGTGGTCATGTATGCTGATGACTCTACAATATATAGTGCAGCATCAGAATGTAATGAGTTAACAGATGTACTGAGCAGTGAACTAAGAATGGTGTCTGAGTGGGTTGATATGAACAAATTAAAACTAAGTGTATTGTATTTGGTTCAAGATATATGCTTGTTGATGACCCCCAATTGAATTTGTCGATTAATAGAATACATGTAGAGCAAGTAAAAAAAAAAACTAAACTACTAGGCATCATGTTGGACGTTTTATCATGGTCAGAACACATAGATACTATTGTTATTAAGATGGGTAAGGGAATTGCTGTTACAAGAAAATGTTCAGAGTATGTAACATCTAGCACTCTGAATCAGGTGATTCAATCCCTGGTCCTATCAAACTTAGAGTACTGTCCAGCTATATGGTCATCTGCAACAAAGAAAAATATAAAAAAGCTCCAAATGGCTCAAAACAGGGCTGCCAGATTATCTCTTCATTGCTCTATTCGAATGAATATTATTAAAATGCATCAGAATCTTTCATGGCTTCATGTTAAAAACAAATAACTATCTAGTCTTTTGATTTTCTTTAGGAATGTTATATTTTTCAAAAAACCACAGTACCTTTCAGTCCAATTAGTACATACTAGCAACACGCATAACCACCAAACCAGACAGGCAAGTTCAGGGCAGCTAAAACAACTCGAGCCAAGGACAAATCTCCTTAAATCTACGGTTTTATATAGAGCTATAGCTGAATGGAACTTTTTACCAATCCATATTTCTCAGGCAAAAAGTAAATCCACCTTCAAGAAAAAAATAAAAGAACATCTAATGTGATAGACCATATGACTGGACAGGAAATAGAAAGTAACAACTGAATGTTAAATGTGTTTCCTGTCAGGTATTTTAATTCTGTATTGTCTACTTCTTGAATGTTTGTGAAGTCTTGATTGTGGTTGTTTGTAATGTCTTGTTAGTTGGTGCTGTACCCCAGGAAGATTAGCTAGTGTTATGGCGTTAGCTAATGGGGATCCTAATAAAAAATTACCAAAAATTACAAGCTGCTTCCTGCAGAGGGGCACTCTGTGACTCACTACTGACATTTCTATATGTATGGAAGCACATGCA
Source organism: Brachymystax lenok tsinlingensis (assembly GCA_030435695.1). Taxonomy (NCBI): domain Eukaryota; kingdom Metazoa; phylum Chordata; class Actinopteri; order Salmoniformes; family Salmonidae; genus Brachymystax; species Brachymystax lenok. Next base: position 36,205,751 of record CM059786.1, on the reverse strand, counting down.
AACTGATTCAGAGTTATCTGACTGAAAGTGGTATTTTCTTTGTCCTTTTAGTTTGGGTGATTTCCATGCTAGCATAGCCAGAACATATTTTTGGCATCTCTGATTGTGTTGACAACACAAACTTATTTGGGAAGAAGGATTTTTGACATGGTTTTTACATTTTTATCGCAAACAATTTGAGAAAATCATGATGGCCATTTTAGGCCCGTTTTAGACCTATACATGCCTTCTGTAACACCCTATGATCTGTGAACCATACAGGATACAGACAGCATCTTGGTTCATAATACTCCTTATAGTGTGCTCTTTAATATGGAGAATGTCTAGATTCTGAAAGGTTTTCATATTAATATCTCAAGTACTCTTTTTTGGTTTTGCTTATTTTTAGACATTGGTTGTAACAATATACTCTTCAAACATCACATTTCCAGAGTGGTGCTCTCTGGTACTTTTAATGATTTGACACATTTTATACATTGAAATCGACATAGATCACTAACCAATCACAGCCCTGCTTTAGGATTGCAAATTTGATGTACTTTAGAGTATATTGTTCCAAACAATGTATTAAAATGAACAAATTCAAAAAGGGTACTTTTGAGAGATTCATATAAATGTGAACATTTGTGTTTCAGAATCTAGATATACTCCATATGTTAGAGCACACTGTAAGGAGTATAATGGCACCAAGATGCTGTTTATCATGGATGGTTCATAGATCGTATAGTCTTGCAGGTTGCATGTATAGGTCTACAAAGCGCATAAAATGGCCACTTTCATCATGTTTTTTAAATAAATGGTTTGTGATACAAATAATGTCAAACATTCTTGCAATGAAATGTCTATTTGAGAATGTGTGGGCTACGCTGGCATGGAGTTTCAGCACAGATGCTTTAGTCAGCCCCGTCATTGGCAGAGTTGATAGATTCCATAGAGGGTTTTAAAACAAGACATTAAATCGAGGAGCAAAACAGGAAAAAAGTGGAGAACAAGAGGCAGAACCTCTGGTCCCTATTTTTATGTCAAAAAGATGTCTACCATAATCACAGCATTTGTGGTTTACTAGGTAGGCCTAATTTGACGCTACCCTAACTTATTTGGTATGGTCTGTGATAACCTTTATTCTTAGGAATCCGGCAGACGACTAACTGGCATTTGGGAAAGGTCACATCCACAGCAACAGAGAGATTGATCCATGTTTTGATTACAGCAATTTGGAACAGTCCTTTCGTGTCAGCAGTTTCATTTGGGGATTCCTCAGGAAACCAGGACAAAAGATCAGGGTATTCCATTAAGTTAGATGATGCAGTTATAGGCTACAGGCCAGTTAGAATGACCATTGCTTTCTACAACCAGAGAAAGGACCATCAAATAAAAATGCTTAGAATCGTAGAATTACATTAATTCTAATTCTATGGAAGGGGATGTGTTGGGGATAATGGGATCAATCAGAACTGTTTAGTCAAAGTAATAATACATGTTATTAGACTTCAGCATGGTAACAGCTAGTGATTGTGTAAACAAATCAGCATTGTTATTACATAGTAATAGATCTTATTACAAGCCTATCTGACAGCATTATAAAGTCCATGCTGCTGTTTTGGATGTCCTAATTTGATCAATGAAAAATGGATCTGTGTGCTGTAATTCCCAACCGTTGGCTTGTTTCGTGGCGTTCAATAGCAGCATAGCACAATCAATCCTAACTGAGCCCTGTAATTTGGTGCCTGTCTACTCTCCAAATGGCACCCTATTCACTATATAGTGCACTACTTTTGATCAGAGCCCTATGGGCCATGGTCAAAATTAGTGCACTATAAAGGGAATAGGAATCCATTTGGAATGCGGGCATTCTGTTCTGCAGCCATTGGTCAGTTCGCATGGCCAGTCATTGGCTGTTGGAGGGAATACGATTAAATACCCTTGTAAATGACCTAACTACTGCCCAGCGTCTGGAATAGACAATGTGTCTTAGAGAAAATGACGAGCATTAAAGAGGCTATTAAATATAGCTGTAATCTCGGTCCAAATAATACGACCGCAGCAGTTCCACTTTCTCACAGTTCACGTCATCTGTGTAGAAATACTTTTGTTTAGGTGTTTATCATTCTTTTGACAAAGACAAGACTGAGAACTAAGAGTTCATTTAAATATAGCCCGTGCAGTTCGTTTTAGCTGAAATTCACAATAAAGCGACCTTGTTGATGAAGTTTAACTGATTTCATTCCATCTACTCCATTCAAACCTTTGGTTCTCTACATGCAGGCAGGCATGGTAGAGAACCTGGTGTTGTGTTGGGGTTTTGTGAGGACTTAACAATGTACATAATGAGATTTCTCAGATTTAATTGACATGGAAATATTTGCTGTTTGTCATTCCAATGTGAGGCTGCATATGGGAAGTTGTTTGTCCCACCAGACCTCACATATTCTCATTTTCTCTGTCACAACAATGGGGCACACTATCCCAGAACCCCTCTCTGCTGCCCTGGACTGGTACTCTGGCACATTCCTAGAACAGAATGGCTAACAACAGTTCTACCATAGAATTGGAATGAGTTCTATAAATTCTAAAGCCTTCCTCCAGAAGGCTAGGACTGTTTTGGCCTTTAGGCTTTTGGGGACAAACAGAACCAGCAGGCTCTTTTTAGACTGTTTGGCCCAAGATAGTCTGGCTGAATAGGCCCTCACAAACACACAGCGCTATAGAAACCGACAGACAGATGTCTTTGTCACAAAAGAAATACAGGATTAAATTGTCTTTTTTTTGTCTTGTTTAAATGCATGTGTTTCTTAAAACAGGTGTTGGCTACTGTGCTATATGTGAGAGCCTTTGCCGCAATGGGGATATCCATTATCAGATACAAATGTAAAGAGTTGTGCATGTTTAAATGAAGACGCATCTGACCAAATGTAAACTTGCTTCCATAACTTCTCATGGGAATCTCATAGAACTTGCACCTCTGTCAAGTTGTGTCAAAACAGTTCTGTCCACTACTTCTAACACAAGTTTGGCTTGGACTGACAATGGAGTGTCTGTGTCCAACTCTGCTCTCACACTCTCATGTCTCTCAGGCCAGACCTGGCTGAACTCGAACTCACAGAACTGCTTAGTCTAAATAAACACTACTGTATAACTGCCAATTCACTCAGTAGTTCTGTCTCTAACTAAACTGAGCTAGTAGGTAGGGCCGGGATGATGCCAGTATTGCCATACTCGTTAGTATCGTGGTAAGGTTTCAAAACACGAAGCGGATTTAACTACTTTAGGAAAAAAGCCATAATGTCTTAAACAAGCATATTGTGTAAATGGCGCCGGAAGAAATGGCAGCAGTTTTACGGGCGCCCAACCAATTGTGCTATTATGTGGGGGTTTTTCTCGTTATACTTTTTTTGTACATAATGTTTCTGCAACCGTATCTTACGGCAAAAAAATTGCTTTTGGATATCAGGACAGCGATCACTCACCTCGTATTAGACAAAGATTTTTGCAGGTAACCTAGTGGTTAGAGCATTGGACTTGTAACCGAAAGGTTGCAAAATCGAATCCCCCAGCTGACAAGGTAAACATCTGTCGTTCTGCCCCTGAACAAGGCAGTTAACCCACTGTTCCTAGGCAGTCATTGAAAATAAGAATTTGTTCTTAACTGACTTGCCTAGTAAAATAAAGGTAAAAAAACGTTTTAAAAAAAAAAGACTCACAGGACATTCTCCAAACACCCGACAGGGCTATCTTCCCCGTTATTGGCAAGGGAAAGAGACGCAGGTACAGAGGACACAGAGCTGGATGCCTCGTGAGGACGCTCAGAAGGCGAGTGGGAAAGCTGCCGTTACCGTCAATATTACTAGCCAACGTGCAATCATTGGACAATAAATTAGACTAGGTACGATCACGAATATCCTACCAACGGGACATCAAAAACTAATATCCTATGTTTCACGGAATCGTGGCTGAATGACGACATGGATATTCAGCTAGTGGGATATACGCTGCACCGGCAAGATAGAACAGCACACTACGGTAAGACGAAGGGGGGGCGGTCTGTGCATATTTGCGGTCTGTGCAAGATTTTGCTCGCCTGAAGTAGAGTATATTGTGATAAATTGCAGGCCACACTACTTGCCTAAAGAGTTCTCAGCTATACTTTCGTGGCTGTTTATTTACCACCACAGACAGATGCTGGCACTAAAACCGCACTCAGTCAGCTGTATAAGGAAATAAGAAAACAGGAAACCACTCACCCAGATGCGGCACCCCTAGTGGCCGGAGACTTTAATGCAGGGATACTTAAATCAGTTCTACCAAATTTCTATCAACATGTTAAATGTGCAACCAGAGGGAGAAAAACTCTAGGTCACCTGTACTCCACACACAGAGACGCGTACAAAGCTCTCACTCGCCCTCCATTTGGTAAATCCGACCACAACTCTATCCTGATTCCTGCTTACAAGCAAAAATTAAAGCAGGAAGCACAAGTGACTCGGTCTATAAAAAATGTGGTCAGATGAAGCAGATGCTAAACTAAAGGACTATTTTGCTATCACAGACTGGAACATGTTCCGGGATTCCTCCGATGGCATTGAGGAGTACACCACATCAGTCACTGGCTTTATCAATAAGTGCATCGAAGACATCGTCCCCACAGTGACTGTACGTACGTACATACCCCAACCAGAAGCCATGGATTACAGGCAACATTCGCATTGAGCTAAAGGGTAGAGCTGCCGCTTTCAAGGTGCGGGACTCTAACCCGGAAGCTTACAAGAAATCCTGCTATGCCCTGTGACGAACCATCAAACAGGCAAAGCGTCAATACAGGGCTAAGATTGAATCATACTACACCGGCTCCGACGCTCGTCTTATGTGGCAGGCTTGCAAACTACAAAGGGAAGCACAGCCGCGAGCTGCCCAGTGACACGAGCCTACCAGACGAGCTAAATCACTTCTATGCTCGCTTCGAGGCAAGCAACACTGAGGCATGCATGAGAGCACCAGCTGTTCCGAACGACAGTGTGATCACTCTCTCCGTAGCCGACGTGAGCAAGACCTTTAAACAGGTCAACATACCCAAGGCTGCGGGGCCAGACGGATTACCAGGACGTGTTCTCCAGGCATGTGCTGACCAACTGGCAGGTGTCTTCACTGACATTTTCAACATGTCCCTGATTGAGTTTGTAATACAAACATGTTTCAAGCAGACCACCATAGTCCCTGTGCCCAATAACACAAAGGCAACCTGCCTAAATGACTACAGACCCGAAGCACTCACGTCCGTAGCCATGAAGTTCTTTAAAAGGCTGGTAATGGCTCACATCAACACCATTATCCAAGAAACCCTAGACCCCCTCCAATTTGCATACTGCCCAAACAGATCCACAGATGATGCAATCTCTATTGCACCCAACACTGCCCTTTCTCACCTGGACAAAAGGAACACTTATGTGAGAATGCTATTCATTGACTACAGCTCAGTGTTCAACACCATAGTACCCTCAAAGCTCATCACTAAGCTAAGGATCCTGGGACTGAACACCTCCCTCTGCAACTGGATCCTGGACTTCCTGACGGGCCGCCCCCCAGGTGGTAAGGGTAGGTAGCAACACATCTGCCACTCTAATCCTCAACACTGGAGCCCCCCAGGGGTGCGTGCTCAGTCCCCTCCTGTCCTCCCTGTTCACCCACAACTGCATGGCCAGACACGACTCCAACACCATCATTAAGTTTGCAGACAACACAGCAGTGGTAGGCCTGATCACCGACAACAACAAGACAGCCTATAGGGAGGAGGTCAGAGACCTGGCCGGGTGGTGCCAGAATAACAACCTATCCCTCAATGTAACCAAGACTAAGGAGATGATTGTGGACTACAGGAAAAAGGAGGACCGAGCATGCCCACATTCTCATTGACGGGGCTGTAGTGGAGCAGGTTGAGAGCTTCAAGTTCCTTGGTATCCACATTACCAACAAACTAGAATGGTCCAAACACACCAAGACAGTCGTGAAGAGGGCACGACAAAGCCTATTCCCCCTCAGGAAACTAAAGATTTGGCATGGGTCCTGAGATCCTCAAAAGGTTCTACAGCTGCAACATCGAGAGCATCCTGACAGGTTGCATCACTGCCTTGTACGGCAATTGCACTACCACTACAGAGGGTAGTGCGTACGGCCCAGTACATCACTGGGGCTAAGCTGCCTGCCATCCAGGACCTCTACACCAAGCGGTGCCCAAAAAATTGTCAAAGACCCCAGCCACCCCAGTCATAGACTGTTCTCTCTACTACCGCATGGCAAGTGGTACCGGAGTGCCAAGTCTAGGACAAAAAGGCTTCTCAACAGTTTTTACCCCCAAGCCACAAGACTCCTGAACAGGTAATCAAATGGCTACCCAGACTATTTGCATTGCGTCTCCCCCTCAACCCCTCTTTTACGCTGCTGCTACTCTGTTTAACATATATGCATAGTCACTTTAACTATACATTCATGTACATATGCACATACTACCTCAATTGGCCCAACCAACCAGTGCTCCCGCACATTGGCTAACTGGGCTATCTGCATTGTGTCCCGCCACCCTCCACCTGCCAACCCCTCTTTACGCTACTGCTACTCTTTGTTCATCATATATGCATAGTCACTTTAACCATATCTACATGTACATACTACCTCAATCAGCCTGACTAACCAGTGTCTGTATGTAGCCTCGCTACTTTTATAGCCTCGCTACTGTATACAGTCTCGCTACTGTTTTTCACTGTCTTTTCACTGAAAGGTCTACACCTGTTGTATTCGGCGCATGTGACAAATAAACTTTGATTTGATTTGTCATCCAGAGTCCCGTGGATTTATTTTCCTAGCTGTAGCACACTGTTTTAAAGACAGCAGGTTTTTGCCGTGAAAAAATGGTGATACTGCTGTCGTCCTTGCCCTACTAGTAGTCCTATAGCCTGCCAGACATAATGTAGCCTACCTCTGTACCTCCCTACTGGCAGGCCTATAGCTTGCCAGACATTTATAATGTAGCCTACCTCTGTACCTGACTACAAGCAGGCCTATAGCCTGCCAGACATTTATAATGTAGCCTACCTTTGAACCTCCCTACTAGCAGGCCTATAGCCTGCCAGACATTTATAATTGTAGCCTACCTCTGTACCTCGCTACTAGCAGGCCTATAGCCTGCCAGACATTTATAATGTAGCCTACCTTTGAACCTCCCTACTAGCAGGCCTATAGCCTGCCAGACATTTATAATTGTAGCCTACCTCTGTACCTCGCTACTAGCAGGCCTATAGCCTGCCAGACATTTATAATTGTAGTCTACCTCTGTTGATTGTCTGAAGTGTTTTAGTGACGGAAGGACCAATAGCTGAATAGCGGCCTTTAGACTTTCTGCCAGACCAACCAATGCGCCTGCTCTGATCGAACTGCTCGCAACAGGAAGCCATTCCTGTGTTTCTCATGTTGCACTACATGTACATAACATGTAACCATGGCAACACAGACAGTATCTGTCCTGCGTATAGCCAGAAGGCTACCTCCCATCACAGTGCATTAGTCAGTCTGTATACAAGTCATACCTGGCCTTGTGCTTTTATGGTTTTGGGCATGTTTTTGATGATTATTCGTCATGCCACCAATCACATCTTGTTCAGGTACAGGCCCTCCTGCAGGGATAATGCCCCCACCCCCCACATTCATTTCCAGAGGTTTTTGTCAAAGGTGTTTTTTAGTTAAGGTGAATCGATGCATTTCATATGTCACCTATTGGCTTAGTCCCACTAGATTGTATGGTACTGACTGGCTCTCTGGAGGTAGGCTACCAAAGATGTTGTCTGTTACAGTCCCACACGATACACGAACTGCACTATCAACTGAGCAGATGTAGAACAAGGGATTGCAATCACAGAGTAGACAGAGGAATTATATTCACTGCTTAGTAGTGCTGAGCGATTTAGTGCTTTTTGAGGTCGGTCTGGTTAGATTACAAATGCATCATGTAGGTTGAATGCTGTAACAACGCAGAATAAGACAATACAAGTCAATACAATATAGTAGTGACTGCCTATTAATGCTTATTACTTAACCATCATTTATTTGCTTTACTTTAATAAAATATACCAGTTGTGTAGTGGGCAGTAATATTTTATGTGAATATATTCATCACATGCGACTTTTAATAAGACAAAGGTAATTCATTTCATGGGCTAATTGCTTATTCTGACTCCATAAAATAAATAGCAATATGTAAGAACACTATGGTCGAGTTACAGTAATAGAACACTATGGTTGAGTTACAGTAATAGAACACTATGGTTGAGTTACAGTAATAGAACACTATGGTTGAGTTACAGTAATGGAACACTATGGTTGAGTTACAGTAATGGAACACTATGGTTGAGTGACAGTAATGGAACACTATGGTTGAGTTACAGTAATGGAACACTATGGTTGAGTGACAGTAATGGAACACTATGGTTGAGTTACAGTAATAGAACACTATGGTTGAGTTACAGAAATAGAACACTGTGGTTGAGTTACAGTAATAGAACACTATGGTTGAGTTACAGTATTAGAACACTATGGTTGAGTGACAGTAATAGAACACTATGGTTGAGTTACAGTAATAGAACACTATGGTTGAGTTACAGTAATAGAACACTATGGTTGAGTGACAGTATTAGAACACTATGGTTGAGTGACAGTAATAGAACACTATGGTTGAGTGACAGTAATGGAACACTATGGTTGAGTGACAGTAATGGAACACTATGGTTGAGTGACAGTATTAGAACACTATGGTTGAGTGACAGTAATGGAACACTATGGTTGAGTGACAGTATTAGAACACTATGGTTGAGTGACAGTATTAGAACACTATGGTTGAGTGACAGTAATGGAACACTATGGTTGAGTTACAGTAATGGAACACTGGACAAGTAGGCTCGCAATTATGGTAATTATGGTAATTGCAGTTAATTACCATGTTTTTTGCATTAAACTATGAAGAATATTATCCTGTTGGAAACTACAATTGTACTACATCGTACAGCTCGGGCTTTATCTAATTTATCTGTAGAGAAACTGCATTTACCTCACAAAAAAATACAGAACGAAATGGCATTCAAATAATTTTAACCAAAGTCGGTTAATTAGTTGTAAAAAATAAACATTTTGGTTAGTGGCTGAGCACTAGTCATCTATTTAACAACATCAGGCTCTGGGCAAAAGTAGTGCACTATGTAGAAAATAGGTTGCCATTTGGGTCGCAAACTAGGTGCTTGACCCAAAGGAAGCTTAACCACATTTACCAAACGTCACAAGCCTTTTCATACAGCAAAGAATATTAAAACCTCATTCAGCAACACCTGCAGGTAGGAGACCGTTTCCTCCTAAACCCTGGTGATATTTAAAATCTACAACCTGAGTCTACATCTAGAGGCACCCCTAAAACAGCATTCAGAAGAATTCCATCGCCCATTAAAGAGCAACCTCTTAGTGCTATTCTCCTTTCTCAATTCAAATGGCCTCTGAGTGAATAGCAGTAGTCTAGCTTTTCTTCTGCCCAGATGTATATGCGTTGGGGAAGATGGTTCTAAAGGCCTGCTTAGTATTGTTCCACCATGAAGAAACACCCACAGACAGGGAACAGGCTGGAAAGATTAAATACAATTATCATTTGAAAAGTTGTATTTTCTTGGCTCTCTTAAACTGCAAATATATATATTTTACATCGGATGGTACAGAACAAAATAATTTCAATCCCAAATGAAAGAAACAAACAATGTTTGCTTGATAATATCTAAAAACCCACATGCACCTTCAGAAAGTATTCACACCCCTTGACTCTTTCTACATGTTGTTACACAGTGGGATTAAAATATATTTCATTGTCATTTTGGGGGGTCAAATATCAACACAAAATATTCTGTCAAACTGGAAAAAAAATTCTAACATTTGTAAAAAATAAATAAATAATAATAAAAAAAGATTTTCAAGCTGATTTTTAAGTCTCTCAACCTTAACTAGGTGACTCGTGAACATTCAATGTTGTCTTTGTAAGCAAATCCAGTGTATATCCAGTGTTTTAGGTTATTGTCCTGCTGACAGGTGAATTTGTCTCTGTCTGTTGGAGAGCACACTGAATCAGGTTTTCCTCTAGGATTTTGTCTGTGCTTAGCTCTCTTCCATTTTTTCCCCTATTAAAGCTTCCTAGTCCTTGCCGACTAGCATACTCATAATATGATGCAGCCACCACCATGCTTGAAAATTTGGAAAAATTAAGTGGTCCCCAGTGATGTGTTGGATTTGCCCCAAATATAACACTTTGTATTCAGGACATGAAGTTAATTTCTTTCCACATTTTATGCAGTTTTACTTAATTGCCTTATTGCAAACAATACATGTTTTGGAATATTTTTATTCTGTACAGGCTTCCTCCTTTTCACTCTCATTTAGATTAGCATTGTGGAGTAACTACAATCCATCCAGATTTCTCCTATCAGCCTTTAAACTCTGGAACTGTTTTAAAATCCCAATTGGCCTCATGGTGAAATCCCAGAGCGGTTCCCTTCCTCTCTGCAACTGATTTGGGTAGGACGCCTGTGTATGTTGTAGTGACTGGGTGTATTGATACACCATCCAAATTACTTCACTATGCTCAAAGGGATATTGAATGTCTGCTTTTAAGGAGTGTGAATCCTTTCTGTATATACCTTTTTATAGTGTTCAATGCACAGATATAAATCAGTGGCTTTGATTCTTAGTTTTGCATAATGTAAGTACAGTTCTGTTAGTATCTATAAACAAACATGCCCAGTTAGAATATCGTATACATTCCTTGGGCATCGCTGAAGCACCTGTGTAGTAATGCACCATGTAATGTAGCATTAAGCAATATGCACTGACACAATGGCTTGGAAGGACTACCTCTGCTGGTTCTTTGGTTCGTTTTCCTTACTTTATCTCTTGGCATGTGGTCAGGATTCAAACAAACACTGAAAGTCAGTTGCAGTGCAGATGTTTATCAAAGGGGGATTTTAGCTTGAGCCCACAGCCGCTGCAGTAACAGTAAATGTGATCTCCGCATACGTCCTGAGAAATTGTCTTAAAATTGTCTGGGGAAATACAGTTGAAGTCGGAAGTTTACAAACACCTTAGCCAAATACATTTAAACTCAGTTTTTCACATTCCTGACATGTAATCCTAGCAAAAAATTCCCTGTCTAGGTCAGTTAGGATCCCCACTTTATTTTAAGAATTTGAAATGTCAGAATAATAGTAGAGAGAATAATTTATTTCAGCTTTTATTTCTTTCATCACATTCCCAGTGGGTCAGAAGTTTACATACACTCAATTAGTATTTGGTAGCATTGCCTTTAAATTGTTTAACTTGGGTCAAACGTTTCGGGTAGCCTTCCACAAGCTTCCCACAATAAGTTGGGTGAATTTTGGCCCATTCCTCCTGACAGAGCTGGTGTAACTGAGTCGGGTTTGTAGGCCTCCTTGCTCGCACACGCTTTTTCAGTTCTGCCCACACATTTTCTATAGGATCGAGGTCAGGGCTTTGTGATGGCCACTCCAATACCTTGACTTTGTTGTCCTTAAGCCATTTTGCCACAACTTTGGAAGTTTGCTTGGGGTCATTGTCCATTTGGAAGATCCATTTGCGACCAAGCTTTAACTTCCTGACTGATGTCTTGAGATGTTGCTTCAATATATCCACATAATTTTCCGTCCTCATGATGCCATCTATTTTGTGAAGTGCACCAGTCCCTCCTGCACCAAAGTACGTTCATCTCTAGGAGACAGAATGCGTCTTCTTCCTGAGCGGTATGACGGCTGCGTGGTCCCATGGTGTTTATACTTGCTTACTGTTGTTTGTACAGATGAACGTGGCACCTTCAGGCATTTGGAAATTGCTCCCAAGGATGAACCAGACTTGTGGAGGTCTACAATTTTTTTTCTGAGTTCTTGGCTGATTTCTTTAGATTTTCCCATGATGTCAAGCAAAGAGGCACTGAGTTTGAAGGTAGGCCTTGAAATACATCCACAGGTACACTTCCAACTGACTCAAATGATGTCAATTAGCCTATTAGAAGCTTCTAAAGCCATGACATAATTTTCTGGAATTTTCCGAGCTGTTTAAAGGCAGAGTCAACTTAGTGTATGTAAACTTCTGACCCACTGGAATTGTGATACAGTGAGTTATAAGTGAAATTATCTGTCTGTAAACAATTGTTGGAAAAATTACTTTTGTCGTGCTCAAAGTAGATGTCCTAACCCACTTGCCAAAACTATAGTTTGTTAACAAGACATTTGTGGAGTGGTTGATGACTCCAACCTAAGTGTATGTAAACTTCCGACTTCAACTGTATATCGATCTGTGGGCAGGTCATTAATCTGCATTAGATTTGAATCCCAAGCTATGCCTATCATAAACCCTGGACCTGGGTGTTTGGGTCTGCAGTACAGTGAGCTTCCTGCCGGGTCTCTGATGCAGAAGTCCTCCTTAGGAACTTGTTTTAAGGCTTTTTTTGTTGATGTTGTCATAGGGACAGTAACATAACATTCCAAGAGATACAGCAAGGGAAAATAACCAAAGATCCAGCAGAGGTAGTTCTTCCAAGACAATACTTTAAGGAATTTTTTAAATTTATTTTCAGCTCACATAATATCGTTTAAAAGTATGCATTAAGGTGTCTGTAATAGAATAAACATGTAGAAAACGAATGTAGACATTAATACATATTTTACAATGAAAGTATACCAAGATAGCTGCACAGTGGCTTCAAACAGCGCCCCTGTCAGTCATCCGACACCGTAGGTGCAATACATCTTTTAGTTTTATTTGAATTACTGTCCCTGTGAATTAACAGCTATAAGTATACCTACTATATAATAATGTAAAGATACATTTGTACATGCATATTTCTGTCTGACGAGTACACTGGAGGTCAGATTTTTAAGTGAACTACGCATTATAAATATAATTCCTCTGCCTCCTCTTGACTGTAATCCCCTTTCTGCATCTGCTCAGCTGATAGTGTAGTTTGTGTATTGTGAGACTGTACCCGTCTGGCAAACAGACAAGTCTTGATGCAATGTAGGTAATGAGGTGCAACCTTGCCAAGCAGCCTCTGTGTGATGGTGTCTGAGGCCTGCTACAATGACCTTCTGTCTGATGGTGTCTCAGGCCTGCTACAATGACCTCTTCCCCTCTCTTCTCTTTCTCTCTCCTCCTTCCCTCCAGAGATATATTTACTTGGTTTGAGATGGGCCGTTTTAGCAGGGTTAGAGAGTGGATATAGTAGAGTGTTTTCAGTCAGTGGAGCAGAAAGCAGTCTCTAATACAGCTAGGGGCCATACTGCAGATCAAGCACCATTACTGGAATCCAGACTGCACTCATCCGTTTCCAAACATTAGTCTTGTTTTCATTTATTTATACTATGTATATTTCATAAGGTATTGAATTATTGGGGGAGTTGAATCTTGGTGTGTATTTGTTATATACTGAATAAGCAAAATAGAAGCAGATATGTAAGCATCATTGTTTAAGTGGATAGATGAGTCATGAAATATATTTTTTTACATGAGCTGACATGACACTGCAACTCTTCCATCTTATCCAGTAGTCTCTGATAAGGGCAATTCCACGGTATCAGAGTGATGCGGAGACTGATTTTTCACGTTAAAATGTAGGCCTATGTCAAAGCAAAACCAATGATTGCAAAGTTATCCATAACTATACACAAGGACAACTTTTAATAATTTCCCACTGAACCTTTCACAAAAACACATTTACTTGAACAGTGCAGATGTGAAATGTGGTTACAGAATGATTTGTGATTGTGCCTTTATTTATTTCCAAATATTTTATTCTTTACAACCAATACAATACAAATGGCCGGTCTGGTCAGTGGGTGCACCGGTCAGTGGGTGAACCCGCCCTGAGAGGCCGGCCAGGCCTGCCCCCGGCCCAAATAGATTTTCCAAGGGCGGGAAAAACCGGGGCATGGAAGTGAGTGCACCCATAACTACCAGGAGCAGCACACACACCGCTCACAGCATGAAACCAAACCACAAATGGTGAAACACAAATCATGCAATAATTCCATCCCCACCCTCACCCCTGATTGGAGGACCGCAAAAATGTATACTGTACATTTGTGTATATAATTATTCCAAAACTCCTCAATTTCACCCTTCAGACAGCCACAGATCAATCCATCTTTCCAAATAATCCATCTTTCTCGCAATACATCCCTCCATTCTCCCATGTCTCACTAGGGACTTGAACCTCCCCATCTGCAACATTTCTGCCCAAATGTCCCCAAAAATAAACAGTTTATCCAAGAGCACAATGATGTTTTCTTTTAAATGACTGTGGTCCTTCAAGTCCCCCAGCAATACAGTTTACATGTCCAGCCTAACCCTGATATTATGGCATAACAACCATACCTGGACATGACTCCAAAAACAAGCCAGCGATGGAGAGTTCCAAAAGAGATGCTCTATTGATTCTGGTTCTGCAAGACGGTCTGCACCGGTGTAACTGTTGAATATCCCAAATACTGAGCATTTTTTTTTGTAGCTAGAATTTTATATAATAGTTTAAATTGAAAATAACATTTATGCATCAATTGTTTTGTATATCAGTTCATAAACCTGATGCCATGTTATTGGGACATTGCAAATCTGTTTAATTTTATGCTGAATAGTTGTCAACCCTCTTGATCGTAAGTGAAATTGATACGTTTTATGATTTATATTAGTCATTTATGATTTTTATTTGGTGGCAGACACTAATTCATTCCTTTCTCTTAATTAAGTAATTGCCTTTTTCATTTTTGTGGCAGTGCTGCGGTGAGTTGGTTATCATTTTGTATTGAGCATACATCTCCACACACCTGAATGAATTGGTTGTATGACAATATTACCGTCGTTGTTTACAATGTCATTCATAAATGTGAAACCTTATACATTCTCCAAGAAAATGGGTTTATTTATCAGTACATTGGAGTTTAGCCACATTATTTACTGTAATATATATTCTGCCTCTTCTGGAGGATAAAATTGGAATGTATAGCTTCATTTAAATATGATACTTTTTGAACAGGGTTCCATTGTCAATCCACCATAAAATTGATAGTTTTTAATCTGTATAACAGCAAATCGCCCCGTTTTAAACATTTGGATATGCTTCTACTGAAAAAACAGTTTGGATTTAGATTCTGTATAATAGAAGCTTAATGCCTTAATATTTAATAGTTCTAGCCCTCAACTCATATTCATTATATAAATATACCCGTTTAACTTTATCTGGTTTTCCCTTCCAAATAAAATTTAAAAAAATTGCTCACAACATGAAAATGACATTCTCCTGAATAGATATATAAACTGTGATGTCACTAAATATTGAATCAGTGTAATTTTCCCCTAGATGTTCAAGCCCCTGGGAAGATGTTGATTTTAGAATATGATTAACTTCTGAGTCGTCTCTGTATGCATCTTTGTATTCTTCAGATTACCCTCCAAAGGATATTTCTGATTATACTGTTATCGTGTGTGGTGTACTATATCAATGGAAATTGTGAAAGTGGAAATTAAAACTCACACTTGAGTCAATGATAGTGTTTTAGCAGCCAATATGTCAGTTACTGTGTGCTGTTTTCAGTTTGACTTGGACTGAAATAGGTACCGGTGCTCTTTTTGGGTGCCTGTACTGTTTACATTTCAGTTGCGGAAGCTCAAGCAGGAGAAAATGTGAGGTGCCGGTACTCAGCTCTGGTGAGCTCCTGCCCAAGTCAAACACTGGCTGGTATTCTCTGATGATGATGACAGTGTTTTGTAGAAGGCACGTGGGGATGTCATGGAAATGGAAATTCTGAGTGGAGCTAGGCTACCCTATATTTACAGATGTGTTCAGGGGCTAGCACAAAGTATTAGCCTCTAACTACTACTGGTCATATGAAGGCTCTTTTAATAATAGTTTTTCTTCCAAAAAATAACCATATGTAATATATACTCCCCAGTTCAACAACAGATCATCACCGATTCTTCTGAGGTGAATCCCACTTAAATAACTTTATTTCCCCTTTGGCTTGGATTTGCCTAGGAGATTTGTCCACTTTGATTTGTGATGTAGTTTTATTAAATATAACGTTTGTTTTGTATAGTGCCTTTTGTTTGTCAGTTCTGAAAATAGGTCACATTGGGTTTATAGCTAGTACAGTAAATATCACAGGAGGCTGCTGATGGGAGGAAGGCTCATAATAATGTCTGGAATCGACTGAATGGAATGGTATCAAAACACATGGAAACCATACGTTTTGAGTTTGATTACAACTCCATTCAGTCCTTTCCAGCCATTACTATGAACCCGTTTTATGAATATAAAATGAACCAGGAGATCTTTCTTTCTAGTGGCGTTGTGACTCGAACACCATGGAACATAATCTCTGTCTTCTCTGACGCGTTGCCCAAGGCACAGTTTACATTGAGTTTGGAAAGTACGACAGACATGGTAAAGTAATATGGCCTAAACATGAATCGACGGCTCTGTCAAATGCTGTATGGTATAGCTCTAATAACCCTGTTTTGTAATTTGGTGCTTTCGCTGTCATTGTCATTGTAATTAGATTGGGTGCTATTTCACCATAGCCCCTTTCTTGATACACTGCTAAGCAGTCTCCAATCCTTTGTGCATTTTGGGCAAGTAAAAGAGCGCAGCAAGACATGGATACTGTATATGTGTAAATATAGTGCTGGATTTGGCTGTGAGCTAGTGAATGGATAAGAGAGACATGTTGAGTGAAGATGTAATAAAGCCAAGCAGATGCTTCAGAATGTCACTTACTGTATAGGAGATTATCTCTGTGTTGCTAATCCCATCTGTGTGATATGCTGGTACTTTTAGTCTGTTCCACTGCAGGGTATACAGTATGGATTAAATCTCTATACCACTGTGTTAATCTTTGATTCTCTGAACTTTAAACTCTGCACATTGACTGTCCATTTTATTTAACCACTGGCAGTTTACACTGATATTGGTTAAATACAGAGTACTGTATGTTTGCCTGACTTGCCTAGTTAAATAAAGTTGAACAATATCTCAATATCTTCTCCAGCTAGTTCCGTCAGTCCCAATTTGCTGTCAGAGGCCCCCCCACACAGCCATAGTCTCTTGGATAGAGCAGATCTGAAGAGGTCGTTGGGACTAGAGGGTCGTTGGATGAATTTTAAAATGGGCACTCGGTCATAATTGTGTAGCTGGTCTTGCCTACTTGAATGAACTGGAGAGGGTCTGTCAACATGTCTGGAGGTGCTTCCAAGACCAGCTTTCATGCTGTAATAACATCACTCCGACAGCCTCAGGCACCACATGGCCAATTACACAACCTGAAAGCAAAAGGTCAGAGATCCCTTGTGCATAAAATGCATCATATTATTGTGACCTACTTTCACATTATTCCGAAGCTGCGTCTGAAATGGCTTCTTATTCCCTATATAGTGCACTACTTTTGACGAGAGTCCTATGGGCCTTCGTCAAAAGTAGTGCACTATATAGGGAATATGGTACTGTTTTGGACACACCCTTCTGTATTTTAGTCTACACATCCTTCTCCACACAGCTGGAACACTCTGGCGCTTCTTCCATGTTTTGAATTTACCATGACAAGTCGTATGACACTTGCTGGATACAGTAGTGTAGATCCATGTGTAATGAACTGGAAGCTGAGTCTAGGCAGTAGGCTGCGCCTTACAATGCGTGTGTTCATCTATTGGGTCCATTCTGACATGTGTACTAAACAATATGTAGGCTATTCATAGTTGCAAAATTAAATTGAAATACTGGGATGCATTTTCTTTTTAGCCCTATTGTTTGTTTTGTGATGGACTGTAAATCTTATGTTTTATACAATGCAAACCATGCATAACGTTATCACTTAAAGAAAGGGAAAACACTTTTCATAAACTGAGTTTCTTGTGCTATTTTGTTTGCGTTCCCACAATTTCACCAAGATTCTTGTCGCTATGTTCATCATGGGTGCTATGGGATTGTATTTGTGGGTGTGTAGCGGTTACTTCAATGCTTTTGGCATCATTATAGATTGTTAATCTGAAACCTACGTTTATTTAATGTATGGCACACAATCCCCCAAAATCCCCCCAAAATAAAATGATATATGCGCTGCTGCTAAACTTGTATAGGGGAAACACCTAGTACATGTTCTGTTTACATGGTGTATAACAGTGTAAATCCTCAGACAGACTGACATTACGTACCATTGGTGAACAGCTGTTCTGTTAGCTCACTGAATACCATCCAATCCATCCCCACTACAACATACATCCATAGTTTTATAAACAATTTTATGAATTTTTTAAAATCCCATCCCCACAACAACAGAGCCCTTCTGTTAACCCATCACATCCCCACAACACCACAGAGTCATTCTGTTAACCCATCACATCCCCACAACAACAGTCATTCTGTTAACCCATCACATCCCCACAACACCAGAGAGTCATTCTGTTAACTCATCACATCCCCACAACACCACAGAGCCATTCTGTTAACCCATCATATCCCCACAACAACAGAGCCATTCTGTTAACCCATCACATCCCCACAACACCATAGAGCCATTCTGTTAACCCATCATATCCCCACAACAACAGAGCCATTCTGTTAACCCATCACATCCCCACAACACCACAGAGCCATTCTGTTAACCCATCACATCCCCACAACACCACAGAGCCATTCTGTTAACCCATCACATTCCCACAACACCACAGAGCCATTCTGTTAACCCATCACATCCCCACAACACCACAGAGCCATTCTGTTAACCCATCACATCCCCACAACACCACAGAGCCATTCTGTTAAGTCATCACATCCCCACAACACCACAGAGCCATTTTGTTAACCCATCACATCCCCACAACACCACAGAGCCATTCTGTTAAGTCATCACATCCCCACAACACCACAGAGCCATGCTGTTAACCCATCACATCCCCACAACACCACAGAGCCATTCTGTTAACCCATCACATCCCCACAACACCACAGAGCCATTCTGTTAACCCATCACATCCCCACAACACCACAGAGCCATTCTGTTAACCCATCACATCCCCACAACACCACAGAGCCATTCTGTTAACCCATCACATCCCCACAACACCACAGAGCCATTCTGTTAACCCATCACATCCCCACAACACCACAGAGCCATTCTGTTAACCCATCACAACACCACAGAGCCATTCTGTTAACCCATCACAACACCACAGAGACATTCTGTTAACCCATCATATCACAACAGCTCTTGAGCCATATGAACCCTCAGCACTTAACCTTTGACATTAGGCTCAGTCAAGAGAACAGCCTCGCCTCTCTGCCCAGTATGCTATTTCTGTAGATGGAGAAAGTCAAAAGGAGCAGGTTGATGTTTGTCATGAGTCTTACCCTGGAGGCAGAATTGAGCGGTTTACGCTAGATGGGCCAGCTGCAAAGTCGGAACAGGTTATTGTACACTTTTTGGCCTTAAATTAAGGTTAGGCATTAGGGTTAGCAGTGGTTAGGTTTAACATCTGATGTTATGACTTTGTGGCTGTGCCAGCTAGAGACCACTCCAGAGCTGCCTCCACCACATGAGTCATCTCAATCAAATCAAATTTGATTTGTCATATGCACCGAATACAACTGGTGTAGACCTCACAGTGAAATGCTTACTTACAAGCCCTTAAGCAACAATGCAGTTTAAGAAAATACCTTAAAAAAAAAGTTACGGATAACAAATAATTAAAGAGCAGCAGTAAATAATAACAGGGCTATATACAGGGGGTACCGGTACAGAGTCAATGTGCACTGGCACCGGTGTCGATGTAATTGAGGTAATATATATATGTAGGTAGAGTTATTAAAGTGACTATGCATAGATAATAGCAGAGAGTAGCAGCAGTGTAGAAGGGGGTGGGGGGCAAATGCCAATAGTCTGGGTAACCATTTGATTAGCTGTTCAGGAATCATATGGCTTGGGGGTAGAAGCTGTTTTGAAGCCTCTTGGACCTAGACTTGGCGCTCCGGTACCGCTTGCCATGCGGTAGCATAGAGAACAGTCTATGACTAGGGTGGCTGGGATCTTTGACAATTTTTAGGGCCTTCCTCTGACACCGCCTGGTATAGAGGTCCTGGATGGCAGGAAGCTTGGCCCCAGTGATGTACTGGGCCGTACGCACTACCCTCTGTAGTGCCTTGCGGTCGGAGGCCGAGCAGTTGCCATACCAGGCAGTGATGCAACCAGTCAGGATGCTCTTGATGGTGCAGCTGTAGAACCTTTTGAGGACCCATGCCAAATCCTTTCAGTCTCCTGAGGGGGAATAGGTTTTGTCGTACCCTCTTCATGACTGTCTTGGTGTGCTTGGACAATGTTAGTTTCTTGATGTGGATGCCAAGGAACTTGAAGCTCTCAACCTGCTCCACTACAGCCCTGTCGATGAGAATGGGGGCGTGCTCGGTTCTCCTTTTCCTGTAGTCCACAATCATCTCCTTTGTCTTGATCACGTTAAGGGGGAGGTTGTTGTCCTGGCACCACACGGTCAGGTCTCTGACCTCCTCCCTATAGGCTGCCTCATCGTTGTCGGTGATCAGGCCTACCACTGTTGTCATCTGCAAACTTAAGGGTGGTGTTGGAGTCGTGCCTGGCCGTTCAGTCATGAGTGAACAGGGAGTACAGGAGGGGACTGCGCACGCACCCCTGAGGGGCCCCTGTGTTGAGGATCAGCGTTGCTGATGTGTTGTTACCTACCCTTACCACCTGGGGGCGGCCCATCAGGTAGTCCAGGATCCAGTTGCAGAGGGAGGTGTTTAGTCCCAGAGTCCTTAGCTTAGTCATGAGCTTTGAGGGCACTATGGTGTTGAACGCTGAGCTGTAGTCAATGAATAGCATTCTCACATAGAGAAAGGGCAGTGTGGAGTGCAATAGAGATTGCATCATCTGTGGATCTGTTGGTGCGGTATGCAAATTAGAGTGGGTCTAGGGTTTCTGGGATAATGGTATTTTGAGCCATGACCAGCCTTTCAAAGCATTTCATGGCTACAGACATGAGTGCTACGGGTCGATAGTCATTTAGGCACGTTACCTTAGTGTTCTTGGTCACAGGGACTATGGTGGTCTGCTTGAAACATGCTGGTATTACAGACTCGGACAGGGAGAGGTTGAAAATGTCAGTGAAGGCACTTGCCAGTTGGTCAGCGCATGCTCGGAGTACATGTCCTGGTGATCCGCCTGGCCCAGCGGCCTTGTGAATGTTGATCTGTTTAAAGGTCTTACTCACATCGGTTTCGGAGAGGATGATCACACAGTCATCTGGAACAGCTGATGCTCTCATGCATGTTTCAGTGTTACCTGCCTCGAAGCGAGCATAGAAGTTATTTAGCTCATCTGGTAGGCTTGTGTCACTGGGCAGCTCTTGGCTGTGCTTCCCTTTGTAGTCTAATAGTTTGCACACCCTGCCACAGCCGGTGTAGTACGATTCGATCTTAGTCCTGTATTGACGCTTTGCCTGTTTGATGATTCGTCGGAGGTAAAATGGTAAAATGTGTGGAATTGCATGAAATTTGCTTTAAAACGACAAAATCGGCTGTGTGGCCTCAAACGGTGGCATTGGCAATGCCCACTACCACGCCCCCCCTTTTCCTCTGTTGCTGATAAAAAATCTCAAGGAGAAACACTGGTCATCTTAGAAAACCATCTTATTTGAGGGTCTCTCCGTCTCTTGGCAAGCCATTCAACCTTATCCTTCACTGCTCCCTCTAGCCATCCTGCGCTCTTCCCATTTCGCTTTTGGGATCTCTCCACACTCACTCTGGTGTCCATCTATTGGTCATTCCCCAGATACAAAAGTACAGTACCATAGTTGCATAGGGGGAAAGCTCGGCTCAGTCCCGAGGGAAAGCTCAGCTCAGTCCCAGCACCGGTGGAAAGACTTGGTAATATAGTGGTTATAAACACCCAACATAATGTCTGTTGACAGGAAGTGGAATGGAATGAAGCCTATGGGTGCGTCCTAAATTGTTCTTATCTGACTTGCCTAGTTAATTAAAAATAATTTTCACCAGAACCTTATGGGCCCTGGTCAAAGTAGTGCTCTATAAGTATTAAGGAGTCATTTGGGACGCTGCGTATATTGAGATGTGTGTGTGTGTATGTTACATACATTATATATATATATATATATATATATATATATATATGTGTGTGTATATATATATATATATATATATGTATATATATATATATGTGTGTGTGTGTGTGTGTGTGTGTGTGTGTGTGTATATATATATGTATGTGTATATATATATGTATGTGTATATATATATGTATGTGTATCTATGTATATATATATATGTGTGTGTGTGTGTGTGTGTGTGTGTGCGAATCTATATACAACGAATCTATATACAATGTGTGCAAATGAGGTAAGATAAGGAACGTAAGGCAATAAATAGGCCATGGTGGCGAAGTAATTACAGTATAGCAATTTAATACTGGAATCGTAAATGTGCAGTAGATGAATGTGCAAAGTAAAAATACTGGGGTGCAAAGGAGCAAGATAAATAAATGACTACGGTAGGGGATGAGGTAGTTGGTTGGGCTATGTACAGGTGCAGTGATCTGTGAGCTGCTCTGACAGCTGGTGCTTAAAGCTAGTGAGGGAGATAAGTGTCTCCAGTTTCAGTGATTTTTGTAGTTCGTTCCAGTCATTGGCAGCAGAGAACTGGAAGGAAAGGCGGCCAAAAGAGGAATTGGCTTTGGGGGTGACCAGTGAGATATACCTGCTGGAGCGTGTGCTACGGGTGGGTGCTGCTATGGTTACCAGCGAGCTGAGATAAGGCAGGGCTTTACCTAGCAGGGACTTGTAGATGACCTGGAGCCAGTGGGTCTGGCGACGAGTATGTAGCGAGGGCCAAAGCGGATGGCACTGTGATAGACTGCATCCAGTTTGCTGAGTAGAGTATTGGAAGCTGTTTTGTAGATGACATCGCCGAAGTCGAGGATCGGTAGGATAAATAAAGCTGTCCCGACAGCAGAGGTTTCTTTTCAGCACCATGACGTTAATCCTTTCCACCACTACACCTGGCTGTTAGCGGAGCAGTGAAAAAGTGAATTCAGCCTCATTTACTGCCTTTTAAAAAAACATAGCTAATGTTGCTGATTTGCTTAAACAAATGTGGTTTCTACTGACAATTGATCTACAAACTATGACATAAGGGGATGACAAGCGCATAAGAGGCAATCCATAATTTTGATTAAGACATTAATAAGCGAGCTAGGACAGACGTAGTAGTCAATATAACTATTTGTTCAGCACTTTTGAATTGTACAGCGACAGAATTCAGAACTGTACACCAAGTCAGAGCCGTAGGATAAATACAGGGGGCATACAGTGCCTTCGGAAAGTATTCAGACCCCTTTACTTTTTTCACATTTTGTTACATTACAGCCTTATTACTAATTTATACAAATTTTAACTGAAATCACATTTACATAAGTTTTCAGACCCTTTACTCAGTACTTTGTTGAAGCAACTTTGGAAGTGATTATATCATCGAGTCTTGGGTATGATGCTACAAGCTTGGCACACCTGTATTTGCGACATTTCTCCCATTCTCTGCAGATCCTCTCAAGCTCTGTCAGGTTGGATGGGGAGCGTCACTGCACAGCTATTTTCAGGTCTCTCCAGAGATGTTTTATTGGGTTCAAGTCTGGCCTCTGGCTGGGCCACTCAAGGGCATTCGGAGACTTGTCCCAAAGCCATTCCTGTGGTGTCTTGACTGTGTGCTTAGGGTCGTTGTCCTGTTGGAAGGTGAACCTTCACCCCCGGTTTGAGGTTCTGAGTGCTCTGGAGCAGGTTCTTTCTGTACTTTGCTCTGTTCATCTTTCCCTCGATCCTGACTAATCTCCTAGTCCCTGCCGCTGATAAACATCCCTACAGCATGATGTTGCCATAAACATGCTTCACTGTAGGGATGGTGCTAGGTTTCCTCCAGATGTGACGCTTGGCATTCAGGCCAAAGAGTTCATTCTTGTTCATCAGACCAGAGAATCTTGTTTCTCATGGTCACAGTTCGTATTTTCCCAGCACCTTTTGGCAAACTCCAAGCGGCCTGTCATGTGCATTTTTATTGAGGAGTTGCTTCCGTCTGGCCATTACCATAAAGGCCTGATTGGTGGAGTGCTGCAGAGATGGTTGTCCTTCTGGAAGGTTCTTCCATCTCCATAGAGGACCTCTATAGCTCTGTCAGGCGGCCAGCTCTAGGAAGAGTCTTGGTGGTTACTAACGTCTGCCATTTAAAGAATGATGGAGTCCGATGTGTTCATGGGGACCTGCAATGCTGCAGAATTTTTTTTGGTACCCTTCCCCAGATCTGTGGCGTGACACAATCCTGTCTCAGAGCTCTACGGACAATTTCTTCGACCTCCTGGCTTGGTTTTTGCTCTGACATGCACTGTCAACTGTGGGACCTTATATAGACAGGTGTGTGCCTTTCCAAATCATGTCCAATCAATCGAATTTACCACAGGTGGACTCCAAGTTGTAGAAACATCTCAAGGATGATCAATGGAAACAGGATGAGCTCAATTTCGAGTCTCATAGCAAAGGTTCTGAATGCTTATGTAAATAAAGTATTTCTGTTATTTTTTATTTGCAAAAAATGTCTAAACCTGTTCACTTTGCCGTTAAGGGGTATTGTGTGTAGATTGCTGCAGATCTTTTTTTGTTTCTAATCAATTTTAGAATAAGGCTGTAACGTAATGATAGCTCATACAATATTCCATGATTACATTTCTCTAAAACCGACTATAGGCTACATGTCCACCACCAAGTCAGAACAGTAGGCTAAGTTATGAGGGGGAACAGGACCAAATTATTAGGGTGAGGCACATGGGCTACTAACAGCTTACTACACAACATACACTTAGTATTACTTTCTTAACTACAGTATACATATCTCCCTGGAATATTACATCATTTATGCTGCAGCATACAAGCCATTTTTTGACTAACCTTGTTGTGCTGTGCTCACTTGAACAGGAAGGTGGTGTGGCAGTCCTTCTTGTGAGCAAATTTTGTCATCAAAGTCTGGCCTTCTCTGGATTTATGGTGCTTTCAAGACAACTGGGAACCATGTGGGGGGGGGACAATGTTGAATTATGACGTAAGTGATATTCAGGTCGGAGCTCTAGAAAGAGGCCCAAGTTCCCAACTTGGAATTCTAAGTTGGATGACCGTTCAAAACTTATTTTCCCAGTTGGAGCTCGTCCGAGTTCCCAGTTGTCTTGAACTCACTGAAGTCTCAGATTTCCAAGTTTCCGGTTGTTTGGTTATTGATGAACATCCACATTGAAATGGATTGCTCTCGAACATCAGTGTGAGAGCAGAGATACCTTGAACTGCTGATGTTTGCTGGAGCGTTGTCATCATGCCCAATGATGCCCTCTCTTTTTAGCATTTTGTCATCATGCCCATGTATGAGAGGCTCTGTTTCTCTCGCTATCCCCCTCTTCTTCTCGCTCTCCTTTTAGTGTTGTTGTTTGACATCATGCCCAATGATGCCCATGTATGAGTGACTATCTCGCTGATGAAAGAGACCGGTATAATTGTTGTCTATACCTCAGGTAAGGAAGAGATTCAGAAAAGTTATAGAACATTCTTCTTTCAACAAAATCTATTTACCGTGAATAAAGGGAGAGCCCAAAGGAGCAGAACAGAGAGATGTGATGTCTAATCCGTTGACATTTAGCTGGTAGCTTTTTACAGATTCCTCCGTCTCGCTAGACTCAGCCTAGCAGAAACATTGATTCAAAGGAGAAAAAACTGTTACAGAGTAGACAACAAATCGATTCAAACAGGAGTTTGAGAGATTTCTTCACTGGCTTTGCTACAGTGCCAATGTTCATGCATTCTAGACAGTTGAGCATACTTCTTTCAAAAACCCTCTACAGTATAGATTGCTTGCTTCATGAGATGATCAATCATTTTTGACGGAGATGGCGTGTCAATAGTGATGTCAATATATTTCCTGTAGGTCAATATCTTTGGTCTGGCTTAATATATTGTTAGTATCAGTCAATATATGTAGTCTAGGCTTGTCTATCTCTAGGTCAATATACAGTACCAGTCAAAAGTTTGGACACCTGCAGTACTCATTCCAGAGTTTTGTGTTATTTTTACTATTTTCTACATTGTAGAATAATAGTGAAGACATCAAAACTATGAAATAACACATGGAATCATGTAGTAACCAAAAAAGGGTTAAGCAAATCAAAATATATTTTATATTTGAGATTCTTCAAATAGCCATCCTTTGCCTTGATGACAGCTTTGCACACGCTTGGCATTCTTTCAACCAGCTTCATGAGGTAGTCACCTGGAATGCATTTCAATTAACAGGTGTGCCTTGTTAAAAGTTAATTTGTGGAATTTCTTTCCTTAATGCGTTTGAGCCAATCCGATGTGTTGTGACAAGGTAGGGGTGGTATACAGAAGATAGCCTATTTGGTAAAAGACCAAGTCCATATTATGGCAAGAACAGCTCAAATTAGCAAAGAGAAACGACAGTCCATCATTACTTTAAGACATGAAGGTCAGTCAAGGCTGGAAAATTAAGAACAAGTGCAGTCGCAAAAACCATCAAGCGCTATGATGAAACTGGCTCTCATGAGGACTGCCACGGGAAAGGAAGACCCAGAGTTACCTCTGCTGCAGAGGATACATTTATTAGAGTTCCAGTCTCAGAAATTAAAGCCCAAATAAATGCTTCAGAGTTCAAGTTACGGACACATCTCAACATCAACTGTTCAGAGGAGACTCCGTGAATCAGGCCTTCATGGTCAAATTGCTGCAAAGAAACCACTACTAAAGGACACCAATAAGACGAAGAGACTTGCTTGGGCCAAGAAATACAAGCAATGGACATTAAACTGGTGGAAATTTGTCCTTTGGTCTGATGAGTCCAAATTTGATATTTTTGGTTCCAACCACCGTGTCTTACTGAGTAGCAGAGTAGGTAAAGGGATGATCTCTGCATGTGTGGTTCCCATTGTGAAGCATGGAGGAGGTGTGGGGGTGCTTTGCTGGTGACAGTCTGTGATTAATTTAGAGTTCAAGGCACACTTAACCAGCATGGCTACCACAGCATTCTGCAGCGATACGTCATCCCATCTGGTTTGCGCTTAGTCCCACTATCATTTGTTTTTCAACAGGACAATGACCCAAAACACACCTCCAGGCTGTGTAAGGGCTATTTGACAAAGGAGAGTGATGAAGGGCTGCATCAGATGACCTGGCCCCCACAATCACCCAACCTCAACCCAATTGAAATGGTTTGGGATGAGTTGGACTGCAGAATGAAGGAAAAGCAGCCACCAATTACTCAGCATATGTGGGAACTTCAAGACTCTTGGAAAAGCCTTCCTCGTGAAGCTGGTTGAAAGAATGCCAAGAGTGTGCAAAGCTGTCATCAAGGCAAGAGTGGCTACCTTGAAGAATCTCAAATATAAATATATTTGGATTTGTTTATTGGTTACTATATGATTCCATATGTGTTATTTCATAGTTTTGATGTCTTCATTATTATTCTACAATAATAATATTGAATGAGTGGGTGTCCAAACTTTTGGTACTGAATGTATAGCATAATGTCCTATATATCTCTAGGTCAATATATCTGTGGGCCGCAGTATGTTCAATCCTGGAAAGCAACAGGAACAGTGGCTCTGAATATATGTACATTGGAATAATAGGGCTGTTTCTAGGTATAGGACATAGTAAAGCTCAAGTGCTATCAAGACTAATCTGGGTCTCCCTCTCCCCCTGAAGCAATACCATCACAGCCTGGAGAGGAGCACTTATCGAGTGACACACAAACACACCACCCAAAAGACAACAGAACAATTAAGTTAACACTCAAGGTCAAACGACTCCCCTGTGGAATATAAAGTGTTCGATGGGCATGGTGTGGTGGATGGTAGTGTGTGTGTTTATTACACCGTGGGCCTGCAAAGAGGTACTACTGCAGTGGAGATTTATGTTTGCAGTGGAGGAGATTCTTGCAAATGAATAACATTGTTAAAGTGTGTGTGTTTCTGCGTGCGTGTGTACTACATTCATCTTATCCTGAGGTGATTCTGTGAAGGAACACTATGGTGCAGCACAAGCAAAGCTACCAGCTCTTGCAGTTTTAACCCATAGTATCATAATAAAGTAGAAGAGGCTCAACAACATGTGTTGTGGCTCTTTTACCTAAAGTGGTATGCGGTAGGATAAGTAATCTCTTGTGGTGTTTCAGTATGTCTGGGTTAAGTCATCTGTTTCTGGTTTCAATATGTCTGAGTTAAGTACTCAGGCTATTGTTTGATTGTCAGATAGAGCAGTCTGTATGCTTTCGTGTGGTTAGATGGATGCACTTGGGTGGTTTGGCCATCTATTGCCAGACACTAATTTTCCTGCACTGTTAGTCAGTTATTTTTATTTTTTATTTAACCAGGTAGGCCAGTTGAGAACAAGTTCTCATTTACAACTGCGACCTGGCCAAGATAAAGCAAAGCAGTGCAACAAAAACAACACAGAGTTACACATGGGATAAACAAACGTACAGTCAATATCACAATAGAAAAATATATATATACAGTGTGTGCAAATGTAGTAAGATTATGGAGGTATGGCAATAAATAGGCCATAGTGGCGAAATAATTACAATATAGCATAAACACTTGAGTGATAGATGTGCAGATGATGATGTGCAAGAGGAGATACTGGGGTGCAAAAGAGCAAAACAATAAAATAAAATAACAATATGGGGATGAGGTAGTTGGGTGGGCCATATAAGAGTGATGCTTGATGTTTGTTGGAAAGTTACTATTAATCAAAAAAAAATGTGGGGGGGGGATTCCATGTAGCAGACGCTTTTATCCAAAGTCACTTAGTCAGGGATTGAACCCAATATCCTGGCATTGCAAGCGCCCTGCTCTACCAACTGAGCTACAGAAGATTAGAGAATTCATCTCGGTGTTTACTTTAGGACCGATTCATTTTCTCTGCTGATTTTTTCTGATCCGTCATCACTGAAATCAATATAGCAGGGGGCTCAAAAGAACACTGCTGTGTCCACTGTCCTCAAAAGCAGTCTACAGTTTTGTGATCATTAGGCTGGATGCTGACTCTGCTCTCTGTATCTAGCCTAATTAGTATCTAAGCTGTGTCTCCCATAGGACTCTGTCATCAAGCCTGCCTGGCCAGTGAGTGGCCGACTGATTCAATCCGCTTTTTGTTTTCATTTAATTTCGTAAGACTCTTGTGAAGTATTGTAGTCTATGCTCATTTGAGCAATCCCTCTAGAAAAATGTGTAAAGTGTTGATGAAAGCAGGTTATCACGATCAATTTTATAGCTTGTTCTCCATCTTTTTAAATAAGTGAGCCACCATGTTTTCAGCACGACTGATCAAAGCTAATATTGTTTTGTCTCTCTGCAGCAGACCTATAGTGAGCAATATGTATGGAACATCAAATCGAAATAAAATTGCAGGATCGAATCGCAATGCATATAGAATCGTGAGAATGCAATTACATATCGTATTGGCACCTAAAGTATTGTGATAATATCGTATTGTGAGGTCCCTGGCAATTCCCAGCCCTAGTCTCCATAGGGTTCCCAATTTAGTCTGTCATTTGAGATGTATGGGAGTATAGACTTAACAGAATCTGCTGTTGCCTTGCTGACTTTTGGTCAGTGAGTGAGATATGACTTCCCATAGCTGCTCTACGATACATGTCCTCCATGGGAGCAGTGGAGCACCACTGTGTCCTTGTCTGGCTCATTCACAAGCGTCTAGTATTGAGCTC
Organism: Brachymystax lenok tsinlingensis; assembly: GCA_030435695.1. Lineage (NCBI taxonomy): Eukaryota > Metazoa > Chordata > Actinopteri > Salmoniformes > Salmonidae > Brachymystax > Brachymystax lenok. The sequence continues at coordinate 36,175,831 of CM059786.1, read as the reverse complement.
TACTACACTGGTTAACAAACACTGTAAATTGGTCTTAGAGATGCCCTTTAGTTTGGCCTCAGTAGTTTGTCTAATGAAGAGGAGCATAAGGACCATCTCTGTCTACTCTGTCTTGATCCTCTTATTCTTACCATTGTTTTTATTTCTCATATTTATTAGGACTGTAAACCCACAATCAAACCAGAAATGCATCTTCTCTGTCATGGGCTCTGGTGTCCCAGCCAGTCAGCATATAAACAGGAAGGGTGGGCGGGTGTCCGTAACGATAGCTCAAATAGGGGAAATGCAGGATGTGCAGAATGTTTTATATGAGGAATGAGAGGAAACAGGTGGACAGGTACAGTGTTAACCTGTCCGTCCCTGCAGGATGTGCAGAATGTTTTATATGAGGAATGAGAGGAAACAGGTGGACAGGTACAGTGTTAACCTGTCCGTCCCTGCAGGATGTGCAGAATGTTTTATATGAGGAATGAGAGGAAACAGGTGGACAGGTACAGTGTTAACCTGTCCGTCCCTGCAGGATGTGCAGAATGTTTTATATGAGGAATGAGAGGAAACAGGTGGACAGGTACAGTGTTAACCTGTCCGTCCCTGCAGGATGTGCAGAATGTTTTATATGAGGAATGAGAGGAAACAGGTGGACAGGTACAGTGTTAACCTGTCCGTCCCTGCAGGATGTGCAGAATGTTTTATATGAGGAATGAGAGGAAACAGGTGGACAGGTACAGTGTTAACCTGTCCGTCCCTGCAGGATGTGCAGAATGTTTTATATGAGGAATGAGAGGAAACAGGTGGACAGGTACAGTGTTAACCTGTCCGTCCCTGCAGGATGTGCAGAATGTTTTATATGAGGAATGAGAGGAAACAGGTGGACAGGTACAGTGTTAACCTGTCCGTCCCTGCAGGATGTGCAGAATGTTTTATATGAGGAATGAGAGGAAACAGGTGGACAGGTACAGTGTTAACCTGTCCGTCCCTGCAGGATGAGACACTGCTAATAAATCCTCCACTTCCTCCTTTAATCTCATCTGCTTTAAAGCTACAGACTGTAATTCGTTTTTCAGAAAAACTGCATCCCTGCTGTAAAACTGAGAGATATTGCAGATTGCACCTTTAAGGCTAGGGCCCAGGGATTTCCCTTATCTGCTCCTCTCCTGAATTTGTTTAATTTTACAGGATGGGGCACAGCAAATAAATCCTCTGTTTCCTCTTTTTTAATCTGGTGTGCTTTTTTTAAACTGAGGGGGTTTCTCCCTCTTTGGTCCTGTTTGGTTCAGTTGGTAAGAGAATGGCACTAGCCATTTGAAGGTTGTGGATTTAATTCCCGCAGGGATAATCTACACATACTGAGAATGTGTGCACTGTACTATACGTGACTTTGATCTGAACTCTCTCTGTGACTGAGATGCTTCTAGCCACAATGCTGACACATCTGTGACTGAGTCACAACCTTCATTTAAGGCCATTAGTCTACATTAGTGTTTATTCATGCATCCCATTATTTTGTACTTTACTTAATGTTTTCTTATGTAAAGGACCTATCTTGGTTATTCTTGGAAACAGTTGGGGAGATGCCTGACAGGGATAGAGAAATATTCCGGAGAAAGAGAGAGATCCAGAGATTGGGGGGAAAAGATGAGATGGACGGATGAAAGAAAGGGAAGCAAGAGATAGTGAGTGGGGGTGTTAAGAGACAGGGTAGCACATGAAGACAAACAGGTGATGGAGAATTCAACCAGGACAGAGATACTAACTGGGGCCTATTTGATTTTATTTGCCAGTTTTTTTTAAACACACTCACAGTGAATGTTATAAACGTGCCGGGGATTTCACTCAAAAGTATCTACAGTATTTTCTTTGTGGTCCCTAAATTCCATTGAAGCTGTACAATGGCGCCTGTTACGCACGCCTCTTGGAGGAGGGAACGCAACTCCCTGCTGCTCTAAATTCCCTGCGGAGTGAAAGAGGTATGGGACTGTAGGTGCGAGTAAGGATGACAAAAGCAGTAAGCGGTACCGTTAACAAGGAATTTATTCCGTCACACGGTAATTTTGGGGAAAAGGGGCTGAACGGAACCAAAGCAAAGAAAGTAAAAGTCAAAGCCCCTCTCCTATTTTACCTGCCTACCCACAACTTACCTAACTTAGCACCACCTGGTGCACTAACCAAAATACAGGGGGTGGTCCGTCCAGGTCTTACCTAGTGTGCATAGACAGTAAAATACTACGGGTTATGTATGCCCGCAGGCCTCTTGCCTAAGCACTCCCTAGGTGCCTTCCCCTTCCCCCCTGGGAACAAACACAGAAAAATACCAACAATTTCAAATAATCAATACGGACCTTTTGATAGACACACACCAGTAGGACCGGTTACAAAATACTATCAAAACAACCTGTCTGAGCAACGACTATCAGCTCTATCAGAAACCAATCAACACTCAGGTTTAACCAAACAAACACTTCATCTTTAGCCATAAACCTCAGTCTCCTTCTCTCTCCTTTGTCTTCTCCCTTCTGAGCAACAGAACACTGGCTTATATAGCTGGAGAAGGTGTCTAATGGGATACAGCTGTATCCTGACGAGGGGGGCGGGGTCAGCTCCAATTAGTAAATGGGGAGAATTTCAGGAAGCCATCCTGAAACACACACATACAAGCAAAAACACAACAAAAACTGGGGAACGTAACAGCGCCCTATTCCCTACATAGTTAACTACTTTTTACCTGGGCCCATAGGGCTCTGGTCAAAGTAGTGCAATAATATAGTGAATAGGGTGTCATTGGTGACACACAGGTGTGCTGAGAACTAGAGAGAGGGGCCATTTGAGAGGTTTGTTGCACCAGAGACAAAATGACAAGTTTCAACAGAGCCCTCATCACTAAAAGCGTATTGTCTAAGTAGAGCATTAACTGACTGAAGTAAATGCCATGTGCGCTCAGCACTTTTGGCTGTGCTGTGAAGGAGAAAGAGAGTGTGGAGCTCACAGTGATTGAAAAGGAGCTGTTCTAAGTGTTCTTTTAGTTTTTGTTCTAAGGGTTCTTAACTGTGGTAGTGTTCTGAGTGTTCGTGGGAGTGTTCTGAGTGAAGGTCTGTCTCTGCCCTGTGGGAGATCATTTTTTCAAGTGGCTGAATTTAACAAACTGCTCATGTACTTCAAATGTTCCTCTCTAACCTTTTACCAACTACTCCACCCTCTCTATACTGTCTCTCCACTAATTACACTCGGCTCCACTTGACAACCAAAAGCTCCGACAGACATCACTACAGCGCTGGGAACATTGTCTCCTGTCTGACTTCATTTAGTTCTTCAGTGTACTTACTTTGACTCAAACTCCCCATCTCCTCCTGTCCCTCCTTCCAAGGACATCCTTAGATACATGATCCAATACTGATTCCACTGTGGAGTGGAGCCATTAAAGCAATTAGCCAAGCTAGCAGCATTCTCTTACTTCCATCATAAGAATTGCATGAGAATCCAGAGTGATTTTGAACACTGGTTATAGTTTAGCAATAAATCACAGAGGACAAGGTGTTATGTTTCATACTGTATCTGTATTGGACCTGGTCTGCCACTCTTTGTCAGGTGAGAGTCTGATCGGCTACTATTGTCCTTTTACATTACAGTATGGAGCATTAAACATGTCTGATCCTTCACCCACTAACGGCAGCTCACGGGCCCACTAATAGAGCCTCCTAGGGCAGTTGGGCTCTGCACTCATGCCCATTGAAACCAGCATATTTGGTACGCTTGAAAATAATTCTGAGCACATTGGCAAAGGGGAGAACATCATTCAGAGAAATAAGAGAACAGAATACTGTTGTAGCGATATGAATATGCCCTGTGAATCCCATTGATTCTATCAGTCAATATCTAGCCTTACTCTCTGTGTGGGCGCCTCACACATGGACTGGTTTTAACGCCCTCATAACCACATTTCTCAGCCCTGTCAATTTGTGTTCAGCCACCTGAATGCACAGACGCCACATCAGTCTCCTATGTGTCCAGTTAGTGTTGGTTGAGATTGAGGCTCAAAGAAGGATTCAGTGTGATGCATTCCATTTCATATTTCCATGATCATATCAATTTAAATGTTATTTATGTAGCGCATTTCATAGAGTAAAATGCAGTGCAGACAGTGGTTCACATACGTACATAAATGAGGAACATAATGTTTCCAAACAAGCTGGATAAGATATAACTCAGTGACCAGGTTATGAAAAAATAATCTTAACCTGAATAATGCAGAATGGTTAAACCAAAAGGATTTAAGCAGAAATACTTTGAAAATGTAATAATTAGTCATGAATTATAAATCATATTCCTCTAAGTATGGTGCAGCTTGTATCAAACACACATTTAATGGCTCTAAAATGTAAGTGAAGTTTTGATGAGGAACAGTCAGTCATTCCAACGTTTTGAGGATTTATGAGCAATATCTTGAGTCTGGTATCTAAGAAACTATAAAATAAAACAATTGTACACAGTTGCCATGCACACTGCAATATTTAAGGGAGGTACACATCTTTCAGAGGGGTGGTGTCATGGAGTGCATGTCCGTGACTTATAGACAGTGATACTGAAACAAATGATTGGTTGGAGAAACTCTTTATTGTCTCTATTCAAGGTATAGTCAAGAATCCGGAAGCAAAAGAGAATGTTGGATAGGGTTGCGCATTCCATTTGACATAAGGCGCCAAAGTCAATTGTTTGTTGTGCCAGTTTCTAAAACAATGTAACTTGTTAACCATGTTTCTACCGTGTATAAAGCTGGCCATTTTAAACATACATGCTCTAGCAATTTGAAATATATGATTAGATTAGAATAACGATTAAAGTGTAATCATTTAATTTAACCTACCTGATGCATAATGGCGCAAGTTATTGAAGTGTGTGTTTATGTAAAACTGTTGTTTTATGGTACATGTCCATGGGAAATTACGCATTTATGGTAGAAATGTGTTTTGGGGCTATCATGATGGGACATTCATTGCGGACGGGAGTTCCTGGAAAGAGTATTTAGGTGCTCAGTTGGCCTTTGCCTGGGCAAGAGCAGGCTGGGCAGGTAACAAGTTGGCTAGAGTAGAGTTATACCTGAGTTTGGCTATAGACAGAGTTGTTACCGGAATAGTTTATACTGAGAATATCTTTGATTTATTCAAGTATTTGTCAAAATCTTGTTTGTTATTTTCTGTATTAAGTTTATTGGCCAATTCGTCCTGCACCTGTCTCGTCCAGCACCAGAACATCCTATCTGTCTTCTCACTGTCCAATCCACCACTTCTGCTTCACAGGTGGTTTGTAACAAAACTGGATAGTAATCAGACATTATTTTTACAACCAAGAGGGAGCAAATGTATAATATGTTGTACGTTTAAAGCGCGATAATTGATTAATTGATTGCAGGTGTCATTGAATCTTTATGAATTATTTTTCCCATTTTCCCCCACCCCATTCAGCAGTCTAAAATCTAGCATATTGTTCCATGATTGACGTCTGCCCTGGTCAAACATAGTGCCCAACATAGGGATGAGTGTGTCATGTGGAGACTCAGACGCCATGTGGGTTAATTACCAATGCATGAAGCTTGATGAAATTATTTCAGAATCTCTGAATTGAACATGCTTCAGGGGCCAGGAACAATCGACAGACAGGCTCCTCAACCATAAAGAGGGAAAACGACCCCCTCTCCTGTTCTCATCTCCCTCTCTTGCTCTCTCCATTTGTCTCTTTCATCACTCCCACTTGGTTGCTATCTCTCGCTGTCTGTCTCTCCCCATCTCACTCTATCTCTGTGCTGTTGAATTGTAAAGGGGATCTATTCTTGTCTGGAGATTTTTGGGGGACTTTGTCTGCCTGTTATGAAAGTCCCTGCTAATGGATTTAAGGTCAATGTCCCAATCCCCTGGGCTAGGGCAGTTAGCCTACTGATATAGAGAAATGTTCAGCGTTCGTTCCGCTTATTCCCATCCTCTTTTAAGGTGTCATTCAGATCCTTTTCAACGCGGTTCCGTTTCATCCGTGAATCTTAGAAAGAAATTATATTACATAATAAATGTCTGAGCAGACACCCGCTGCGCGTCGTTCTGATGTGGTCGATTGGTTTAGTTTAGCCTCTTCCACTTCCTTATAGCAACAGTCTCTATGCCGACAACATTACAAGGACTAGCCTACTGGTTTCTTCTGTGTGGTAATGCTGGAGATGGTGGGAGGAAAGATGGAAGGGTGGGAGATAAGGTTATTATAGTAAACTAAATCAAAACGAATCATGAAGAAACTATTTTGTAAACTGAAAATAAAATAATTAACAAACATGTTGATGACGTGGCACCCAACCATTGGTTGATGCATGCAACATCAAAGCAGGGGAACACCACGTTGATGTGGTTAGCTGATACCTAAAATATCTATCCAGGTGTTGTTGCGGACACCTGCCAGATCTTACGTCTGAGTAGAGGAACGCGCCCATTTGAGATGAGTTGGATGCAAGTGATGCAAGACTTTACGCACACACAGTCACACAGAGTGTCTTCATACTGCTACAACATGGTAGCTAATGGGACCAAAACAGCGGGGAAGTGTAGCCTCGCGGTTCAACCCTCCGAAATTGACGAAATTGACCCACTACTACGGTTTACTTCGGGAAATATAAAAACGAAATAGAAATGTTTCCTTGTTGATAAAATTCTAATAGTTTGCATAATTTCAGTTTGTGACAAAACAAGCAGGTATATTGTAGAGAATCATTGTACCATCTAAACTGGTGTGAAATGTATTTTCCATAACCAAAAATATTGTGTTTTCAGCTGTTTTGAAACTATTGTACAAAACCGAAAGTAAAAGATGCAAAAACTAAACTTATGAACGGGAAGCATAAAAATAGCACACACAGAACAGGTCTACCACTTAGACTTGCTTTCAATGAGAATGAATTTGCTCTGACCACCCAAAAAGTTGCATATTGCAGCTTTAATGTAAAACCACAAGTATAATCATCTTGGGAGGAAAGGGATGACGTTTTTAATGTGATTCTAGACAAGGTCAGATTGAACAAGCGTGAACAAGCGCCCAGTGTGTGTGTAGCTGTCTGTTATGATCATATTCAGGAGGAACTGGCAGACCCAGACAGACAGCACACCTCCTCCTCCTTAACCACCCTAATCTCATACTAGGGTGACTAGGCTTATATTGGGGCCAGTCAAAGGTCAGACCAAGATCTGTATTTTTGTTGTGTTAAAACATTTGAATTTAGTCCATGAGGGGGAAGGGCATCGATATCAATTTCCAGAGTCCTACTGTTGTGATTTTATTAGTACAGTAAACTGTTTTGTACCTGGAAATAGGACTATGTTTACGTGTAGATGTTCATTTGATTAGGATTGTTTTAGTAGGATTGGGAGTTTCTTACCAGAGGCTGTTCAGATGGCTACCCTTTGTAAATATTGACCATTAATAGATTGTCCAAGAACTTATAAAGACATAGGACGCTTTGTCATCATGGATAGTATATTTTTTGTTAGAATACTTAATATAAATTAACTTTTTAGTATTCCCTTTCCCTTTTAGTTCCTTTTCAACCTCTGTGAACCAAGAAGGGGAGAAGCTATGGATGGGCTAGTTTACTTGCCGTTTGCTGCCCTCTGCTGATGGTCAGTGAGACGTTGGGCTGAATGATCATCACTTAACCTTGCCCCTTCTGTGTCTAAGTTAATTTAGCCCCATACTCATTGAGCGTCACCTATTTGTGGTATAAACTCCTTATCCATGCTTGAACAACCTTTTGTAGTTCAAACTTGTGAAACAGCGTGTTACACACACACACACACACACACACACACACACACACCGCAGACATCCTAACACTCAGCAGAGAGTGGTTTATGTTATTTAGTGAATGAACAGTGAGTCTGTGTGTGTGTGGTAGTGAGCAGAAAGATCCAGCCGGTCACACACAGCCCCACCCTCACAGCAGCCCTGGCTATATTTCTGTTTGCTGGACACTCCTCCTTTGAGTTGAAGTTGCAGTGTTCTCCACTGAGTGTTCTGAGGAGTGACTCAGTCAAGTTTGAAAAGACAAATAGGAACCGGACTGTCATTCCACCTGTCAAGCGCAAGTGGGGGGACAAATAAGAATTAGGCTGCCAACTTGTGGTGAGAATTGTAAAATATCTCTTTACTTTTCCCGTTACTCTGTCTCACGCTCAACTGGAGGATCTGGTAAATTAATAACTGTTAGTTTAGTGTTGGTTTGCTGATGTTAGCCACCTTTCATAGGATGAACAACGTTGGTCTGTAATAATAGGCCTCTTTAGTGGCTGTGGAGAAGTTTTATCATAATAATTGGATCTGCTGTTATTTGCGGTGTCTCTGGTTCCTTCTCTTTAGTGTCGTCCTGTTTTCACCAAGCTGTGTGTGTACAGTATGACCCTGCTAAGAGATTGTTGTGATGGACATGATAGCTATTATGTATGATATGGCCCATTCCCCTGTTGTTAGACTGTGCTGATACATGACATGAAGGGATATGTACTGTAGCAGGCCTGTTGCACATAATGGGTGTCTGCTGAATGGTTGATAGTTGGCCGAATGAATGAGTGAGTGAGTGAGTGAAGGGGTCAATGCAAAGGCCTATGTGTTTGCTAACTCGTATTAGGCTGAGATGATTGACACAAAAGTATGAATTGATATAGAGGAGCGATCTGAGGATATAAGAGATGTGCGGAATTGTATCTCTATATTGGCGGCAGGTAGCCTAGTGGTTAGCGTTGGGCCAGTAACTGAAAGGTTGCTTGTTCTATCCCTGCCCTTGAGCAAGGCACTTAACCCTAATAGCTCCAGGGTCGCTGTCAATAATGGCTGATCCCTGGCTCTCTGAGGGTGTCTCGGGGAAGGGATATGCAAAAAAAAAAAAACATTTTCCATTTCACCATAATTGTACAGATTAAGAGATTGTACATTTGTGAAACATGACAAATATAAATACCCCCCTATTTGACTAGCTTTTGGCAGTATACCGAGATATTTGGAAATAGCCACCGCATGGTTTTTCAATACTGCCAATACCGTTGAAGCTATTTCTTTAAAGTTTTTCAATAAATGTGAATATTTGTAGCAATTGAAGTAAATATCTGCAGTCAACTTGTGCAATACGTTAGGAGATAAAGCATATCGTGTTCATTTCACCTGTCACATTATTTTACATAATGATGCTTACGGTTGAGCCATTCACATGTTTGTTTGTAAAATAGCACAACGGGAGAAAGCAGGAGTAGGTGAGTTCAGCAGTGTATTGACAGGGGTCGTGTTTTGTATTGAAAGTCGTGTTTTTTTGCTTCAGTAGAGTGATCAGGGACTTGCAACTATAGTTTTCCTTCACAGAAAATACATTGTGCAACACACCTGGCAGAAAATAGCTTCATTTTCATCAATGACAACATTGGAAAACGATGGCCATCATATTTCTAATGTTTATCATAGGAAGATTGTAGCCAGCTACATTTCCTAATCTTTTGCTTAAAGTTAATCGTGCATTTTACAGAGAAGTAGGCTGGCTACACCGCGAAAAGTAGCTACACGTCAGTCAGAGCGCTGTCTGCTGTTAGAATGCCCCTTCGGGAATTCTCATCCGAGTGGAGAAGTGCAACTGAAGCACAAAATGAGTCTGATGCCGAGCAGAAATTATAATAAGCATTTCAGAGCTGCGTTTACAAAACGATATTTCTTCTGCAAATTATATATTTTCCCTGCGTGAAAATCACAGAATTCTGCCTTAACGGGACCCCTAAGTTTAACTTGCTAGTTATAGTGCATTCGGAAAGTATTCAGACCCCTTGACTACAAGCCTGGCACACCTGTATTGGGGAGTTTATCCCATTCTTCTCTGCAGATCCTCTCAAGCTCTTTCAGGTTGGATAGGGAGCATCGCTGCACAGCTATTTTCAGGTTTCTCCAGAGATGTTAGATCGGGTTCAAGTCCCGGCTCTGGCTGGGCCAATTAAGGACATTCAGAGACTTGTCCCGAAGCCACTCCTGAGTTGTCTTTGCTGTGTGCTTAGGGTCATTGTCCTGTTGGAAGGTGAACCTTCGCCCCAGTCTGAGAACCTGCTCCAGAGCGCTCAGGACTTCATCAAGGATCTCTCTGTACTGCTCTGTTCATCTTTCCCTCGATCCTGTCCCTGCCGCTGAAAAAGTTTCCCCACAACATGATGCTGCCACCACCATACTTCACCGTAGGGATGGTGCCAGGTTTCCTCCAGATGTGACGCTTGGCATTCAGGCCATGAGTTCAATCTTGGTTTCATCAGACCAGAGAATCTTGTTTCTCATGATCTGAGAGTCCTTTAGGTGCCTTTTTGGCAAACTCCAAGTGGGCTGATGTGCCTTTTACTGAGGAGTGGCTTCTGTCTGGCCACTCTACCATAAAGGCCTGATTGGTGGAGTGCTGCAGAGATTGTTGTCCTTCTGGAAGGTTCTCCCATCTCCACAGAGGAACTCTAGAGCTCTGTCAGAGTGAACATCAGGTTCTTGGTCACCTGACCAAGGCCCTTCTCCCCCGATTGCTCAGTTTGGCCGGGCGGCCAGCTCTAGAAAGAGTCTTCGTGGTTCCGAACTTCTTCCATTTAAGAATGATGGAGGACACTCTATTCTTGGGGACCTTCAATGCTGCAGACAGTTTTTGGTACCCTTCCCCAGATCTGTGCCTCGACACAATCCTGTCTCAGAGCTCTACGGACAATTCCTTCGACCCCATGGCTTGGTTTTTGCTCTGACATGCACTGACAATTGTGGGACCTTTATATAGACAGGTGTGTGCCTTTCCAAGTCATATCCAGTCAATTGAATTTACCACAAGTGAACTCCAATCAAGTTGTAGAAACATCTCAAGGATGATCAATAGAAACAGGATGCACCTGAGCTCACTTTCAAATCTCATAGTACAGGGTCTGTATACTTATTTAAATAAGGTATTTCTGTTTAATTTTTAATACATTTGCAAAAATGTCTAAACCTGTTTTCACTTTGTCGTTATGGGGTATTGTGTGTAGATTGATGAGGGAAAACAATTTAATCAGTTTTAGATAAGGATGTAAATTAACAAAATGTGGAAAAAGTCAAGGGGTCTGAATACTTTCCGAATGCACTGTATCTAAGTGGCTGAATTAATAACTAGATGGGGCATCATATTGTTAGCTTTTTGCTGCTTTTGATAAGTCAAAGCCCTTTGGATGATCTCTCCGTACAGCTGCCACTGCTATCTTGACATTCAATAGCTCCTACATATGGTTGTGGATGTAAATTCTCTATAACTTGTGGAATTTTTGTTAGCATTCTGGTAATAGACACCCAATGGGCTTTTCTGTGGTTTTTGTGTACTTTTCTGCCCCCCTTGTGTATTAAACCGGTAATGGCGTAAATCCCGGGATGAGAGGATGGTATGACAATATTTTGTTTTTAATTATTATTTTTTTCACCTTTTATTTAACCAGGTAGGCAAGTTGAGAACAAGTTCTCATTTACAACTGCGACCTGGCCAAGATAAAGCAAAGCAGTTCAACACATACAACAACACATAGTTACACATTGGAGTAAACAAACATACAGTCAATAATACAGTAGGTAAAAAAACAAATCTATATACAATGTGTGCAAATGAGGTAGGATAAGGAACATAAGGCAATAAATAGGCCATGGTGGCAACGTAACTACAGTATAGCAATTTAACACTGGAATGGTAAATGTGCAGTAGATGAATGTGCAAAAAAAAATACTGGGGTGCAAAGGAGCAAGATAAATAAATGACTATGGTAGGGGATGAGGTAGTTGGTTGGGCTATGTACAGGTGCAGTGATCTGTGAGCTTCTCTGACAGCTGGTGCTTAAAGCTAGTGAGGGAGATAAGTGTCTCCAGTTTCAACGATTTTTGTAGTTCGTTCCAGTCATTGGCAGCAGAGAACTGGAAGGAAAGGCGGCCAAAAGAGGAATTGGCTTTGGGGGTGACCAGTGAGATATACCTGCTGGAGCGAGTGTTACGGGTGGGTGCTGCTATGGTTACCAGCGAGCTGAGATAAGGCAGGGCTTTACCTAGCAGGGACTTGTAGATGACCTGGAGCCAGTGGGTCTGGCGGCGAGTATGCTTGAGGGCCAGCCGACTAGAGCATACAGGTCGCAGTGGTGGGTGGTATAAGGGGCTTTGGTGACAAAGCGGATGGCACTGTGATAGACTGCATCCAGTTTGCTGAGTAGAGTATTGGAAGCTGTTTTGTAGATGACATCGCCGAAGTCAAGGATCGGTAGGGTAGTCAGTTTTACTAGTGCAAGTTTGGCAGCATGAGTGAAGGAGGCTTTGTTGCGAAATAGAAAGCCAATTCTATATTTAATTTTGGATTGGAGATGTTTAATGAGTCTGGAAGGAGAGTTTACAGTCTAGCCAGACACCTAGCTATTTGTAGTTGTCCATGTATTCTAGGTCAGAGCCGTCCAGGGTAGTGATGCTAGTCGGGCGGGCGGGTGCAGGCAGCGAACGGTTGAAAAGCATGCATTTGGTTTTACTAGCGTTTAAGAGCAGTTGGAGGCCACGGAAGGAGTGCTGAATGGCATTGAAGCTCGTTTGGAGGTTAATTAACACAGTGTCCAAAGAAGGGCCAGAAGTATACAGAATGGTGTTGTCTGCATAGAGGTGGATCAGAGAATCACCAGCAACAAGAGCGACATCATTGATGTATACAGAGAAGAGAGTCGGCCCAAGAATTTAACCCTGTGGCACCCCCATAGAGACTGCCAGAGGCCCGGACAACAGGCCCTCCGATTTAACACACTGAACTCTGTCGGCAAAGTAGTTGGTGAACCAGGTGAGGCAATCATTAAAGAAACGAAGGCTGTTGAGTCTGCCGATAAGGATGTGGTGATTGATGGTATCCACATACAAAATGTGGTACCGCTCAAGCCTGTATTTGACCTTTATATGCAATGTTTCATCTGAAGTGTGTGTGTGTGTGTGTGTGTTAGTGAGAGCATCCCCAGATAGCTCCAGCTCCACCACAAGCGGTCAGGTGAGGTATCCACTGTAGCGTTGTTTCTGAAAGGAGCAACATAAGACAGACCTCTTATCACCAGACATACACCGGCCTCAGGACACGAGACAAGGAAGATGTTTTGTAATGTGACTGTCCTTTACTCCTCTGATCTGATGAGACCTGTTACAGGGGACTGCCTCAGTTACTGCTTAGAGAGGGAGAGAAGCCCTGATGCTATGGTTCAGTAGTTTCAATGGGGATTCCCCCTGTCAGGACATGCACAGGACATCTGCAACCCATCTGTTCCGTTTGTCTGAGGGTCATACTGTAACAAGGTGCATGGTTATGGCTTTCCCTCTACTCTGACTGACGAGCATCAGATGGTTGTATACAAAATGAAGCATTAAGCAGGATCTTGGATGGGTAATGTAACTATGACCATTACATTCACAAGCATAATGTAAGAAGGTATTTTCCATAGAAGTGAAGACATCAAGACAGCTGTTTTTCATAGCAGCTTACAATGACGTAGGACGTGTTGTTTTGAACATTCCATGCAAAATAAGCGCTGGGAGGCATGAGATATCATGTGGTCACGTCACAATGGACTGTTTTATAAGAAGCACGCAGTGGCGATCTGTCTGTGGTCTGACAGTGCTATGCCTCTCAATGGACAACAGCCTAGATCATTTGTTCATTCATTTCTCAACTCGACGGGTGAAAAGAAAAGCCTGCGTCCCAAATAGCACCCTCTTCCCTATAGAGTGCACTACCTTTGGGCCCTGGTAAAAGTAAAAAGTAATGCACTTCATAAGGAATAGGGTACCATTTGGGATGCATGCAGCCAAGCAGCTAGATTTGACTGTTTCTGACCTCCGGGGCATCATGTAATTTAACCGAATGAATGGTTCTTTTTTCTGGACAGTTGAGCCAGTCAGTCACAGTATCATACCACGAGGGTTAGGGTTAGTATCATACCATAAGAAGGAGACCAGTGAGCCTTCAGTCACAACTCAGGATTGTTTGGGGAAAAGACACTAGAATACATACCCTTTAGATTCCCCTTTTTAAGTTCATTATAACATAATGTATTTATCATTTCTGATTAGTTTAGAGAGATAAGGTTTGGCAGAGTACAGACACATTTACATCCACTCAAAGGAGTAGTGTGAGGGATGCATACTCTTTTTAAATTATTCATAATAACAGATATAATATTTTCAGCTTTATTTATGTTGTCTGCATGCTTTGTGGTTGTAGGTTTGGGGTAAATACCATATGGCCTGTAGGGTAAAGAGGCAGTTGGAGTATAGCATGTATGGGATAGCTTAGTATGGGCGATGTATGGGAGCTGTATGGGATAGCTTAGTATGGGAGATGTATGGGATAGCTTTGTATGGGAGACTACCGGTCAAAAGTTAAACAAATTAAAATATATTTTAGATTCTTCAAATAGCCACACTTTGCCTTGATGACAGCTTTGCAACATCTTGGCATTCTCTCAACCAGCTTCACCTGGAATGCTTTTCCAACAGTCTTGGAGTTCCCACATATGCTGAGCACTTATTGGCTGCTTTTCCTTCACTCTGCGGTCCGACTCATCCCAAACTATCTCAATTTGGTTGAGGTCGGGGGATTGTGGAGGGCAGGTCATCTGATGCAGCACACCATCACTCTCCTTGGTAAAATAGCCTTTACACAGCATGGAGGTGTATTGGGTCATTGTCCTGTTGAAAAACAAGTGATAGTCCCACTAAGTGCAAAGCAGAAGTGTTGGCGTATCGCTGCAGAATGCTGTGGTAGCCATGCTGGTGAAGTGTGCCTTGAATTCTAAATAAATCAGACAGTGTCACCAGCAAAGCACCCTCACACCATAACACCTCCTCCTCCATGTATTACGGTGGGAAATACAGATGCAGAGATCATCCATTCACCCACACCGCGTCTCACAAAGACACGGTGGTTGGAACCAAAAATCTCAAATTTGGACTCCAGACCAAAGGACAAATTTCCACCGGTCTAATGTCTATTGCTCATGTTTCTGGGTCTTCCATTCCTGTAGCGGTCTTCATGAGAGCCAGTTTCATCATAACGCTTGATGGTTTTTGAGACTGCACTTGAAAAACCTTCAACGTTCTTGAAATTCTCCATACTGACTGACCTTCATGTCTTAAAGTAATGATAGACCTGTTGTTTCTCTTTGCTTATTTGAGCTGTTCTTGGCATAATATAGACTTGGTCTTTTGCCAAATAGGGCTATCTTCTGTATACCCCCCCCTACTTTGTCACAACACAAATGATTGGCTCAAATGCATTAAGGAAAGAAATTCCACAAATATACTTTTAAGAAGGCACACCTGTTAATGGAATTGCATTCCAGGTGACTACCTCATGAAGCTGGTTGAGAGAATGCCAAGAGTGTGCAAAGCTGTCATCAAGGCAACGGGGGCTATTTGAAGAATCTCAAATATAAAATATGTTTTGATATGTTTAACACTTTTTTTGGTTACCACATGATTCCATATGTGTTAATTCATAGTTTTGATGTCTTCACTATCATTCTACAATGTAGAAAATAGTAAAAATAAAGAAAAACCCTTGAATGAGTGGGTTTTCTAAAACTTTTGACCGGTAGTGTATGGGATAGCTTAGTATAGGAGATGTATGGGATAGCTTAGTATGGGAGATGGCGCCGGAGAGAATGGCTGCTGTTTTATTGGCTCTTATTAATCAATCTTGCTATTTTGTTTTGTTTTTTCGCATCATAACCCTTTCACTGTAAGGTCTACACCTTTTGTATTCGGCGCATGTGATCAATGTAAAAATCTCATTTTTTATTCATCTGTTCTGGCTGATGACATTACCAGCCCCATTAGATGTTACATGTCATGTAATGTAAGAATTTGTGAGACTAAAGAGGACATATTGTATGTACAGTACAGTTAGGAACATCCGCTAACAGCATGAAATATTACTTTGAAGTCTAACATTAAACTATAGTACTACATTATCCTTTTAAATTGGAAAGATAATATACACTGAACAAAAATATAAACACAGCATGTAAAGTGTTGGTCCCATGTTTCATGAGCTGAAATTAAAGATCCCTGAAGTGTTCCATACGCAAAAAAAGCTTATTTCTCTCCAATTTTATGCACAAATTTGTTTACATCCCTGTTAGTGAGTATTTCTCCTTTGCCAAGATAGTCCATCCACCTGACAGGTGTGGCATATCAAGAAGCTGATAAAACTACATGATCATTACACAAGTGCACCTTGTGCTGGGTGACAATAAAAGGCCACTCCTAAATGTACAGTTTTGTCACAAAACACAATGCCACAAATGTCAAGTTTTGAGGGAGCATGCTGACTGCAGGAATGTCCACCAGAGCTGTTGTCAGAGTATTTAATGTTAATTTCTCTACCATAAGCCGCCTCCAATGTCGTTTTAGAACAGGCCTCACAACCGCAGACCACATGTATGTAACCTCACCATCCCAGGACCTCCACATCCGGCTTACTCACCTGCGGGATCATCTGAGACCAGCCACCTGGACAACTATTTCTGTCTGTAATAAAGCCATTTTGTGCGGGAAAATCCATTCTGATTGGCTGGACCTGGCTCCCCAGTGGGTGGGCATATGCAATAGGGTGTCATTTGGGATACATGCCTGGTGTTTAATTTCACTGACTCAGACATTCTTCTTCAGCACAAACTGCTTATCAGTGAGAAGCTCAAGGTTGCAGCTGATCTGGCCAATGTTTCAAATAATTATTTACTCTTTGGAAGAAAAACAGTGACTAAACATGTTCTCCAGGCAGCTCTGTGAAAACTCGTGAGTATCCCCATAACAGTACTGATATGGGGATATCAAAATGTGATTCAGCAGCGTAGTCTATATCCATGAAGCCCTCACCTAGTCCCTGTCAGGTAAACATAAAGGGAGAGTACAATGTCAAATCAGATTACAGAGAGAAACAGGGTTGTAGAGTAAATGGTATCAGCCTGGCTCTGTAGGACAGAGAACAGATATTTATTTTATAAACCCAGTTTGGGAGAGGAAAATCCTCAGCAATACTTTGAAGACCTTTGCAGGAGATGAGTCTTGTTAATTTTCTTCAGCCCACACAGGAAAGGGCACCAAAGAACTCAATAGTAGGACGTCTCTGCAGGGTCTTGTAGGTCTGGAAATCCTGGGTTTCTGTCGAGGAAAAGCCATCTCACCAGTATTCCTGGTCATTTCTGGTACAATGAGCTGTGTACTTGTACCAAAACTTCTCAAGTTGATACTGTTGACAGTGGTCAGGTCAAAGACTACTGTACATACGATGCCTCTAGGGTCACCGCTGAGGAGGTCTGTAGAGTGTGTAGGCGTTGTATTACTGGTGGAGAGGGAGGGACAGTAGCTCAGACACACACACTAGTCTTTCTGGCCCCTGGTCTCCCACAGTCCCCCGGTTCTCTACCACTGCACTTTACGACATCTGATGTTGATGTCATAAAACAATGGTCAGTTTACTTGTCTACTGTTTTCCTGTTGTACTATGCACCGGATGTGGGTCTGTGATGTGATAGCTTGTGCCAACTCTCTATTGCTCTGTGATATGTAGATCCTTACTATGTGATGAGGTAGATTTTCGTCTCTGTTCTTACAGACCATGTCTTCTCTTCTAGGATGGCTCGTTGGGAACCTTTGAGGACTTGGCTCAGGAGTACTCTGACTATTACAGCGCGTCTCTCAGTGACGTCCAAGACAGAATGGAGGAGATTAGGAAACGGAAGGTTGTACAAGATGCACAATCGGAGATGGTAAATAATATTCTACTTATTAGTTTTAACCTGACGGTTGCAATTTTACAATCAGATGTTGTCCATCGTTATTTAACATCAGTACAGTGTGATGTTGTCCTTCATCAGTATTTAACATCAGTACAGTGTGATGTTGTCCTACATCACTATTTAACATCAGTACAGTGTGATGTTGTCCTACATCACTATTTAACATCAGTACAGTGTGATGTTGTCCTTCATCACTATTTAACATCAGTACAGTGTGATGTTGTCCTTCATCAGTATTTAACATCACTACAGTGTGATGTTGTCCTTCATCAGTATTTAACATCAGTACAGTGTGATGTTGTCCTTCATCAGTATTTAACATCAGTACAGTGTGATGGTACTGGATATAGTTCAATTACTTACTGCTCCACTTGTGCCTTCTGGGCTTTCAGGAAAAAGTGGACTTATTCCCGACATCACTGCAGCTTCGCTCTCAGATCCAGGTAAGTGAATGCTCCCACACACACAGACGCGCACAGACTTACGCCCTTCCCCTATTGTATGTTTACTGTCTGGGAGGACGGATTCCCTCAGCTCAGATCCTGCATCACAGACATCATAGAGCAGCTGTGAGTCAGAACACTGCTCTGTCATTGTGGTCTCAAGGAGAGCTATTTTAATGCTACAACATCACGTTTCACTGTCTATAGTGGAGTCTGTGGCCTTGTGATTTTGTAATGCATGGTGTTATAATATGTGTCCTGGAAAAATGGTTTAAAAAAATTTGACTGAGGAATGTCTACTGTAGCCTTTTGTGGTCAATGAGATGCACATTAGGAGTTCCAAACCAACATGCCTGTCTGTGGGCTATAATGTGGTTCCCTCTGTGTTTGTCAGTTTCCAATGCCTGCCTGTCTGACTGCAGTGTTCTGTCCTCTACAGGAGTCGCTAGGGCTGAGTCGCAGTAACGCAGCGTTCACTCCCGAGACTGAGAGAAGGTAAGACCATAGAGATGCTGTATATAACACTTAAACTGTCCTAATTCTAGATCTATCACCGGCATCATCTCCCCTTTGTGTGGAGTGTATTGTGGACTATATTGTAATGTGATGTCCTTATATGTAGTTCAATTGGTGTTGTCTATCAGTTGTTGGAAGTAGGACAGTCATAGCAGTTCCTTACATTGTTTTCCTGTCCTAGTGAAAGTGGTGGTTCGAGCCCTGAATGCTGATTGGGTATGACAAAACATAAATGTTTTAATTACATGGGCAAGCAGTTTATAATAGCAATAAGGTACCTCAGGGGTTTGTGGTATATTGCCAATATACCACGTCTAAGGGCTGCATCCAGGCACTCTGCGTTGCGTTGTGCGTAAGAACAGCCCTTAGCCGTGGTATACTGGCCATATACCACACCCCCTCGTGCCTTATTGCTTAACTATAAATTGTTGAACTCCTGTGGTTAGGTAGGACAGTGGGTGGGACAGTCATAGCACTTCCATACATCTTCTCCAGGGCTGCGTATCAAATGGCACCCTATTAAATAGCACCCTATTCCATATTTAGTGCACTACTTTTGACCAGGTACACTTCCTCTACTTCCTCTACCAGTTTAACACTCAATCTCCTTCCCCCTATTGTGAGTTTGGAAGGATGGATGGTCATATTGTAAACAAAGGAGAATAAGAAGGGAGGAATCTTAGCCATGAGTAAACATGGTACTATACACTGAGTCAGCGGGGTGTCGGCAAAACAAGATTTAGGTTTGTTTACACCTTAGCTTTATCATTGTCCAGTCTAAAACAATGGGAGAAGTAGTACCTCCTGTTAGTGTGCTCTAAAAACAAGCCCAAGTCACCTCAAAGTAACATGACTTCATACAATATGCTGGTCTTGGGTAGCCACCTCTGAGAGTTGGTTCCTTTCAGAAGAACACAAGCCTTGATTACTACTAACCATGCTGACGGAAAGGTTGTAGAGTACTGGGCTGGCAGTGACTAGGCAGGGTGCCTTGTGGCCACCTGTAGAACTGTGTCGTGGGGGATGAGAGTCGCTAGCATCAGCAACAACTATCAGCTGATGTCAGAGGAGAGAGACTAGGGGAGAGTGAGAGGGTGAGGGAGGAGAGAGAGTGGGGAGAGATACAAAGGCCACGTGAGGAGCGATGATGTGGCAGTGAGTGCAGTCAGGGTGTGAAAAGCCCCTATTGTTGTTAAGATAGCCACTGTGGTCTGACCTCTGTCCAGCAGCCAGACCAGCGCTGACTAGCAGCATGATGTTTTCCCATCTGGACTGACCACTGGGAACGGTCCCCACTAACACTATACTGGCCTGGTCCGGTGGCAAGAGGGACAGTGCACGTTTGGTTTGTTGGGGAACGTGCATGTTTTTGAGGGACAGTACACGTCTGTAATTCTTGGAGAGAGAACTCAGGGTGGATAAAGTGTTCTTTTGTCAAAGATGGTACAGTAGGATAGCAGCAGTGCAATGAAGAGAATTGCATCAGAAAACAGGTGAGATTTGTCTGTTATCTGACCAGACTCTGCATCTTCTATTTCTTGGGTTGTTTTTTTGTTTGTGCCATCTTTTTGATTCTTTGTTGATTTGTAGGTTGGCAATGCATAAATCATCTGATGATGGATCAGAGGGTAAGTAAAAAATAAAATAATCATCAGTTCTGTAAGTTGATCGGTCTAAAGAATTACGAGGTATAGTGTGCTTGGTCACATGTATACTGAACAAAAATATAATCCATTGACCTGACAGGTGTGGCATATCCAAGAAGCTGATTAAACAGCATGATCATTACACAGGTGCACCTTGCGCTGGGGACAAAAGTCCACTCTAAAATGTGCAATTTTGTCACACAACACAATGCCACATATGTCTCAAGTTTTGAGGGAGCGTGCAATTGGCATGCTGACTGCAGGAATACACGTGGTCTGTGGTTGTGAGGCCGGTTGTACGTACTGCCAAATTCTCTAAAACGACGTTGAGGCGTCTTATGGTAGAGAAAGGAACATTCCATTCTCTGGCAAAGCTGTTGGACCTCCATCTGGCTTCTTAACCTGCGGGATTGTCTCACACCAGCCACCCGGACAGCTGATGAAACTGAAGAGTATTTCTGTCTATAATAAAGCCCTTTTGTGGGGGAAAACTCATACTGATTGGCTGGGCCTGGCTCCCCAGTGGGTGGGCCTATACCCTCCCAAGCCCACCCATGGCTGCGCCCCTGACCAGTCATGTGAAATTGAAAGATTTATTTATTTATTTCAATTGACTGATTTCCTTATGAACTGTAACTCAGTAAAATCATTGAAATTGTTGCATGGTGTGTTTATATTTTTGTTCAGAATAGTTCTTGAAATGTAAATTGTAACTACATACACAGTAACCTTTGTTGTTGTGTGTTATTACAAATTAACTAGTACCTCATTTGAAGAGTTTTGTTCTTGTCACAATTGAGTTACAATTTGATGTTACATTTTGGATTAGCTACATTTGCGTAACTTAAAAAAAAAAGTGCTACATATTTTGAAAGTTTGCTAGGGGTAGTCATTGAACGGAACAGTGTGGATGTCATCTGTTTTATTCAGCCCTACTGTATGTCCTTGTTTAGGAAAATGGGACGAAAAGAGACAGAAAAACAAGTCTTTCTGGCAGAATTTTCGTAAGTCGCAGAAAGGTGTCATGCGGCAGAACTCAAAAGGTATGTTTTTGTTTTGGAAATATTCTCTCTCTACCCAACATATATCTGATCACACAAGTCAGGAAACTGTGTCCTAGTCGCACCGCATCTGAAATCCCAGTCCCACTCCCATTCCACTGAAACTGTGTCCTAGTTGCACCGCATCTGAAATCCCAGTCCCACTCCACTGAAACTGTCCTAGTCGCACCGCATCTGAAATCCCACTCCCAGTCCCACTCCACTGAAACTGTCCTAGTCGCACCGCATCTGAAATCCCAGTCCCACTCCACTGAAACTGTCCTAGTCGCACCGCATCTGAAATCCCAGTCCCACTCCACTGAAACTGTCCTAGTCGCACCGCATCTGAAATCCCAGTCCCAGTCCCATTCCACTGAAACTGTGTCCTAGTTGCACCGCATCTGAAATCCCAGTCCCACTCCACTGAAACAGTCTTAGTCCCGCTGTATCTTTACTATTTTCCACGTGCTTATTGAAAGGAAGACGGATAGAGGCGATAATGTATAGACGAGAGGTGGAACTGGGATTCAATCCCACACAGGCATGATGTGCTGGGTGGGCAGCGGCTTTCTATGTTACCTGTCCCGCTATATAACCCTCCCCTGCTACTATACTGCTGTTTCCCAGGCGGCGAGGACATAGGTTTTGTGGCCAGTGACATCACTATGAGTGATGAAGAGCGTATCCAGCTGATGATGATGGTGAAAGAGAAGATGATCAGCGTGGAGGAGGCCCTCGCAAGGGTATGTCACTTCCTGTCTTCCTACAGTTTGTGTTTTCTTCCACATACTCTCTTCTCAGAATGTACGGTCCCACTTCAAACAAAGTACAACTTATAAAGGCTTCATAGCGCATACATAAAGGTGTCAGAAGCACTACATAAAGGCGTCATGGAGCATCCATCACGGCATCATGGAGCATCCATCACGGCATCATGGAGCATCCATCACGGCGTCATGGAGCATCCATCACCGATTGATAACCGTATGTCATACTCTATACTATATAGCAGGGGTTCTCAAAGTATTACTGCAGGGGGTTAAACGAGGTACTGCAGGAGGTTCAACAAGGTACAGCAGGGGGTTAAACGAGGTATCGCGGCCAGAAAAAAATAATACCTTATTTAAAAATGTATATTACTAACAACCGATTTAAACAAATTTTGGCCAAGTGTTTATCCTATATCTAGGAGATATTTGCGTAGGCACAAATCTACCTTCAGACTTCCATTCAGTCCAGTGTCGCCTGTAGGTCAAACCGTTCCGATGCTACAGGTGTTTTCCTGAGAAGATCGATTTTCGCTTTAGCTCTGCCACCTTTCACCGCAGATGTGCGACATCGGCGGATGTGGTGGATTGAGATGCATCCAATGCAAAAAACATATCTCCAGCTTAAACTGAATTTCTTCCTCTTCTCTCCTTTCCTCTCCTCCTTTCTCTTTTCCTGTCCTCCTCTCTCCTTTCTCCTTTCCTATCCTCCTTTCCTCTCCTCCTCTCTTTCTCCTTTTCTCTCCTCTTTTCTTCTTTCTCCTTTCCTCTCCTCCTTTCTCATTTCCTTTCCTGTCCTCCTTTCCCCCTCTCTCCTTTCCTCTCCTCCTCACAGCTGAAGGAGTTTGAGACCCAGAGCAGACAGACCTGCAGCACTGATCTTACAGAATGGCCTGATGCTCCCAGTCCGACCTTGAATGAGTCCTCCACCTCCACCAGCAATGTAAGTGTTGATATAAACTCGTTGATAGAAGTGTTGTCACTCTCTATTCTTTGGTTTATGGTGTGTATAGTATGAGTATCTCCATCCCCTCCCTAACTCCGCCCCCTCCCTTTTTCCTTCCCCCTCGCTCTCACCCTCCTTCCCCCTCCCTCCCTCTCACCCTCCCTCCCTCCCTCTCACCCTCCCTCCATCTCACCCTCCTTCCCTCTCACCTCCCTTCTCTCTCCATATCCCTCTCTCCTCTGACCTCCCTCCCTCTCCTATTTCTCTCTCCACACCTCCATCCTTCTCCTATTTCTCGCTCCCCTTCATCTCCCCTCTCTCCCTCTCTCCCTTTCTCCCCTCCCTCCCTCTCCCTCCCTTTCTCCCCTCCCTCCCTCTCTCTCCCTTTCTCCCCTCCCTCCCTCTCTCTCCCTCCCTCTCCTTCCTTCCCCCACTTCCTCAGTCACTCTCCCCCTCTTTCTCCCTCCCTCCATCCTCCCTCCCTCTCCCCCTCCTTCCCCCTCCATCCCCCTCACCCTCCCTCCTCCCTCCTCCTCCCTCTCACCCTCCTTCTCACCCTCCCTCTCCCATCTCACCGTCCTTCCTCCTTCCTTCCCTCCCTCCTTCCCCCCTCCCTCCCTCTCACCCTCCCTCCATCTCACCCTCCTTCCCTCTCACCCCCCTTCTCTCTCCATATCCCTCTCTCCTCTGACCTCCCTCCCTCTCCTATTTCTCTCTCCACACCTCCATCTTTCTCCTATTTCTCGCTCCCCTTCATCTCCCCTCTCTCCCTCTCTCCCCTCCCTCCCTCTCCCTCCCTTTCTCCCCTCCCTCCCTCTCTCTCCCTTTCTCCCCTCCCTCCCTCTCTCTCCCTCTCCTTCCTTCCCCCACTTCCTCAGTCACTCTCCCCCTCTTTCTCCCTCCCTCCATCCTCCCTCCCTCTCCCCCTCCTTCCCCCTCCATCCCCCTCACCCTCCCTCCTCCTCCTCCCTCTCCCCCTCCTTCTCACCCTCCCTCTCCCATCTCACCGTCCTTCCTCCTTCCTTCCCTCCCTCCTTCCCCCTCTCTCTCGGTCCTTCCCCTCTCCCTAATTCCCCTCTCTCTCTCGCTCCTTCCCCTCTCCCTCCTTCCCCTCTCCCTCCTTCCTTCCCCCTCTCCCTAAATCCCCTCTCTCTCGCTCTCCCTCCTTCCCCACTCCCTCTCCCTCCTTCCCCCTCTCCCTCCTTCCCCCTCTCTCTCTCTCTCTCCCTCCTTCCCCCACTCCCTCTCCCTCCTTCTCTCTCCACATCCCTCTCTCCTCTGACCTCCCTCTCCTATTTCTCTCTCCCCACCTCCTTTCTTTTCCTATTTCTCTCTCCCCTTCATCTCCCTCCCTCCCTCCCTCCCTCCCTCCCTCCCTCCCTCCCTCCCTCCCTCCCTCCCTCCCTCTCACCTCCCTCTCCTCCCTCCTTCTCTCTCCACATCCCTCTCTCTCCCTCTCCCCACTTCCTCAGTCACTCTCCCCCTATTTCCTCCCTCCCTCCATCTCCCCATCCCCCCTCCCTCCATCTCCCTCCCTCCATGAACCGGGCCCCTGTAACCTGCTCCCCCACTCCAGACCTTCTCCCAACAGGCGTGCCATCCAGGCAGACCTCTATTCATCCCAGTCAAAGCGCCTGCTAACCCCTATTGTGCTGCGTTATGCAGGCCACAGCTCTTTTCTGCATGGTTGCGATTAGGGGGTTGCAGTGATTAGGGGGTTACGGTCCAGCCAACATATTTCAGATTAATCTGGATGGCCTCACTCGGTTTCTCTCTCTGTCATCTCTCCAGTCGTTCTATACATCCACCCACTGTCTCCCTTCTTTTTTACCACACGCTCTCCGTTGTGTAGTGTAACCTCATCAAAACCAGTGTTTTCAGCTATGAATCGATCTTTTGAAATTGATGCAAATGTTCCTGTCGGCATCAGTTCTTTTCCTGATAGTTCTTGGCTCCATGTATCTGCGGCTTCTAACGTCAACTTTATCTTCCAATGATTACATAAGACTATATTGTGTGCAATTCACTTTCTTTGCGCACACTCAAGAACAACAGCACTCCACAACTATAGTGCTGTAAATAATTAAAATATTACTCTCATAATCATTAGAATCTTAACTTAACGGTTTTTTTTACCAAGACAAAACCTGCATGCTCAAGACGTTGCTGTACCTCTTAGGCAGAATAGGCATCATATTTAATGTTTCAAGATGCTATGCATACTATGATGTAGCCAGTATAAAACCCCTGAATGTGGTGGACGTTAAGTGCTCATAGCTCACCAAGATCCGTAGTCTCGCTCTGCTGTGACAAGATTACAAGATGAACACTCGTGGTCAGATGTCTGCTTGGCTATATTTTAAGAAATCATAACTCTGGTTTCTATTTCTCCTCTGGTCCACAATTGTAGCTTTCACACACAGTGAGGGAAAAAAGTATTTGATCCCCTGCTGATTTTGTACGTTTGCCCACTGACAAAGAAATTATCAGTCTACAATTTTAATGGTAGGTTTATTTGAACAGAAAAAAAGAAAAAAAAAAAAAGAAAAACGCATGTGAAAAATGTTATAAATTGATTTGCATTTTAATGAGGGATATAAGTATTTGACCCCTCTGCAAAACATGACTTAGTACTTGGTGGCAAAACCCTTGTAGGCAATCACAGAGGTCAGACGTTTCTTGTAGTTGGCCACCAGGTTTGCAGATCTTCTCCAAGGCATTAAGGTTTCGAGGCTGACGTTTGGCAACTCGAACCTTCAACTCCCTCCACAGATTTTCTATGGGATTAAGGTCTGGAGACTGGCTAGGCCACTCCAGGACCTTAATGTGCTTCTTCTTGAGCCACTCCTTTGTTGCCTTGGCCGTATGTTTTGTGTCATTGTCATGCTGGAATACCCATCCACGACCCATTTTCAATGCCCTGGCTGAGGGAAGGAGGTTCTCACCCAAGATTTGACGGTATATGGCCCCGTCCATCGTCCCTTTGATGCGGTGAAGTTGTCCTGTCCCTTTAGCAGAAAAACACCCCCAAAGCATAATGTTTCCAGCTCCATGTTTGACAGTGGGGATGGTGATCTTGGGGTCATAGGCAGCATTCCTCCTCCTCCAAACACGGCGAGTTGAGTTGATGCCAAGGAGCTCCATTTTGGTCTCATCTGACCACAACAATTTCACCCAGTTGTCCTCTGAATCATTCAGATGTTCATTGGCAAACTTCAGACGGGCATGTATATGTGCTTTCTTGAGCAGGGGGACCTTGCGGGCGCTGCAGGATTTCAGTCCTTCACGGCGTAGTGTGTTACCAATTGTTTTCTTGGTGACTATGGTCCCAGCTGCCTTGGGATCATTGACAAGATCCTCCCGTGTAGTTCTGGGCTGATTCCTCATCGTTCTCATGATCATTGCAACTCCACAAGGTGAGATCTTGCATGGAGCCCCAGGCCGAGGGAGATTGACAGTTATTTTGTGTTTCTTCCATTTGCGAATAATCGCACCAACTGTTGTCACCTTCTCACCAAGCTGCTTGGCGATGGTCTTGTAGCCCATTCCAGCCTTGTGTGTAGGTCTACAATCTTGTCCCTGACATCCTTGGAGAGCTCTTTGGTCTTGGCCATGGTGGAGAGTTTGGAATCTGATTGATTGATTGCTTCTGTGGACAGGTGTCTTTTATACAGGTAACAAGCTGAGATTAGGAGCACTCCCTTTAACTACTTAGGGAGCAGTGGGGCGCCCCACTCCCGACACTACCCAGTGAAATGCAAGGTGCCAAATTCAAAATCCAAAAGTTGAATTATTAAACATTCATCAATATACAAGTGTTGCATAGTCATCAAAAGCTCTACTTCTTGGCAATATCACAGCGTTTTGTCAGATTTCAAAAAGGCTTTACGGCGAAAACACATCATTTGATTGTTTGAGGGTAGCACCTCCAATATTTCTGCATTAGCATAAATTCATAAACCATCGCGGTTCACACAAAACACATTTAACAGCGAAAACAAATCCCTTACCTTTTGAAGAACTTCTGCTGAGGGCTTCCCAAGTGTCCAACGAAGACATCCAATGGTTCTTTTGTTAGAAAAAGTCATTTATTATATCCATAAATCTCAGTTTGGTTGGTGCGTTATGTTCAGAAAATCCAACGTCGAATCGCCCATTGAAACGTGAAGAGAACGCGTTCAAATATACCTATAAACTTTTCCTAAACAAATCAAATACCTCTTAAAATGCATCCTTAGCTATCCTTTTATGATTATTAGCGATAATATTTCACTCGGATGGTCACCTATACCTTATATAAGTAAAATAAAGTGGGGCGCTCCAGCCAGACTCGCGCCCGAGAAAACTTGTTGACATTTCAGGTCCCCATGCCATTTCCTGTACCTATTCGTTGTGTTTACTCCAATCTCTCTGAGTCTTTGTATATAGACTGCTGACACCTAGTGGAAGCCATAGGTACTGCAGTCTCAGTTCTGGTAACAAATGGATTCAATAGGGAGTGTGTCTAACAGAACCAAAAGTCACCAGAAACTGATTTCCGGGTGTTTTTTTCTCCGGTTTTTGCCTACTAAATGAATTCTGTTATACTCACAGACATTATGTTAACACTTTTAGAAACTTCAGAGTGTTTCCTATCCAATAGTACTAATTATGTGCATATCCTATTTTCTGAGCCTGAGTGGCAGGCATTTTGCTTTGGGCACGCCAGACTCTCCAAAACCGTCACCTCACCTGCCGCTCCCTAAGAAGTTAAGAGTGTGCTCATAATCTCAGCTCGTTACCTGTATAAAAGACACCTGGGAGACAGAAATCTTTATGATTGAGAGGGGGTGAAATACTTATTTCCCTCATTAAAATGCAAATCAATTTATAACATTTTTCACATGCGTTTTTCGTTTTTTTTTTCCTTTTTTTCTGTTCAAATAAACCTACCATTAAAATTATAGACTGATAATTTCTTTGTCAATGGGCAAAAGTACAAAATCAGCAGGGGATCAAATACTTTTTCCCCTCACTGTATGGTTTCTTTCTCACTAACTCTATGGCTAGCTGTAGCTTTCACATATGGTTTCTTTCTCACTAACTCTATGGCTAGCTGTAGCTTTCACATATGGTTTCTTTCTCACTAACTATGGCTAGCTGTAGTTGTCACATATGGTTTCTTTTTCACTAACTATGGCTACCTGTAGCTTTCCCATATGGTTTCTTTCTCACTAACTCTATGGCTAGCTGTAGCTTTCACATATGGTTTCTTTCTCACTAACTCTATGGCTACCTGTAGCTTTCCCATATGGTTTCTTTCTCACTAACTCTATGGCTAACTGTAGTTTTCACATATGGTTTCTTTCTCACTAACTCTATGGCTAACTGTAGTTTTTACATATGGTTTCTTTCTCACTAACTCTATGGCTAGCTGTAGTTTTTACATATGGTTTCTTTCTCACTAACTCTATGGCTAGCTGTAGTTTTTACATATGGTTTCTTTCTCACTAACTCTATGGCTAGCTGTAGTTTTTACATATGGTTTCTTTCTCACTAACTCTATGGCTAACTGTAGTTTTTACATATGGTTTCTTTCTCACTAACTCTATGGCTAACTGTAGTTTTTACATATGGTTTCTTTCTCACTAACTCTATGGCTAACTGTAGTTTTTACATATGGTTTCTTTCTCACTAACTCTATGGCTAACTGTAGTTTTTACATATGGTTTCTTTCTCACTAACTCTATGGCTAGCTGTAGCACACATCATCATGAGCATGTAAAAAGACACGGATGTGGAAAAGCTTCTGATCTTATAGCTGTGGTGTGGTACATAAACTGCTGATCCGATGTGAGAAAATGTGTTTTTTTTCTGACCACTGCTACAGACCCTAAATATGAGACTATATAAGTTCTATCTGCTGTGGCCTACTCTGACATGTATTCATTTAGATAGGAAATTCCAGTTTGCAAACCTTTCGTTTTCTCACACACAACTCTTAGTCAGTGTCTGACCAGTGCCTTTACATCTACTGCAAGTCTACACTCTGGTTTGACCCATCAGTTCTAAAATTGAGCTCATATGCTGCATGAGGTCTCTACCTCAACAATAATATAGTTAGATAGGTTTGCCTAGTAGTTAGAGCGTTGGGCCAGTAACCGAAAGGTTGCTAGATCGAATCCCTGAGCTGACAAGGTAAAAATCTGTCATTCTGCCCCTAAACAAGACCGTTAACCCACTGTTCCTAGGCCGTCATTGTAAATAAGAATTTGTTCTTAACTGACTTGCCTAGTTAAATAAAAATAAAACATTTTATTGTGCATTTCCCAGAAAGAGTGAACAATTGTACTTATACAAACTTTAGTTATAAGCAGGCCAAATAAACATTATTTTCACAGGTTTCATTTCACTAGTTCCAAGGCTTGTGATTATTAAAACAAAGCTTTTAACTACTGACTCCTATTATCATCCGCCCCATCCACCTCTAACTGGGTCCCCTCTCCTTCCCCACTGCAGGCCTAACCTGGTTCGTATTTCTTCTTCAGCAGTTGTGTGAGCAGTCAGATGGTGAACAGGAGGAGTCTGGGACGTTCAGACGGCTCCATAAGCTGGTCACCTCCAGTCGCAGGGTGCGCAAGAAGCTCATCAGGATCGACGAGTCCAGGAACCCTGGGTCTGAGGGTGAGATGGGTCACTGCAGTAGTCTTTCATTTATTAAACTACAGTGCTGTTCATTACATAAAGAATCTCAAAGTGCTTTAAAGCAACAACAAAAAAATTGTCAAGCAATTTAGAAAAACATCATCATTCATGAGTCCCATTAGGGTGTAGATGTGATGCCTTTACATAATCTGTAGTTTATACCAAACAAACTGTTTTGTTGGTCACTTGGTGTGTAAAAAATAAAATAAATACCTACTTCAAATCCAAGTTGAGTTTTCATCCATTATGCATTGCATTGTCTTGGCATTCCCTGACTCTGCCACAAACCTGTCCTAACTACTCCTGCCACCTCCCCTGTCTCTCCCAGAATCTCTGAGCATGGACAGGCCTATCCTGGGTGATGCCATGTCCTCTCTGCCCCTGTACTCTGGGGTTCAGAAGAATCAGCCTGGGTCTGGGGGGTGTCACCACATTGACTCCCTGGCCTCCTCCCTGCACAACCAGCTGACCTACGACCTTCAAGACTCCGACAACCTGACCACCTCCCCCTCCTCCTCGGACACCTGCAGCAGTGCCACACACACCCACAGTCTGGATACAGTCTCCAGCACCAACCAGCGGCTGTTCAGAGCCTTCAGTAAGACAGGTGAAGCAAGTCACACAATTTTTCTTCAGGAAAATTACCCTTTCTATTAAGACGTGGAGTTGCTATGAGATTATTAAAACAAAGCTTTTAATTGCTATTTATATCCCAGTGCTGGACCATTTTTTCATTTTTGTATTTTTGATGTGATCTATTTTTGGGGGGTTTTAAACACACTACATTTGTATCAGCAAGAGGATAAGAGTTGAGCACGTTCTCTCCCTGTACCCGATATAGGAGGATCCAGCCCCAGGAGCTCCAGCCCGGCCTGTAGCCCAGTCTGTAGCCCAGCCTTTAGCCCAGCCTGTAGCCCAGGGAGCCACCCGGACACTGGCCCCAGCGGGGAGGAGAGTGCGACGGGGGCCGGCGGTACTGGTTCTTCCATGTCAGAGATAGAGGTTGGTGGTAGAGGGGATGGACCTAGGATGGCCCGGTCGGTCACAGATGGCGAGATCAGGAGAGTACTCAGCCCACTCAGCTACCATGGCGTGAGTAGTCTTTGGCTGCTTTGGAAATGGCAACCTATTCCCTGTGTGTGTGTGTGTGTGTGTGTGTGTGTGTGTGTGTGTGTGTGTGTGTGTGTGTGTGTGTGTGTGTGTGTGTGTGTGTGTGTGTGTATTAGTGCACTATATAGGGAATAGGGTGCCGTTTGGGATGCAACCTTTGTGTGTGGACTGTGTAGTCTCTATAGCTTTAGTCATGGCCCTTGCCAACTCCTTATGGAAATTCATGTTTGGCTCAACAATGACAGCAATTGAGTTAGCATCTGGGACCAGGCTAGGAGCGGTTGGATGTTCACTCAGTCCAAAACTATCTTCACACAGAACCACAAAGTCCTATATGTTTGATTGATTGAACCTGTCAATATGTCCATCATTTGAAAGTTATATTTCTATGGTGATTTTATTGATTTCCTCCTTTGTTTCACAGAGAACCTGTAGCTTTGGTGGGTTTGATCTGACCAACCGGTCCCTGCACATGGTCAACAGTGACCCTGACCTCACTGTAAGTAGTTTAACATTCATTTGATTAATTGAGTTGGGATTTTTTGTTTTTCAATACCTTCGTTTCATGAAGCTTTTCTGTCTCCCCACGCTGCATACTAACTTTAGATTAAAGATGGGGGTGCCAGTGTGAAAGGTGTAGTGAAGTCTCCACAGACAAACCCTCAAATCTCTTTGGGCAAGAAAGTGAAGTCAGTAAAAGAGACCATGAGAAAGCACATCTCCAAGAGATACCACTGCTCTCTCCCCGAGCAGGTATGTCAGACTCCATGCAATTCAATTATCTATGTATGCTAAATGCTCCAGTGGTCAAACCGTACCTAATCTCTAGATAGTGTCCCTGGTGGCAAATCATTAGACTTGGTTCATGATGATCATCAAGAGATTAAGCTGGACTAAATATTTAGTAAACATGTAATAACCATGTTTCTGTATTTCTCTCCAGTCAAGCCCAGACGGTATTTCCAGCGGGCCCCAGTCCCCCCACAGCCTCACAGACTCTCTGGAGAAACCCAAGCTGAAGGCTGGAGGGTCGGTGGAGAGCCTGAGGAGCTCCCTCAGCGGACAGAGCTCCATAAGTAAGTACCTGTGTGTGTGGGGGGATGGGTCTAGTGGGGTAGGGGATGGGTCTGTGTTGAGTGTGGGGGGGGGGTCTGTGAGTGGGGATGGGTCTAGTGGGGTGGGGGTGGGTTTGTGTTGAGTGGGGGATGGGTCTAGTGGGGTGGGGGATGGGTCTGTGTTGAGTGTGGGGGGGTCTGTGAGTGGGGGATGGGTCTAGGGGGTGGGGGTGGGTCTGTGTTGAGTGTGGGGGATGTGTCTAGTGGGGTGGGGGATGGGTCTGTGTTGAGTGTGTGTGTGTGTGGGGGGTCTGTGTTGTGTCCACATTTGACCAGCAGGCATTTACCATAGATCTCAATGTGGTCTAGAGATCATTTGAATGTCTCCTCTCATCCCTTATTGTTTACAGGTGGTCAGACGGTGGGCACCACCGACTCCTCCAACAGCAACAGAGGGAGTGTGAAGTCTGAGGATGGAGAGGAGGATGAACTTCCCTACAGAGGACCCTTCTGTGGTCGAGCCATGGTGCACACTGACTCCACCCCCAGCCCCTACGACACTGACTCTCTCAAACTGAAGGTAAAATGCACGCACGCATGCACGTACACACACATTATCCAAACGAACGAATCACAGTGACTGTTCCTGATTGCAGAGAGGTGATGTCATTGACATCATCAGCAAGCCTCCAATGGGGACGTGGATGGGCCTGCTGAACAATAAGGTTGGGACGTTTAAGTTCATCTACGTGGACGTTCTGGCTGAGGAGGAAGACAAACCTAAACACCCCCGACGTAGGAGGAAGGGAGGGCAGCCCAAACCCACCTCTGTAGAGGAACTCCTGGAGCGCATCAACCTCAAAGTAATGACTTTACTTCTACTAGACTAACTCATAGTAAGGAATTTACTTCTACTAGACTAACTCATAGTAATGACTAGTACTAGACTAACTTATAGTGACTAGTACTACAGGTATTCCCAAACTGGGGTATGTGCAATGCCGTCGAGGGGACGCCAAATAAACATGTAATTCACTTTTTAATTTAAACAAATAATATATAGCCTTGTTTCACTGCCAAAAATAAAATTAAACCATCTAGTGTTCAGCGAAATAACAACACTGTCAAATACAGGTAGTCAAATAATGACCATCCAATCACACTAACCGTTATTCTCTCGCGGGAATTCCACTAACGGTCCTTATGTAACCAAACGTAGCTGCTGCTCATGTTGGTATCTGTACTGATGGCGCAAAAGCCATGACAGGGAGACATAGTGGAGTGGTAACGCGCGTTCAAGCAGTTGCTCCCGACGCCACTTGGGTACACTGCAGCATCCACCAAGGGGCTCTTGCTGCCAAGGTAATGCCTGACAGCTTGAAATACGTTTTGGACACTACAGTGAAAATGGTTAACTTTGTTAAAGCAAGGCCCCTGGACTCTCGTGTATTTTCTGCACTATGCAATGATATGGGCAGCGACCATGTAACGCTTTTACAACATACAGAAGTGCGCTGGTTATCAAGGGGCAAAGTATTGACACGTTTTTTTAAATTGAGAGATGAGCTTAAAGTTTTCTTTACTGACCATCATTTTCACTTGTCTGACCGCTTGCATGATGACAAGTTTCTCACACGACTGGCCTATCTGGGTGATGTTTCTTCTCGCCTGAATGATCTGAATCTAGGATTACAGTGACTCTCCGCAACTATATTCAATGTGCGGGACAAAATTAAGGCTATGATTAAGAAGTTGGAGCTCTTTTCTGTCTGCATTAAGGACAACACACAGGTCTTTCCATCATTATATGATTTTTTTGTGTGCAAATGAACTCAAGCTCACGGACAATGTCAAATGTGATATAGCGAAGCACCTGAGTGAGCTGGGTGCGCAATTACGCAGGTACTTTCCTGAAACGGATGACAAACAACTGGATTCGTTATCCCTTTCATGCCCTGCCCCCAGTCCACTTACCGATATCTGAACAAGAGAGCCTCATCGAAATTGCAACAAGCGGTTCTGTTAAAATTGAATTTAATCAGAAGCCACTGCCAGATTTCTGGAGTGGGCTGCGCTCAGAGTTTCCTGCCTTGGCAAATCGCGCTGTTAAGATGCTGATGCCCTTCGCTGATGCCCTGTGAGAGTGGATTCTTGGCCCTCACTAGCATGAAAACTAAATACAGGCACAGACTGGGTGCGGAAAATGATTTGAGACTCTCCAATACAATTCAACATTGCAGAGTTATGTGCATCCTTGTAAGCACACCCTTCTCATTAACCTGTGGTGAGTTATTCACAATTTTCAATGAACAAATAAGGTTTTATGTAAAATGGTTAAATAAAGAGAAAAATTATTGATGATTATTATTTGTGCCCTGGTCCTATAAGAGCTCTTTGTCACTACCCACAAGCCGGGTTGTGTTTAATTAATGTATAGTGTGTGTGTGACAATACAATGATGGCAAAAAACAACATTTGAGAGTGCGCTGACCCTGGTGCTAGAGGGGGAACGCAGCTGGAGGTTGAATGTTTGAAGGGGTACGGGACTATAAAAGGTTGGGGAACCACTGGTCTAGACTAACTCATAGTGATGACTTGCACTAGACTATGTATATACAGACACTCACACTTGAATGCTGTTAAGATCCTCCTCCTTTTGATGTTTGTTTTAAGTTGGCTAGTTTAAGTCTACCCTGTCACCCCTCTGTCCTTCTCACCCCTCCCCCAGGAGCACCTGCCTACCTTCCTGTTTAACGGCTATGAGGACCTGGACACCTTGAAGCTTCTAGAAGAGGAGGATCTAGATGAGCTCAACATCAGAGACCCTCAACACAGAGCTGTGCTGCTCACCGCTGTGGAGCTAATTCAGGAGTACGACGGTTAGTACACACACCCACACACACATCCCCACACAAACAATTTGTTGTATGACGGATGTCCCTCTGCTACAGGTAGCAGCGACCAGGACCGTAGCCGACAGTCAGGGGGTTCTCAGGAGAAGCTGTTACTGGACCGTAGCGGCCTACTGGGGGACTCCCCACGAGACTCTGGCTGTTATGAGAGCAATGAGAACCTGGAGAACGGTAACGACAGCCTGACTTGACTCTGACTCTCCTCTTTCCCATCTTCATCCACTTCTTGCTGCCATGGGTCTTCTACAACCTCTTCATCTTCTAAGGGCTACCATGGGCTCCATTCTTCACGCATAGCTTGAGCATTCCAAACCAAACAGAGTCCTGAGCCCCCTGGGAGAGAGAGAGAGACTTGGCTGTAGATCATTTTTTTCATTTTTTTTTCTTCATTTTTTTTCTTTTACTGTGACTTTCTTCTGTTTCTCTGCATCGTGGGAGTAAAGGACTCTCTTACCACCAGACAGTGTTCTACTGCCCTCCATCTGCAAGCATCTATAGTCATATGGGCCTGTATTCAGTGTCTCCGGGTAGGACTGCTGATATTGGATCAGTTTTTACTTTTTGATCAGATTTAATACGACTATATAGACAGCAGGGGGGACCTGATCCTAGATCAGCACTCCTACTCTGAGACAATTTTTGAATATTGGCCCTGTTCTTCTGGCTCTTTTTTTCTTTGTAAGCTAACCCTCCTACACTCACTCAGTAACCGGTGTAGAAGAGAAAGGGAGAGGAGAGCTAACTCTCATTCTCCTACACTCACTCAGTCCAGTATCTCCAGAGACCTGTACAATGTGTTCTGTAGAGCTGTTTCTGGACCTACACAGGAATAGATCTGTCTTTGCATTGGCTGAAAATGGTGACTGCTGTAGTAAAAAAAGTACTATTTACATATATTTACTGTGGAACCTTTATTTGATAACTATACCTTTCTTATTGTGGTTATTTGCTTTGGGTTTTAGTCTTTAAAATTACAGTGATGATTTATGAAGGCTGTTGTGAATGTCATCAGCCCTAGTGGAGAGTTTATGACGAGGATTTTCCACCTGTATATTTCTCAAGATTTGTGCTGTTTTTTTGTTTATATTTTTCTAGTTCAGAACCATGTAATGTAGCACAATATGATGTGCCTAAAGACAGACCTGCTTCGTGCAAGATTCAGAGTTAGTAAACGGTTCAATTAAAGATCCCGGGCTGTGTCGCAGCCGGCCGTGAACGGGAGACCCATGAGGAGGCGGCACACAGTTGGCCAAGCGTTGTCCGGGTTAGGTGAGGGTTTGGCCGGCCGGGATGTCCTTGTCCCATTGCACTCTAGCGACTCCTGTGGCGGGCCGGGCGCATGCACGCTGACACGGTCGCCAGTTGTACAGTGTTTCCTCCGACACATTGGTGCGGCTGGCTTCCAGGTTAAGCGAGCAGTGTGACTTAGATGGGTCGTGTTTCAGAGGACACAAAGCTCTTGACCTTTGCCTCTTCTGGCAGTTACAGCGATGGGACAAGACTAACTACCAATTGGATATCACGAAATTGGGGAGACAAAATAAAAAAAAGATTAACTTATTTAAAATGGTGGCGCAACATTTTCGTACAATAATTGTGGGTGCATCAAAATACATAGTTGTGACTGAAGAAAATGAAAAATGTTTATAAGATAAACTGTGTGTTATAGCTGAGGATACCTTAAAATCAGTGTTACATACATACATACATACATACATACATACAGCTCATGGCAATCTTCCCATAGCACTGATGCTAGGAGTTATACTGGTCTAGATATATGTCTGTCCCAAATGGCACCCTATTCCTTATGTAGTACACTGCTTTTAACCAAGACCAATAGTGCACTACATGGTGCAATTACTACATTGGGGAATGGGGCGCCATTACTGCATTGGGGAATGGGGCGCCATTACTACATTGGGGAATGGGGCGCCATTTGGGACATAACCAGTCTTTGAGCAGTTCTAAAGTGTGCCACTGTCATAGTGAGAGCCCGAGAATGGAATAAACTACTCAGTGGTTTACTAGACCAGTCTGCCTGCTTATTTCCCTCACCCATCATCTCTACTGGACATCATGCTTTATATTCCAGTCAGCTTTCACAATACAATAAATGTTTTTTTTGCATCTTTTTACAGTTCTGTTTCCTGCCATGTATTTCAGCTCCTCTGAAAAGACCGGCATATTAATCCATTAACAATGCCTGTTTGTTTCAGGAGGGAGGGGCAAAATGACGTCTTCCATGAGCAGGTCCTCGTCAGGTTTTGAGTCCAGTCACCTCCCTTCACCAGAGAACCCCAGCCTCCCCTTCAACGTCCCCCTGACTCACCCCAGCAAAACCACCCTACAGGCCAGATCAGAGAACGAGGCCTCTACCTTACCATCTCTAATAGTCCCCATGACCAGCTACAACCTGAGACCAGAGCAGGGCCAGAGCCATCACAGAGACACCCATATAGCCACGCTGCTGCTGAGGAGCTGGAGCTGTGAGGAGCTGTGGCTGGGAGGTAGTCCTAGTCCCACAGCCCTGGGGCTGCTGCGGCCTTGCCTCTCCCTGGGGAAGCTCCACTCAGACCTGGGCCTCCACACCACTGAACTCCACACCCTGGTAGACCTGGAGCCAGCTCATACCACCATGTCCAAGGCCGGGGTGCAGGGAGAGCCTACACAAGAGGCTCTACCGCACCTACTAAGACACTCAGAAGGACCATACCCACCCTCACAACCACTGCTCAACACACCTTGTAGTGTTCTGACTTGTATGTTAGTTGAACATGGGAGTTCCCAGGTTAACAGACCTTCCCAGGTTAACAGACCTACATCCATCACCGGGATGTAGGCACAAGCATCGTTTAGCCAATCCTTCCCTGTCAAACCAAAATCCAGGTATACCATCACCCCCAGCAATGACAGTGACTAGGATAGTGCCTCCGAACAATTTTCTTTAGACAGTACCTCTTTAGAAGATGTATATACAGTTGAAGTCGGAAGTTTACATACTTAGGTTGGAGTCATTAAAACTCATTTTTCAACCACTCCACAAATTTCTTGTTAACAAACTATAGTTTTGGCAAGTTGGTTAGGACTTTATCTACTTTGTGCATGACACAAGTAATTTTTCCAACAATTGTTTACAGATTATTTCACTTATAATTCCCTGTATCACAATTCCAGTGGGTCAGAAGTTTACATGCACTAAGTTGACTGTGCCTTTAAACAGCTTGGAAAATTCCAGAAGATGTCATGGCTTTAGAAGCTTCTGATAGGCTAATTGACATAATTTGAGTCAATTGGAGGTGTACCTGTGGATGTATTTCAAGGCCTACCTTCAAACTCAGTGCCTCTTTGCTTGACATCATGGGAAGAAATCAGCCAAGACCTCAGATTTTTGTTTTTAGACCTCCACAAGTCTGGTTAATCGTTCTGAGCAATTTCCAAATGCCTGAAGGTGCCACTTTCATCTGTACAAACAATAGTGCGCAAGTATAAACACCATGGGACCACGCAGCCGTCATACCGCTCAGGAAGGAGACGTGTTCTGTCTCCTAGAGATGAACGTATTTTGGTGCGAAAAGTGCAAATCAATCCCAGAACAACAGCAAAGGACCTTGTGAAGATGCTGGAGGAAACGGGTACAAAAGTATCTATATCCACAGTAAAACAAGTCCTATATCGACATAACCTGAAAGGCCGCTCAGCAAGGAAGAAGCCACTGCTCCAAAACCGCCATAAAAAAGCCAGACTATGGTTTGCAACTGCACATAGGGACAAAGATCATACTTTTTGGAGAAATGTCCTCTGATCTGATGAAACAAAAATAGAACTGTTTGGTCATTATGACCATCGTTATGTTTGGAGGAAAACGGGGGAGGCTTGCAAGCCGAAGAACACCATCCCAACCGTGAAGCACGGGGGTGGCAGCATCATGTTGTGGGGGTGCTTTGCTGCAGGAGGGACTGGTGCACTTCACAAAATAGATGGCATCATAATGATGTGGATATATTGAAGCAACATCTCAAGACATCAGTCAGGAAGTTAGCTTGGTCGCAAATGGGTCATGCAAATGGACAATGACCCCAAGCATACTTCCAAAGTTGTGGCAAAATGGCTTAAGGACAACAAAGTCAAGGTATTGGAGTGGCCATCAAAGCCCTGACCTCAATCCCAAAATAAATCACTCTATTATTCTGACATTTCATTCTTAAAATAAAGTAGTGATCCTAACGGACCTAAGACAGGGCATTTTTACTGGGATTAAATGTCAGGAATTGTGAAAACCTGAGTTTAAATGTATTTGGCTACGGTGTATGTAAACTTCAGCTGTAGTTATTACAGAAGCAGCAACCCAGCGCTGCACCTCAGACTGACCGTGCAAACACTCCTCCCTAGTCTGAAGCCGACAGGACTGCTGTGGGAAGGAAAACTACGCCTGTCAGGTCGGGATCCATCCTGGAGGAAAGACTGGAGTCGGAGGGGATATATCTGACAACAGAGCCCTTCTCTGACAAGATAAATGGGCTCTCACCATATATACAGTACTATGGTAGTACTATGCTCATGTAGTACTAAGAAGTATCAGATGTCGAAGACCACAGGCCCCAGCTGGAGGTTCACAGACTGATAACTGACAAAAATATCTTACTGCAGCTTACTGGGTTTCCTATCATATTTCACCTTTAACCCTGTTTGATTCTAAACTAGTATGAACATTGCCAAGCTGGAAGTTGTGCTAATACTGTATATGAAATACTGTGACTGAGGACTACAGAATTTGTTTTATTAAGATATTGTATGAAGTTGAGTGTGATTAAAGCAATACAAAAAACAAGTCTTTGATTTTTATTTTTCTGGAAAGTTAGAATTGATTAAATCTGAGACATCTGAACATAAGACAATATTTACTATCACTTAGTGAAATGTCAAGTCCCTGTATGTTTTTAACTATTCCATCTCAGCCTTTATCAATTGCTTGTCTGAAATATCCTTCTCCCTGAGGGGTTTTGCCACTTCTAAAACGGCAAAGTCTATTAATTCAATGTCATTCATCTTGGTAGCTTCCATAACATTCAAATGACTTAATTCAAATAACTTTTCAGAGTGGAGATATCATTAATAAAATAACTTGCATCATATATCAAGTGAGCAAAATCGCATCGCTTGCTTTCATTTCATTAATGTGCAATGGCAGCAGGTATCACTAATTGTGACAAAACAGTGCAGATCAAGTAATTATATTAAAGATATTCATAAACGACTTCTATGGCAGTGTATCTGCTGTTCACAGCCTGGCCCTGGGGCGCCTCTCATGGAGACACTTCCTGACCAGCCCCAGTGCTTCCAGGGCTGTGCCCCAGCTCAGAGTGACCCCCCAGCCCCCATGGCCGTAGTTATGCACCACCGGTACCAGTCGGCTCCCCAGGAGGACCATCTCTCTCTCCACCCGGACATTCTTCCTACTGGGTCTCAGCCCCACAGACACCCCCAGGACCCTGGCCCTGCTCAGGGACGGCTCCAACCTGCTACAGCGCTCCAGGATGTCCTGGCTGTCCTCTGGGTCCACCTCCAGGCGCCAGTCGTCCACCTGCCTACAGAGCCAATCAGCCGCACAAAAAGATAACTCTTCTAGAGAGCATACAGACTGAACTTGTAGTGACGTTCTGTAGTTCTTAGTGCATCCCCTTTCTACATTATCATTCTGTAGTGTTTATTTCGGAGTATTCCTCAGGTAAAGAGCATCTCATCTCATGACGCAATTATGTTTTCTATTAAACTTGACTTGCCTGGTGCCGCCCACTGTCACGCTGTGCATCCCTGGGTAGATATAGGACTGCCCTTCCCCATCCCGGATGAAGTGTTGGAGCCAGGGGGCCTGGACCTTCAAATCAAATGGAAGTTTATAGTCATATACAGCATAGTGTACACAGCACAATGAAATGCTTATTTACAAGCTCTCTTAGGTGTGTGTATACACACTTTGAGGACCTGCCCCCTGACAGGGTAGACCTGAGAGTCCCCTACTAGAGACTTGGCTCCCAGACCGGAGCAGTTGACGATGACGTCGTAGCCCTGGCTGCTTAGTTCCTGGAGGTTGTTTACTTTCTGCTTCACAACCTGGCCTCCTGCTTTTCTAAACCTAAAACGACACTTTTTTTTAAGTCAGTCATAAAAGATTTGAAACAGAAAAAAAGCAAACGTCATCTATATTTTAATTCAGGAAGTACATAGTAGCTGTTACAAAGTTTTTGATATAGTAACCGTTAATAGATTAACACATGACTATAGTATAGAAGTAAAACAAGCTAAGACCAAGAATTTACCTCTTCTCCATCCATGGCAGGTAGTTGGAACATTCACATTTCACTGTGGTGAACGCCTGGCCAAACGTATGATCGGGAAATCGTTTCAGTTCACGGTCTGTCATGATTCGGAAACCCAGCACAAATGAAGACCAGAATGGCACCTTATCCGCAGGGAGCTCCTTGTATATTTGCCATCTAAAAAATATATTATCAATACCAGTTATAAGCAAACCCTTTCACAGTGGTGAGCATTTTCAACCAGTAGGACTTATGAATGTCGGAGAACTATTGAACTGGCTGTAACGTGTGTTTCAGAAATGGCCACCTATTCCCTATAGTGCACTTCTCTTCTGGCTCCGGTCAAAGGTAGTGCACTATATAGCATCTATTCCTTTATGGTTGAGGATCCTTACCCTGAGCTGAGCAACACCCCAGCCTCTGATGGCTGTTCTGATTGGGCAATAGCCAGCAGGTGATCAATCGTTTCCTTAAACCACCTCTGCTGCCGTTCCAGAGGGATATCTGGGGGGGAAGAACGGGAGAGAAGAATGTAGGGGGGAGGGAGAGCGGAATGTAGGGGGGGAGAGATGGAGGGAGGGAGATGGAGGAGGGAGGGAGAGAGAGATGGAGGGGGAAGAGGGGAGAGAGAGAGAGGGAGGAAGGGAGTGAGAGAGTGGGAGGGAGGGAGTGAGAGAGTGGGTGGGAGGGAGGGGGAGAAAGAGGGAGAGAGGGAGGGGGAAGAGAGGGAGGGAGAGAGAGAGGGGGAAAGGGAGTGAGAGAGTGGGAGGGAGGGGTGAGAGAGTGGGAGGGAGGGGGAGAGAGAGTGGGAGGGAGGGGAGAGAGAGTGGGAGGGAGTGGGAGGGAGAGGGAGTGGGAGGGAGAGGGGAGAGGGAGTGGAGAGAGAGGGGAGAGGGAGTGGGAGAGAGAGGGGAGTGAGAGAGGGGAGAGGAGTGAGGGGGAGAGGGAGTGAGAGGGGGAGAGGGAGGAGAGGGAGTGAGAGGGGGAGGGAGTGAGGGGGAGGGAGTGAGGGGGTAGAGGTCACTGAGAATTATATTTTCGGATGAATTTACTTAAAATAACTTATGAAACAATTAACTTACCATTAACACACAATGCAGTAACACATAGGCCTAGTACACAAAAAGCATATATAGTGAAAAGTTCAACATCCTATTGTCTGCCAATTCACACGAAGTGGTCAGAAACCAATCAAAAGTAATGACTGTTAATGAACTTAATAAACTGGATAAAGAGATGCTCATGCCTCACCTGGGAACGGTGAGCAAATCACGATCCCAGCAGCCACGTCGCTGGTGGTGTCTGGGGTAAACCTGTCAGCTATGAGGGTCACAGAGCAGTAGGGGAGGGCCTCAGCGATGCACACAGCTGTGGAGAAGCCAACCACACCTCCACCCACCACCACGACTGTCATACTCCTCATCACAGGATGCTTCTGCTAGGAGAAAAACAACATAAAGGAAAGTTGTATTACTTACTTGTACTGCGTTATACTGTGTCTACAGTGCCTTTGGGAAGTATTCAGACCCCTTGACTTTTTACACATTTTGTTACGTTACAGCCTTATTTTAAAATGGATTAAACAAAAACATTTCCTCAGCAATCTACTCACAATACCTCGTAAGTATTCAGATCCTTTGCTATGAGACTCAAAATTGAGCTCAGGTGCATCCTGTTTCCATTGATCATCCTTGAGATGTTTCTAGAACTTGATTGGAGTCCACCTGTGGTCAATTCAATTGATTGGACATGATTTGGAAAGGCCCCCACCTGTCTATATAAGGTCCCACAGTTGACAGTGCATGTCAAAGCAAAAACCAAGCCATGAGATTGAAGGAATTGTCCATAGAGTGCCGAGACAGGATTGTGTCGAGGCACTGATCTGGGGAAGGGTACCAAAACATTTATGCAGAATTGAAGGTCCCAAGAACACTGTGGCCTTCATCACTCTTAAATTGAAGAAGACTCTTCCTAGAGCTGGCCGCCCAGCCAAACTGAGCAATCGGGGGAGAAGGGCCTTGGTCAGGGAGGTGACCAAGAACCCGATGGTCACTCATAGCTCTAGAGTTCCTATGTGGAGATGGGAGAAGGTTCCAGAAGGACAACCATCTCTATAGCGCTCTACCAATCAGGCCTTTATGGTAGAGTGGCCAGACGGAAGCTACTCTTCAGTAAAAGGCACATGACAGCCCACTTGGAATGTGCCAAAAAGGCACCTAAAGACACTGACCATGAGAAACAAGATTCTCTGATCTGATGAAACCAAGATTGAACTCTTTGGCCTGAATGCCAAGCGTCACATCTGGAGGAAACCTGGCACCATCCCTACGGTGAAGCATGGTGGTGGCAACATCATGCTGTGGGGATCTGCAGAGAAGAATGGGAGAAACTCCAAAATGGTGCGCCAAGAAGACTTGAGGCTGTAATCGCTGTCAAAGGTGCTTACACCCGAGTAAAGGGTCTGAAAACATATGTAAGTTATATTTTAATTTTTTATAAATTAGCAACAATTTGTAACATGTTTTTGCTTTGTCATTATGGGGCAGTGTGTGTAAAGGGGGGGGGAGGCCCTGTATACCTTGTTAAAGCACCTGTAGGTGGTACACGAAGGGGAGTATGATCAAGGTCCGGGTTAGGGGAGGGTGTGGTGGGGAGAAAGAGATACAGCCCATTTAAACAGCAGTGCAGTGTTCCAGTCCTAAGTGTTTGTTTTTTATCCCAGCCCCGCCCCGTCGCCGACTCAGGCCTCTTGGTAGGCAATCATTGTAAATAAGAATTTGTTCTTAATTGACTTGCTAAGTTAAAGGTTATATATATATATATATGTAACACATCACAGGGCTAAAGTTAAGGATACGTGGGTTGGTTAATGTCGATTAAATGACTATGGGCTATTTGTACAAACACTAACCACTCCACTTGACTCAATTAAGTGTTAAACATGCAACCTTTTTTTTTAATCAACATTTTCATTTATCTGGATTAAATATATCCAACACTGCTTGGGATTTTGAAGTTAAATAGAATTAATCACCCTTTTGAAACTGCATTAAAGCTTAAGTAACCAGTCGCCTGAGTTATTTTGGATGCAGTAATTGCAGGATACTGCAGTTATACCGCATTCTGACTGCAATATTCTTTTCTTAAGGGCATTTACATAACACTGCTATTTGCCCATTTTCTATTATGGTGCTTAACAGAACTTCTCCAGCGAATTTGACCTACCTGCAGGCTGTGCAAGGTCACAATGTATCAAACGAATTTACTACTCTGCATACTGAACAGCCAAATCATTATGTAATAGAATTCCTGCTCCATCGGACTAGTTTGGATCTGTGGGATTGGAGGAGGGAAATTGATCCTCTAACGTTAACGATTAGTGGGGGAAATGCAAAACGGACCCAAGATCAGAGTCTAGGGGCAATTTCACCCTTCTCTG
Source organism: Brachymystax lenok tsinlingensis (assembly GCA_030435695.1). NCBI lineage: Eukaryota > Metazoa > Chordata > Actinopteri > Salmoniformes > Salmonidae > Brachymystax > Brachymystax lenok. Next base: position 36,131,104 of record CM059786.1, on the reverse strand, counting down.
CGGGGTTAAAGTCCTGAAAGGAATCAAATAAATAAATCATGTGTGCCTTTTGAGTTTGCATCCAGCCAACTACTGATGCGCCATGAAGCGGTGAAGGTTTTTTATTCATCCAATGAATCTCTTAATAACCATATGTGTTCTTAGCGTACTGTAGGAGAACTACAAACATAGTTATGACATAGAAAATGGCTAACCTACTCTTGTAAAAGGTGGTCCAACATTCTTAAAGTTTACCTTACAGAGAGCAGACTTACTTCTCCTGTCTGAGCCAGGACTACACTTGTTTGATTGCCTTACGGAGGGAATAACTTGGAACGTCGTGATCTGTGCCTGCCACATTGCTACTCATCCACTCAATCAGCTATTACTGCCAATATGTTCAAGGATCCTAGTTTAAACAAGGCGGTAATACATAACAAAGCTGCTAGCTATCAAGCTAGGCAGCCTGGGCTACTATTGCTGGATATCAAGCACGCTAAACGGTTAGCTCTCCAAGTTGTCTCTCATTTCACAGAGTGAATATAGGGCCCGTCCTACTATCATTATTATCATGCCTCCGAAAAAAGACGAGGATTACATCTCTGCTGGGCAGGTACGTGAACTCTTAGAGAAGCAGAAAGTCTTCTATAAGGAAATGATACTTCAGCAGGAAAATAATTTTAAAAGCTTCATACAAATGATTATGGAGTCTACCAACAAGCGTCTGGACGACCTGACTAAAGATGTACAAGACATTAAAACAAGCCTTCAGTTCACACAGAAGGATGTGGATGTATTGAAGACCACACAGGATACACTTTCCAGAAACTGTTCCTCTATGCGGAATGAAATCACAACAGTCAGGGAGGGCCTCCAGAACATGTCTGGGAAGGCTGATTTGCCCATCCAGGTTCGAGGAGAAATAATCTTGTAATAGATGGTATCCAGGAGAGCCAAAGTGAGACATGGGCTGAATCAGAGGACAAAGTTCGAAAGCTACTTTATGAGGAGCTACAACTGGATCAACAGTTAGAGCTGGAACGTGCTCACCGCTCTGGGAAACCAGGGGTCATTAGTGGTGAAAATGGAACCAGACCTAAGCCAATCGTAGTGAAATTCCTCAGGTTCAAGGATAAGCTTGCAGTCCTTAAAAGCCAAACGCCTCAAAGGGTCCTTCATCTTCATTAATGAGGATTTCTCAGATGCAGTCCGTCAAAGAAGAAAGGAACTAATACCAGCCATGAAGGCTGCAAGAGAAAGAGGTGACATAGCATATGAGGTATGACAAACTGATTGTTCACCCTCCCTCCCATGGAGTTAGGAGTGACAGACGAGTAATTTCAGCCCCACACACACACTGAGTATCTCTCTCTCAGATTCATGTGTGAACATATAAATACTGTAAATTTACCAAAGAAAGGTCTTAATTGCTCACTTGAATATATGCAGTTTAAGGAACAAAATTCATGAAATGTGCAGTCAAACAATATTCCTGTATTGGCAATATCAGAGACTCACTTGGACTCTTCTTTTGAGGATGCTGAGATCTCTATACATGGATCCAATTTGTTCAGGAGGGACAGAAATAGATATGGGGGTGGAGTTGCAGTTTACATCCAGAATCATATTCCAGTAAAACAACGTAAGGACTTAATGTTGAATGGATTAGAGGCGCTATGGGTACAGGTGCATTTACCACATTTGAAACCTATACTAGTTGGTTGCTGCTATAGGCCACCGAGTGCTGATGTGAAATATCTTGATGTAATTTGCGAAATGTTGGATAAGGTATCTGATGAAAATAGGAAAATATATTTTTTGGGAGATATGAATATCGATTTTATTTTAATATAAACTGTCCAAAGAGAAGGAAAGTTATTTCTGTTACCAATGTATGTAACCTAACCCAAGTTATGCCATTACCAACCAGAACGTTCACTAATAGGGCTGGTATTACATCAACTTGTATCGATCCTATTTTTACTAACATGGCTGAACATTGTTCTAAAGCTGTATCAGTGGCACTAGGTTACAGTGATCATAACTTGGTTGCACTCACTAGGAAAACTAAAATACCAAAGGCTGGCCCTAAAATGATCTACCGCAGGTCCTACAGAGGGTTCAATCAGGACTCATTTGTGGATGAGATTAAGAATGTGCAATGGTTAGAAGTGTGTAGTAAGGATGATCCTGAAATGTCATTAAGTTTGTTTATGAAATTATTTATGACTATAGCTGATGAGCACGCCCCTTTAAGAAAATGCACTGTGAGGTCAAATGGTGCCCCATGGATTGATGATGAGCTGAGAAATTTAATGATTCAACGTAATGATGCAAAAAATGTAGCAGATAAATCTGGTACTTTGTTTGATAAGCAACGTTATTGTAAATTAAGAAATCTTGTGACCAAGCTAAACAAAGGAAGAAGAGATTCTATCAGCACAATTGATGAAGTAAAGGGGGATGGGAAAAAGCTGCGGAGAATGCTGAACACTTATGGGTAGGAATTCAAACATGTCTGCCTCTTTTGTTGAATCAGAGGGTATATTTATTACAAAACCACATGACATTGCAAATTACTTTTAATGAATATTTTACAGGCAAAGTGGACAAGTTGAGGAATGCTATGATTCCAACTGATGGCTCCATGTCGTATAACCTTATAAAAGACTATCATGAAGGAAAGGCGATGCAGTTTCAAATTTCATCAAGTAGAAAAGGAAGAAAGGATGCCAAAGTCAAAGTCACCATTATTAGTCAGTTGTACAACCGAATGCCTTCAACCGAAATGTGTCTTCCGTGATTTAACCCAACCCCTCTGAATCAGAGAGGTGCGGGGGCTGCCTTTAATCGACATCCACGTCTTCGGCGCCGGGAACAGTGGGTTAACTGCCTTGTTCAGGGGCAGAACGACAGATTTTTACCTTGTCAGCTCGGGGATTTGAACTTGCAGCCCTCCGGTTACAAGTCCAACGCTCTAACCACTAGGCTACCTGCCGCCCCTATGCTGTTGTCTCTGTCGGATGACAAGTCACCTGGTACAGATAATCTAGATGCCAAATTGCTTAGTTACAGCCAACCAAATATCTACACCAATCTCTCATTTTTAATAAGTGCTTGACGTATGGGGTGTGCCCAGAAGTCTGGAAAGAGTCAAAAGTTATTCCACTACCTAAGGATAATAGATCAGCATTCACTGGTCCTAATAGTCATCCTATAAGCTTGCTGCCTGTGTTAATTTTTTCCAATAATTTACTTGTCTCTGTACATATCAAGGATTATTTCTCATGCAATGGTCTGATAACTGGTTTCCAGCATGCATATAGGGAGAGGCATTCTACGAGTACAGCCTTAGCACAAATGACAGATGATTGGTTAAAGAGTATGGATGACGGGAAGTTAGTTGGTGCAGTGTTGCTGGATTTCAGTGCTGCTTTTGATGTAATTGATCATGAACTTGGAAAACTCAAATGTTATGGTTTTAAGGATGCAGCTCTATCCTGGATAGAAAGCTATCTATCCAGGAGAAGGCAAAAGTGTTCTTTAATGGTAGCTTTTCAAAACAGTAAAGATATACATTGTGGTGTTCCTCAAGGAAGCTGCCTAGGCCCACTGCTTTACTCTACCTTTACTAATGACTTACCTTCAGTAATGAACAAAGCAAGGGTGGTCATGTATGCTGATGACTCTACAATATATATAGTGCAGCATCAGAATGTAATGAGTTAACAAATGTACTGAGCAATGAACTAAGAATGGTGTCTGAGTGGGTTGATATGAACAAATTAGTGTTGAACATTTCTAAAACTAAGTATTGTATTTGGTTCAAGATATATGCTTGCTGATGACCCCCAATTTAATTTGGCAATTAATAGAATACATGTAGAGCAAGTTAAAAAACAAAGCTACTAGGTGTTATTTTGGATGCAGCTTTATCATGGTCAGAACACATAGATAATAGTTATTAAGATGGGTAAGGGAATTGCTGTTACAAGAAAATGTTCAGAGTATGTAACATCTAGTACTCTGAATCAGGTGATTCAATCCCTGGTCCTATCAAACTTAGAGTACTGTCCAGCTATATGGTCATCTGCAACAAAGAAATATATAAAAAAAAAGCTCCAAATGGCTCAAAACAGGGCTGCCAGATTATCTCTTCATTGCTCTATTCGAATGAATATTATTAAAATGCATCAGAATCTTTCATGGCTTCACGTTAAAAAAAATTACTATCTAGTCTTGATTTTCTTTAGGAATGTTATATTTTTTCAAAAAAACCACAGTACCTTTCAGTCCAATTTAGTACATACTAGCAACACGCATAACCACCAAACCAGACAGGCAAGTTCAGGGCAGCTAAAACAACTCAAGCCAAGGACAAATCGCCTTAAATCTACGGTTTTATATAAAGCTATAGCTGAATGGAACTTTTTACCAATCCATATTTCTCAGGCAAAAAGTAAATCCCCCTTCAAGAAAAAAATAAAATAACATCTTATGTGATAGACCATATGACTGGACAGGAAATAGAAAGTAACAACTGAATGTTAAATGTGTTTCCTGTCAGGTATTGTCTACTTCTTGAATGTTGGAAGTCTTGATTGTGGTTGTTTGTAATGTCTTGTTAGTTGGTGTTGGACCCCAGGAAGATTAGCTAGCGTTATGGCGTTAGCTAATGGGGATCCTAATAAAAAAATACAAAAGAAATATCGCCTATAATAAAGATTCGCCTACAATTAAACTAAGTTAGTTTAGGTTCTACATTTAAAACAATTATGTTTAAGAGTGGACTACAATAAAGTTGTTTGCTAGATAAAAAATGATAAATAAATGCAGTGGAAAATTGTACCAACCAGAGCGTATTACGATCAGTGGATCACTGCTGCGCATGCCTGAGATTTTAAGCATAAATCATACATGGTCCACAGACGCAATCGCCCGGCGTCCCATTGCTACATGCTGCGTTGAAATACCAGTCGGAACTAGGAAACTCTGACATTTCCGACTTGCTAACTGGTTGTAGTTCTACACATGCAGAGTGCACAACCAGTTAGCAAGTCTGACAATCCCGAGTTCCGACTAGCACGTGAACACAGCAATAGCTTGCTCTGAGACCACAATCCGCAGTGAACTACAGCCCGAACACGCACCTCTCCACAGTTCCCAACCAACGCGTCTCCGGTACACGGCCTCTATTCACTTGAAGGTGTTGGCAGCTGGAGAAACCGCTTGAGCCAACGGTCCAATATTCTAGAACACTGCTGTTCGTGTGCGTGCACTTGTTGGACTATGATAAACCCAGGGGTCAGCATGCTGGTCGTCACTATTTACCACAGCCATAAAAACAGAAGGCCCGCCTACTCGACCAATCAGATGAGAGCGTGTGATGACCATATTACGGAATACAGTCGCTAACGTCTGACTGACATGATTCCAAGACCTTGGGGTGACGCCTGCGTGTAACTAACATGTCGTCATACCAACACATTACTAACGTCTGCGTGACGCCTGCGTGTTAATGAAATTCATAAGGTGCATAGTTTATATTTCTATTAATTCGATCTCAACCATAAATGTTAGAAACGCACCGTTTTTTCCATGCAAGCCTACATTCCGAAGTAGCCACATTGAGCTATAGTGTTGCCTACGGCTTGTGCATTTCCTGTTAGGTAATCTGTCTTTAATTTCACACCTCATTTATCTCGCTGTATACAGATCTAAATGTTAGCCAATCAGACTAAATACCAGTTCCCAGTAGTCTACTTCAGACAACCAAAAAGAGTTGTGGCCATGGCTTTCAGTTGAATAGAGTTCACAGGCTTTCCCAGAGGGTCCCTGCTATTCGGGATCATTGGGATGTCCATTTATACCTCAAGTATAAATGTAAAATATTTACGTTTAGTGTTAGTTAGGGGTTATAGTTTAGGTTTCAGTGTAGTGTTAGGGTTGTGAAAATCAAATCTGGTATCAGGACAAAAGGTGGCAGAGTCACCAAGTAAGTTCTAATTATTTTTATTCACTCAAGCAATAAATGGTAAATGCAATTTTCGTATATACGGGTTCAATGTAGTACCACGCAGGGTTAACAGAGAACTGCCCTTTCTGCTAAATGCATTGGTATAAGTATGTTCTGACAGAGTTAGTTCCCACCTCGAGATGGGCCTATCAGAACAGTGGCTGGGCATGGTTTAGACTTGCCTAGCCAATAGTAGGCGCACAGGCTAGTCCCAGCCTCTTTTTCGCTTGTTGTCCGGGGTTACTTAGGCCACAGGCTCTGTCCTGTTTGTCTCATCTTTCTATTCATGTGTTCCTAGCTCAACATACTGTTATCTCCCAAGGTTAAACACAGCCCTTTAGCCAGTCAGACACCAGGTGTTTACAATCCACTGTATTGTTCCACAATTTATCAGCCTTAGCTCAAACATATTCCTGTGTAGCAAAGAAACATTCTCAAACCTAACAATTAGCAAAGAAACATTCTCAAACCCAACAAGACCTCCAAACGAATCTGGATACCAGTGACCGTTCATAGTGAGATACAGGCACGGTATTTGAGAGCTCGGCAGCAAGTCATTTTTATAATTTTTTTTTACAAGAGGCAGATGCGATTTTCGAGAGTGTCTGCCCCAAATAGTTTCCTTAGAAGATGAAAATAATTACAGAGATGTCCTTGATCCGATTGAGTAAGTAGGCTATATTTACAGTTTAAGTCCGAAGTTTACAAACACTTAGGTTGGAGTCATTTTAACTTGTTTTTCAACCACTCCACAAATTTCTTGTTAACAAACTATAGTTTTGGCAAGTTGGTTAGGACTTTATCTACTTTGTGCATGACACAAGTAATTTTTCCAACAATTGTTTACAGACAGATTATTTCACTTATAATTCCCTGTATCACAATTCCAGTGGGTCAGAAGTTTACATGCACTAAATTGACTCTGCCTTTAAACAGCTTGGAACATTCCAGAAAATTATGTCATGGCTTTAGAAGCTTCTGATAGGCTAATTGACATAATTTGAGTCAATTGGAGGTGTACCTGTGGATGTATTTCAAGGCCTACCTTCAAACTCTGTGCCTTTTTGCTTGACATCATGGGAAAAATCAAAAGCCAAGGCCTCAGAAAAAAAGTGTGTACCTCCACAAGTCTGGTTCATCACTGGGAGCAATTTCCAAATGCCGGAAGGTACCACGTTAATCTGTACAAACAATAGTACGCAATTATTATCACCATGGGACCACGCAGCCGTCATACCGCTCCGGAAGGAGACGCGTTCTGTCTCCTAGAGATGAACATACTTTGGTGCGAAAAGTGCAAATCAATCCTAGAACAAAGGCAAAGGACCTTGTGAAGATGCTGGAGGAAACGGGTACAAAAGCATCTATATCCACAATAAAACGAGTCCTATATCGACATAACCTGAAAAGCCACTCAGCAAGGAAGCCACTGCTCCAAAACCGCCATAAAAAGCCAGACTATGGTATGCAGCTGCACATAGGGACAAAGATTATACTTTTTGGATAAATGTCCTCTGGTCTGATAACTAAAATTGAACTGTTTGGCCATAATGACCATCGTTATGTTTGGAGGAAAAGGGGGATGCTTGCAAGGCAAAGAACACCATCCCAACCGTGAAGCACGGGGGTGGCAGCATCATGTTGTGGGGGTGCTTTGCTGCAGGAGGGACTGGTGCACTTCATAAAATAGATGGCATCATGAGGAGGGAAAATTATGTGGATATATTGAAGCAACATCTCAAAACATCAGTCAGTAAGTTAAAGCTTGGTCGCAAATGGGCCAAATGGACAATGACCCAAAGCATACATCCAAAGTTGTGGCAAAATGGCTTAAGAACAACAATGTCAAGATATTGGAGTGGCCATCACAAAGCCCTGACCTCAATCCCGTTGAAAATGTGTTTTGGCAGAACTGAAAAAACGTGTGCGAGCAAGGAGGCCTACGAACCGGACTCCGTTACACCAGCTCTGTCAGGAGGAATGGGACAGAATTCCCCCAACTTATTGTGGGAAGCTTGTGGAAGGCTACCCGAAACGTTTGACCCGAGTTAACCAATTTAAAGGCAATGCTACCAAATACTAATTGAGTGTATGTAAACTTCTGACCCACTGGGAATGTGATGAAAGAAATAAAAGCTGAAATCATTCTCTCATTTCACATTCTTAAAATAAAGTGGTGATCCTAACTGATTTAAGACAGGTTATTTTTACTAGGATTAACCTCTCCGGGCTAGGGGGCAGTGTTGAGCGAGTCTGGCGTGCCCAAAGTAAAATGCCTGTTACTCAGGCCCAGAAGCTGGGATATTCATATAGTTCTATTTGATAGAAAACACTTTGAAGTTTCTAAAACTGTTAAAATAATGTCTGAGTATAACAGAACTGATATGGCAGGTGAAATCCTGAGGAAAATCCATCTGTAAAAATTGCTTTTTTTGAGCTCCCATGCAATTAGTATGCATGGGAGCTCCCAGATTGCAGTATCTATGGCTTCCACTGGATGTCAACAGTCTTTAGACAAGGTTTCAGGCTTGTTCTTTGAAAAATGAACAAGTAGTTTATCATTTGGTTCCTCCTTGGGTCTGTAGTCCTCTGGTGCGTGTGACTGAGGGCGCGCTCTTTTATTTATCTCCGGTATTGAACATACTACATTCAGTCTTAAATTTGATCATTTATTTACATATTCGGGTACCTGAGGATTGATTTAGAAATGTTGTTTGACTTGTTTGGATGAAGTTTATCGGTAACTTTTTGGATTCTTTTGTCTGTATGTTGAACGGGTGGATTACTGAACAAAACGCTCCAACCAAACAGAGTTTTCGGGATATGAAGAGGGACTTTATCGAACAAAACAACCATTTATTGTGTAGCTGGGACCCTTGGGATTGCAAACAGAGGAAGATATTCACAGGTAAGTGATTTATCTTCTCGCTATTTTTGATTTTTGCGATGGTTTGAAAAATATTTATATGCAGGAAGTATGCGGGGCGCTGTCCTCAGATAATCAAATGCTATGCGGTTTGATTACCAAGATTCGAAGCTAAAGAATGGTGTATGACACTCATTAACGTTTAATATTACGATTTTTGTATTTTGAATTTCGCGCTCTGCAATTTCACCGGATGTTGTTGATGTGGCACGCTAGCGGGACACTGTTCTGTAAGAAGTTAATAAACTAAACAGACACTTAAACTAACATGTGATTCGTAACACGTGGAAGTTTAAGGCGTTGGTGGTAAGATCTTTCATAATAAACTCCCAAGCAAACTGACACGTGACGTGTCAGCAGTTTGATGCCTTAAAGTGTCTCCATTGATTGTCCATGTTAATATTTTATGGCGCTAGGAAGAAGTTGGGTGACTTGGTGAGATGTATCAGTGGCGTCATGATGCTTAATTCTGGCACTTATCATCCTCCATATGTGTTTGTTTGTTGAGAGCACACTACGGCTATTGCCTGAGTCACGTGAGCGAGAGTTACAACACCTTTTTACCAGATGTAGGTATATGATTGTCATTATGGAGACACATTTTTCCATAAAACATATGAATACTTTTTAACACGGGGGAATTGGGTGTTGCATAACTTTGATAAATAAATAACATGTGTATACTTTATTTTGTTATTTGTAAACTCAGGTTCTTTGTCTAATATAAGGTTCTGATAACATTCAGTGTCAAAAATAGAGAAATCCAGATAGGGGACAAATATTTTTTCATGGCACTATATATAGGCTACATGTGCACTGCGGAGGGCTTCGAAGGCTTGACTCCTTTTGCCAATCAGAGCATTGAAAAAAATCCTAATTTACCATGCGTCTGCGAACCCCCCTCTACTCTTGCGCAGCGAAACCCAGAACAATATGTGACCACATATTTGCTGTTATCATAGTTATTGAGAGTTTCTTAGAAGCCTTTCAATTAGTATTATCTTGTTTAGAATTTGGGTTCCACTTGAAGTACATTCATTGTGTATAATGTAGAAAGCGTTGTCATTGTCACCACCGAGGAGGCCCAGAGTGAGGCTGGGGTGGTGGAGGAGGCTGGGGTCACCAAAGGGCGGAGGAGGTAGAGTTAGTTAGGGCATGTTATTTAAGTGCCACTACACAATATTACAGTATAATTGACCATACAAATGACCGATTTCAAAACCACACAGTTTTCAGACCACTGTTGGCAATCGTATTACATTATTGATATCAGCTATAATGGTTAGGATTGGGGCAGGCGGAGCTGATCCTAGACCTCATGATGAACTGTACCTCATGATAATCTGTATACCATATTATTTACTAAGAGTTTTAATCTATATTTTTCATAGTTGTCTATTTACCACCACAAACCGATGCTGGCACTAAGACATCACTCAACAAGCTGTATGGGGCCATAAGCAAACAAGAAAATGCTCATCTAGTGGCCAGGGAATTGAATGCAGGGAAACTGAAATCCGTCATACCTAATTTCTGCTAGCATGTCACAGGTAAGTGATTCTAGATTAAAACTCTAGATTACCTTTTAAGTCACACACAGAGAACATACAAAGATCGCCATCGTTCTCCATTTGGCAAATCTGACCATAACTCTCCTCCTGATTTCTGCTTATAAGCAAAAACTAACAGAAAGTACCAGCTCAATATGGAAGTGGTCCAATGAAGCAGGTGCTAAGCTACAGGACTGTTTTGCTAGCACAGACTGGAATATGTTCCGGGACTCATCCAATGGCATTGAGGTGTTTACCACAGCAGTCACCGGTTTCATTAAGTGCATCAACAAAGTAATCCACACAGTGATCGTACATACATATCCTAACCAGAGGCCATGGATTAAAGGCAACAGCCACACTGAGTTAATGGTTAGAGCCCATTTTCAAAGAGCGGGCCACTAAGAGGTCCCTCTACGCCCTCCGACAAACATATCAAATAGCCAGTGTCAATAAAGCACTAAGATCTGTCACACCCTGATCTGTTTCACCTGTCCGCTCCACCCTGATCTGTTTCCCCTGTCTTTGTGCTTTTTATTTTATTTCACCTTTTATTTAACCAGGTAGGCAAGTTGAGAACAAGTTCTCATTTACAACTGTGACCTGGCCAAGATAAAGCAAAGCAGTTCAACACATACAACAGAGTTACACATGGAGTGAAACAAACAGTAGGAAAAAACAAATCTATATACAATGTGTACAAATGAGGTAGGATAAGGAACATAAGGCAATAAATAGGCCATGGTGGCAAAGTAACTACAGTATAGCAATTTAACACTGGAATGGTAAATGTGCAGTAGATGAATGTGCAAAGTAAAAATACTGGGGTGCAAAGGAGCAAGATAAATAAATGACTATGGTAGGGGATGAGGTAGTTGGTTGGGCTATGTGCAGTGATCTGTGAGCTGCTCTGACAGCTGGTGCTTGAAACTAGTGAGGGAGATAAGTGCCTCCAGTTTCAACGATTTTTGTAGTTCGTTTCAGTCATTGGCAGCGAGAACTGGAAGGAAAGGCGGCCAAAGGAGGAATTTGCTTTGGGGGTGGCCAGTGAGATACCTGCTGGAGCGAGTGCTACAGGTGGGTGCTGCTATGGTTACCAGCGAGCTGAGAAGGCGGGGCTTTACCTAGCAGGGACTTGTAGATGACCTGGAGGCAGTGGGTCTGGTGATGAGTGTGTAGCGAGGGCCAGCCGACTAGAGCATACAGGTCGCAGTGGTGGGTAGTATATGGGGCTTGTGACAAAGCGGATGGCACTGTGATAGACTGCATCCAGTTTGCTGAGTAGAGTGTTGGAGGCTATTTTGTAGATGACATCGCCGAAGTCGAGGATCGGCAGGATAGTTGTAGCATGAGGCAGCATGAGTGAAGGAGGCTTTGTTGCGAAATAGAAAGCCGATTCTAGATCTAATTTTGGATTGGAGATGTTTAATGTGAGTCTGGAAGGAGAGTTTACAGTCTAGCCAGACACCTAGGTATTTGTAGTTGTCCACGTATTCTAGGTCAGAGCCGTCCAGGGTAGTGATGCTAGTCGAGCAGGCGGATGCAGGCAGCGAATGGTTGAAAAGCATGCATTTGGTTTTACTAGCGTTTAAGAGCAGTTGGAGGCCACGGAAGGAGTGCTGAATGGCATTGAAGCTCGTTTGGAGGTTAGTTAACACCGTGTCCAAAGAAGGGCCAGAAGTATACAGAATGGTGTCGTCTGCATAGAGGTGGATCAGAGAATCACCAGCAGCAAGAGCGACATCATTGATGTATACAGAGAAGAGAGTCGGACCAAGAATTTAACCCTGTGGCACCCCCGTAGAGACTGCCAGAGGCCCAGACAACAGGCCCTCCGATTTAACACACTGAACTCTGTCGGCAAAGTAGTTGGTAAACCAGGCGAGGCAATCATTAGAGAAACCAAGGCTGAGTCTGCCGATAAGGATGTGGTGATTGACAGAGTCGAAAGCCTTGGCCAGGTCAATGAATACGGCTGCACAGTAATGTCTCTTATCGATGGCGGTTATGATATCGTTTAGTACCTTGAGCGTGGCTGAGGTGCACCCGTGACCAGCTCGGATACCGGATTGCACAGCGGAGAAGGTACGGTGGGATTTGAAGTGGTCAATGATCTGTTTATTAACTAGGCTTTCAAAGACTTTAGAGAGGCAGGGCAGGATTGATATAGGTCTATAGCAATTTGGGTCTAGGGTGTCACCCCCTTTGAAGAGAGGGATGACCGCAGCCGCTTTCCAATCTTTTGGGATCTCGGACGACACCAAAGAGGTTGAGCAGACTGGTAATAGGAGTTAGTTTTAAAAAGAGAGGGTCCAGATTATCTAGTCCAGCTGATTTGTACAGGTCCAGATTTTGCAGCTCTTTCAGAACATCTGGATTTTGGTGAAGGAGAAGCTGGGAAGGCTTGGACAAGTAGATGCAGGGGGGCGGAGCTATTGGCCGGGGTTGGGGTAGCCAGGAGGAAAGCATGGCCAGCCGTAGAGAAATGCTTGTTGAAATTTTCGATTATCATGGATTTGTCGGTGGTGACCGTGTTACCTAGCCTCAGTGCAGTGGGCAGCTGGGAGGAGGTGCTATTGTTCTCCATGGACTTGAGTGTCCCAAAACTTTTTGGAGTTAGAGCTACAGGATGCACATTTCTGTTTGAAAAAGCAAGCCTTTGCTTTCCTGACTGATTGCGTGTATTGGTTCCTGACTTCCCTGAACAGTTGCATATCGCGGGGACTATTCGATGCAATAGCAGTCCGCCACAGGATGTTCTTGTGCTGGTCAAGGGCAGTCAGGTCTGGAGTGAACCAAGGGCTGTATCTGTTCTTAGTCCTACATCTTTTGAAAGGGGCATGCTTATTTAAGATGGTGAGGAAGTTGCTTTTAAAGAACGACCAGGCATTCTCGACTGACGGAATGAGGTCAATATCCTGCCAGGATACCCGGGCCAGGTCGATTAGAAAGGCCTGCTCGCAGAAGTGTTTTAGGGAGCGTTTGACAGTGATAAGGGGTCGTCGTTTGACCGCGGGCCCATAGCGGATGCAGGCAATGAGGCAGTGGTCGCTGAGATCCTGATTTGAAAACAGCAGGTGTATTTGGAGGGCAAGTTGGTCAGGATAATGTCTATGAGGGTGCCCATGTTTACAGATTTAGGATTGTACCTGGTGGGTTCCTTGATGATTTGTGTGAGATTGAGGGCATCTAGCTTAGATTGTAGGACTGCCGGGGTGTTAATCATATCCCAGTTTAGGTCACCTAACAGAACGAACTCTGAAGATAGATGGGGGGCAATCAATTCACATATCGAGTCCAGGGCACAGCTGGGAGCTGAGGGGGGTCTATAGCAGGTGGCAACAGTGAGACTTATTTCTGGAGAAATACATTTTTAGAATTAGAAGTTTGGGCATAGATCTGGAAAGTATGACAGAACTATGCAGGCTAACTCCTCCCCCTTTGGCAGTTCTATTTTGGCGGAAAATGTTGTAGTTGGGTATGGAAATCTCAGAATTTTTGGTGGCCTTCCACCAAAGTGTGCTAAAGCAGTGAGTAAAACAAACTTAGGGAGGAGGCTTCTGATGTTAACATGCATGAAACCAAGGCTTTTACAGTTACAGAAGTCAACAAATGATAGTGCCTGGGGCCTGGGAATAGGTGTGGTGCTGGGGGCTACAGGGCCTGGGTTTACCTCCACATCACCCGAGGAACAGAGGAGGAGCAGGATGAGGGTACGACTAAAGGCTAGTCTAGTGCGTTGGGAACAGATTTCTGGGCGTGGTAGAATAGATTCAGGGTATAATGTGCAGATGGGTATGGTGGGGTGAGAGTACAGTGGAGGTAAGCCCAGGCACCGAGTGATGATAAGTGGTTGCATCTCTGGAGGTGCTGGTAATACTGGGTGAGGTCACCGCATGTGTGGGAGGTAGGACAAAGGAGGAATCTGAGGCATGTATAGTGGGCCTAGGGGCTCCACTGTAAACTAACACAATGATAACTACCCTAAACAACAGTAAACAGGGCATATTGACACTTGAGAGAGACATAAAGCAAGGCATAAAGCAAACACAGGTGTTGGTTGGGAGAGCTAGCTAGGACAAAGGGTAAGACCGCAAGGCTAGTCAGCTAAGACAACAACAGGTAAAACTGGCGATGAATGGGCAGAGGGTTGGTTAGCAACACACAGGGCCTGAGTACACAGCTGGGGCTGACAGATAAAATAAATAAACAGAATGGAGTACCGTGATTAATGAATAGTCCTGCAGGCATCAGCTATGTAGCCGAGTGATCATAGGGTCCAGTGAACAGCAATAGATGGGGCAGGGAAGCCGCGAGGTAGTCGTTACTACGCCGGCACGCAGGAGACACGGCGTTTAAAGTTAAGAGTTAGCAGGCCGGGGGTTGGTAGAACCGTCTGCTGCGACGTCCGAGGGAGGTCGGTTGCAGGCAGAGCGGATGGAGTAATCGTCCGCAGACCAGTCGAGGTGGTACGACGTGGCGTCGTGACGAGAGGGAACCAAGCCAGGTGGCGAGAGAGGTATTATTGTTGCTAGCCGGGAGAGGCGTCTGGGTCGCGGCTAGCTGGAGCTGGCTCCGGGGCAGGGGCGTTAGCCACTCGGTGGCAGCTAGCTAGCTGTGGAGATCAGGTGTAGTGGTCCAGGGTTTACGGCAGGGATCCGGCCTTGTCGTGGAGAAACAGTCCGATGGTGGTAGGCTGGCAAGTATTATCCGGGCTAAAAAAGGCTGGTGTCTGTGCAGTAGGTTAAAGGCCGCTAGCGGTGGCTAACAGTGACTGAAATAGCTGGTTAGCTCGCTAGCTCCCCTCTGGAATTCAGTCAAAAAGAAAATAGCGGTTAGGTAACACAATGGGTGAGGCAGGTTACCGGAAGGTATATTTAATATAAAAATGGAAAAGAGAGAAAATAAAATTGAAATGTATACGAAAAATACAAAGTACACGAGGGGACAAACAAAAACACGTCTGCACTGCTGGAAACCAGGAGCTCGGAAAAACACGCTGGTAGGCTTGACAAGCCAAGACGAACTGGGAACAGACAAACAGAGGACACGTATAAATACACTGGGGATAATGGGTTAGATGGGCGACACCTGGAGGGGGGTGGAGACAATCACAAAGACAGGTGAAACAGATCAGGGAGGAGATGCCCCACCCTGATCGGTTTCACCTGTCTTTGTGCTTGTCTCCACCCCCCTCCAGGTGTCCGAGCTCCTGTTTTCCCTAGTCTCTGTTTTCTAGCCCTCCCAGTTCCGACCTGTTCTGCCTGCCCTGACACTGAGCTCGCCAGCCCCCCCTGTACCTTTCGGACTCTGACCTGGTTAATGTATTCGGCGCATGTGACAAAGTTTGATTTTTGTATGAACTTCTGCCTGTCCTCAACCTGCCTATTGCCTGCCCCTTGTATTCTAATAAATATCAGAGACTCAAACCATCTGCCTCCTGTGTCTGCATCTGGGTCTCTTCCTGTGTCGTTATAAGATCAAAACCTACTATACAGGCTCTGACGCTCGTAGATGTGGCAGGGCTTGCAAACTATCACGGATTGCAAAGGGACACCCATCCAGGGCCACGGCCCCATACTCGGATCAGATGACCAGAGAGCAGAAGGGTCAGGCCCAGGCTATCCACCAACAGCCAGAGCAGCCAGCCCATCTCAATGAGTCAGACCAGTGAACAAATCCCCAGCCACCACATCCAGGGCCAGACCTTCCAGATACAGGCTGGTACTGTACTGTCTCCTACCTCTACACCACCAGCCTAGCCCAGCCATGTAATGTTTAGGCCCAGCACAAGTGACTGAATGGGCGAGAACTGTCTCCTACCTCTACTGGTGTAAAGTTAGGACACCAGTATAGCCCAGCCCTGATACGTGGCCGAAGTAGACGCCGCAAAGCATAGGAGTCCACAGGCATGTATCAGGGCTAGCCCAGCCATAGGCTGTATGTACGGGCACAGCAGAGCAGATTGGAGAACCATGTCTGGCACAACATAACTGACTTTGCCTTAGTTCAAATTCAGGTTGGCAGGACAATGAATGTAAAAGGCATTTCTCACAATGGTTGTACATTTTAAGTTATGCAGTAGTACCAGAATGTTGATGTTGAATTGTCACTTGTCACTATCTGAATTAGAGAAAATGTGATTCCAACTAGGTTATTCTGTGTAACACTGACATCTTCTGGCTCACATGATGTAAATAAATAAGCTCACTGACCTATTATTTCAGGCTGCAATAAAATGGTTAAATAAAATCAAATGTTATTGGTCACATGCAGATGTTATTGCGAGTGTAGCGAAATGCTTATTCTTCTAGATCTGACTGCAGCAATATCTAACAGGTAATATCTAACAATTCCACAACAAAATGTAATACACAATCTAGTAAAGGAATGGGATGGGAATATATAGGTATGAAATATATGGATGAGCAGTGACAGAGCAGCTAAGATGCAATAGATAGTAAAGAATAGATAGTGAAGGATACAGTATATATACATATGAGATGAGTAATGTCAGATATGTCAACATTTTTAAAGTGGCATTATTCAAGTGACTAGTGTTCCATTTATTTAAGTGGCCAATGATAAAGTCTGTAGGCCTCTGTGCTAGTGGTGGCTGTTTTAACTATCTGTCCCAGCTTTGATGCACCTGTAATGACCTCGCCGGGGTGAACAGGTAGTGGCTCAGGTGGTTATTGTCGTTGATTATCTTTTTTGCCTTCCTGTGACATCGGGGGTTGTAGGTGTCCTGGAGGGCAGGTAGTTTGCCCCCGGTGATGCGTTGTGCAGACCGCACCACCCTCTGGAGAGTTGCAGTACCAGGCTGTGATCCAGCCCGACAGGATGCTTTCAAATGTGCACCTGTAAAGGTTAGTGAGGGTCTTCGGTGACAAGCCACTTTTTTTTCAGCCTCCTGAGGTTATTCAGTTATTTAGAAGATCCTATTCACGTCTCTAGTCATGTCATCCAATAATATGTATATACTTTATATTCTGGGGTCTAATAAATGCATTGTTCAACTTTGTTTTTGTTTTGTTACTCTGTCATATATATATATACCACCTAATACAATTCATACTCAATGCATCTTACATCAGTACGCATGAATGGGAATAATATTATGGTACTGTTAGCGGGGGTTTTTCAGTCGAGAGGCGTGGCCTGATCTACTGTCCGACCGTGTCATCCAAAACGCTGTAGCGATGTAGCTTTCAGGTCGGTGATACATTTTCCGCACATTAAATAGTAAGTAGCCTAACTAGTTAGTGTGAACGTTGACAATCATCATCTTGACATAAGGAAGATGAACTATTTTATAAAAATGTGGGCACTGTACCAGGAGTGGGGTTCGAACCCACGCGGACATATGTCCATTGGATCTTAAGTCCAACGCCTTAACCACTCGGCCATCCTGGTTGGCGTAACGTTCTGTATCAATAAGACGTTATACATATTATATAGCAAAATTGTATTGTCTTGTTTTATGTTCTGTTACTCGCAACAATGTAACAATCCGTCGTAACAACAATCGAACGCTATTACGTCTATGCTGCGGCTACCACTGTGATCATCAAAGCAGATATCTACTCTGACATTCCATTATTGTAACAATGTTGCAAGTCAACTGTCAATTTGATTGACCATAATGGTAGCTTACTTTGTAGCCTGACATTTATGTTGACAAACATTATTGATAGACGCAAATAAAACGTTAGAACACATTGTCAATCAAACTAATACAGTCAATTATACAATCATTTGAATGATGCGGTTTGTCTTATTTTTTCCCTTGATCTAAAGTCAACATATGGGAAATTATTATATTGGTGAGAGTATGTCTATCCAAAAACCACAGGTTTCAGCAGCGTTGTATGTATTGCTTCAGGTCACGTTCTAAAACATCAGGCAGACATTGCATTGTGGAGTTGAATTTAGTGCTATATCTTCTATACTGTAGCCCCTATACTGATATACTGTACCCACAGACTAGTGGAATTATTACTATATAGTTTACACGTACAATCCTTCTACACAGGGCCATTACATATCTATGGGGAAGGGGCAGTGGTTGATTTAGAATTGGGTGATTGTCACAGAGATAGGCCTGCCCCACTTGCTGGTGGGGTTATGGAACACAGATGTTAAAAATTGTCACTGCAATCTGCTGAGGATTCTATTACTCCGTTTTGAACTCATTCTGGACACTGTAAAATAGCCTATTGGGTAATATACAATGCCTTATGTATTCATATCCCTTGACTTCTTCCACATTTGGTTGTGTTATGGCCTGAATTCAAATTAGATAAAAAATATATAGTTAATCTCACCTATCTACACACAATAAGTGAAAACATTTATTTATTGAAAATGAAATACAGAAATATCTTATTTACATAGGTAATAGACAAACAAAGCCATCCCTCGCCCTCCTTTCGGCAAATCTGACCACAACTCAATTTTGTTGCTCCCAGCCTATAGACAGAAACTAAAACAGGAAATGCCTGTGCTCAGGTCTGTTCAACGCTGGTCCGACCAATCTGATTCCACGCTTCAAGATTGCTTCGATCACGTGAACTGGGATATGTTCCGGATAGCATCGGACAACAACATTGATGTATACGCTGATTTGGTGAGCGAGTTTATTAGCAAGTGCATTGGTGATGTGGTACCCATGGTGACTATTAAAACATTCCCCAACCAGAAACCGTGAATTGATGGCAGCATTCGCGCAAAACTGAAAGCGCAAACCACTGCTTTTAATCACATTGCTATTCCCTCCGCAAGGCAATCAAACAAGCTAAGCTTCAGTATAGAGACAAAGTAGAGTCGCAATTCAACGGCTCAGACACGAGACGTATGTGGCAGTGAATCACGGACTACAAAAAGAAAACCAGCCCCGTCGCGGACACCGATGTCTTGCTCCCAGACAAACTAAACAACTTCTTTGCTCGCTTTGAGGACAATACAGTGCCACGGACACAGCCCGCTACCAAAACCTGCAGGCTCTCCTTCACCGCAGCCAACGTGAGTAAAACATTTAAACGTGTTAACCCTCGCAAGGTTGCTGGCCCAGACGGCATCCCTAGCCGGGTCCTCAGAGCATGCGCAGACCAGCTGGCTTGTGTGTTTACGGACATATTCAATCAATCCCTATCCCAGTCTGCTGTTTCCACATGCTTCAAGAGGGCCACCGTTGTTCCTGTTCCCAAGAAATATAAGGTAACTGAGCTAAACGACTATCGCCCCTTGGCACTCACTTCAGTCATCATGAAGTGCTTTGAGAGACTAGTCTAGGATCATATCACCTCCACAGACGACGTAATCGCAGCTCAGCATTTAGCACCATAGTACCCTCCAAACTCGTCATTAAGCTCGAGACCCTGGGTCTCGACCCTACCCTGTGCAACTGGGTCCTGGACTTTCTGACGGGCGGCCCCCAGGTGGTGAGGGTAGGAAACAACATCTCCATCCCACTTCAGGAAACAGTGGAGGGAGCACCCCCCTATCCACATCGACGGGACAGTAGTGGAGGAGGTGGAAAGTTAAGTTCCTCGGCGTACACATCACGGACAAACTGAAATGGTCCACCCACACAGACAGTGTGGTGAAGAAGGCGCAACAGCGCCTCTTCAACCTCAGGAGGCTGAAGAAATTTGTCTTGTCACCAAAAACACTCAAACTTTTACAGATGCACAATCAAGAGCATCCTGTCGGGGTGTATCACCACCTAGTACAGCAACTGCTCCGCCCACAACCGTAAGGCTCTCCAGAGGGTGGTGAGGTCTGCACAACGCATCACCGGGGCAAACTACCTGCCCTCCAGGACACCTACACCACCCGATGTCACAGAATGGCCAAAAAGATCATCAAGGACAACAACCACCCGAGCCACTGCCTGTTCACCCCGCTATCATGCAGAAGGCGAGGTCAGTACAGGTGCATCAAAACTGGGTCCGAGAGACTGAAAAACAGCTTCTACCTCAAGACCATCAGACTGTTAAACAGCCATCACTAACATTGAGTGGCTGCTGCCAACATACAGACTCAATCTCTAGCCACTTTAATAATTAATAATTGGATGTAATAAATGTATCACTAGTCACTTAAACATTTCCACTTTATATAATGTTTATATACCCTACATTACTCATCTCATATACTGTACTCTATACCATCTACTGCATCTTGCCTATGCCGTTCGGCCATCGCTCATCAATTATTTATATGTACATATTCTTAATCATTCCTTTATACTTGTGTGTATAAGGTAGTTGTGAAATTGTTATATTACTTGTTAGATATTACTGCACGGTCGGAACTAGAAGCACAAGCATTTCGCATTAACATCTGCTAACCATGTGTATGTGACCAATACATTTTATTTTATTTTATTATTTACACACCTCTAAAACACTCCAAATTGAGCTCACTACAACTTGATTGGAATCCACCTGTGGGCATGTTTTAGAAAGAAACACCTGTCTATATATTGTAAGGTCTCAGTTGACAGGGCATGTCAGAGCAGAAACTATATCATGAAGTCAAAGGAACTGTCCATAGATATGAGATAGAATACTGATGAGGCATATCTGGGGAAGGGTAGAAAACTGTGTGTTGAAAGTTTCCAAGAGCACATTGGTCTCCATCATTGAGAAAATATGGAACTACCCACTCTACCATAGCTGGCCGTCCGACCAAACTGGGCAGGAAGGCCACTCATGATAAAAAAAAGCACATAACAGCACACCTGGAGTTTGCAAAAAGTCACGTGAAAGACTGATCTTAAGGCAAAATATTGTGGTCTGATGACACAAACATTTGACTCTTTTTTTCCCTGAATGCAAAGCGCTGTCTGGAGAAAACCAGGCACAGCTCATCACCTGTCTAACACCACCCCTACTGTGAAGCATGGTGGTGGCAGTTTCATGCTATGGGGATACTTTTCAGCAGCAGGAACAGGGAGACTGGTAAGGATAGAGGGAACAATGAATAGAGCCAAATACAAATCCTTGATGAGAACCTGCTTCAGACTGGGGGGGAGATTTACATACCAACAGGACAATGACCCCAAGCATACAGCCATCTAACTAAAAAAGATACTATGGGATTTTGGCAGTGAGGCCCTTTATCTACTTCCCCATAGTCAGATGAACTTGTGCATACCAATTGTATGTCTCAGTGTCCAGCATGAAGGAAGTTTGTAGATTTTCAAGCCAATGCTAACTAGTGTTAACGCAGTGAGTATCTGATAGCATGCTAGGAAAAAAATCCTCAACTCCAGATGTGCAAGACGACTCAAAGCTGTAATCGCTGTCAAAGGTGCTGCTACAAAGTAGACTCAAGAGTGTGAATACTTATGTTAATGAGATTTCTGCATTTCATTTAACACATTTGCACAAATTTCTAAAAACATTCTGACTTTGTCATAATGGTGGTGTGTAGATGGATGAGAAAAAATATCAATTTAATCCATTCTAAATTCAGGCTGGTTCAACAAAATGTGGAATAAGTCAAGGGGTGTGAATACCTTGTACAGGACAATATAATAAAGAGGCATATTCTTGTTTCCTCAACAATGTCAAATATAGTTGAGTCATTGAGGTTGCAGTCAGTTGTCTCCAATTCTAAGAAAGGAACTGAACTGTAACAATAATAAAACTACTAAGGGCCATTTTACAGCATTTATCCTCTCCTAAAACATAATTTGTAAAATTCAAAATGCAATACAGCTGAAAGTTTTACATCTAAGTGGAACTGCACTCAACTATTATTTTAACTGAAAGCCTGTAGCATCATATATATGTTTTCCTTTTTACAAAAAGAGACATTGAACAGCCCATCACACTTCATTTGCATGTTAGAGTCTGCGGTTTGACATCAAGATACTGGGTCTTTTCTCCGAACACCAGCTAGGCAAGGGCGTTAATATAAAAGGTGTCTTCAACAGTGAGAGGAAGCAAAGGCTGCATGACATACAAAATGGCACATTCAAACTGTATAAATATATATTTTTTTAAACACACACTGAGTGCGTAAAATATTAGCCCTAACCCTAATATTTAGTTGCACCCCTTTTGCCCTCAGAACAGCCTCAATTCATTGGGGCATGGACTCTAAAAGGTGTCGAAAGCGTTCCACAGGGATGCTGGCCCATGTTGACTCCAATGCTTCCCACAGTTGTGTCAAGTTGGCTGGATGTCCTTTGGGTGGTGGACCATTCTTGATACATGTGTGAAAAACCCAGCAGCGTTGCAGTTCTTGGCACACAAACCGGTGCACCTGGCACCTACTTCCATAACCCGTTCAAAAAAGGCACTTAAATATTTTGTCTTGCCCATTCACCCTCTGAATGGCACACACAATCCATGTCTCAATTGTCTCAAGGCTTCTTTAACCTGTCTCCTCCCATTCATCTACACTGATTGAAGTGGATAACAAGTGACATCAATAATGTTTTGTACCATCAGTGTATGAAACAAACATACTGTACATCTGAAAATCTTCAGCATCAAGTACATACGTGTGCACTTGTGTAAACAAGTACATTTTCATGGGCATGAAAACACTTGATAGGAAAAGGAAGCCTACACTTAAAAAATAAAGTGCCATCTAGAACCTAAAAGGGGTCTTCGGCTGTACCCATGGGAGAACCCTTTGAAGAAACCTTTTTGGTTCCATGTAGAACCCTTTCCACAGAGGTTCTACCTGGAACCAAAAAGGGTTCTCCTATGGGGAAAGCCGAAGAACCCTTTGGGATTCCTTTTTCTAAGAGTGACTTTGAAATACAACAACAACACTGCTGATATGTCTCCGTCGGTCTCACTTGTTGCAGCAAGGGAAACAACAGAACATTCTCCTACAGAGGCTCTTCTTCTGGTACGTCACACACCTCTTGATCTGAACCTGGGCCTTGCCTACAAAGTCTGTAGTGGCGACCACGTTGGCCTCTATGTTGTCAACCATGGCCCCCTGTTCCTCCACCAGCAGAGCCATCTGAAAGAACAGCTCATGGATGTCCTTGATTCGACTCTCCAGCTCTACCAGCTCCTTGTGCCGCTTCTCAATCTCTGTGAGCGCCGAGCGTGCCGTCCGCCCGTCCGTCAGGAGGTTGTCAGAGAACACATTCCACTTTCCAGTCTCAACCATCTCCTCGATCTGCTCACCGGTCACCTTCTTGCCCATGATCTCTGCCTGCCGCTGGATCCGGGTCTTGCAGTTCTCCCTCTGGCTCATCTCTGCTTGGTTGTACTCAGACATGGCCTCGTGGAAGGCCCCGGTGAGAGAAACATACTGAGAACGCACCATGCGGACCAGGGCAGAATTGGCCCCATCCTCTTCTTCCAGCTGTTTATGCTGCATGCCGATCTTCTCCAGCCGTGTGTAGATGCCCTCCCCCCGGGTCTTGATGCCCCTGGCCAGGGTGTTGGAGTCTCGTTTGATGGAGCTGATCCGCCGGACAGAGGTGAGGAATCGGTTGTTTTGCTTGCCCAGACGCTTCACGTCCATCCGGAGCAGAGCGATCTCCTTCCTCATGGACTGGGCTTCTGTGAAGATGCTGTCCATCCGATCTTCGTTTTCAAACACCACAGACTGCTGCTCCAGCTCTCCCTCATCATCGCTGCCCTGACCCCTTTCGTCCGTGTCTGGAGGAGTGGGGGCCACCCCCTGCAGGTCAACTAGTCTGTCTCTCATACTACCTGGAATGGGAGGAACAGGTTTGAGGGTTACTGTATGTTCAGTAGGTCATCTCCGAATCCCCATTCTATTTATATTGTAGTACAAAATCCTACACGAGCAATAAAGTTAATTTTATATGGTCAAACAAGAAACTTTAGGAAAGGTTGATATTTGGTTAAGTGTAGTATATTTCTGATTCAAAACAGAGAAAACAAGGACGCAATTAACACCATTCTACAAGAGGAAATGAAATGGCACCTATTGAGGATCTCATCCCTAAACCAATAGAACACTGCGAACATACACTGGGCGGTGGTGACTTCCTAGTACACACGCATACATCAGTTAGTATTAGATTACAGGCCAATGACTCACAGGACTAACAAAAAAAAAGTGACGATTTTCACACCAATTTTATCACTGAAAGACATGGATGAGCAAATGTGTGGCGTTTCTTTACCTCCCTTTACAGACAATTATAGGCGTAGGTTATGACTAAATCATCTCTCTATAATCTTTCATGTTGCCACATGTGTTTTACTGTTAGAGTACAACAGAGAATGCAACATTACTGCCAGTAGTTTCTTTCAAATGTAAAGTTTGTGTTCCTAAACAGAACAACATAGCAAAAGTGTCTGGCCAAAGCACACGTGAAGGTAGCTTAGACACGAATATTGGCGACATTATTTATTGTAACAGAGAGCAACACATTACATTTAAGGAATAATTAACATTCTAATTAAATGAAGCTGCCCACAATTCACTCGCTCACAACAACCCAAACTCAACTCGCTGAGCAAAACGCGTCTCATCACAAACGTTCGTACTTCTATGATAACATTACAGCAGGACTGAATCATCATAAAACCTAATCAGAAAAAAAACGTTACCTGATATCTGCTCCGTAGTCTTCCCGATAAGAACAAAAGCATTCAAACAGAACAGACAAACGCTCGGAGAATCATTTCCCCTTTATGCTTCGCGTAGTCGTCTAGCTGCGTCTGCCAGGAACCAGCCCACTACCTAATTTATGGGGTATATTCATTAGTGCAAACTGTAGAAAGCCCGTGGCAAAACGTTTCTTATTGGACACATTCAGGTAGCTCCCTCTCCGTTTGGCAACCCTGGGAGGGAGTTCCCCACCGCTGCTCATTCATGGCAACAGTAGCACGTGTAACAAGCGGAAGGACATGATCACGTTCATATTGAAAACTCTCGAAACATTATTGACATTAGTCACTTGACTTTGTGGTTGTTTTATGTCACCGGAAACAGCTATTTAATTCCTGTTTTTGTACTTTATACCTCTCATATATTTACATTATATTGGTCGAACAAACTCGCTATAGGTAGTGTGAGCGCCGTTGCGCATTTTCAATGAAGGTAGTAGGCCTACTATTCCCACGCAACACTGTGATTTCCAGAGCCACTTCCAGTCTTGTTTCCGATAAATGCTTGTTCTATGGGTAGATATCTTGAGACCGATCATGAATTTATATTTGATGCTTCGGAATGGTTCTGCATATTGTTTATGTGTACCTGGCCTTATTTGTAGTCCTACAATACCTCCCAGTCCCATTGCAGACAGTGCAAAGCTGTTTTTAAGCGTTCTTTCTTAAATAAATGTATAATTTACGTTCATATCGAGATACTCAATGTATTACATACACAATGTATCAGATATACAATCATTTGTAACATGGAAAGCAGCCACAGAACAGTTTATTTATGGGATTGTTCTTGTCATGTCTCTTGGCTTTGTCCATTTGAACCCTGGCACCCTCGATATTTGCTTTTTGAATGTTGGTCTCCATGTTGTTGAGCGCCACTCCCTGTTCATCTGTCAGAGCAGGCACATTCAGAAACAACTCCTAAACCCCCTGGATCCTTTTTTCCAGGTCCAGCAGCTCTTTGTGTCTACTAGCGATCTGCGTCAGCACCGACTGGGCCGTCTTCTCATCAGCCAGGGCATTGAAGATATTCCATATTCATCTGTCTTTGGATCTGTCTCTCACAGTTCTCCCTGCGCACCAGCTCCATCTCGTTGTAGCTGAACATCACCTACCCTGAAGGTGGTGCTCAGGTTGGTGTACTGTTTCTGGGCAATGTGTACCACGTGGTCAGTGCTACCTCGCTGAACCTCCAGCTCCCTGTTCATCCTGTGTAGCTTCTAAGAAGGCCTCTCCTCTGGCCTTGATGTCTGCTGCGATGCGGTTGGCGTCCCGGATCACATCACTGGTGTCGTCCGACAATGTGTTGTTCAAGGCGTGGTAGTTCTGGTCCGGGAGCTGGGCACGGTCTTCCTGGATCTGTTGGATCTCCTGTCGGACATACTGGGTCTCCAGGAGCATGCTTTTCAGGTCGCGGTCAGGGGTCGCTGCCCTTATGGGCAGACAGGTCGTCCAGGTCCACAGTGTTGAAGGTCTCGTTGGTATAGCATCCTCCTCCGGGCTCATCCAACGCATCCTGCAGTTTCAGAATCTGTCCTTCATCTGGAGAGAGGGAGAGAAATAGAGAGTGAGGTGGTAGACAGAGGGAGAGAGTGAGGTGGGAGACAGAAAGAGGGAGAGAGTGAGAGAAATAGAGAGTGGGGTGGGAGACAGGGAGAGAGGAATTAGTGAGATGGAGACAGAGGGGGAGAGAGAGGAGTTAGTGAGGTGGGAGACAGAGAGAAAGAGAGAAAAAGAGAGTGAGGTGGGAGACAGGGAGAGAGAGGAGTTAGTGAGGTGGGAGACAGAGAGAGAGAGAAATAGAGTGAGGTGGGAGACTGGGAGAGAGAGAGGAGTTAGTGAGGTGGGAGACAGGGAGAGAGAGGAGTTAGTGAGGTGGGAGACAGGGGGAGAGTGAGGTGGGAGACAGAGGGGGAGAGAAATATAGAGTGAGGTGGGAGACAGGGAGAGAGAGGAATTAGTGAGATGGGAAACAGAGGGGGAGAGAAAGGAGTTAGTGAGGTGGGAGACAGAGAGAGAGAGAGAGAGAGAAATAGAGAGTGAGGTGGGAGAAGAGGATTTAGTGAGATGGGAGACAGAGGGGGAGAGAAATAGAGAGTGAGGTGGGAGACAGAGAGAGAGAAATATAGAGTGATGTGGGAGAAGGAGAGAGAGAGGCGTTAGTGAGGTGGGAGACAGAGAGAGAGAGAAATAGAGTGAGGTGGGAGACTGGGAGAGAGAGGAGTTAGT
This sequence comes from Brachymystax lenok tsinlingensis, assembly GCA_030435695.1. Lineage (NCBI taxonomy): Eukaryota > Metazoa > Chordata > Actinopteri > Salmoniformes > Salmonidae > Brachymystax > Brachymystax lenok. Next base: position 36,103,777 of record CM059786.1, on the reverse strand, counting down.
GAGGTGGGAGACAGAGAGAGAGAGTGAGGTGGGAGACAGGGAGAGAGAGTGAGGTGTGAGACTGTGAGACAGAGAGAGGCGTTAGTGAGGTGGGAGACAGAGAGAGTGAGGTGGGAGACAGGGAGAGAGAGTGAGGTGTGAGACTGAGACAGAGAGAGAGGTGTTAGTGAGGTGGGAGACAGATAGAGAGTGAGGTGGGGGACAGAGGGAGAGAGGAGAGAGTGAGGTGGGAGGGAGAGAGAGGAGAGAGAGGTGGGAGGGAGAGAGAGAGGAGTGAGTGAGGAGGTAGACAGAGGGAGAGAGAGTGAGAGAAATAGAGAGTGGGGTGGGAGACATGGAGAGAGAAATTTGTGAGATGGGAGACAGGGGGAGAGAGAGGAGTTAGTGAGGTGGGAGAGAGAGAGGAGTTAGTGAGGTGGGAGACAGAGAGAAAGAGGAGTTAGTGAGGTGGGAGACAGAGAGAAAGAGGAGTTGGTGAGGTGGGAGACAGATAGAGATGAGTTAGTGAGGTGTGAGACTGGGAGAGAAAGGAGTCAGTGTGGTGGGAGAGAGAGAGAGTGATGTGCAGACTGTGTGACAGAGGAGTTAGTGAGGTGGGAGACAGAGAGAGAGTGAGATGGGAGACTGGGAGAGAGAGGAGTTAGTGAGGTGGGAGACAGAGAGAGTGAGGTGGGAGACGGGGAGAGAAATAGAGAGTGAGGTGGGAGACAGAGAGAGAAACAGTAGACATTTTTTGCCAAATATAACATGGATTCATTTTTTCATATGTTTTTCCCCCAACACCACTTTCCATCAATATGTATAGCAGAACCTCATGCCAAATTGAGTCGAAAGCTTTTTTGAAATCAACAAAGCATGAGAAGACTTTGCCTTTGTTTTGGATAGTTTTTTTGTCAATTAGGGTGTGCAGGGTGAATACGTGGTCTGTCGTACGGTAATTAGGTAAAAAGACAATTTGACATTTGCTCAGTACATTTTTTTCACTGATGAAATGTACGAGTCTGCTATTAATGATAATGCAATGGATTTTCCCAAGGTTGGTGTTGACGCATATCACATGGTAGTCATTGGGGTCAAATTCTTCTCCACTTTTGTGGATTGGGGTGATCAGTCCTTGGTTCCAAATATTGGTGAAGATGCCAGAGCTGAGGATGATGTTAAAGAGTTTAAGCCAATTGGAATTTGTGGTCTGTATATTTTATCAATTCATTAAGGATACCATCAACCTCACAGGCCTTTTTGGAGGGTTTATATTTTGTCCTGTAGTTCATTCAATTTAATTGGAGAATCCAGTGGGTCCTGGTAGTCTTAAATAGTTGATTCTAGGATTTGTATTTGATCATGGACTCCCGAGTTGCACAGCAGTCTAAGGCACTGCATCTCAGTGCTAGAGATGTCACTACAGACCCTGGTTCGATTCCAGGTTGTATCACAACCGGCCATGATTGGGAGTCCCATAGGGAGGCGCACAATTTGCCCAGCATTGTCCGGGTTAGGCCGTCATTGTAAATAAGAATTTGTTCTTAACTGACTTGCCTATTTAATCTATTTAAATATATTAAATAAAACAAATAAGTAAAAAATAATCCGTTCACCTACTCTGCGTCTCATAAAGACACGGCTATTGGGACCAAAAATCTCAAATTTGGACCCACTGGATTCACCAAAAAGACTGATTTCCACCTGTCCTTTGTCCATTGCTCAAGTCTCTTCTTATTATTGGTGTCCTTTATTAGTGGCTTCTTCTGTATACCACCCCTACCTTGTCACAACACAACTGATTGGCTAAAACTCATTATGAAGGAAAGATATTCCACAAATTAACTTTTAACAAGGCACCTGTTAATTGAAATGTGTTCCAGTTGACTACCGCATGAAGCTGGTTGAGAGAATGCCAAGATTGTGCAAAGCTTTCATCAAGGCAAAGGGTGGCTACTTTGAAGAATCTCAAATATAAAATATATTTTGATTTGTTTAAAAAAAAATTGGTTACTACATGATTCCATATGTGTCATTTCATAGTTTTGATGACTTCACTATTATTCTCCAATGTAGAAAAACCCTGGAATGAGTACATGTGTCTGAACTTTTGACTGGTACTGTCAGGGTTCTACAGTGCGACCATTTTACCTGCAAATGCACCTGAATATTTTGAGGTGCAACCTTGAATTTTAATTTAGGAGCACCCATGCGCCCCCAAAAAAAAACCACTCAGATGATATTGTTGCAATGATTACTGCACTGTACCGCAGCCCCCCAAGTGCCGTGGAAAATACACTGAGCTCAGAATCATGACCTTCATGCTTGCACCATTACTACAAAGAACCTAGCTTGTTACCTCAAATATTTTTAATTGTGCTCCTAAATTTCTTTGTGTGCTCCTACATTTTTCAATTTACGCGCACAACATGCTCCTTGTAAGAAAGGTCAGCGTAGAGCCCTGGGTACTGTATACAAGTTTTTGCTGTTTGTTATTTGTTATAGAGCCAAAAAGATTGGAGAAGTGGCTTATCCATCCATCTCCGTTTTGGATAGATAACTCTTCGTGTTGTTGTTTTTCTTAGAGTTTTTTCTAATTTTCCCAGAAGTGTTTAGATTCTATGGATTCTTCAATTACATTGAGCTGATTTCTGACATGCTGTTCCTTCTTTTTCCGTAGTGTATTTCTGTATTGGTTTAGTGATTCACCATAGTGAAGGCATAGACTCAGGTTTTCTGGATCTCTATGTTTTTGGTTGGGTAGGTTTCTCAATGTCTTTCTTAGGTTTTTTGCATTCTTCATCAAACCATTTGTCATTGTTGTTCATTTTCTTAGGTTGTCTGCTTGACAATTTTAGATTTGATAGGTAAGCTGAGAAGTCAAATATACTGTTTAGGTTTTCTACTACCAAATGTACACCTTCACTATTACAGTGAAACATTTTGTCCAGGAAATTGTCTAGAAGGGATTGAATGTTGTTTAATAGTTTTTTTGGTAGATTTTCTTCCATCTATAGCATTTCTGAATATTATTTACTTCCTTTGGCTTTGATGCCTCATGATTAGGGTTGCAAAGGGTCAGAAACTTTCCGGTAAATTTTCTGAATTTATTCTGGAAATTTTTCATGGGAAGTTAAGCCCAGGTATTTTTCTTAAATTCATCAAAAAAAGTTAGCTTATAACAGTGAACCTTTTTGTGGGATACACATAGGGCAATTATAGGTCTTGTGGCATATTTTGGTTAAACTATCCCCAATTCAAATTCCATCACATGTGCAGTGCACTCTTCCATCACATGTACAGCTGATTCTCAAGATCTTGCACACTAATGAGATGCTATTGAGCCCACACTACTACACTGTCTTAGCCAAGGACTACATGCTTCCTGGTAAGTTTTGATTGCAATAATGGATGCAGTGAATTTATTTTATATGACATACATGATTTTCTGTTAACTAGCAAATAGTAGCCTACAGAAAAGTGTGTTTAAATCACTCACTGAGGAGTGTTAATCCACCTGTTTCCATACATGTTTCATTTTAAAACATTTATCTTACAAAGGAGTTGTTTAATCTAACTGCTTAACAATTTATTTGTACATGGATTTTTTTTTTTTTTACAATTTATTTTCTAATACGGGAAAATATTTACGGGAAAATGCCACGGCCACTGTCTGATGTGTGGAGACATTTCACTGCAGCTAATGTAAAAGGAAAAGCTGTGCACATTTGCAAATACTGTGCCAAATCATATGTGAAGAATGCAACAAAGATGTAAAATCATCTGGCCAAGTTAATGAAGTTCCCTCAGCGTTCACAAGCAACCTGACAAAAGTCCCTCTACTTCTATTCGAGGTGAAAATGATGAACCAGACACCTTATCGATAGCAACAGCTCATGGTCCTCCTGGAATCAGAAGTTTTTTTGACTCAATGGAGGAACGTAGTCAGAGAGATGCTGATGAATGTCTTGCTCGAGCTGTGTATGCAACTGGTTTACCTCTGATGCTCACAGGCAATGTGTATTGGAAGAGATTTCTGAATGTTCTTCGCCCAACATACACCCTTCCAACCAGACATGCTTTATCTACTAATTTGCTGGATGCAGAGTTCAACAGAGTTCAAGTGAAGGTCAAGCAAATCCTAGAGAAAGCAGACTGTATTGCAATCATCTCTGATGGGTGGTCGGATGTTCGTGGGCAAGGAATAATTAACTATATCATCTCCACCCCTCAACCAGTATTCTACAAGAGCACAGACACATGGGACAACAGACACACCGGTTTCTACATTGCAGATGAGCTGCAGTCATCAATGATCTTGGACCACAGAAGGTATTTGCACTGGTGACAGACAATTCTGCGAACATGAAGGCTGCTTGGTCTAAAGTGGAGGAGTCCTACCCTCACATCACACCCATTGGCTGTGCTGCTCATGCATTGAATCTGCTCCTCAAGGACATCATGGCACTGAAAACAATGGATACACTCTACAAGAGAGCCAAGGAAATGGTTAGGTAAAGGGTCATCCAGTTATAGCAGCAATCTACCTCGCCAAGCAAAGTGAGAAGAATAAGAGAACCACATTGAAGCTGCCCAGCAACACACGTTGGGGTGGTGTTGTCATCATGTTTGACAGTCTCCTGGAGGGGAAGGAGTCTCTTTTGAGAAGAAATCCGTACTGCCCTGCCCACTTCACTCTTGCTCCAAGCAGAGGAAACTGCAGTTATGAAATACATCAAAAGCGTGTTGGACCCCAAGTATGCTGGCAAAAGCATCCTGTCTGGTGCAGAGATCAACAAGGCCTATGGTGTCATCACTACCGTGTCTCACCACCTTGGCCTGGATGAGGGCAAGGTTCTTGGCAGTCTGGCAAAGTACACTTTCAAGCAAGGGCTTTGGGATGGAGATGCAATATGGAAATCGAGCCAAAATATCTCATCAGCCACCTGCTGGAAGGGACTTTGTGGATCTGAGGCTCTTTCCCCTGTTGCCTCCATCGTCCTCCAAATCCCACCAACATCAGCCGCCTCAGAGCGCAACTGCTCCTTGTTTGGGAACACACACACCAAAGCACGCAACAGGCTGACCAATACAAGGCTTGAAAAATTGGTGGCCATCCGGGTAAATTTGAGGTTTTTTGAGCCTGACAACGAGCCATCCTCAACAAGGTTGGAAAGTGACAGTGAAGATGAGGCCTCAGAGTCTGATGTTCAAGAGGTGGACATTGAGGAGGTCCAGGGAGAAGACATGGAAGCCTGAGAGGAAGACAACCACTGCTTTAGTTTCCAGACTATCATTTTACAGATGTACAGTTGAAGTCAGAAGTTTACATACACTTTGGTTGGAGTCATTAAAACTCGTTTTTCAACCACTCCACACATTTCTTGTTAACAAACTATAGTTTTGGCAAGTCGTTTAGGACATCTACAGTCGTGGCCAAAAGTTTTAAAAATGACACAAATATTAATTTCCACAAAGTTTGCTGCTTCAGTGTCTTTAAATATTTTTGACAGATGTTACTATGGAATACTGAAGTATAATTACAAGCATTTCATAAGTGTCAAAGGCTTTTATTGACAATTACATGAAGTTGATGCAAAGAGTCAATATTTGCAGTGTTGACCCTTCTTTTTCAAGACCTCTGCAATCCGCCCTGGCATGCTGTCAATTAACTTCTGGGCCACATCCTGACTGATGGCATAATCAATGCTTGGATTTTGTCCGAATTTGTGGGTTTTTGTTTGTCCACCCGCCTCTTGAGGATTGACCACAAGTTCTCGATGGGATTAAGGTCTGGGGAGTTTCCTGGCCATGGACCCAAAATATCTATGTTTTGTTCGTCAAGACACTTAGTTATCACTTTTTCCTTATGGCAAGGTGCTCCATCATGCTGGAAAAGGCATTGTTCATCACCAAACTGTTCCTGGATGGTTGGGAGAAGTTGCTCTCGGAGGATGTGTTGGTACCATTCTTTATTCATGGCTGTGTTCTTAGGCAAAATTGTGATTGAGCCCTCTCCCTTGGCTGAGAAGCAACCCCACACATGAATGGTCTCAGGATGCTTTACTGTTGGCATGACACAGGACTGATGGTAGCGCTCACCTTGTCTTCTCCGGACCCCAGTCCTCAGCAGTCCAATCCCTGTACCTTTTGCAGAATATCAGTCTGTCCCTGATGTTTTTCCTGGAGAGAAGTGGCTTCTTTGCTGCCCTTCTTGACACCAGGCCATCCTCCAAAAGTCTTTGCCTCACTGTGCATGCAGATGCACTCACACCTGCCTGCTGCCATTCCTGAGCAAGCTCTGTACTGGTGGTGCCCCGATCCCACAGCTGAATCAACTTTAGGAGACGGTCCTGGCGCTTGCTGGACTTTCTTGGGCACCCTGAAGCCTTCTTCACAACAATTGAACCGTTCACCTTGAAGTTCTTGATGACATTTCACATTCTTAAAATAAAGTGGTGATCCTAACTAACCTAAAACAGGGAATTTTTGCTGGGATTAAATGTCAGGAATTGTGAAAAACTGAGTTTAAATGGATTTGGCTAAGGTGTATGTAAACTTCCGACTTCAACTGTAAGTTGAAAACATTTTTGGGAGATGTGATGGATCAGAAATCAGAAACTTTCTGTCCAAAAATGATGCAGAAAAGTTAATCCATGCGTTTGTAACTTCTAGGTTAGACTACTGCAATGCTTTACTTTCCGGCTACCCGGATAAAGCACTAAATAAACTTCAGTTAGTGCTAAACACGGCTGCTAGAATCTTGACTAGAACCCCAAAATTTGATCATATTACTCCAGTACTAGCCTCTCTACACTGGCTTCCTGTTAAGGCAAGGGCTGATTTCAAGGTTTTACTGCTAACCTACAAAGCATTACATGGGCTTGCTCTTACCTTTCTTTCCGATTTGGTCCTGCCGTACATACCTACACGTACGCTACGGTCACAAGACGCAGGCCTCCTTACTGTCCCTAGAATTTCTAAGCAAACAGCTGGAGGTAGGGCTTTTTCCTATAGAGCTCCATTTTTATGGAATGGTCTGCCTATCCATGTGAGAGACGTAGACTCGGTCTCAACCTTTAAGTCTTTATTGAAGACTCATCTCTTCAGTAGGTCCTATGACTGAGTGTAGTCTGGCCCAGGAGTGTGAAGGTGAACGGAAAGGCACTGGAGCAATGAACCACCCTTGCTGTCTTTGCCTGGCCGGTTCCCCTCCACTGGGATTCTCTGCCTCTAACCCTATTACAGGGGCTGAGTCACTGGCTTACTGGTGCCGTGGCGGAGATCTTGTGGGCTATACTCAGCCTTGTCTCAGGATGGTAAGTTGGTGGTTGAAGATATCCCTCTAGTGGTGTGGGGGCTGTGCTTCGGCAGAGTGGGTGGGGTTATATCCTGCCTGTTTGGCCCTGTCCGGGGGTATCGTCGGACGGGGCCACAGTGTCTCCCGACCCCTCCTGTCTCAGCCCCCAGTATTTATGCTGCAGTAGTTTATGTGTTGGGTGGCTAGGGTCCGTCTGTTACATCTGGAGTATTTCTTCTCTTATCTCTTATCTCTTATCTCTTATCTCTCTCTCTCTCTCTCTCTCTCTCTCTCTCTCTCTCTCTCGGAGGACCTGAGCATTAGGACCATTCCTCAAGGCCTACCTGGCCTGATGACTCCTTGATGTCCCGAGTCCACCTGGCCGTGCTGCTTCTCCAGTTTCAACTGTTCTGCCTGTTTTATGAACATTTTAAAATCTTGTCCATGTTCTGTTATAATCTGCACCCGGCACAGCCAGAAGAGGACTGGCCACCCCTCACAGCCTGGTTCCTCTCTAGGTTTCTTCCTAGGTTTTGGCCTTTCTAGGGAGTTTTTCCTAGCCACTGTGCTTTTACACCTGCATTGCTTGCTGTTTGGGGTTTTAGGCTGGGTTTCTGTACAGCACTCTGTGACATCAGCTGATGTAAGGGGGGCTTTATAAATACATTTGATTTGATTTGATGATTGGGGATCATTCAATATTCCCTTTCTTTTGTTGTTCAGTGAAATCATTCCATGTGAAGAGTCAACTCATTTAATTAAAGTTCAATTCGTAACTAACATGTTTTCTTATTTCTACTGGAAGGATTTAATAAGGTAAAAGGTTTATGTTTCTGTCTCCCTATAATATGGTAAATATATCTAATGCAAAAAACATCTACATTGAAATGGTATTAATATTAATTTGCATGTCAATTCCCATTTATTCCTGTTAATTCCCATATATTCCTGTTAATTCCCACGGAAAGTTTCCACCTCTGAATATTCCCCAAAATGTGCAACCCTACTCATTATTGAGCAAAGCTCTGTTCAAGTAGAGTGTGATTTTGCTGTGGTCTGATAGGGGTGTCAGTGGACTGACTTTGAACGCTCTAAGAGACTATGGGTTGAGGTTAGTGAAAAAGTAGTCTACAGTACTACTTCCAAGCTATGAGCTATATGTGTACCTACCATGAGAGTCCCCTTGAAGCCTACCATTGACTATGTACATACCCAGCACATGACAGAGCTGCAGGAATTGTAACCCGTTTTTTTTGTTGGTTATGTTGTTGTAATTGTGTCTAGGGGGGTATATTGGGGAGGGAATGCTGTCACCTCCAGGTAGGTGTTTGTCCCCCTGTGTGCTGAGGGTTTCAGGTTCTTGTCCAGTTCTGGCATTTAGATAGCCACAGACTAGTACTTGTCCCTGGGCCTGGAAATTGTTGATCTCCCCCTCTAGGATGGAGAAGCTGTCATTATTAAAGTATGCGGATTCTATTGGAGGGATCTAGGGAGCACACATGAGGACATTTCTCTCTGTTGAGATTTTTTTTCTTCCTGTTTTTACTAATTTAATAGAGTGGGTTAGGTCTGCTCTATACCAAATTAACACACCCCCTGAGTCTCTTACCCGGTTTCACACCTGGTAGTTTGGTGGATGGGACTACCAGCTCTCTGTAACCTAGAGGACAACCAGTGGGTCCGTCTCCTTTATACCATGTTTCTTGTAGGATGACAATGTCTGTATTTCCTATTTCTTGGATGAAGTTCCTGCTCTTTAGGCCAAAGGCAGATGACCTCACCAAACAAGTTTGTACTAAATGCAAAGATGTGATCATAACGAGAATTTGCAAAAGCATACTTGAGCTTGTCTTACTTACTACAGGCAAAACTGTTGCTTTAATGGAATTAAAGTGATTTACAACATTTCAAATTAACCACAAAATTAACACGTTTTTACACTCTTTAACGCACACTTAGCTCTTTAACACACACTTAGCTCTTTAGCACACTTTGTTCTTTAACACACACTTACCTCTTTAACACACTTAGTTCTTTAATTAACACACTTATCTCTTTAACACACACATAGCTTTTTAACACACAGCTCTTTAACACACTTAGTTCTTTAACACACTTAGCTTTTAACACACAGTTCTTTAACACACACTTAGCTCTTTAACACATACTTCGCTCTTTAACACACACATAGCTCTTTAACACACACTTAGCTCTTTAACACACATAGCTCTTTAACACACACTTCGCTCTTTAACACACACTTCGCTCTTTAACACACACTTAGCTCTTTAACACACACTTCGCTCTCTATTTTATGGGCTGGTGCATTATTTCCATGCAGCGCTCTCTCTCTCAATCTCTCTCTTCTATCTCCATCTCTCTCTCCCTCTCTCCATCTCACAATTTCTCTCTCTCAAGCTCTCCATCTCTCCATACTCTCTAAAAAGTATTTGTTTCAAATGTTTAAACTACTTAGGGAGTGGTGGAGCGCTAGCGCCCCACTCCCGACACTACCCGGTGAAATGCAAGGCGTCAAATCCAAAAGTTGAATTATTAAACATTCATCAATATACAAGTGTTGCATAGTCATCAAAAGCTCTGCTTCTTGGCAATATCACAGGCTTTACGGCGAAAGCACTACATTTGATTGTTTGAGGGTGCACCTCCAATATTTGCAATTAGCATAAATTCATAAACCATTGCGGTTCACACAAAACACATTTCACAGCGAAAATAAATCTCTGACCTTTTGAAGAACTTCTGCTGAGGGCTTCCCAAGTGTCCAACGAAGACATCCAATGGTTCTTTCATTTATTATATCCATAAATCTCTGTTTGGTTGGCATGATGGCATGAACTGTGATTGTAGGCCAATATTTAGTGAAATCAATAATATGAGGTTCAACCCATAAAAATAGAAAGGCTATTCTAATTATATTTCTATGATTCAACCCTGAACATGATTCATTACAGATGTAGGATTTTAACTAGAATATTCCTGCAAAGCAGGAAATGTAAACTCTTAGTTGTAAAAAGCCTTCTAAAAAGTTTGTAATTTCTAATTTGAAATTTCTGACCTGATTTGCCCTAACATAAAATATATCAACCCCTACAAAAATGTAAATTAATTATAATCCACATAATATTTCCTGTTGCTGCAGGATTATTTTACTGCTTTAGTAAAATGGCTCAAATTAATACCCTACATCTGTATATTGAGTGACATCTCTGCTGACAGTCAGTCAGCTGGTCAGTAAAACAGTTCCAAAGGTAAGCTAACAAGGAAGTGAGACAACTAGGCTACGACTGCAGAATCTGCAGTCAGCTCATCATTGCATGATGATTACAGTCATTTCCAGGCAGCTGATAGAATAGGTCAAGCAGCCTTCATTGCTCAGAGGTGCTGTTGTTCATAAAGGTTCAATGTCATCCCATCTGAATTCTGCCACGAGATGGCGATAGAGCTATGAGTGTAAAGACCAGGTCTGCGTTCAGTACGTTTTTACGTTCTGTAATGTTCAATTGAGCGGAAACGGTACTGTACTGAACAACCAGTTGAAAAACAGGGAGAGGTTTGGTTGTGGGTTGGGGAAGGTCTGTCAGCATGGCCATTTCCCTTTAAATACGTCACTCATTAATTCAAGCCACACCTTGCCACACCCACCAAAATGGGAGCAAAGGTACCTCACAATCTGTTCAAGAACATGCAAGAACATTTTGTGGAAATGTGTTGTTCAGTATAAACCATTCCGCAACGTAGTAAACATTCAAGCGAACTGGACTGCGTTCAGTATGTTTTTACGTTCTGGAACATTCAGTTGAATGCAAACTATGCTGTACTGAACATCCAGTTGAAAAACCGGGGAGGAGTTGGTTTTTGGGTTGGGGAACGCTGTCAGCATGGCCACTGTCCTTTAAATACGTCACTCATTGCTTCAAGCCACACTTTGCCACATCCAACAAATCTGAGCATAGGTCTGTTCAAGAAAGTACAAGAACGTTTTGGGGAAATGTGACGTTCAGTACAAACCGTTCGACAACGTAGCAAATGTTCAAGCGAACTGAACGCACCTCAGGTGACCTAACTTGTGGCCCACAATGACCCTGACTTTAGTGAATAAATTACAGTATTTGTTTTGGGAAGATAGACAAAGTAATGTTGTGATGGTAATCTATGTAAATTATTGGCCTACCAAAAGTGACTGTTCTTAAAGATGCAATATGCAGAAATCACTCCACCATTTCCTGGTTGAACATTTTGTAATAGTTTGCCTAATTTCAGTTTATGTTACAAAAAAGCAATGTAGAGTGTAGAGAATAATTGTACCATCTAAACCAGGGCTCCCCAACTGCCAGTGATTTTATTTGGTCCCCCAAGTTTTCTGAGCAAAAAAATGAAGATTAAAAACACCAGCAAATCAGCACAAACTGATTTTAATATGCACATCTCTTTCAAAGTAGCCATGGGCTCCCCTTTGGCCCCCAACTATGCAAACCTGTATGTGGGACATTTTGAGGAAGCACTCCTTCACAAAACAGAGACACACCCCCTACTTTCTAAAATCCTCCTATGGAAGAGATACATAGATGATGTCTTTGTGCTCTGGGAAGAAAGTCAGCAGGAACTAAATTAATTCCAAACTCTACTAAACAACAGCTCTGAATAACTCTAAATTACCATTCAGATTGATGAGAGAAAAATAAACTACCTGGACTTATGGATCATGCATTACACATAGACTTATACACAAAGCCCACAGATCGCAATACCTTGCTATGTGCGGATAGTATGCATCCCCTTCCCCTCAAGAATGGTCTACCATATAGCCAGTTATGCAGGGTTAAACCAATCTGTGGCCACCAGACAGATTTTGACAGCAATGCTAAAAGAATGACAGATAAATTCAGAATGAGAGGTTACAAGGACAAAACTGTTGATGCTGCAATATCTCAAAAATGTGGGAAAGCCTACATAGGACAAACGTAAAGACAATTAAAACAATGCATAGCTGACACCGCAGCTCAATCAGGTGTAAAAACATTGACTTTCCAGTAGCAGCTCACTTTGTTGAAGCTAACCATCCAATCTCCTCCCTCAAATACACAGACGTTGAGCATGTTGCTCTACCAAGGAGAGGAGGTAAATTGAGATCCTACAACTACAAAGTGAGGCTTACTGGATAACCTATCTAAACACAGTGACCCCTAGTGGTCTGATTATTGACCTGCTCTCAGGCCCTTCTCAAATAAAACAAAATCAAATCAAACTTTGTCACATACACATGGTTAGCAGATGTTAATGTGAGTGTAGCGAAATGCTTGTGCTTCTAGTTCCAACAGTGCAGTAATATCTAACAAGTAATCTAACAATCCCCAACAACTACCTAATACACACAAATCTAAAGGGGTGAATGAGAATATGTACATGTAAGTATATGGAGGAGCGATGGCCGAGCGGCATAGGCAAGGTGCAATAGATGGTATAAAATACAGTATATACATGTGATACGAGTAATGTAAGATATGTAAACATTATTAATATTAAAGTGGCATTATTTAGAGTGCATTGTACAAAGTGACTAGTGATCCATTTATTAAAGTGGCCAGTGATTGGGTCTCAATGTTGGCAGCAGCCTCTCTGAGTTAGTGATTTCTGTTTAGCAGTCTGATGGCCTTCAGATAGAAGCTGTTTTTCAGTCTCTCGGTCCCAGCTTTGATGTACCTGTACTGACCTCGCCTTCTGGATGGTAGCGGGGTGAACAGGCAGTATCTCGGGTGGTGGATGTCCTTGATGATCTTTTTGGCCTTCCTGTAACATCGGGTGGTGTAGGTGTCATGGAGGACAGGTAGTTTGCTGGTGATGCGTTGTGCAGACCGCACTACTCTCTGGAGAGCCTTGCTGTTGAGGGTGGTGCAGTTGCCGTACCAGGCTGTGATACAGCCCGACAGGATGCTCTCGATTGTGCATCTGTAAAGGTTTGTTGAGGAACTTAAAACATGAACAATTCTCTCTTTTATGAACAAGTCTTATAAATGGATATATTCTTTCTCCAGCTTATCAGCATATGTTCCCCCTGTTGATGATGCTTATTATGCATTATGGTTGAACCAAAAGATTACATGTAACCCAAAAAATGTATGAAATAGGAAACTAAATATATACATGAAATTGAATTAAATTTATGTACAATATTTAATTATGTTTCCATATGATAATAATAGCCTAATATATTCAATATGCTGTAAACAATTCTTTATTTTTTTTACAGTTTCACTTTCATTCTAATTAACTTAATAATTATGACACACTCCTCATTATTGGGGCGGCAGGTAGCCCAGTGGTTAGAGCGTTGGACTAGTGACCGAAAGGTTGCAAGATTGAATCCCTGAGTTGACAAGGTAAAAATCTGTCGTTCTGCCCCTGAACAAGGTAGTTAACCCACTGTTCCTAGGACGTCATTGAAAGTAAGAATTTGTTCTTAACTGACTTGCCTAGTTAAATAAAGGTGAAATAAATACATTATTGTCATTGGCTGCACTAATTGCACTGTTTGTCTACATAACCTGATTCAACCATTCATGATATTACCCCTGAAGAAGGCACAGTGAGGCTGAAACGTTGGTGATTTACCCAATAAATTACTAGGAGTTTATATATAGAGTGTGTGACTCTCTTTATTTTATAGCTGATAGTTTATTCGTTAGTCGGCACCTTTACATAAGATCATTTTCTCTGGGTGTGCACTAGCCCATGTTTTTTATTCAAAGTATTCTCACACATAATAGAGAGATACACGGAGTATACAAAACATTAAGAACACCTGCTCTTTCCATGACATAAACTGACCAGGTGAATCCAGTTGGAAGCTATAATCCCTTTATTTCATTTATTTATTTTTTATTTCACCTTTATTTAACCAGGTAGGCTAGTTGACAACAAGTTCTCATTTACAACTGCGACCTGGCCAAGATAAAGCACAGCAGTGCGACACAAACAACAACACAGAGTAACACATGGAGTAAACAAGCGAACAGTCAATAACACATTAGAAAAACAAAGAAAGTCTATATACAGTGTGTGCAAATGGCGTGGGAAGGTAAGCAATAAATAGGCTATAGTAGTGAGGTAAATTACAATTTAGCAGATGATGATGTGCAGGTAGAGACACTGATAAGCAAAAGAGCAGAAAAGTAAATACAGTATGGGGATGAGGTAGCTAGATTGGGTGGGCTATTTACAGATGGACTATGTACAGCTGCAGCGATCGGTTAACTGCTCAGATAACTGGTGTTTAAAGTTAGTGAGTGAGATATAAGTCTCCAGCTTCAGCGATTTTTGCAATTCGTTCCAGTCACTGGCAGCAGAGAACTGGAACGAAGGCGACCAAAGGAGGTGTTGGCTTTGGGGATGACCAGTGAGATATACCTGCTGGAGCGCGTGCTACGGGTGGGTGTTGTTATCGTGACCAGTGAGCTGAGATAAGGCGGAGCTTTACCTAGCATAGACTTATAGATGACCTGGAGCCAGTGGGTCTGGCAACGGATATGTAGCGAGGGCCAGCCGACTAGAGAATACAGGTCGCAGTGGTGGGTGGTATAAGGGGCTTTGGTAACGAAACAGATGGCACTGTGATAGACTGCATCCAGTTTGCTGAGTAGAGTATTGGAAGCTATTTTGTAGATGACATCGCCGAGGTAGAGGATCGGTAGAATAGTCAGTTTTACTAGGGTAAGTTTGGCGGCATGAGTGAAGGAGGCTTTGTTGTGAAATAGAAAGCCGATTCTAGATTTGATTTTGGATTGGAGATGTTTAATTTGAGTCTGGAAGGAGAGTTTACTGTCTAACCAGACACCTAGGTATTTGTAGTTGTCCACATAGTCTAGGTCAGAGCCTCGCCATGGTAGTGATGCTAGTTGGGCTGGTGGGTGTGGGCAACGAACGATTTGAAAAGCATGCATTTGGTTTTACTAGCGTTTAGGTCACGGAAGGAGTTCTGTATGGCATTGAAGCTCGTTTGGAGGTTAGTTAGCACAGTGTCCAAAGAAGGGCCAGAAGTATACAGAATGGTGTCGTTCGTGTAGAGGTGGATCAGGGAATCACCCGTAGCAAGAGCGACATCATTGATGTATAGAGAGAAAAGAGTCGGCCCGAGAATTGAACCCTGTGGTACCCCCATAGAGACTGCAAGAGGTCCGGACAGCAGGCCCTCCGATTTGACACACTGAACTCTATCAGCAAAGTAGTTGGTGAACCAGGCGAGGCAGTCATTTGAGAAACCAAGGCTATTGAGTCTGCCGATAAGAATACGATGATTGACAGAGTCAAAAGCCTTGGCCAGGTCGATGAAGACTGCTGCACAGTACTGTTGATGTCACTTGTTAAATCCACTTCAAACAGTGTACATGAAGGGGAGGAGACAGGTTAAAGAAGGATTTTTAAGCCTTGAGACTATTGAAACATGGATTGTGTACATGTGCCATTCAGAGGATGAATGGGCAAGACAAAAGGGGTATTAGGAAGATGTTCCTGATGTTTGGTATACTTAGTGTATGTGATCATATACAAATGCAAGCAAGGTTTGAAATTATTATGTTTCCTTGCAGTCAATTTGGAATCTACAAATTATTTGTAATTGTTCCGGCCCCCTGACCATCTGCTCTAGTTGATGATCCCTGATCTCAATCGATGTGAAATATCTTTTCAATAACCAGAAATATTGTATTTTCCGACTGTTTGAAACTGGTGTACAAAACTGAAAGTAAAAGATGTATAAACAAAACTTAAGAACAGGAAGCATAGAAATAGAGCAAATAGAACAGATCGACCACTTCATAGACTTGATTTCAATGAGAATGACAGAACTATAACTCACATTTCCATAGGAATTTGGTTGTAGCCCAAAAAGTTACATATTGCAGCTTTAATGTTGAGTTTATTTGGTATAATTGTCAAAATAAACTTAATTAAATTATCAGTAATATAATCATCCACACAACGTGTCCATAGTTCAAGAGATAAATGTACCCAAAACACAGAGGTAGTTTTTAAAACGGCCAGCTTCAGTCAGCTGATTCTAGCCATCCCTTCTGGTTAGTTCTAGTCAGGCAGCTTAGTCTCCCATTCAGACGACCCCCACTTTTGTTAGTGTCTTATTGGTCAAGGTCACGCCAAATAATTATCACCACATCTCCTTCAGCCTATCAGTGGTCTTGATTCCCGGGACTTCAGGTTCTGTTAGTCTATGACCCCAGCACGCTGTGTGGTCAGAAACGTGCTTTCCCCATCCTGATGAGCACTTCCACAGTTTACCCTCCTGCTGAACGTTTCCTCCCTTGGACTGAATCCCTGTATGTCTGATGTTTAATTGTTTGTGCATCTAAACCACCACGTAGTTACCCCTATTTTTCAGTAGTTGTTATGGATAATGTAAACTGTAGAGTTGTAAGCTAAGGCCGGGTTTAAATCCAATTGCGCTTTGTCATCAATTCCCGAATTCAAAATACAGTTCACAGTTTCAAAACAACATATTTAAATATAAAGCACTTTTTCCCCAAACTAAAATACATTTTCAACTGTAATTTCAAAACAAAGTTAATCTTGATATATTTTCCAGGACTAACTTCTCATTGCTGACAATTGATATCAGCCTTTTTGACTGAAACATTTCTAGACCCATGTATGTAATCACTGCCCACTGGGCAAAAACTGGTTGAATCAATGTTGTCTCTACATCATTTCAACCCCAAAAATCTATGTGATGACGTGGAACCAACTTGAAAAAATTATTGGAAAAAGTAATCAATGTAAGGGCATTTCGTCTTTTTTTTTTACCCTGATCCATTTACATGGTGATTTATTTTACCCAGATCCATTTACATGGCGATTATTTTACCCTGATCCATTTACATGGTGATTTATTTTCCCCAGATCCATTTATATGGTGATTTATTTACCCAGACCATTTACATGGCGATTTATTTACCCCAGATCCATTTACATGGCGATTTCTTTTCCCCAGATCCATTTATATGGTGATTTATTTACCCAGACCATTTACATGGCGATTTATTTACCCAGATCCATTTACATGGCGATTTCTTTACCCAGATCCATTTACATGGCGATTTATTTACCCAGATCCATTTACATGGTGATTTCTTTTCCCCAGATCCATTTATATGGCGATTTATTTACCCAGACCATTTACATGGCGATTTATTTACCCAGATCCATTTACATGGCGATTTCTTTTCCCCAGATCCATTTACATGGCGATTATTTTACCCAGGCCCATTTACATGGCGATTATTTTACCCAGGCCCATTTACATGGCGATTGTTTTTACCTAGATCCATTTACATGGCTATTATTTTACCCAGATCCATTTACATGGCGATTTATTTACCCAGATACATTTACATGGTGATTTATTTACCCAGATACATTTACATGGTGATTTATTTATCCAGATCCATTACATGGTGATTTATTTATCCAGATACATTACATGGTGATTTATTTATCCAGATCCATTACATGGCGATTTATTTACCGATTTTGTTGTTGATGATTTCACATTGAATTTATATTAGTTGACAACTCAACCAAATGTTAAATCAAAACTAGACGTTGAACTGACGTCTGTGCCCAGTGGGTGATGAGGTGCTGCACTTTCACAACTTCTAATATCTCAAGGAGGATAAACTAAACTAATTGCATTAATCAACTGACATGGACTCTGGTGGTCTAATCCAAATCAGATGAGTTGTTTTCAGTCAGATGATACTGATGATGTTGTTCCCAAAACGTTATTGATTGATGGAAACGGTGTTCCTGAGTCCTGCATCACGAGTGGTAGATATCCAGTTCCTTTCCCCTGGGATATCAGCCATTTCTGCTATGGTCATGCGAACTCTGTTACCTGCTGTGTTTGTCAGTAACACTTTTCCCCAACCCTCTCCTACAATAAGAAGGTTATTTTGGTATCAATGTTTACTGAGAGGTCCCATGGGCTTGTTTACCATTTTATCATGAGAAATGACTCAACGCATATGTGCTTTTCTATTCAAATAAGGTTATCTATATGAGAGATGACCTGACTACGGTACTGAGTACCACTGGCCACAAAACGAACATCATTGGCCTGCTGTGCAGTGGTACATACTATGTTGTATTACAGTTTAAATAGTTACATTGTTTCAGCAAGTGAATGTGTCATATCGTGCCCACAGCCATGATGTGTGGAACTGTGTCTCAGCTGTTGATTGTCTAGTTGGTGAGATTTTTATATCTTCTCTGGGTGAATCTCAATTGTATTTTATTGATTCCTTTGTTTCCTCTCTCCTCACATTCTTCTCAAAATCCAAGATTTCTCCCCTCTGACCTTCACCTTCAATGCCTTTTCAGAAGAAGGGCGAGGAGAGAGGACACAAAGGAATCAAGGAAACACAAGGAAATACAATTGCAATTCACCCTCTGTATCAGAGGCCACCATCATACCCCCTCACGAGAGGTCAATAGTTCAGGCTGTAGTTGTACTGCTTTAGCTGGTTTAGGTGGGAGAGCCATCTTCCTGGATTCCACTGACCATTATCTGACCTTGAATCATTTCACCCATGTGATTACAAAATGCAATTTATAGTATAAAAAATGTATTCGATTTACTCTCAGTAAACTTATATAATTATAGATTATAGAACATATCACTGGTCCTGAGATGATTTAACCTATTATTTTCTTACTCTTGTAATTTAATTTCCTTGTCTGATGTATGGGCACCTGAGTGGCGCAGTGGTCTAAGGCACTGCATCTCAGTGCTAGAGGTGTCACAATAAACCCTGGTTCGATTACAGGCTGTATCACAACCAGCCGTGATTGGAAGACCCATACGGCGGCGCAAAATTGGCCCAGTGTTGTCCGAGTTAGGGTTTGGCCTGGGTTGGCCTTCATTGTAAATAAGAATTTGTTCTTAAGTGTCTTGCCTAGTTAAATAAAAAATCTGTCTGGAACAGAAGTTTGTTGTGTCAGAAGAGACAATAATTGTATTGAGATCATCTATATATTCACAAGTGTTTTAGGATAATAAAATATATCTTTGAAGAGTAGCTGACAGAGAATAGGCCCTCTTTGGACCAGGAGCAAAGGCCCAGATCTTGTTCATACAGTACAAACCCTCTACATGTTCATACATTTTCTCCAGAATTCTAAGTCCTACATAGCACCTCTACATACTAGCCCATTTTCTTCTATTGGTAATCATGTTCAGTTATGTTATCCCACAGAAATATTGCTTGTGTCCCAATTGGAACCCTATTCCCAATATAGTGCAGTTATTTGACTCAAAAGTAGTGCACTATGTAGGGAATAGGTTTGCCATTTGGAACACATGGCCCATGGCTGAAAACAGCTTTAGAGAATTTGGCAGGTCTACTTCATGTAGAAAGCAGAAGAGGACATTCAGATTAATTGGATTACAGCAACCGGTTAGTTAGTACAATTACTTGTGGAAGTGAACCACAGCTGGTCCGTTCGGTCCGTCCGTCCAGTAAGAGTTTATGGTTGACTCAGTTATAGATTATCATGTTCTGATCATGGGTTTTTAAGGATGATGTTACAAAACAAAATATTAAATCTAAGTAAACTGTATGGCCTATAGGCTCTGCCTCCTCTATGGGAATTTCTCAAAGACATTAAGACAATCACAAATGCTTTTACTAGCTACCACAGTAAAGCAATGAAGCCATTTCAGCAACCACTGATGTTGTAAAAGTATGTGCCACCATAATCTTATTCCAAATATGCAACGGATAGATAGATGTGTTTAGGTACTATATATTGCGGGCCGATTCAATGCGGCCGGCTGGTTGTTTGAGTAATAAAACAAATTCAATCTACATTTAAAAGACTAAAACCAAATTGAAACTGACAGACAGCATAGAAAATTACAAAAACAATGGAAAGAGGGTTATTTTTTTGTACATTTTGATTGTGATAAAATATAACAAATGTTCAGTATGGCCCTCTGAGTTTGACACCCTAAAGGCAAGTTGGTTATAACGCTGTAATCAGTGGGGAAAACATCAGCTGTTTTCAGTTAGCTTGGAGCTAGCTATAATCAAATTAACTCATCCCATTAGCTTAGCATGCGGATCTACAGCACAGCAACACCAGTGTGTTTCAGGGACCTTCTATTGAATTAACGTTTAGGTTTGTCATATGTTCAGAGAAATCTCTGCGCTCCACTACTTTCCAAAGGCTTCTGTGCTGCATTATAAAAGTGTATTTGTTGCTTTTGTTAATGAAGCTGCCCATAGTTGCTTTTATGCTGAATTCAACACATGGCTATTGGTTATAACTTTGTTTCATGGTTATTACATGATTATTACTTCCTTGATTAGCAACTGTCTAAAAATTGTTTTAAGTTATTGTCCTGCTGAAAGGTGAGTTCGTCTCCCAGTGTCTGTTGGATGGCAGACTGATCAAGGGTTTGCTCTAGAATCTTTGCCTATTCCATTTATTTTTATCTTAAAAAACTCCCTGGTCCTTGCCGATGACAAGCATACCCATAACATGATGAAGCCACCACCATGCTTGAAAATATGAAGAGTGGTACTCAGTGACGTGTTGTGTTGGATATGCCCCAAACATAACGGTTTGTACTCAGGACATAAAGTTAATGTCTTTGCCACATTTTTTACAGTCTTACTTTAGTGCCTTATTGCAAACAGGATGCATGTTTTGAAATTTCTTTATTCTGTAGTATTGTGGTAACTACTCATACACTACTGATAACTACTTTATTGAGAAAAAATATACTTACTATGACTGTGATACTGTATGTGGTTGTCCCATCTAGCTATCTTAAGAGCGTCTGCTAAATTACTAAAATGTAATGTAAAATGTAAATGTTGTTGATCCATCCTGTTTTCTCCTGTCACAGCCATTAAGCTATGTAACTGTTTTAAAGTCACCATTAGCCTCATGGTGAAATCCCTGAGCGGGTTCCTTCCTCTCTGGCAACTAAGTTAGGAAGGACGCCTGTATCTTTGTAGTGACTGGGTGTATTGATACACCATCGAAAGTGTAATTAATAATTTCACCATTTTCCAAGGGATATTCAATGTCTGCTTTTTTTACCCATATACCAATAGGTGCCCTTCTTTGCGAGACATTGGAAAACCTTCCTGGTCTATGTGGTTGAATCTTTGTTTGAAATTCACTGCTCGGCAAGACTCATGAACATTGAATTATCTGAGAAGTCCTTGGAAGGCAGACGAAATGAGAGAGCCGTTTCAAACTTGTTCTTCTGTGGGGTTGGGTTGTTTACCCTGCATGCTCGTGGTGCTCCATTCACATGCCCGTTTAATCCTAAAATCTCATTATGAAGTTTGGTTCCTCCGTCTCCAGAATAACATTTGACCAGTCAGTTGATTTGGATTACGTTTTTTTTCAGAGGAGCAAAGTTCTTACTCTTTTTATGGCTGTGGCCAAATGGCACCCTTTTCCCATGTAGTGCATCCATAGGGCTCTGGTCAAAAGTAGTGGCTTATAAAGTGGATAGAGTCCCATTGGGATGCAATGGCCCTTTGTCGTTGAAGATTTGTCCAAGTGCATCATCATGGCTGTGTTAGCTAATGAGCAGAGATTATTTAAATATGTTAGTCTGGGATGAAAGTAAGAGGAGAGTATAATCTTAGAACTATCAGCTTCCCTCGACATTGAAGAGGAACCATCCACGATTTTAAGAGGGCAGAAAGGACTGTACTGGATGGGACCACAGTCTTTCTACTGAATGTATCAACCCTTGTAATTCTTCCCATTTGGCTTTTCAACCAGACAACTCAAATAGAATTGCTCTCTTAAGTAACTTGGATCAATGACATTAATATTCACAATGCCATCCTACAATTTTGTTACAAAATTACAATAATTTCACATGAAAATGTAATGGTTTGTTGTCAATTACAGTACCGGTATATATCACACTTTCCATTTCTAAGGCCACTAAGGACAAGCTAGTTTTTCTAGTTCATGTTCAAGAAAAAAAAAAACACAGGTTATTTTCTTAACGTAAATACTCAATGGTGACTGCAGTTTTAGAAGAACAGAAGGGTTAAAAAAAAATGTTTTCTTTTGCCCAAACCAGATTTTTTTTTACTAGATCAAACAGTCCATGTTGCATCTTAGGTGTATGATCGTTGTGCCTCTGTAACTTTCTCACTCATCATTATTCACGATTCATTCATGATTATCTGCAATCCTGATAGCATCACCATTAATGTAGAAGTGTTCAGAAACATATTATATTCTTATTTACAGTAAAAGTGACTCCAAAATGACAAAACATTATTGACCATTCATTTCCATTGGGCACAACGTCATCTGAAACACAAACAAAACAAACTGCAAATGCATCCAACAAGTTTGTGGAGTCAAAAGCTTAATGTATCCATTGCGTGCTAGTATAGGACCAAATACGAAACGTTTGACTACTTTAATAAATATATAAATGAATTTGTCCAAATACTTATGACACCTCTAAATGGGAGTGTTAGTATGCCTAGTTTATAATGATGAGGTATGTGTATGAATCAGATTCAGATATTCACATTTAAAAGGAGCTCTTGATTTCATTTATTTTAGTGTTAGAGCCCATCTTAAATAGAAGATAGCTGCGTGCGACTGGCCCTCTCTGCCAATGCCTGATATGCTTGTTGCAATAGTCATCCCAGGACAGGTTCTCAGTCTCTCTGTACTCATAAGACTTGATGCAGCAAGGCAAGGCGTGCCGTACTGAGTCGTAGGCTACATGAGTTAACGGGGAGGGTGTTTTCTAAAATAGTTTGCAAGAGGGCCGGACTGCACCATTTGAAAGCCACAGCGTCAGAGCTATCATACCCAACAGCTTTTGCTGCTGTTTTCATTTTTGGCTATATTCTGTGTCATTGACGTCGGTATCGACTCACACAGGACAGGAGCGAGAGCCGCTATAGTTTTGATCATGGGGGCGACTGAATCTACGCGGCCGGAGGATAGCAGCAAGAGCGAGGACGGGGAAACTGTGGCGAATGAGGAAAGTGCGAACGATGTCCAGGATGGCGAGAGTATTGATGCAAAGGTAAAAATAAATGATAGCAGACTGATGTATTAATAACTAACCAACGGGAAACATATTTATATATCTCCAGCATGATCAATTTGTAGCCTTTATATTCCTAAATAGCAACAGTGGAATGTATGTGTTTTAAATGAATGGACAGAGGAGTGCATAGATAATCAACACACTGTTACATTAATTTAATGATAAATGTATCTTATTATTTATTCTCATAAAATGGTCGGTCATTATTAGCCTATTTTAATCAGATAATGTATTTAAGTCTCCTGGTATTTAGTGAAATGCTTCTATCGCTAATTAAACCCACAATAATAAAGAGGAGATGCTTCTCAACTCTGTGAAGTGTTATTCTTGTCGGGCTGCAGTGATAAGGCTTGTCATTCAGTTGATTGAAGTGAGTGAGCCCCAGTGCCAAATACTTAGTTTAACAAAAAAACACAACCACTTGCAGTTGATACAGTATTGGTTTCATCTGCTAAGTATTCCACTGCATTCCAAATTATTTGAATGAATTAAAGTACTGTATTTTGGTCACTGGAAATAGGCCATAGCCTATACAAAATGCAAAGGTTTAAATGTTTCACTATTGGAAACTATCCAACTATTATGTTTCCAGGATACATATTAGCCATATCTATGACTAAAAAGAGAAGACGTTTTACAATCGGAGATTATATAATATACACTATATACAGTGAGGGAAAAAAGTATTTGATCCCCTGCTGATTTTGTACGTTTTCCCACTGACAAAGAAATGATCAGTCTATAATTTTAATGGTAGGTTTATTTGAACAGTGAGAGACAGAATAACAACAAAAGAATCCAGAAAAATGTATGTGAAACGTTTTATAAATGAAATTGCATTTTAATGAGGGAAATAAGTATTTGACCCCTCTGCAAAACATGACTTAGTACTTGGTGGAAAAACCCTTGTTGGCAATCAGAGGTCAGATGTTTCTTGTAGTTGGCCACCAGGTTAGCACACATCTCAGGAGGGATTTTGTCCCACTCCTCTTTGCAGATCTTCTCCAAGTCATTAAGGTTTCGAGGCTGACGTTTGGCAACTCGAACCTTCAGCTCCCTCCACAGATTTTCTATGGGATTAAGGTCTGGAGACTGGCTAGGCCACTCCAGGACCTTAATGTGCTTCTTCTTGAGCCACTCCTTTGTTGCCTTGACCGTGTGTTTTGAGTCATTGTCATGCTGGAATACCCATCCACGACCCATTTTCAATGCCTTGGCTGAGGGAAGGAGGTTCTCACCCAAGATTTGACAGTACATGGCCCGTCCATCGTCCCTTTGATGCGGTGAAGTTGAGTTGATGCCAAAGAGCTCCATTTTGGTCTCATCTGACCACAACACTTTCACCCAGATGTCCTCTGAATCATTCAGATGTTCATTGGCAAACTTCAGACGGGCATGTATATGTGCTTTCTTGAGCAGGGGGACCTTGCGGGCGCTGCAGGATTTCAGTCCTTCACGGCGTAGTGTGTTACCAATTGGTTTCTTGGTGACTATGGTCCCAGCTGCTTTGAGATCATTAACAAGATCCTCCCGTGTAGTTCTGGGCTGATTCCTCACCGTTCTCATGATCATTGCAACTCCACGAGGTGAGATCTTGCATGGAGCCCCAGGCCGAGGGAGATTGACAGTTCTTTTGTGTTTCTTCCATTTGCGAATAATCGCACCAACTGTTGTCACCTTCTCACCAAGCTGCTTGGCGATGGTCTTGTAGCCCATTCCAGCCTTGTGTAGGTCTACAATCTTGTCCCTGACATCCTTGGAGAGCTCTTTGGTCTTGGCCATGGTGGAGAGTTTGGAATCTGATTGATTGATTGCTTCTGTGGACAGGTGTCTTTTATACAGGTAACAAGCGGAGATTAGGAGCACTCCCTTTAAGAGTGTGCTCCTAATCTCAGCTCGTTGCCTGTATAAAAGACACCTGGGAGCCAGAAATCTTTCTGATTGAGAGGGGTCAAATACTTATTTCCCTCATTAAAATGCAATTCCATTTATAAAATGTTTCACATGCGTTTTTCTGGATTTTTTTGTTGTTATTCTGTCTCTCACTGTTCAAATAAACCTACCATTAAAATTATAGACTGATCAATTCTTTGTCAGTTGGCAAACGTACAAAATCAGCAGGGGATCAAATACTTTTTTCCCTCACTGTATACAAAAGTATGTGGACTCCCCTTCAAATTAGTGGTTTCGGCTATTGCAGCCACACACGTTGCTGACAGATGTATAACATCGAGTGGACAGTCATGTAATCTCCATAGACAAACATTGGCAGAAGAATGGCCTTACTGAAGAGCTCAGGGACTTTCAACGTGGCACTGTCATAGGATGCCACCTTTCCAACAAGTCAGTTTGTAAAATTTCTGCCCTGCTAGAGCTGCCCCGAACAGCTGTAAGTGCTGTTATTGTGAAGTGGAAACATCTAGGAGCGACAGTGGCTCTGCGACTAAGTGGTAGGCCACACAAGCACACAGAACGGGAACATAGAGTGCTGAAGCGCGTAACTCGTAAAAAATCGTCTGTCCTTGGTTGCAACATTCACTACCAAGTTCCAAACTGCCTCTGGAAGCAACGTCAGCACAATAACTGTTCGTCGGAAGCTTCATGAAATGGGTTTCCATCACCATGCGCAATGCCAAGCGTCGGCTGGAGTAGTGTAAAGCTCGCCACCATTGGACTCTGGAGCAGTGGAAATGCGTTTTCTGGAGTGATGAATCACGCTTCACCATCTAGCAAATCCGACAGACGAATCTGGGTTTGGCGAATGCCAGGAGAACGCCACCTGCCCCACTGCATAGTGCAAACAGTAACGTTTGATGGAGGAGGAATAATGGTCTGGGGCTGTTTTTCATGGTTCTGGCTAGGCCCCTTAGTTCCAGTATAGGGAAATCTTAATGCTACTGCATACAATTACATTCTAGACGATTCTGTGATTCCAACGTTGTGGCAACAGTTTGGGGAAGGTCCTTTTCTGTTTCAGAATGACAATGCTTCCGTGCAAAAAGCAAGGTCCATACAGCAATGGTTTGTCGAGATCGGTGTGGAAGAACTGTACTGGCTTGCACAGAGCCCTGACCTCAACCCCATCGAAAACCTTTGGGATGAATTGGAACGCAGACTGCGAGCCAGGCCTAATCCCCCAACATCAGTGCCTGAACTCACTAATGCTCTTGTGGCTGATTGGAAGCAAGTCCCCGCAGCAATTTTCCAACTTTTAGTAGAAAGGCTTCCAAGAAGAGTGGAGGCTGTTATAGCAGCAAAGGGGGGACCAGACCCATATTAATGCCCATGATTTTGAAATTAGATGTTCGACAAGCAGGTGTCCACATACTTTTATTCATGTAGTGTATCTCCATTGTAAAACGTGTTCTATTTTTGGTCATAGATATGACTAGATACAGTACATGTAGGCTATTCTTTTGTTTATTTCTATAGACTTTCTTAATTCCTAGGCTACCTCCAAGGCTACCTACAATACATAAGCTATCATAACCATAGAAATCCTATTAAATAGTAGAGGGATGATTTGACCCAGTGTGTGGCTGTGGATTGACTGCACTGTTTGAATGGAATGTTGGCATATTGGCAGTTAATTTGAAACATTTATGGAATCATTCCTCTAAAGCTGTATGGCTAGCTATTATTTTACACAACATCTTATCACAGCACTGGCAAATCATGGTTGACCAACTCCCTGACCAACATGGCTGACCTTTATACCATCATAAGAAGGTTCATGTCCATTCTAATAGTCTAATTCCTAATTCTATGACCATAGCTTACTTTTATTTATCTTATTAAGATACATATGACTTCAAGTTAATAGGCATGGTTAAAGACCGGGAAATACATTACAGCTCTGTAAGGGACCTGACTGTTCACATTCAAATCAAATCAAATTGTGTAGACCTTACAGTGTAGACCTTACAGTGAAATGCTTACTTACAAGCCCCTAAACAACAATGCACTTTAAAAAATTACGAATAAGAATAAGAAATAAAAGGAACAAGTAATTCAATCACACATTGTGTCACTGCCATTTTTGACACTTCTCTGCAAGTCAGTGTTTGGCTTTCAATTGTGTGTTGATATTATTACATTGCCTCTTAGCCAGGTCTTCCTTGGGATAAATATGTCATCCTCAATGGACCTAACCTGGTAAAGAGATACACCATCTTCTGTGTCATTGGAAAGTCCATTTATTATTTGCACTATCATGGGTCAGTGTTTTACTTTCTACCATATTGTTTCAGACCATATAATAGAATACCAGTGGAAAACTCTACTAGTGGAACGATGGCCTTTCATTCTTAGATGTATCTAAGTTAAGCTTGGGTCCCTGAAGGGAGAGATATAGAATTTCACCTTATCTGCACTCTGCATAGAGCTACATTGATTATCTACGTACTGTAACAAGACATGATGAACTCCGCTGTGGATGTGCAGGAAGTCTGTTAGCTGTGTCTCTGGGGACTCAAATTCCTAAATAAATACTTTTGTTACACCTTATAACTTTCATGACTAAGCCGTTATAAATTCCTCTAAATGTGCATGTGTAAATGTGCATGCTTACAAGTGCTTAACAAACATTGATAAATAAAAAATTCAATACTTGTTTTTTTTTGTTGGTATGTGAACACTGATAAATAGTTAATCACTGCATAGTCACGATAAGTTATTACCAAACATTATCACTTCTACTCTCTTTTGATTTGATGACCAATTTCGATATTCTTTAAGGAATTAAACGTAAACAACAACAATGGCTTTGTGGCTGACAGCAGGTTTTGTCCTAAGAGCATTTTAGTGGGTTTCTCTCTCTCTCTGTGTGCTGTTTCAGAGGACCACTCCACAGCAGGGATGGATAGAATCATGAGTCAGCAGCAGCTATGGTTCAGCCAACTGAGCTAAATTTCTCTATATATAGACAATATATGCATCCCAAATGGCACCCTATTCCCTATATAGTGCACTACTTTTGACCAGGGCCCATAGGGCTCTGGTCAAAAGTAGTGCACTAAATAGGGAATAGGAGTGTGCCATTTGGGACACAAACTATAAAGGTACTTTGTTTTTTTAACCTTTTTTTTTTACCTTTATTTAACTAGGCAAGTCAGTTAAGAACAAATTCTTATTTTCAATGACGGCCTAGGAACAGTGGGTTAACTGCCTTGTTCAGGGGCAGAACGACAGATGTTTACCTTGTCAGCTCGGGGATTCGATCTTGCAACCTTTCGGTTACTAGTCCAACGTACATAGTCTGTAGAAGGCTTCACTTTGCTTTACTCAGTGAAGACTGACAGCAAAACAGGGAAAGTAGCTGTGGGTTGTTCAGTCTGTAACTAAAAGTCACACGATTCTGTCACAATGTAAAAGCAATGTCATGAAATGAGGAACCAATGTGCAGTGTTTCTTTTGCACCTTGTCTCATGCATTTTGGTCCAAAAACAGTGTAGCAAGCATCACACAATACCATATTATAGAAATACATGAAGGAAGACGTGTACTTTACAGTGTGCTTGTCAACATTTTTTTTGTACTGCAATGTTATATTTTCTCATTACAATGTTATTATAATGTTATAGCAGGTCAACAAGGCCAAAACAATGCATGAATTGAGTGACTGGAACCACAAACAGTGATGTAACATGGCGACTGAAACATTTAATTGTTTAATTTGAGACATACTGACACCCCCATGCACATTTGCTTTGTTCATTGTTGTCTAGCTGTCATAGAATGGCGAGCATCATACTGCAGGTGTCTCCTCGTAATACATTTCAACACAGCACAAAAATTACTGTTAATCATCTGTGCCCGTTGTTCCCGTTAGCAACCCACATTTTCCAATATCACTTGTCTGAGGAGGTAAATTCTCAGAATTTTAGGATGCAAAATTATCCTAACTTCATGGAGGACATCCTGGTTCCTGAGTTAAAAGCAATAAATAATTTTACAAGATAACATGCTGTCCCCCCTTTCTCCCAAGGGAAATATATGACTCTGAGGAAAGTTACTTCTCATACATTTAAGCTATGTTGTGTATACAGTGCATTCGGATAGTATTCAGACCCTTTGACTTTTTCCACATTTTGTTACATTACAGCGTTATTCTAAAATTGATGAAATTGTTTTTTTCCCTCCTCATCCATCTACACACAATACTAATATCACATTTACATACATATTCAGACCCTTTACAGTGATTACAGTCTCGAGTCTTCTTGGGTATGACGCTACAAGCTTGGCACACCTGTATTTGGGGAGTTTCTCCCATTTATCTCTGCAGATCCTCTCAAGCTCTGTCAGGTTGGATGGGGAATGTCGCTGCACAGCTATTTTCAGGCCTCTCCAGAGATGTTCGATCCGGTTCAAGTCCGGGTTCTGGCTGGGCAACTCAAGGACATCCAGAGACTTGTCCCAAAGCCACTCCTGCGTTGTCTTGGCTGTGTGCTTAGGGTCGTTGTCCTGTTGGAAGGTGAACCTTTACCCCAGTCTGAGGTCCTGAGCACTCTGGAGCAGGTTTTCATCAAGGATCTCTCTGTACTTTGCTCCGTTAATCTTTTGTCTGGCCCCTCTACCATAAAGGCCTGATTGGTGGAGTGCTGCAGAGATGGTTGTCCTTCTGGAAGGTTCTCTCATCTCCACAGAGGAACTCTGGAGCTCTGTCAGAGTGACCATTGGGTTCTTGACCAAGGCCCTTCTCACCCGATTGCTCAGTTTGGCCGGGTGGCCAGGTCTAGGAAGAGTCTTGGTGGTTCCAAACTTCTTCCATTTAGAATGATGGAGGCCACTGTGTTCTTGGGGACCTTCAATGCTGCAGACATTTTTTGGTACCCCTCCCCAGATCTGTGCCTCGACACATTCCTGTCTCGGAGCTCTACGGACAATTCTTTCGACCTCATGGCTTGGTTTTTGCTCTGACATGTGTTGTCAACTGTGGGACATTATACAGACAGGTGTGCCTTTCCAAATCATGTCCAATCAGTCGAATTTACCACAGGTGGACTGCGTCTGTTTTTTATTTTTAATACATTTGCAAAAAATTCAAAAATCCTGTTTTCATTTTGTCAATATGGGGTATTGTGTGTAGATTGATGAAATGTTTTTTTTTATACATTTTAGAATAAGGCTGTAACGTAAAGCTCTGACGAAGGTCGTGAGGCTGATACGTAAAGCTTATTAAAGAGCAGTGATAATATCAAGAGCAGTGTGCGGGTTTCTTCTTTTTTCTCAGAATAAGGCTGCAATGTAACAAAATGTGGAAAAGGGGAAGGGGTCTGAATACTTTCCGAATGCACTGGTATATCTAAAATGTTCCCTTCTCCCTTTTAGTTACTCCAAAAGAATGGACAGATCTCCGGACTGAGTGAAAAAGCAGAGGACCAGACTGAGGACGTCAATGGCCTGTGTGAAGATGGAGTCGTTGCAGAGAGTGAGTCATCACAGCTTGGAATCTGTATGTGTCTGTATGAGAAAGGATTTACTTTTGGTTTCTTGATAAAGAGTTCAGTTGTTTCCTCAAGTTTTTACAATGTTATGATATTGGTTAACACTTCACATTAAGCTTTATAGGGGGGCTGTAAAGAGTTAAGTAGTTTATAATTATTAGTTATTCAAATGAATCAGGCAATTAGCCCACCATTAAACAGTTTTGAGTAATGCATATTTGTTTCTCATTGCAGTTGGTGAGACAAATTCATCTATCGTTTCTCAGAAAGAGGACATTCCGGAGACGATAGAGACTCTCACAGAGGAGGTACCTCCTCTGGAAAATGCAGACAGTGATGGGAAGGAATCACCAGATGCAGACGACGAAGCATCAACAAATGAGACTAAAACAGAAGTTAAATTGAATGAAGTCAATGATAGTTTTAAAAAGTTCTTCAGTTCAATTGGTTTAAAATTCACATTGAAAAAAGACTCTGACACAACACCAGAAGTGAGCCCTAAGAAAGAAGAGGGGGAAGCACGTACTCCTAAGGACAGCAAGCATACAGAGGAGACCACTATAGATAATGCTGAGGAGAATACTGAGCAGAGCACACCTGAGGATCTGACAGATGATACGATAAAAGAATGTGTTGGCGATACACCAGAGCTTGTAGATGATACACTAGAAGCATATATTGACGAAGCACCGAACAAGGTTGTTGCTGATTCACCAGTGGAACCGGCTGATGATTCTACCTCTCACCCTATGATGACGGACCTCACATTTGAAGAGTTCCTTAATGAAACCACCAAGGAACAGACCACTGAAACGATAGAATCGAAGGAGGAAATCACATCTGAAGAAGTGGCACAGGCAAAGGAAGAGGCACCAGCCACACCCATTCCTATAGTTGAAGAAATGTCTCCATTTAAACGTTTTTTCCTGACAGGAAAAATACACAAGCAGGTCAAGCAACCAATGAAACAACCCAAGGAGGACCCTAAGGAGGAAGTCATGGAAGAAGTCAAGGAAGAACCCAAGACAGAACCCAAGGAAGAAGTCAATGAGGAACCCAAGGACGAAGTCAAGGAGGAAGTCACCCCTACTGAAGAGACAGACACACCAGCACCAACCATTCCAGATGTTGAAGAAGAAATTATATCCCCAATTAAGAAGTTTTTCACCACGGGAATCTTCGCTGGTTTAAAGAAAAATAAAAAGAATGTAGGAGAGGAAACACCCAAAGATGAAACTGTTGAGAAAGAACACGAACTGCAAAGCATTGAAAAACAGGAGGATGTAAACACACCAGAGGAAGCTGGTGTTGAGCAAGAACAAACAAAATACGAGATCAGTCCAGATGTTGAAACAATACCGGTCATTGAGGGGAAACAAAATGAGAATGAAGTTCAAGAGATAGTAACAGATTCCCTGATGGCTGAGACATCCAATGTCCCTGAACTGATGATGAGTAATGTCCCTAAAACTAGTGACAACAGAGAGGATGTCCTTGAAGAGCAGCCAGCTACTGAGGGATTACAGACAATTATCTCAAATGAAGCTAAACGTCTTACCTTTCAAGAGGAAGCAAAAAGTCAAGGAAGTTCAGTCCAGGATATTCTTGAAGAGCAGTCTCCTTCTTGGGGATTTGTAACAGTTATAACAAATGAAGCTGAAACAAATGAAGACAAACTTCTTAGCTCTCAAGAGAAAGCTAAAAGCCAGGAAAGTCTTGAAGGACAGTTTCATTCATGGGGATTCGTCACAGTCACAGAATATGTTCCTGAAGAGGAGCCAGATCCTGAGGTATTACTGACAGTTACCTCAAATGAAGCTGAAACAAATGAAGCTGAAACAAATGAAGCCAAACTTATTGACTCGCAAGAGAAAGCTAAAAGCCAAGGAAGTCCAGTCCAGGATATTCTTGAAGAGCAGTCTTCTTCTTTGGGATTCCACACAGTTATAACAAATGAAGCTGAACTTCTTAGCTCACAAGAGAAAGCTAAAAACCAAGGAAGTCCACTCAGGAAGCTCTTATATGGGGCTGGTTTGAAGAAGCTTACTAGGAAGCGGAGAGGTAAGAAATCAGATGAGTTGACCAGGTCTGGTGAACATGGTGCTGAGGATTTACTGTCATCCACAGAGTCAGAGGAGTACCAGAGAGGAGAACATCCTGCCTCTTCAACAGAAGAATTAGCAGCAGAGCAGGTAAAAATGTATGCTCCGTTAGGGTCAAGCCACGAATCAGATAGTGATGTAACCTCTGACGGTGAAAGGAAAAAGGATGGCACCTGGACTTCTTTCAAAAAACTAATGACGCCCACAAGACGTCCCAAAAGATCTTCTGAGAGTGAGGATGAGTTAGCACTTGTAGGCTCACATGAGGAGCCAAAGCAAAGTGAAGGAGAGCAGGTACTAGAACGTTTCACAGAAGAGACCAAAAAGAAAGTAGACATATCTGTTTCTTGGGAGGCCCTTCTATGTGGATCTGCAAAGAGGAGGGGCAGAAAAACGTCTGACTCAGAGGAGGAAGCACCCATGAATGAAGGTGAAACACTAAGTGAACCTGGAAACACTGCAGAGTCTCCACTGGACAGTTCTCAAGAGGGAGGTTATGAACATTTGACCTCTTCCCCCTGAGCAAGCTGTAAGTCCCTTAGGGAGTGAAGGGGGGTCAACATGGAAATCCCTTAAAAAGCTGGTCACCTCAAATAAGAAGGCAAAAACTGAGGAGGCCAGAAAAGTTAGCTCACCAGAGCAGATGCCATCTGACAGCGAAATCACCAAAGAGGAGTCTTCCTTTTCTCTAAAGAAACTCATCCCTGGACGCAAAAAGCAAAAGCATGGAGGAAAGCAGGAACCAATATCTTCTGACGAGGCAGATAAAGGTGTTGGATCGGATGATGAGGAGGACTCTGAAACACCAGCAGTGGTCCCCATGTCCGAGTTTGATGCAGAAGAGCTAGGAGAGAAACACAGAATATTAACTGAGGCTGTCATAGAAACTCACATTACGGAAGAAAAAAACCCAGCCAGACGTCTCTATGCTGGTCACCGAATCGGCCATACCCAAAGATACCCTGCCCACTGAAGCAGAGAAGGCTCAAGCCAAAGATACTGTGGAGCAGTTGGTCCCATCAACATCCCCCACTGCTACGAAAGACTTTGAGGACCTTACGGAATTCATAAGTAAACATCAGCAACTCAGTGATATACCTGAGGAAGGCGTAATAGAGGAGACCATTGCCACACAAGTGTCCACTGCTGAAGAAGCCACTCGAGACGATACCATAGCCGAGGACCTAATCGAGTTGACATCTGAAGCAGTCACTGCCCCAGAACCTCTAGATGATGAATCAACAGAAATGGTTTCAGCAGTGTCACAGCTGACAGAGGAGTCTCCCAAAACATCAGGCAACACAACGCCTGTGCCTGCAGAATACGAGTTGAAAGACACAGAGGTACTTCTGCATGAGGCTGTTGAAACCATTAGCAGAACCCCAACTCTCTCATCGGTAATTACAAAAGACCCGCACCTGGAAGCAGTTGCCGTTTCAGTTTCTCCACAAGTATTACAGACACCAAAAGAGACGGAAGCAACAGTTTTGACAGCTCATGAAAAATCAGACGCAGTTGCAATCTGCACAGGTGAAGAGTCGCAACAAATAGATGCTGTTGATGAAAGCCCAGTGACTCATGTGGTGGCGTGTCCATTAGAAGTCAGCAAGGTAGTACCCACAGAGTTGGCAACTGAGGAAACTGAAGAGTCTGGTGCTGCAGGAATTACTACAGATGAGGTAAACAGAGCTGAAGATGAATCAATTCCAATCATGCATATAGAAATTGAAAAGGACCAACAAACAGAATTGGTAAACGAGTTAGAAGAGGTAAGACCAGTACTTGTAGCCACCGTTAATTCAGAAGAGGGTGTAGCTCAGTTTGAAGGAAAGGCTATAGCAGAAGACACTCCACAGCCTGATACTGAGCGCCTGGAAGTGTTGATCACAGACAAACTTGTTTTCACACAGGCTCTCACAGAGGTCACTCTTAAAGAAGATAAAGAGGAATTCATTGATGTTTCGGAGGATTCTGCAGACATGGAGAATGAACAAGTTGCAGAAACAATCACATGTGATGTTCAAGATGTCGCTGCTGCAATGCCTGACGTTCTGAAGTTAGAATCATCAAATGTTTTGGAATCTTTGATTGGCATAGTGGCACCTGAAGTAGAATCCCCAGAGAAAATGGATAATGTGGGTGCTCTAAGACCACTTGTAGACTCTTCTATGGTTCAGACACTAAAGATAGGGGTCATGGCTGTGATGAAGAATGTGCCATCTGCCCAATTTGTAGATGGTCTTGAGATCCAAGTACAAGTGACGGATGCAGAGATAAAGTCAGCTGAAGCAAATGTTGATGCAGTTTTTGAGGTGGTCTCAACTGATGTCACTGATCATGAGATCAAAGTACAAGAGATGAATGTAGATATTGAATCAGCTGAAGAAATTGTTGAAACAGTGCTTGAAGTTAGCTCAACTGATGTCAATGATCCCGAGACTATAGTACAACAGGTGAACGCTGAGATTGAATCAGCTGAAGCAAATGTTGATGCAGTTTTTGAGGTGGTCTCAACTGATGTCACTGATCATGAGATCAAAATACAAGAGATGGATGTAGAGATTGAATCAGCTGAAGAAACTGTTGAAACAGTGCTTGAAGTTAGCTCAACTGATGTCAATGATCACAAGACTCTAGTACAACAGGTGAACGCTGAGATTGAATCAGCTGAAGCTAATGTTGATGCAGTTTTTGAGGTGGTCTCAACTGATGTCACTGATCATGAGATCAAAATACAAGAGATGGATGTAGAGATTGAATCAGCTGAAGAAACTGTTGAAACAGTACTTGAAGTTAGCTCAACTGATGTCAATGATCCCGAGACTCTAGTACAACAGGTGAACGCTGAGATTGAATCAGCTGAAGCAAATGTTGAGACAACCCTTGAGTTGGGCTCAACTGATGATCACGAGTTCACAGTACAAGTGGCATATGCAGAGCTAAAGTCTGCTCAAGTAATTATTGAGAATGTGCTTGAAGTTGGCTTAACTGATGTCACTGATCATGAGATCAAAGTACAAGAGATGGATGTAGAGATTGAATCAGCTGAAGCAATTGTTGATGCAGTTTTTGTGGTCTTAACTGATGTCAAGGGTCATGAGATCCAAGTGCAAGTGATGGATGCAAATGCTGAGATTGGGTCAGCTGAAGCAATTCTGGAGACAGCACTTGAGGTGGTTTCCTCAACCGACGTTAAGGAAGTCATAGACATCTGTGACAAAATGGAGGACAAAGGAGAGGGTGAGAATGCCATTGAGGAGATTGAAGAGGCTGTGTTTGAAGAGAAAAACAGTATTATAACTCATGAAATCCTCCAACATGTACAGCAGAACTCATCAGAAGCGGACTCCAATGTTGTACCACAATCAAGTGAAGAGGCTGAAATTGAATTAACAAGTGAAGCCGAAGTTTCTAAATCACCAGAGGGTATACCAGTGGTGGCAGTTACACATGTTCAAGGACGTCCAGGTGTAGCTGCACAGGTACAAAAGAAAATTTACTTATTTGAAAACGACTTAGAACTTAATACTCAGGGAAATGCGCACAAACCTTTAGACAAAGAAACTGAGCCCTCAATTGCTCTCGAAATTGATACAGTAGGGATAGAGGATAGAACAACTCCCGAGACATTTGCAGAGTCTACTTTCGAGGTTGACAAAGTACCAGATGACATAGTTCCCAGTACATTTGTAGAGTCCTGTTTGCAGTCAAATGTGCAAGAAGTTTATGGAACAGAAGCTGAATTTATTATTGCGTCCGAAGTAGATTCAGACTCTACCAGTGGGCATGAGAAAGAACTGGTTGGAATGGTAGTACAATCAGCAAAGGAATCAGTTGAATCATTTGAAAAGAGACTATCTATTGAATCCCATGTCCATATCCATCTTCACATTGAACCCAGAGATGCTGGAGTGGTGTCTGCGGGACTGGATTCACCACCACTTGCTATTTGGCCACCTCCAAGTACTACTGCAGTGAACACTGACAGCTTTCTGAAAGAATCAATAGAAAGTGAAACCACTACTGCAAAAAGTGCTGTGAATACTGACTGTGTTCCAACACAATCAATGGAAAGTACTCAACTTTGTGAAGTCAGTCAAATTGAGCAAACAAATGACACTGCACCTCCTGTGCCACTGCATACGACTCCAGCATCACTGCATACAACTCCAGCACCACTGCATATCCCTACAGCACAACTGCATGCGACTCCAGCACCACTGCATACCCAAAATGAACTAGTGGTGTGCACCCCAAACCCTGAAGCAGAACAGGTAATGATGTATGCAGAAGAGTCTATCCTACACATAGAGGACGAGAATGACCAAGAAGTGTGGCTGGATGCTGAGGAAGATTTTGGCACAGCAAAATCCCATGTCTTAGAAGTTCTGAGCAACAAAATGGGTGGAGGAGTAGAGGAGACGCTGCAGGTCAGTGAAGAGGTCTTTGATATTGCACTTGAACCTCAAAGCTTTCAATCTACAAGTGAAAACAAATAAGACTTCAGCCATTCCAACAAACTGACGTATTATGAAGTGGTAAGTCAGTCCTTTTAATTTCTTGTTATATTACTTTGGGTTTTAAGTACTTGAAGGAGTATACTGAATTGTTTTCTGTCCATGTTCGTTCAACAAGCTAAAACAGTGCTGGACTACCAAGGAACCCTGAAAGAGAAGGTAGAAGTCCATAGACGAATGATGATCCACCACAACGGAGGTAAAGCTGCATCCATCCTGACTTCCATTACCAAGCACACTTTTGCATCTGAAGACCTTCTTCAGCTCTTTGAATACATTCACGTTAGTTGCAATGCCATTATATCAGTATGTCTGTTAAGTACTTGTACCTCTTTGAATACAATTCTTGTTCCTTTTCATGTCATATTATCAGAAGTTGGAGGTACGATATGTTTACTATATATTATTTATGTTTGAATTAAGACAATTTGTCCTTCCCTTTGTATCAGATAAGTTTATTTTACACAGAGTATCTGAGTTTAGTTCTTTACTCATAATGTAATTTGTGGATTGAACAGTAGTCTAACATTTATTTGTATCAACATATAATACACACATTACATTCAACACAGGACTTATTTACCCACTGCTCACCAAAATATTGCAAAGACAAACTGATTAGATATACATGTATGTAGATTTTGTTCGGGATCTTTCTGTGTTTTATCAGTGTTCTGTCAGACAGTAAATGTTTTCTCAAATCAACACATACCGGTAATATAACATTTGCTCAGAGATGTGTAGTGACTAGAATTTTTATCACATTGCATTTGCTCGAATGAGATGATTCCTCGAAATATTGCCATTGATCTTCATCATCTCATAGAATTATATAGTTGAAATACTATATGCAAAGTTTGCAAACTATGCACTGCAATGGTTAGTTGACACAGACCAAAATACTGATACAAAATGCTTATTTTATCACGAGTTGCATCTGAAAGACAAAACTATATTTGTGTATTCATTTTTTGCCTGTAAACATATATGTAAAGCTATTTTGTTAACAAGTCACACATACTGGCTTTGTTTGTCTATAACTACAAATATATTTGTTAAGTTTAATTTCAGATTTTAAAACTATTGCAGAACAAAGCCTTATTGAATGCTTATGCAATGTCATGATGGCAGCTTGTTTTTACCCTTGCAATAGTTTCAATGTGTGTGTGTGTATGTGTATTGTTTTTCTTTTGACTTCTTGTAACAAATTACGTAAACCTGATAACATTTGTAGAAATTATATATTCCTGTTAATGTAATATTAACTCATATCTAAATGCAAAACATAAGAGTTGCATGGACATTTTTATATTTCAAAGCTGTTAATGAAATAAATGCTAATCGTTTTATTACCACAATATAAAAAATTTGCACAACTGTTTTGTCATATACATTTGAAGTTGGACGTTTACATACACCTTACATACAAATACATTTAAACTCAGTTTTTCACAATTCCTGACATTTAATCCTAGTAAAAATTCCCCTGTCTTAGGTCAGTTAGGATCACCACTTTATTTTAAGAATGTGAAATGTCAGAATAATAGTAGAGAGAATGATTTACTTCAGCTTTAATTTCTTTCATCACATTCCCAGTGGGTCAGAAGTTTACATACACTCAATTAGTATTTGGTAGCATTGCCTTTAAATTGTTTAACTTGGGTCAAACGTTTCGGGTATCCTTCCACAAGCTTCCCACAATAAGTTGGGTGAATTTTGGCCCATTCCTCCTGACAGAGCTGGTGTAACTGAGTCAGGTTTGTAGGCCTCCTTGCTCGACTACGCTTTTTCAGTTCTGCCCACACATTTTCTATAGGATTGAGGTCAGGGCTTTGTGATGGCCACTCCAATACCTTGACTTTGTTGTCCTTAAGCCATTTTGCCACAACTTTGGAAGTATGCTTGGGGTCATTGTCCATTTGGAAGACCCATTTGCGACCAAGCTTTAACTTCCTGATTGTGGAGGTCTATTTCTTTTTATTTCCCCATGATGTCAAGCAAAGAGACACTGAGTTTGAAGGTAGGCCTTGAAATACATCCACAGGTACACCTCCAATTGACTCAAATTATGTCAATTAGCCTATCAGAAGCTTCTAAAGCCATGACATAATTTTCTGGAATTTTCCAAGATGTTTAAAGGCACAGTCAACTTAGTGTATGTAAACTTCTGACCCACTGGAATTGTGATACAGTGAATTAAGTGAAATAATCTGTAAACAATTGTTGGAAAAATTACTTGTGTCATGCACAAAGTAGATGTCCTAACCGACTTGCCAACACTATAGTTTGTTAACAAGAAATTTGTGTAGTGGTTGAAAAACGAGTTGTATGTAAACTTCCAACTTCAACTGTAGATATAGGCTGGACCCCGAGCAGTCCTCCGAGCCAGATAAAGGGGTTTACATACAGCTTGAAGGACCACTCCGAGCCTCTCAGGGCCTTTCTTACATGCGAGTTATGGTTCTGTCACTATGGTTCTACCTATACTAAATAAAGCAAGACACGTACAGTACTTACAATATGCAATTAAGTTTACTCCACTTTATTTTATAAATCAAAACACATTTCACACAGGAGATGACAGCTGTCACTACATTTAAGTGCTGTTGATCTTCATGGATAACATAGTGAACCTGAATAACATTTAGCATGGTAAGACCATAGACAATTAGCATCTTCTGAATAACATTTGACATGGTAAGACCATAGACAATTAGCATCTTCTGAATAACATTTGACATGGTAAGACCACAGACAATTAGCATCTTCTTATTGGCCAGAAGCTCTGAGCTATAGGGTTCAGCTTCTTACAGACAAGTCACTGGGATCATTAGACATTGGATTGGTTGTTTGAATTAACATAAGGTTTGCTAGAATGAAGACATAAACAGAAATGTATGTCTCCAAATAAATAAATAAACACATACAGTTAATCAATACACATAGGCAATTTTAAACAAACTCAAGCATATAAAGCCACAAACCCCATTTATATATTAATGAGTACATTTGGATACATATTTTGAACAGAAATCCAACAGTCACAAAGTGAGCTAGTGAGACATTTCCTCCCTCGGTTGGCTATCATTTACATTTCGTGGTGCAGACATTGGTGACCTGTTGGTGACCTGCAAAGAAACACCTCACCGCATGACTATTTTCCCCCGTGTGACCTACTTGTGTGTATGTACTGACATGTATGTGTAACTGATAGATACACACACACACTACATGTTCATGTTTTTACATTTATGTAAATTGGAAAGTATTTGTTGTTATGTCGGACCCCAGAAAGACTAGCTGTCGCCGTTGGCGTTGGCTAATGTGGATCCTAATAAATCAAATCTCATTCCATCGCTGCTAGTGTTAACGAACAGTAAGTCTACCGTAGGTATGCGATTTTCATATGTTCAGTAAGTTACATTCTTTGGGGTCAAAGCTTAGCCTTCTTTTCAATGTCTTGTTCATTATGATCAGAATGTAATGTATTTACAAAAATAGGTATTTGTCAGTCTTTTTCTTTCCTTAATCTGTATTTTATCGTCGCTGATGAAGCTCTTCAGAAAATCATTCTGCCAACTTCAAACAACACCTGAAGAGACCAAACCAAAAGATTAGTGAGAGGATATCAAACGTTTAATGATTAAGGCTACATTTTGTTCTTGTAGTTGTTCATTATAATGCTAGAAACACTATAATCTTAATCATAACAAAAGCTATCATAATCACCAGAACATAAACCATGTAGAGTGAGAGGAGTTGTGTGTGTGTGTGTCTGTTAGGTTTTCTGACCTCGATAGTGATGAGGATGACGATCATCCACTCCAGCCTCAAGCTGTGCTTCTCACTCAAGTGGTTCCTCATTAGGTCTGTCAGCTCAGTGCAGTGCTGCAGTTTCTCATTCACTACCTGAAAAACAATAGGACAACAGGCAACTGTAGGCCTCACTGCTGCAAATGAATTTCAATGCCACTATAATTGCTTGCATAATGACAAGCATTTTTTAAGTGGACTATATCCCAGAAGAAACAGCATATCTACATTTACAAGTAATACTGGATCTGCTTCCAAATCAAATATTATAAAATAAAATCGTATCAAATATGATCCATAAACTCATACTAACGATGAATAAGACAGCCCATACGTAAAATGTATGCACCCATGACTGTAAATCGCTTTGGATAAAAGCATCTGGTAAATTACATATTATTATTACATTATAGCCCCCCTACCTTGACCCGGCGGTTGATGTTGAGGAACTGACACGTCTTGTCATAGAGCATCTCCAGGTTCTCTCTGTCCCAGTAGAAGTCTGGCGTGATCAGAAGGTCAGAGCTCAGGTTGATACAGTGTCTGGAACAACATTATAACATAACAGCAGGTCAGCACTCAGGTTGATACAGTGTCTGGAACAACATTATAACATAACAGCAGGGCAGTACTCAGGTTGATACAGTGTCTGGAACAACATAACATAACACATAACAGCAGGGCAGTACTCAGGTTGATACAGTGTCTGGAACAACATAACATAACAGCAGGTCAGAGCTCAGGGTGATACAGTGTCTGGAACAACATTATAACATAACAGCAGGTCAGAGCTCAGGTTGATGCAGTGTCTGGAACAACATTATGACATAACAGCAGGTCAGCACTCAGGTTGATACAGTGTCTGGAACAATATTATAACATAACAGCAGGGCAGTACTCAGGTTGATACAGTGTCTGGAACAACATAACATAACAGCAGGGCAGTACTCAGGTTGATACAGTGTCTGGAACAACATAACATAACAGCAGGTCAGAGCTCAGGGTGATACAGTGTCTGGAACAACATTATAACATAACAGCAGGTCAGAGCTCAGGTTGATGCAGTGTCTGGAACAACATTATGACATAACAGCAGGTCAGTACTCAGGTTGATGCAGTGTCTGGAACAACATTATAACATAGCAGCAGGTCAGAGCTCAGGTTGATACAGTGTCTGGAACAACATTATAACATAACAGCAGGTCAGTACTCAGGTTTATACAGTGTCTGTAACAACATTATAACATAACAGCAGGTCAGTACTCAGGTTGATACAGTGTCTGGAACAACATTATAACATAACAACAGGTCAGAGCTCAGGGTGATACAGTGTCTGTAACAACATTATAACATAACAGCAGGTCAGTACTCAGGTTGATACAGTGTCTGGAACAACATTATAACATAACAGCAGGTCAGAGCTCAGGGTGATACAGTGTCTGGAACAACATTATAACATAACAGCAGGTCAGCACTCAGGTTTATACAGTGTCTGTAACAACATTATAACATAACAGCAGGTCAGTACTCAGGTTGATACAGTGTCTGGAACAACATTATAACATAACAGCAGGTCAGAGCTCAGGTTGATGCAGTGTCTGGAACAACATTATAACATAACAGCAGGTCAGCACTCAGGTTGATGCAGTGTCTGGAACAACAACATGACATAACAGCAGGTCAGTACTCAGGTTGATACAGTGTCTGGTCATCT
Organism: Brachymystax lenok tsinlingensis; assembly: GCA_030435695.1. Classification (NCBI taxonomy): domain Eukaryota; kingdom Metazoa; phylum Chordata; class Actinopteri; order Salmoniformes; family Salmonidae; genus Brachymystax; species Brachymystax lenok. The sequence continues at coordinate 36,060,763 of CM059786.1, read as the reverse complement.
TGATCTCTGGCTCCCTCTTGAGTCATTTGTGTCATACTTCGTCAAACAGTGAGCTTAAAGCATCAGACAAGCTCAATGCATACATTATTGATTTTATTAAAACACATAGGGTGTGTCTATATATGGAAAAAAACAATTGCGACCAATTGATTGGAACAGACAACTTTCGGTCTACCAAGATTTGTTTTAGTTCAGGACAGCCCTAAATAAGAGTCACAACTTTAAATTGACTTTACCTCAGAGAAAAGAGTTCTCCGATCTTCTGCATAACCTCTGCTCTGGACAGCTTTATTTTATTCCCAGATTTCAGCATCTGAAATGGAAAGTGCATATAATCTAGTCAGTTGGGAGGAACCTCTGGCAAATTATTTTTACAGCGACAAACAATTAGTAATGATGATTTTACGTGATTCTCTACTCATTATGTGAGATTCTTTCAAGTGTGGAGATCCAAACTGTTCACAGATTATTGTTAACCTACCTCTGGAATTGACTGAATCGACTCCACAAAGTCATCCAAAGCCACCTCCCATATGGCCAGTTTCACTGCAACAAAACCCAGACAGATGGGAGAGCAGTATACAGACTGTAAGGATAAATCACCATAGTACTGTATATACACCTGGACCGTTTAAGAGTAATGCTATGTTTCATACATTAACAAAAAAACAGTAACATGAAAAAGGTTCCAGCTAACCTGACAAAGAAAGGGCATTTGAAAATGCAAATTTATCCAGCACGGCCTTGTCAGGATCTATTTCATTGTTCAGCAGGAAGTTACCACGTTGTAGCTTTGAGTTTCCCCTGGGTTGAACAAAAGACACTGATCACTAAAGACAACGATTTACAACAAATTGTTCCCTATCCCAAGAGTGTAATAAAATTGTTATTATCATCCAAATGAAAACTCAATAATGATACATTTTAAAGACATATCATATTAAGTAATTCATTTGTCAGCAATCTACAATTACATTTTACTGTAATCCATATAACACGATTGAAACTGCAATCATTGATCTGTAACGACCAACCATATCAGGTGACGTACACTCCAATAGTGTAGTTGATCTCTTCATTTTCCCAGTGGACAAGAGCTACCTCGTAGGGGTGAATCTCATGCCTCTCCAAGATCCTCATCACTTTCTTCATCTGAAAAACAAAGCAGTTCAATAGCAAGAAATTGCATTATTGATCTGTAACTGACAATATCTGCAGCTCCCTCTACAAATCACCTGCTAACATGCTGACCACACCGCTCGCGTTGCAAAATAAATGTACACATACATGTTATTCAGTCATAGCAACCACACTCGCGAGCGTCAGCGTGGCTTGGCGCTGAAACAGAACTTGGTTCTATTTGTGACGCTCAACGAGCTGCAAGTCCTGCCTCTCCCATCTCCTCATTGGTTTTTAGGAGCGTATATCCAGGTTCCATCTCCTCATTGTTTTTTAGGAGCGTATACCCACGTGGGTGATTGTAAGATTAACTGAGGTCCACACTCCAGTCGGTTGTGGTAATGCACCGTAAAGTTGGTTGCCAACCGTCATGTAAAGTCCAAAGAAGACTAATAAGCCTGAAGGAAGGAGGAGAATTGATGATGAGAAACTAATTCTGTTCACCGTTTTATCTGTGGATTAATTGTCGGAGTAGAGGACCTTGTGCATTTCAGGTGAAATAACAACCCAATATTTATTTTCCAGGACAAATTAGCTAGCAACAGCAAGCTAGCTAGTTAAATTGCCATAAATGTTTAATGCTTTTTGACCTGTCCCCAAATTAACATAATTGGTTCAGAGTTTGTTTTGATATTTCAACATGTGTGTCCTGACCGCGTCTGGTGTGGGTGAACAAAAACAACTTACGCGCGTGCGGTTTGGTTAGCATGTAAGACTACCTGGTTCAAGAGAACCACACCTTCCCCTAGTGGTTTTTAAGTGAGTGTAATGTGATCTTTTTTGTTATTATCAGAACTATAATTACTATTGTGACTTCTTATGTGCAATAGGATCAGAATCCTTCTTACCGTTTTCTCTTCAACATTCCAAAAGACCACTGATCCCTCCCTAGAAGTAAAAATTGCTTAATTAATTAATATTCAAAACAAAACAATAAGCTGTGTAAAAGACATAACCAAAAACAAACAGAAAAAAATAGGACATACCTGAAGAAGAACATTGTTGCATTATCACTGGGTTTTTGGGCATTTTCAGTGCATATTACGAGAGCATTTGAGGCATCTGAAATTAAAATATATTATAATCAAAATGTGTCTTTTGTTACATTGCACAGCCATGAAAAGAGTAAGCAATTAGCCTACAGTATCCCTGAAGTAAAGTAAAAAGGTGTTGGCCTACCTCTTGGTAAATCTACTTCGTAGAAGCCGTGGGCTATGAGGTCATGGCAGAGTGTTGGCAGATGGTACTGGTCTGCTGTTGCATAGGCAATGCACTGCATCATATCCTATGGGGTCAGATAGAACATGGATGCAAACATTGTTAATGACATGATAACCCCACATTATCAAGAATCAGAATTGGGTCATATCAGATGTTAAGATAAGGCTCAAGTCTATATGCTCCGATGTGTGCGTGTCTGTACTGTCCCTGTATGTACCTCATCCAATTTCCTCACTAGGCATATCAAAGAAACCTATTCCATTCATACGTCCATTCTGGCCACCATCCATTCGTTCATTTATTAAGCATCTCCCAGTCCTCTAATCTGATTGATGGACGGACAGCTTCACCTTGTCCTCATTTGGGGTCGGCTGATTGGTTCTGGACGGTTGTTTGGTCCTGGGGCCTTTAGGAATTTTTTTGCCACTTCCAAGCACGGTCACTGGTTTCATCACTGATTTAACAGGAACTGTTGAATAAAACCTCTGTATGCTGAAACTCCAGTGTCTGGTGGAGGTGGGCTGACCAGGGACAGCTGATAGTGACTGAACACAGGTGTTAAAATGTCGTGCCACATACGAAACATCTCGCTCCCCGTCTCGTCTGACAGTCCAGCCATGCTGTTGGACGTGTGTGCTTGAGTGACACGTCCTATGATGAACAGAGTCTGAGGTGGTCCAGGGAGCTAGTAGAGTTCTAGGTGGACTCACATGCGGCTCAATAGGGTCTGACAGATTGACAGAGGTGAACCTATAGGCACGTGTCCTACTCCCCAAAGGCTTCTGGATCCTCAGTCGGCACAACACTGTCCAGAACATGTTAGGGATTGGACTACACACAGGAATGCAAAGAGAAGAGAAAACATAAGCATACTGTATTGACTAGCTAAATCATGAAACCAACATATCTGAGGTTTATTCTATTCAAGAGGAACCAATTTGAATACCTCCACGCAAAGAAATGCATCATGGACTGTACATTACTAACGTTGTAGCTATATGCATTAATTTCTTGCATCAGGAAAATTGACCTTGGTTGAACGGCATTGAATGGAAATGCATGCAATAGCTAAGTAGCTAGCCAGATTACAATAAACGTTCCAGACATTATGGTAATTGGTTACTAGAATGTAGCTGTTCATGATGCTCACAATAAAGCACGAGGCATGTATGCCACATCAAACCGTCCATGAAGAAAGGCTCGTGCACTAGCACTTGCAATGTAGCTAGTTAGCTTCAAATCAATGAGAGATATAGCTAGCTAGCTTAAAGAAAATAACTCACCAAATCAAACTACTAAAACAAGAAGATGTTCTAATGCTTGTCATGTTAAAATAACTACAGTATCTACGTTGAGTCACATCTAACTCGGTGCATTAGATGCAGATGACTGTTTGAATGCAGCCTTGTTGTGCATAAAGTTTCATTTGAACAGCTACTGCATTTCCTGGTTGCGGTGACGCATCCTCGACTAGAGGATCTTGAACAACAGCACCCCTGTGGTGAAATGAGAGACAATGTTTTCTGTCATGAATAGAGCTGACTTTATTCTACATGTCATGTCATGTTTGTTCCCCTTAGGGACAGTTCGAAATTTACTGTGGTAGGGGGTAGTGAAGACATCAAAACTATGAAATAACATATATGGAATCATGTAGTGACCAAAATATATATATATTTTATTTGAGATTCTTCAAAGTAGCCACCCTTTGCCTTGATGACAGCTTTGCACACTCTTGGCATTCTCTTAAATATAAAATATATTTATATTCGTTTAACACTTTTTTTGTTACTTCATCATTCCATATGTGTTATTTCATAGTTTTGATGTCTTCACTATTATTCTACAATGTAGATAATAGTAAAAATAAAGAAAAACTCTTGAATGAGTAGGTGAGTTCAAACTTTTGACTGGTACTGCACGTTTTCAGACCCTTTTACGTAATACGTTGTTGAAGCACCTTTGGTAGCGACTACGGCCTTGAGTCTTCTTGGGTATGAAACTACAAGCTTGGCACATGTGTATTTGGCGAGTGTCTCCCATTCTTCTCTGCAGATCCTCTCAAGCTCTGTCAGGTTGGATGGGGAGCGTCACTGCACAGTTATTTTTAAGTCTCTCCAGAGATGTTAGATCGGGTTAGAGTCCGGGCTCTGGCTGGGCCACTCAAGGACATTCAGAGACTTGTCCCAAAGCCACTCCTGCGTTGTGCTGGCTGTGTGCTTAAGGTCATTGTCCCGTTGGAAGGTGAACCTTCGCCCCAGTCTGAGGTGCTGAGTGCTCTGAAGCAGGTTTTCATCATGGATCTCTCTGTACTTTGCTCCACTGAAAAACATCCCCACAGCATGATGTTGCCACCACCATGCTTCACCGTAGGGATGGTGCCAGGTTTCCTCCAGAAGTGGCACTTGGCATTCAGGGCAAAGACTTCAATCTTGGTTTCATTAGACCAGGGAATCTTGTTTCTCGTGGTCTGAAAGTCCTTTAGGTGCCTTTTGGCAAACTCCAAGCGCGCTGTCATTTGCCTTTTACTGAGGAGTGACTTCCATCTGGTCCCTCTACCATACAGGCCTGATTGGTGGAGTTCTGCAGAGATGGTTGTCCTTCTTGAAGGTTATCCACAGAGGAAGTCTGGAGCTCTGTCAAAGTGACCATTGGGTTCTTGATCACCTCCGTGACCAAGGCCCTTCTCGCCCGATTGCTTAGTCTTGGTGGTTCCAAACTTCTACCATTTAAGAATAATGGAGGCCACTGTGTTCTTGGGGACCTTCAATTCTGCAGATATTTTTTGGTACCCTTCCCCAGATCTGTGCCTCGACACAATCCTGTCTCTGAGCTCTACGGACAATTCCTTCAACCTCATGGCTTGGTTTTTGCTCTGACCTGCACTGTCAACTGTGGGACCTTATATAGACAGGTGTGTGCCTTTTCAAATCATGTCCAATCAATTGAGTTTACCCCAGGTGGACTCCAATCAAGTTGTAGAAACTTCTCAAGGATGACCAATGGAAACAGGATGCACCTGAGCTCAATTTCGACTCTCATAGCAAAGGTTCTGAATACTTATGTAAATAAGGTATTTCTGTTTTAGTTTTTTTTATACATTTGCAAACATTTCTAGAAACCTTTTTTCGCTTTGTCATTATGGGGTATTGTGTTTAGATTGATGAGGAAAAAAATTATTTAATCAATTTTAGAATAAGGCTGTAATGTAACAAAGTGTTGAGAAAGTCAAGGGGTCTGAATACTTTCCAAATGCACTGGAAAATCCTTGAAATCTCCACCCATTTTCCACCCAAAAAGCTTCCCTATGGATCTTGTTTAGGGATAATAAAATGATCCTACCTAGACTAGTTTACAACACCACAATCCATGTAATAATTGCATTATTGTTTTCAAGTAAGTACAATTGAGTAAACTGCAGTGAAAATGTTATCTGAATAATGGCACAAAAGCCCTGTTATTTGAATGTTTAATTTGGATCCGTTGTGGGTGTACTCCAGACAGATTACACAGTAGCAGGCCAGTCTGGCTGTAGTTTTGCTTCTGATACTGATGCGCTGTCTGTTGCCGATCATCATTCTCCTAAATCATCATATGTAGTGTGGCCACATAGGCCTATGCTCCCAGCAGGCCCAGTTATTCAGGAAAGCTTAACATACATAGCCTCCTTTCCGATCAGAGAGTCTATTCCTCGACCTAGAATCTAATGCTTCAATATAGCCTAAATATTTGTCAATTAAGTTTGAAAAAATTTGCTGTATAAACAAAACTTGTCACAATGTTTTGATCTGATTAGGCTACTTCAAAAGTATCCTGTAGGGTACCTGCACAAGTTCATACACTCCGCTCTAATATTATTCCAGCATCCAAACTGAGCTACGACCATTCAATTAATGGGAATAGACATATATTACAAAACACCAAAAAGTTTAATGCCATTCGGAGATTGTCAAACCAAGCTTTCTACACTGAGTAGAGAGGGATGTATTTTATGTTTGTCAAGACTGACATACTCTCCTTCATTGTCATGTTGAAAACTCAAGCCATGATGGTAAGCGCTCGAAGTCGGTAATCGGTATGCAGTTATGAGTTGCTTATTCGTTGTGTGTGGTGCATTGGCACAGAAAACTGTGTTACATATATTTTATATTATTATAAATATAGCATCATGTTTTTTTAATAATCAGATTTCCCCTAGCTGATCATAGTCTGCACTCGTCTCTGATCGTAGTGTAATAATACAGGCAGGGAGAGTGAACTCGTCCGTGGTGGTCGGCGAACTCTCAACTGTCTTGCCCATTAGCCCTGCGTGGCATCGACAGTGCCACAAAACCATGCTGAAGTGGTAAAGTCAACAACATATTGTTATTTATGGTGGTAATAATGATTTTTGACATGACATAAGACAACATAACATAATATCCTTATAATCACAAAAGCCATTTGAAATACTCTTCTTTTTTAACGTTTTGTGCTCAATAGGATGACATAACATAACACAACATATTTAACTTGTTCCCCAACATTGTGCATGCCCTGCTAAATGTGCCCCCAGGTGGAGCTCTTACCTGAGAGGACCAGGCTGAGGATGAGGGTCTCTGTGTTGGAGGAGAGTGTGAGATCCTACGAGGTAGAGTGTAAAGCCAGCAGAGAGACATGATGAGACTGGTGACAGAAGTGGCCCTGGAGAGGAGGAACACTGCAGGCAGTGCAGAGGCTCTAGATCTGATCAGACTGGTATAGACATCCATTTGGGGCTGTTGTGCACCCTTTTAAAGGCCAAGTGCTGTCAAAAATGTGATTTTACTGTGTTTTCGATATACTTCCACACTATGAGGTTGGAATGATACTTTGAAATTGTGAAAATTATGATAATGCCCTTTTAGTGTAAGAGCTGTTTGAAAAGACCACCTGAAATGCCAGCCTGTTGTGGTGGGATGGAGTTTTGGCCTGCCTGGTGACATCACCAGGTGTAAAATTAGTTAATAGACCAATAAGAAAGATAGTTCAAAACCTCCCTGCCAATAACAACTAGTTTTCAGTTTTTCCCTCACCACTCAAATCACACCCAGACAATCGAGCACACCGCCATGCAATCTCCATAGACAAACATTGGCAGTAGAATGGCCTTACTGAAGAGCTCAGTGACTTTCAACATGGCACCGTCATAGGATGCCACCTTTCCAACAAGTCAGTTCGTCAAATTTCTGCCCTGCTAGAGCTTCCCCGGTCAACAAAGTGCTGTTATTGTGAAGTGGAAACGTTTAGGAGCAACAACGGCTCAGCTGCGACGTGGTAGGCCACACAAGCTCACAGAACGGGACTGCCGAGTAGCGCGTAAAAATAGTCTGTCCTTAGTTGCAACAGTCACTACCGAGTTCCAAACTGCCTCTGGAAGCAACGTCAACACAAGAACTGTTAGTCTGGATCTTAACGTATACAATGACATTCTAGACGGTTCTGTGCTTCCAACTTTGTGGCAACAGTTTTGGGAAGTTCCTTTTCAGCTGTCCACCAAGCGAGGTCCATACAGAAATGGTTTGCCGAGATCGGTGTGGAGGAACTTGACTGGCCTGCACAGAGCCCTGACCTCAACCCCATCGAACACCTTTGGGATGAATTGGAATGCAGACTGCGAGCCAAGCCTAATCAGCCAACATCAGTGTCCAACCTCCCTAATGCTCTTGTGGCTGAATGGAAGCAAGTCCCCTCAGTAATGTTCCAACATCTAGTGGAAAGCCTTCCCAGAAGAGTGGAGGCTGTCATAGCAGCAAAGGGGGCAACTCCATGTTAACGCCCATGACTTTGGAATGAGATTTTCGACGAGCCGGTGTCCACATACTTTTGGTCATATAGTGTATATTTTCTCCAGAGCAGTACGGCTTGGAATTGGCTTGGCTCAGTAGGGTACTACTGTCATCTGTGTTATGTGTATAAGAATCAATTAATGTGTTAAATATTTACACATGCGTTATGTACAATAAAGGGTTATCTATTTAGCTTTTGTGTTAAGATGTTTCCTGGTGGGAATGTGTCTTCCAGGAGTTAGACAGTGCCTTACTGGCCAAGAGGAGCACAGGGATGGAGAACCAAAGTCTAGTAGAGAGGCTTAGGGCCTGTCAGTGTGTGTTTTTGGCAGCCAAGCAGGAGGCAAGGTGCCTGGAGAGGCAGATCCAGGAACTGGAAGGGAAGCTCCAAAACAGCCATGGGGAGAACCAGGCTTCACATGTAGGACTGCAATATTCCCCAAATTCGCAGAAATCCTGTTGGAAAGAGACCAGAAACATCCCAAACACTTGATTATTCCCTCCTGATTCTGAGAGTCCTCCAACTGGGATTTCAATGAGAACATTTCCTTAATTTTGTGACCCTATTTACAGGGGAGGCTGCAGGTCCTCCTGGGGGAGATAGGGGCCCTTCTGCAGCCGGATCTCTCCATGCCCACTGAGGAGAAAATACTACAGACACTCAGGGACCTCTGCACCATGGAGGAGAGCATGACAGCGGTGTAAGGTTCTACTTTTATTTTCTCAGTCAACCTTTTGTTTATTTTCTTTGTGTTCTTGAACGTAGCCCTGTTTCTTTGTGTTCTTGAACGTAGCCCTCTCTTTCATTTTTGTTCATTGATTTCACCTGTGTTCGTTTCTCACCTGGTCTCATCAGCTCCCTATTTAGTTCAGTTCTTTCTGTTCGGGGTCAATCTGTAATGAATACTCAGGGAGAAAAAGGTGTAGATTCACACGCAGAGCGTGGCAGATGTTAATAAGACTAAGCAGAAGGCAGGACTCGTGATCACAGGTCATACACAGGTTGGCAGTCAAAAACAAACAATACCTCACAACCATACAAACAGAAAGAACTGAACTAAATAGGGAGCTGATGAGAAACGAACACAGGTGAAATCAATGAACAAAAATGAAAGACAGGGCTACGTTCAAGAACACAAAGAAACAGGACTACTTTCAAGAACAATTCTATTCACTGTTTTTTCTGTTCTTATGCTGCTACATTGTTAATACATTGTGTTACAATCAGAAATTATACTCCTGATAGATAATCAGGATTTTAAATCCTGGAGGTACAATGTTTGAACAATGGCCTACAATGGGATGCAGTCTTTGTACTGTACAGTGGATTCACATTACAATACGACACAATATACTTGATTGTCCAGTTACATGGAAATTCATTCTGTGACGTCAACATACAAATACACAACACACTATAATAGATGCAGTACGGAAAAGTGGAAAGTTAGTACACAAGTCACACATTGTAATAACCTTGAGCATCTATATTCTTTATCAGTGTGCTTGTAAGTTGTATCGGTATTTCCTGTTGGCATTCTCTCAACCAGCTTCATGAGGTAGTCACCTGAAATGCATTTCAATTAACAGGTGTGCCTTGTTATTTCCTGTCAGACCATGATGGAGAGGAGGCTGTCCCAGGTCAGTGAGGAGGTGTCCAGGCAGCCAGAGCTCCACCACAGTGCCCTGGAGAGGGCCCAACTGGCTGAGACAGGCTGCAGGGTCTGGAGGCTGAGCTGATGACTGCAGATATGCACCGAGACGGGCTGAGTCATAACATTCAGCATGTGAGTGAGTTGGAAAATGAACCCTGGTGCAAGGATCTTAGCATCCTCTTATGAAAATGTGAACGTGTTTAGATGTTACTGGAATAACAGATACTTATTCATGACAGCGTGTAGTAGGTGACATGCACATCCAACATTTCTCCACTGGTGCTGGGCCAACAAAAAGGGAATAAAGAAAAGTCCACACAGTTAATGCTGCTCCTGTGCTGAATGTTGGTGCAGGAATAAAGCAGGGGAGCAGCGTACGATGTGTACATGCTTTTCTTAATACCAAATTGTCAAGGGACTCTGGTCCAGGTCCATTAGCATCCTCTTACTAAAGTGGCACATTTACTGCAAATGCATTTTGAGGTTACTGGAATAGCAGAGATATTACTGCATGGGCCTGTATTCACAATGTGTCCCAGAGTAGGACTGCTGAACTAGGATCAGCCCTCCCGCGTATTCATTATGAAAGGGAAAGGGGGATACCTTGTCAGTTGTACAACTAAATGCATTCAACTGAAATGTGTCTAACGCATTTAACCCAACCCCTCTGACCACCCGTACATAAAATGTATGCACACATGACTGTTAGTCTCTTTTGATAAAAGCTTCTACTAAATGGCATATATTGTTTCAAAAACAAAATTGATCCCAGATCAGCACTCCTACTCTGAGACACTTTGTAAATCTTGGCCTTGTGCGTTCCCGTGCAGTATGAGCAGTTCCTGGAACAACTGTCAGAGAGGATGAAAGTAGACAGCAACGCCACCGACCTGGGCTTCGACATGAGGCTACAGCTCATTCTGTCTCGAGTAGAGCAACTTGTCAAACTAGGAGGGACAGCTTTGGTGGAAAGCAAGACCCTGGCCCACAACCTACATCGAAGGGTACACAAAATGAAATTTGTAGCTACTGTAACTAGCTACTACTTAAGAGCTGTAATATGTCTATACAGTATTATTCTTTGTTATTATTGTTTCATTCACTTCTCACTTCCCCTGCTGCTCCCCTATGGACATTCTATACCCCCCCCAACGGACACTTACCCTGCCCCCAACGGACATTTATCATTGCTACAGTTGTAAATGTGTATATATTATTTTTTGTATTATTGTCTCATTTATTTTTATTTTTTTGACCTGCACTGTTGGAGTAAGAATTTCACTGTACTCACTGTGTCTGTTCTATTGTTTCAGTCTGTAGACTTCCGAATGTTGGTCTCTCAGATGCTAGGTCTGCACGTCACAGCCCTGGCCCTTCACAGCCCTGGCCCTTCCAAACTACGACATGATCAAATCACTGGAGCGCCTGCCTAACCCCCACCACCATGACCTCCACCACCACTCCCTGGCCCTGTCCTACCCACCACCAGGACTCCCATCTCCCAGAGCTCCAGGACTAACATACCTCTGGGTCTATCGGATCCCTCTCAGCTGTCTCTGAGGTCCACTGGTCCTGTGGCTCTCCCCGTGAATGAAGTGTAAGGGCTAGATTCAATCCGTATCATGGAAGATCAGCGCTATAGCGTGATTGAAATAGATCATTTTCGATTGAGCCGACAAATGCAGCAGGAAGGAACATTGCCTTTAAATGTCAATCGCACTATAGCACTGATCTATGCCTAAATCTCCTCAGAGGACTCTGCTCAAGACAGGCACCTGAATGAAATTTGAGAGGTATCATGTTTTTTGGACCATTGAAATTGTGATCTGAATTGAGCTGATGATGTATGGAAAGTAAGATCCAAAGACTGATTCAGCGTTATTGACTTGACAGAGTAAAAGAGTTAGGAACGTTGTTGCCTACAGAGAAATTATGTTGAATAAAAGACAGAATCAAAATGAGAATTTGGCATTCAATATTTGTAATTTAGGGTCAGATATACATTATAGATATACATTTATATTATGTACAGAATATGTTAAGTAATTCTGGACTGTTCCACATTTAATACTAAACACACAGAGCCATAGAAAATATAGTTTTATAATTCGTTATACTTTTGATTAATAGTTAGTTTAGAATCCATATTTTCATCTAGAAAAATAACAATGTGTGTTCAGTACATTATTTTCATTCAGAAATGTCCACATGATTTGTGAAGGTTTCTTATGCTTTTAAACCGTTTATAGCAAATAACTCATTATTGCCTTTCTTTTACATACACATTCAATACACAACTCAGACTAAATAGATTCTTATGCCCAGGTATAATCAGATTAAAAATCTAATATTCATCACGGACACACCCATAAGTAAAAGCAAAGATCATAACCGCATGCCAAAACACATGTAAAAAAAATAATATTGCAATATAAGTCATCTTAAAAAGTTATTTCACAAGTGTTCAATTGTTACAACAGGCACATTCGCACATTCACAGGGTATATGCTCTGCATTGAACTAGGGGACAAATGGCAACACATGGCATGTGTTGTACCTTAACAGGTATCTAGGGGATATCCACTGACTGCCGTCAGAATTTTTTTTGTTTCTTACATTTGTTGCTCCTAAGACGCTTCTTCGTCTATACATACAACATAACAGAAAACTACAAGATGACACGAGTGAAAAGACAAGTTAAGAGTGCATCCATACAGAACAAAGAAGTTATCACTTTAAGGTTTTGGCATCCTATGATGCTTGCTTATGCACGGCAACACAAGGTGCAGAATGACAGAACGCCATATCTCTATTCTTCATGGAAGCTGCAAGCTAGCGGAGCATTGAACCAGTTCCTGTACTGTTATTGGGGGAAAAACAACAGGACCCATAGTTGAAATCCCCAACAGTCATGAAGTTCAAAAAGCCCAACTGTCCTCAGGTTCGTCTCCATACCAGGGCCAGGCTGGCACATGTAATCTCGCTCGGCACCCAGAACCAAATGTTTGGTCTGTCATGAAAGACTATACAGGAGGGGGCCCGTTGGTGTATTGTAGCATAGGGTGGAAGGAACGGGCAAAGTTATTGGACTGGCTGCAGTCGAAATCCCCCTCACACATTGGCAGGCAGACCATGCCCACCAGCAGCAAGAGGAAGAGCAACTGGAGGGGCACCGCCACCCATAGGACGCGGTACAGGAAATGTGACGATGACGATGATGATGATGATGATTTCCCCTCTGCCTCAGAAGGGGAGGAAGCGGACCCAGCGACGGGAAACCTGATAGGATATTACACGGAGAGCACACAACAACAAGCAGATGTAGGTTATGACACCTACTGTACAGCTAAGGACATGCATCCAGACTAGACCATCCATCCAACTATCCATTTTGTCATTGGATTCAACAGAATCAATTATCTATTTCCTTTGTAGTTTACAAGACAGAAACTATGGTTATTGCTCTACAATTATAATGATGAACTGTGTATTGACACAAACATGATCAAATTACCAAATTATATTTAAGCAATAAGGCCCGAGGAGGTGTGGTATATGGCCAATATACCACGGCTAAGGGCTGTTCTTATGCACGACGCAACGCAGACCCCCAAGGTGCCTTATTGCTTTTATAAATTGGTTACCAACGTAATAAAAAAAAAATTGGGGTCATACCCGTGGTATACGGTCTGATATACCACGGCTGTCAGCCAATCAGCATTTAGGACTCGAACCACCCAGTTTATATTGGTAATCAACACAACCACAATCAGTTGAACGACACTTGACAAACATTTTCAAGAAATCCTTTCAAACTCATAAAACAACTACGGGATGTTGAGCTGACATTCCTTTATAAAAGGAAACAAAATGCATGCTGGAAGTAGCAGTTAAAATGTTTTAGATAGTCCTTCAAGACCTCTCTGTAAGGAGTTTATATCCTGATAATTGCAAAGCATGCCAAGACAGGAGGATAGCAGCATAGAGCAGTCTGTTTTAAAGGGCGTAGCTAGGAGAAGCTTGATGCAGCGTTAGTCAGCAGCAGAACCATCTTAATATACCCTCATCTCACTGGGCTGCTGTCAAACTGAGAAGACAGACTATATCTATTAACATAGGTGTACTATTCACTATTAACTCATATTTCTCAGGTAAGGGATGAACACTACAGTAATACAACTATAGCGTTTTGATTTACAACACTTTACGACAATGTGGTACCTGCGGTTTCTCTGGCATAGCTGACAATGGGGCCTATTTGAATTAGCTTACACCAAAGTGGACCCTAAGATTATAAATCATGGTATGCATAGCTAGATAACAGTGATGTCTGTTTTACCGTCAGGTCTGTCTGTCTAGACTCTAGACTGTAATCAAAGTGCCCCCTAACATTCCACAAATGGAGACCTGATAGGGGAGACCCACAGATGGCTGATTGAGGGGAGTGAGGGGGAGATGGTGGATTAGTTATGTGAAATAGAAGAAATAGATTAAATAGATGTCACACACAAGAGAAAGAAAGAAATAGAGAGATAGACTTGCTGCCATCATATTGTTCATTGCAGACGCTTGCTGGCTTGGCAATTCAAGAGAACAACTGCGTGTGCTCACTAGCAGTAGAGAAGGAGCGGTAGAGCTCTATAGTTACCAAGAGAAACTGTTTACAGTATGTTAAGCACTCAAGGTGTATTCTGGGTAGCGTAGTTAATCAAGCAGCCGAGGACAATGGCAACGAAGAGGCCTATATATTTAGTTATTGCAGAACTGTAGTGTAAAGGATGTGTGGGATATAACCACATTTTTGTAAACCCTATAGCCTCTACATAGTGTCTAGGATGGTAGAAGATGATGGAATTCATTTTCCATTTAACTTTTATGAACCTTTGAAAGTATGTAAGAATCAGCATTCAGGGTTTTCTATTTTTTCTTTTACAAGACAGTTGTTGCAATGTACTGTATGTGTTGTCGGTGCAGTGCAGCACAACGGACTGAGGTTCCAGAACAGGTGTAACATGTTCCAGGAGTTCTATTATCTTCTGGGTGTTCTAGAAACCAGGAGAAAGGTACCTGTGTGATCTGTGTGGACTGCTCACAGAGGGTCCAGAGGTCTGCTGTGACAGACTACATTTGCCCCGTTGCTGTTTGCAATGAACAGGGGGGTAAAAAGAAAGAGAGTATGTTTCAGTCCAGGCAAATAAAGAACAAAGCTACTGATGAAAAGAAAATACCCAAAATGAAAGAATAGAAAAGCAACAACAAATCAAATATGTGAAGGAAGGTGACAACAAGAGAAAACAAAGAAACTAGCTTTTTTCAAAGTGTATAGCTACTTTGAACTGCTACAGCTGGATGGTCATGCTGTTATTTGGAACAAAGGGAATTAATTTGCTGCTGAAGCACAACTTATGATATGATGCATGATTTGCTATGTGGAAGACAGACGTAACAAATTTAGGATATACAGTTGAAGTCGGAAGTTTACATACACTGAAGTAGGAGTCATTAAAACTCGTTTTTCAACCACTCCACAAGTTTCTTGTTAACAAACTATAGTTTTGGCAAGTCAGTTAGGACATCTACTTTGTGCATGACACAAGTATTTTTTCCAACAATTGTTTACAGACAGATTATTTCACTTCAAATTCACTGTATCACAATTCCAGTGGGTCAGAAGTTTACATACACTAAGTTGACTGTGTCTTTAAACAGCTTGGAAAATTCCAGAAAATGATGTCATGGCTTTAGAAGCTTCTGATAGGCTAATTGACATAATTTGAGTCAATTGGAGGTGTACCTGTGGATGTATTTCAAGGCCTACCTTCAAACTCAGTGCCTCTTTGCTTGACATCATGGGAAAATCAAAAGAAATCAGCCAAGACCTCAGAATTTCTTTTTTAGACCTCCACAAGTCTGGTTCATCCTTGGGAGCTATTTCCAAATGCCTGAAGGTACCACGTTCATCTGTACAAACAATAGTACGCAAGTATAAACACCATGGGACCACGCAGCTGTCATACCGCTCAGGAAGGAGACACGTTCTGTCTCCTAGAGATGAACGTACTTTGGTGCGGAAAGTGCAAATCAATCCCAGAACAACAGCAAAGGACCTTGTGAAGATGCTGGAGGAAACGGATACAAAGTATCTCTCTATCCACAGTAAAACAAGTCCTATATCGACAACCTGAAAGGCCGCTCAGCAAGGAAGAAGCCACTGCTTCAAAACCGCCATTAAAAATAGCCAGAATACGATTTGCAACTGCACATAAGGGCAAAGATCGTACTTTTTGGTGAAATGTCCTCTGGTTTACATACACTAAGTTGACTGTGCCTTTAAACGTCTTGGAAAATTCCAGAAAATGATGTCATGACTTTAGAAGCTTCTGATAGGCTAATTGACATAATTTTGACATCGTTCTGTCTCCTAGAGATTGGAGGTGTACCTGTGGATGTATTTCAAGGCCTACCTTCAAACTCAGTGCCTCTTTGCTTGACATCATGGGAAAATCAAGAGAAATAGACCTCCACAAGTCTGGTTCATCCTTGGGAGCAATTTCCAAATGCCTGAAGGTACCACGTTCATCTGTACAAACAATAGTACGCAAGTATAAACACCATGGGACCACGCAGCCGTTATACCCGTCAGGAAGGAGACGTGTTCTGTCTCCTAGAGATTAATGTACTTTGGTGCAAAAAGTGCAAATCAATCCCAGAACAACAGAAAAGGACCTTGTGAAGATGCTGGAGGAAACAGGTACAAAAGTATCTATATCCACAGTAAAACAAGTCCTATATTGACATAACCTGAATGGCCGCTCAGCAAGGAAGAAGCCACTGCTCCAAAACCGCCATAGAAAAGCCAGACTACGGTTTGCAACTGCACATGGGGACAAAGATTGTACTTTTTTGGAGAAATGTCCTGTGGTCTGATGAAACTGTTTAGCCATAATAACCATTGTTATGTTTGGAGGAAAAAGGGGGAGGCTTGCAAGCCGAAGAACACCATCCCAACCGTGAAGCACGGGGGTGGCAGCATCATGTTGTGGGGGTGCTTTGCTGCAGGAGGGGCTGGTGCACTTCACAAAATAGATGGCATCATGAGGCAGGAAAATTATGTGGATATATTGAAGCAACATCTCAAGACATCAGTCAGGAAGTTAAAGCTTGGTCGCAAATGAGTCTTCCAAATGGACAATGACCCCAAGCACACTTCCAAAGTTGTGGCAAAATGGCTTAAGGACAACAAAGTCAAGGTATTGGAGTGGCCATTACAAAGTCCTAACCTCAATCCTATAGAAAATGTGTGGGCTGAACTGAAAAAGCGTGTGCGAGCAAGGAGGCCTACAAACCTGACTCAGTTACACCAGCTCTGCCAGGAGGAATGGGCCAAAATTCACCCAACTTATTGTGGGAAGCTTGAGGAAGGCTACCCGAAACATTTGACCCAAGTTAAACAATTTAAAGGCAATGCTACCAAATACTAATTTAGTGTATGTACACTTCTGACCCACTGGGAATGCGATGAAAGAAATAAAAGCTGAAATAAATAATTCTCTCTACTATTATTCTGACTTAAAATAAAGTGGTGATCCTAACTGGCCTAAGACAGGGGATTTTTAATAGGATTAAATGTCAGGAATTGTGAAAAATTGAGTTTAAATGTATATGGCTAAGGTGTATGTAAACTTCCGACTTCAACTGTACATGTACTGTATCTTCAAATCATTGAGATTAATGTGAAGACAAGTCATTACTTCAATAGAATTGAATTGATAAAAACCAGGTGTTTCCAACAGTATTAAAGAGCCAATATTCCATGAGCACTAAACTACAGGACTCTAAAACCACAGGACTCTAAAACCACAGGACTCTAAAGAATAGAAGAACGAGACGGGACACATTCGGTCAGGAGATAGCAGAAGTAGATGTTGAAGTTTAGGGGGAAAGTCAATCAGGAAAAGAAGATATATATATATATATACACACACACACACTGCTCAAAAAAATAAAGGGAACACTTAAACAACACAATGTAACTCCAAGTCAATCACACTTCTGTGAAATCAAACTGTCCACTTAGGAAGCAACACTGATTGACAATACATTTCACATGCTGTTGTGCAAATGGAATAGACAACAGGTGGAAATTATAGGCAATTAGCAAGACACCCCCAATAAAGGAGTGGCTCTGAAGGTGGTGACCACAGACCACTTCTCAGTTCCTATGCTTCCTGGCTGATGTTTTGGTCACTTTTGAATGCTGGCGGTGCTTTCACTCTAGTGGTAGCATGAGACGGAGTCTACAACCCACACAAGTGGCTCAGGTAGTGCAGCTCATCCAGGATGGCACATCAATGCGAGCTGTGGCAAGAAGGTTTGCTGTGTCTGTCAGCGTAGTGTCCAGAGCATGGAGGCGCTACCAGGAGACAGGCCAGTACATCAGGAGACGTGGAGGAGGACGTAAGAGGGCAACAACCCAGCAGCAGGACCACTACCTCCGCCTTTGTGCAAGGAGGAGCACTGCCAGAGCCCTGCAAAATGACCTCCAGCAGGCCACAAATGTGCATGTGTCTGCTCAAACGGTCAGAAACAGACTCCATGAGGGTGGTATGAGGGCCCAACGTCCACAGGTGGTGGTTGTGCTTACAGCCCAACACAGTGCAGGACGTTTGGCATTTGCCAGAGAACACCAAGATTGGCAAATTCGCCACTGGCGCCCTGTGCTCTTCACAGATGAAAGCAGGTTCACACTGAGCACGTGACAGAGTCTGGAGACGCCGTGGAGAACGTTCTGCTGCCTGCAACATCCTCCAGCATGACCGGTTTGGCGGTGGGTCAGTCATGGTGTGGGGTGGCATTTCCTCCATGTGCTCGCCAGAGGTAGCCTGACTGCCATTAGGTACCGAGATGAGATCCTCAGACCCCTTGTGAGACCATATGCGGTTGGCCCTGGGTTCCTCCTAATGCAAGACAATGCTAGACCTCATGTGGCTGGAGTGTGTCAGCAGTTCCTGCAAGAGGAAGGCATTGATGCTAAGGACTGGCCCGCCCGTTCCCCAGACCTGAATCCAATTGAGCACATCTGGGACATCATGTCTCGCTCCATCCACCAACGCCACGTTGCACCACAGACTGTCCAGGAGTTGGCGGATGCTTTAGTCCAGGTCTGGGAGGAGATCCCTCAGGAGACCATCCGCCACCTCATCAGGAGCATGCCCAGGCGTTGTAGGGAGGTCATTCAGGCACGTGGAGGCCACACACACTACTGAGCCTCATTTTGACTTGTTTTAAGGACATTACATCAAAGTTGGATCAGGCTATAGTGTGGTTTTCCACTTTAATTTTGAGTGTGACTCCAAATCCAGACCTCCATGGGTTGATAAATTTGATTTCCATTGATAATTTTTGTGTGATTTTGTTGTCAGCACATTCACCTATGTAAAGAAAAAAGTATTTAATAAGATTATTTCATTCATTCAGATCTATGATGTGTTATTTTAGTGTTCCCTTTATTTTTTTGAGCAGTGTATATATTTTAAGAGGGGGTATAATGATGTCTCCAGTGCTCTGGTGGGTTTGTCTCTGGGAGAAGATATAACATGAAAGAATAAAGGTGTGGAAAAAGGGTCAGAGTTTTGTGTGGAATGTATATACATGTAGGAAGGTGTACAGAGAAGAGGTCAGAAGGAGAGGTCCTGGGAAGGTGGGAGGGAGTGACTGCATGGCGTTAAACTGGAGCAAACTGGGCATTGCATTCGGGGGCGCAAGTGACGCACTGTCAGTCTTAGGGAGGAAGTGCCAAACACCTTCCTTCTGGTAGGGCACCATGTAACCATGTCAGGAGGATTACTATACGTTACCGATCGACGGCGACTTGGCGTGCTCCTGCCCGACACTGGGCTTATGGAACCAGAGGTGGTGTCTAGCTCATCAGCTGACGACCACGTAGACAGATCCTGAGATGAAAGAGAGGAGAGAGAGACAAGAGGGAGGGAGAGAGACAAGAGGGAAGGAGAAACAGGATGAGAGGGGGGAGGGAGGGAGAGAGGGAGAGAGAGAGACACACACGGAGGGAGGCCAAGCATGAAATTGTATTAGATACAGTAGAGAAAGGCTACAAATGTTTCTCCTGTACTATTTCTATTGTGTAATGTGTCTACTGCATGGAGATACATTCCATTGTTCTATTTAATTGTAAAAGTGTGTCTGTTCTAACCTGTTGGCTGCTGGTGATGTCCAGAATCTTCTCCAGCTCTCTGAGGTCTCTGGTCACCTCCTTGAAGAGCAGTTTGAGGCGGTTCCCGATGACGTGAACCTTCTCCTTGGCCTCCAGACAGTCGCTGCCCTCGCTGTTGACCAGCAGCTGCAGGGACATGTCCTGCAGGGACAACACTTTCCTCTGGGTGTCCAGCAGCTCACAGCGGATTTTCTGTGGAGGGAGTGAGGGAGGTTGGTTCACAATTTTAATTACTGCAAGGTGTCAGTCACTCAGGGCCATTTTCTAATTTGAGATACCCACGCTTAATTTAAAAGTCTCCAGTTGACATCAATCAATAATGTATTTAACAGTCAGATTTGTGTGTGCTTATCTCAACTTATCTCAACTTTTCTATGGGGTTGAGATCTGGAGACTGGCTAGGCCACTCCAGGACCTTGAAATGCTTCTTACGAAGCCACTCCTTCGTTGCCCGGGTGGTGTGTTTGGGATCATTGTCATGCTGAAAGACCCAGCCACGTTTCATCTTCAATGCCCTTGCTGATGGAAGGAGGTTTTCACTCAAAATCTCATGATACATGGCCCCATTCATTCTTTCCTTTACACGGATCAGTCGTCCTGGTCCCTTTGCAGAAAAACAGCCCCAAAGCATGATGTTTCCACCCCCATGCTTCACAGTAGGTATGGTGTTCTTTGGATGCAACTCAGCATTCTTTGTCCTCCAAACACGATTTAGTTGAGTTTTTACCAAAAAGTTCTATTTTGGTTTCATCTGACATTCTCCCAATCCTCATCTGGATCATCCAAATGCTCTCTAGCAAACTTTAGACGGGCCTGAACATGTACTGGCTTAAGCAGGGGGACACGTCTGGCACTGCAGGATTTGAGTCCCTGGCGGCGTAGTGTGTTACTGATGGTAGGCTTTGTTACTTTGGTCCCAGCTCTCTGCAGGTCATTCACTAGGTCCCCGTGTGGTTCTGGGATTTTTGCTCACCGTTCTTGTGATCATTTTGACCCCACGGGGTGAGATCTTGCGTGGAGCCCCAGATCGAGGAAGATTATCAGTGGTCTTGTATGTCTTCCATCTCCTAATAATTGCTCCCACAGTGGATTTCTTCAAACCAAGCTGCTTACCTATTGCAGATTCAAGCTTCCCAACCTGGTGCAGGTCTACAATTTTGTTTCTGGTGTCCTTTGACAGCTCTTTGGTCTTGGCCATAGTGGAGTTTGGAGTGTGACTGTTTGAGGTTGTGGACAGGTGTCTTTTATACTGATAACAAGTTCAAACAGGTGCCATTAATACAGGTAACGTGTGGAGGACAGAGGAGCCTCTTAAAGAAGAAGTTACAGGTCTGTGAGAGCCAGAAATCTTGCTTGTTTGTATGTGACCAAATACTTATTTTCCACCATAATTTGCAAATAAATTCATTAAAAATCCTACAATGTGATTTTCTGGATTTTTTTTTCCTCATTTCGTCTGTCATAGTTGAAGTGTATCTATGATGAAAATTACAGGCCTCTCTCATCTTTTTAAGTGAGAGAACTTGCACAATTGGTGGCTGACTAAATACTTTTTCCCCACTGTATATTAACAAGACTAAAACACAGAATATGGTTGAATATATTAACAAGACTAAAACACAGAATACGGTTGAATATATTAACAAGACTAAAACACAGAATATGGTTTAATATATTAACAAGACTAAAACACAGAATATGGTTTGTTATACAATGTGTGGGTCTAATCCTGAATGCTGATTGGTTAAAAGTGCATTCCAGCCGGTGTCTAATCAACAAGTTACCACCGGCTAAATCTATGACGTTAAAATGCCTATTTACTCTGTTCCATCTGACTGTGGAATCCACTGTCTCATCAGCCCAGCCAGGCAATTTATAAACTTGATCTCCACTATAAAAAGCATCTAGAAATTATCTCACATTTCCTTTAGACTAACATTTCGTTTTTAACAGCGGAGATTTGTATAAACCTTACTGTCTGTCTCTCTGACATTTTTTTCAATATTCAAATTGGATCTCCATCTGTCCCATAGTAATGAATCTGTCGGGAGTCTGGACGAGACAGACAGTTTCTCAGCCAGTCGAAATCATGAATTAGCTGGCATAATTTTTATGGATATAAACAAAGAAATGTCAATTGAAAAAAGATTAAACGAAACGAAGAGCAGCTAGTTTGCAGTTTTTCCAGCTTCAGTTTGAAGTGGTTGTGTTAGCTGTGTTGTTGGCTAGCTCCTCTAAACAACAGTGTCCTGACGAGTAAGAACATTTTCTATGGCAGGCAAAATCGTGCCTCATTAGCTCATTGTTATGGATATATCAAAATTAATGTCACTAGAAAACAGCTTAAACAAATGCAAATGCAGCTACTTTGCTGTTATTCTGACTGCAGTGTCTGACGTGACTAAGTTAGCCGTAGTTGGCTAGCTAGCAAGCAAGGGATAAGAACGTTGCCAGCCAGTATGGCAATGGAACATTTAGAACAAATGACTGGGTCAGAACAAAAATTACTGAATGACTGGGTCGCTTCACTAGCAACCGAACCGATTGAACGAACGACCAGCCGGCTTGGGTAGCAACCCAAGATTTGTTTCGGGACTATATCTTGCGAAAGGATGAAATAGTATGAATAAATTCATCAAAATAACATTGTTTAATGAAAATATGTCAATCATTATTTGAATATGTTGGTAACCCGTTGTATAAAAGTGATAATGCTCAAGAAGCCGGTGTTTGGAGGATATATTGGCTTGGTCTCGGGGCCTAACAACACCAGTGCCAATATATCCTCCAAACACCGGCTTCTTTGGCATTATCACTTAAATATAACATTACTAAAATGCTTCTGTACCAGGAGTGTTTTGTGGTGCTCATGGAGGGTGTTGCTGTCCTGGATGGGGTCAATGGGAACAATCTCGTTCCTCCTGCGGTCAATGTTCTCCAGCCACAGTAGCAGGCCGTGACTCATCTCATGGAAGTCCTATAGGAGAGGAGACGTGAATACACATGCATGCTAATCACCTTCTACCAAAAGTTACATATTTAATATGTTTAACTAATTATAAACCTTGATGTTTATATCAAATCAAATTTTATTTATCACATACACATGGTTAGCAGATAATGCGAGTGTAGCGAAATGCTTTGTGCTTCTAGTTCCGACCATGCAGTAGTATCTAACAAGTATTCTAACAATTTCACAACAACTACCTTATACACACAAGTGTAAAGGAATGAATAAGAATATGTACATATAAATATATGGATGAGCGATGGCCGAACGGCATAGGCAAGATGCAGTAGATGGTACAGAGGACAGAATATACATATGAGATGTACAAAATACTGCAAAATACTGCATAGCTTCCTAAGCTTCCTAAGAACACGAAGCGAGGCGGCCATCTCTGAAAGCACCGGAAATCAACTAGGTGCTTGAAACACTATTTAATTGTATCCTGTCTCAGTTGTCCATCATGCAAACATGATTTGACCTGGTTTGGATTTTTTATTAAGTGACCAGTAAGTAGCCTGGTCCCAGAGCTGTTTGCGGTGTCTTGCCAACTCCTTAACGACCATAGGAGTTGGCAAGACAGCACAGATCTGGGACCAGGCTAGGTGGATAGACAGTTGGACACCTACGTGACACTGCATAAGGGCCTTCTGTAGCGCTGCCCTCCACTCCCCCAGAGAGGTGCCCAATCTGTCCCAGCGGTTGTTCATCTCTTTCAGCCTGGCCTGCAGGTCCTGGGACTCCTCTGTGGCGGACTGGACAAACTCTGCACTGCACAGGTTTATGGACAGCACTGTGGCCTTACGCTTGTCAACAGCCTTCTGCAACTCCTGTAGATAGACAATTTGAAAATAGATGATTAGAGAGGGTGTCATATCAGCACAGAGTATTTTTTAAATACCCATCTCTGGTTGCAAAGCTTTCCCTTTCATCCAACCATGATTTCTGAAAACCCCCGGAACTTTGGGAAAGCCATACACACCTTGCAAGCTTTGTAATCCTAGCGAGTAAGCAAAGTTCAAAGGTCACCTTGAGTTTTTTGATGCGTAGCTCGATGGTCTGGATGTCGGTGCTGAGGTCCAGCCTCCGTTGCTGCTCTAGCTCCTCCCCTGCCTGCTCCAGCCACACCCACACAGCGTTGAGGTCAGAGTTGAACTGCTGCCACTGCTGAAGGTTCTGCTTCAGACGTATCTCTTTACTGAGGGCCTGGGCCTGCAGCAACTCCCAGCGCTGTATCACACCTACAATACAGAGAGGGAGAAAGAGGGAGAAAGAGAGGGAGAGGATGAAAGAGAGAGATATGGGATCTATGCTATATATGGTATATATATATATATATAATTATATGGGATCTATGGGGTATATATGGGATCTATGGTGTACATATGGTATCTATGGTGTCTGTGGTATCTATAGGATATATGGTATATTTGGTATCTACATGGTATATTTGGTATCTACATGGTATATATGGCATATATGGGATATAGGTCCAGAGACTGAAAAACAGCTTCTATCTCAAGGCCATCAGACTGTTAAACAGCCATCACTAACATTGAGTGGCTGCTGCCAACATACTGACTCAAATCTCTAGCCACTTTAATAATTAAAAATTGGATGTAATAAATGCATCACTAGTCACTTTAAACAATGCCACTTTATATAATGTTTACATACCCTACATTACTCATCTCATATGTATATACTGTACTCTATACCATCTACTGCATCTTGCCTATGCCATTCAGGCATCGCTTATCCATATATTTATATGTGTATATATTCTTATTCATTCCTTTACACTTGTGTGTATAAGGTAGTTGTTGTGAAATTGTTAGATTACTTGTTAGATATTACTGCACGGTCGGAACTAGAAGCACAAGCATTTCGCTACACTCGAATTAACATCTGCTAACCATGTGTATGTGGCCAATATTGATTTGATATGTACAGTTTATCTATTATTCATGTCTACAACTGATTATACTGTATATTCAGGCATTTGAGGTGAGATACAGCTTACAGTCCAGTACAGCCCATTACAGTACAGGCCTGTACAGTACAGTCCAGTCCAGCCCTGTACAGCACAGTTCAGTACAGCCCAAAGAAATGTGTCTGCCTTAAAAGCTGCTGACCTTCAACTTACTTCTCTGCTTGAGTCTTCTGGAGCCAAAACAACCCACAAAACACACAACCACCACACACTGTTGTCTCATCATGGACTACAAGTTGTGGGCATTAATGTACCATTGCTACTTTACATCTTAATACCTCTCCACCTCTGACTGTCTTTAGACCTCTCCACCTCTGACTGTCTTAAGCCTGATTAATATCATCACCTGATGGCCAAACTTTACCTGTTGTTTGTGATTCATCATCATTGGGGTCAGCAAGTCCTAAGGCCTTGTCCCCCTCCCCCTTCAGTTCGTAGCCTACCCTCTTCACCGTGTCTATACTGCTACGACACTCTCCCAGCAGACGCATCTACACAACAGGACAGGACAGGCAACAGATGGAAAGCATGTCACTGAGACACTCACATCAAGTAATCACACCGTAGAAACTTCTTAGGTAAAGGCACAATGTTTCCTAAAGACCTTCCATTAAGACAGAATTGTGATAAGAATCTCATATCAGACAGTACTCACATATCCCATGTATGATGCATCCAGCTCTGGCCCGGTGGGGGTTCTGCTGCGGATTATGTTCTCGGTCTGTTGCAGGTGTAACCGGCTGGTGTCCAGAACCCTGTCCAACTGGAGGATGTGGGTGTCCAGGGTACCTCCCTCTCCTGAGGATTGGAAGATTGGAATACGGTTAGATAAGGGCTTTGATTTTATGTTCATGGGCCAGTTTCATTGACCTAGATTAAGCCTACTCCTGTGAGATTTAAAAGCACTTTCAATGTAGATTATTCGGGAGATTAATCTGTGTCTGAAAGAATGGACCTAAATGTTTTCTTCAAACAGACATAGAAATCCATCCACTGCAAAACGTTGTGAGATATCATTAATAGTTAGTGTTATCCATCCAGTCGTAAATTAGAAGACGAGGGACAAAGAACACTTCTAACACAGTAAAACAATAGACAAAAGAGCGCACAACGACATGCACCTTTAAAACACACAGGATGCCAACAAGAAATCTTCTTGAGGTTAGCTACAGTAGCCTACGTGCCGCACAAATCAAATTAAATGCAATAATGTTAGAAAGCGGTGCTGTTAGTTAAAACCTCTTAGGGAGCGGCAGCCGAGGTGTCGGTTTTGGAGAGTCTGGTGTGCCCAAAGTAAAATACCTGCCACTCAGGCCCAGAAACTAGGATATGCACATAATTAGTACTATTGGATAGGAAACACTCTGACGTCTCTAAACCCGTTAAAATAATGTCTGTGAGTATAACAGAACTGATATAGCAGGCGAAAACCCGAGGAAAATCCATCCGGATTTGCAGTTTTAGATTACCTTTTTCTCCAAGCTGCCTATGGGATTTGCTGTTATCTAGGACTCAGACTGCAGTACCTATGGCTTCCACTGGATGTCAACAGTCTTTAGACAGGGTTTCAAGACGTTGAATTAGAAGCGAATAGAAGAAGAATTTAGAAGTGGACCCAGGAAGTCAATAGAATGACATGCGCGTTCACGGTTTCGCTCACTCTTTGGTTTTTTCTTTTCCTATCGTTCAGGTTATCATCCGGTTGAAATATTATAGTAAATATACATAAAAGTGTACCTAAGGATACATTATAAATGATTGATTTGTTTGGACAAAGTTGATAGGTATACTTTGAACGCATACACTTCACGGTTCAATGGGCGACTCGACGGTGGATTTTCTGAACATAACGCGCCAACCAAACGGAGATTTATGGATAAAATAATTGACTTTTTCAAACAAAAGAACCATTGGATGTCTTCCTTGGACACTTGGGATGCCCTCAGCAGAAGTTCTTCGAAAGGTAAGTGATTTATTTTAGCTCTTATATGGGTTTTGTGTGACCCGCGCTGGATATTAATTTATGCTAATGTGGAAAATATGTGAGGTGCTATCCTCAAACAATCAAATGTTGTGCTTTTGCCGTAAAGCCTTTTTGAAATCTGACAACGCTGAATTAGAGCTTTTGATGACTATGCAACACTTGTATATTGATGAATGTTTAATAATTCAACTTTTGGATTTTGAATTTGCGCCTTACATTTCACCGGGTAGTGTCGGGAACGGGGTGCTAGCAACCCAGCGCTCCTTAATGATGCTTAAGAGGTTAAAGGTGCCTGCTGTTATGCTTCAGTGTGCGTGTGAGAAACCAAACCAAACTCATAGCAGGCAGAAATCCGGCTGTGAGAGTTCATTTTCCACACCAAGGCATGTTGCCTACCATCAGATGACAGATGATCTTATCCCCAGTACCTGCCAGTAAGTTGTGAGGGGTCTGGTATCATTAATAACTGACAGTATTGGTGCAGGGATGAGGGGTCTGGTATCATTAATAACTGATAGTATTGGTGCAGGGATGAGGGGTCTGATATCATTAGTACCTGACAGTAGTGGTGCAGGGATGAGGGGTCTGGTATCATTAATACCTGACAGTATTGGTGCAGGGATGAGTGGTCTGGTATCATTAGTACAAGACAGTAGTGGTGCAGGGATGAGGGGTCTGGTATCATTAATACCTGCCAGTATTGGTGCAGGGATGAGGGGTCTGGTATCATTAATACCTGACAGTAGCAGTGCAGGGATGAGTGGTCTGGTATCATTAGTACAAGACAGTAGTGGTGCAGGGATGAGGGGTCTGGTATCATTAATACCTGACAGTAGTGGTGCAGGGATGAGGGGTCTGGTATCATTAGTACCTGACAGTAGTGGTGCAGGGATGAGGGGTCTGGTATCATTCGTACAAGACAGTAGTGGTGCAGGGATGAGGGGTATGGTATCATTAATACCTGACAGTATTGGTGCAGGGATGAGTGGTCTGGTATCATTAATACCTGACAGTAGTGGTGCAGAGACTACTGAGGAGGGGTGTAGACTACACTGACCTGACAGACGGAAAGCAGAAGCTGATCCCTGGTAGCTCCCCTCCTCTCCGTGCTCCCCGTGCTCAGAGGCCAGGCCCAGGGCCCTGCTGGCGCTCTCCAGCCTCTTTCTCAGGTCGTAGTCATGGTCCCACTCCAGGGGGATGGAGTCCACGCTGGCTGGGGTGCCCCTGCCTGAGCGCTCGGCCCCAGTACAGAGGGGAGCAGTCAGGGAGGGCAGAGTGGAACTCAGGCAGTCTCCAAGACGTTCACTCCAGGGAATGCTGGACAGGTCCCCAGGTTCATCCAGTTCAATCTCCCGGTCCGAGAATGACACATCGTACTCTTCTCCTGTCAGCTGGAAGAGGAGGGATGGGAGGTTAAGGTACACCTATGAGACAGTCAAAAAAGACAGTCAGCATCAAAATGAAATGAACAAGTGCTCAGTAGACGTCATCCCTGGGCTCACCGGTAGTCGGATCAGCTTCTTATAGTAATTCTCCACGCGTCCAAACACCTCCTGGTAGTATCTCCGCAGCTCCTCCAGCTCCTCCTCTATAACAGCAGCGTCCAGAGGCTCACTCTTCTCTAGCAGCACCTCTCCCTGGTGGAAGATGTGCTCGACCTTCCCCGTAGTCAGAGAAATCTCCTGCTTGAACGCCTGGTAATAAAAAGAGGGGCAGAGGCCAGACTGAATACTGTGTGTATTAGGAACATGGTGGTCAGGATACAGTTGAGCCATGGTAGGAGTTTGTATAGTTTTGCAGAAATAATGATTATGTGATTATTTCAATGATTACTGATAGAAGTCATAGTATAGTCGAGTTATTGAAGAGCGGAAAAATATGTAGGATATCGAGAGAACAATAATCACTTGTGTAAAGAGGCCATCCTTACCCGGAGCTGTTTGATCTTGGCCTGGATGTCACACTCTGAGAAGTGTTCTATGTTGGTGAGCTGCAGGTCCATCTCAGTGAGCCACACCACAACGCTCTCTCTGGCCGTCTCAAACTCCTCACGCTGACTGATAAAGTGCTGGAGAAATCATAAAGAGATGCTTTAGCGTACACATCTCTTGCAGCAAAAACTTTTTTTTCTTTGAACTGGAACTTTGTGCAGACACTCCACATGATTCTGCCGACTAGAACCAATGAAATTACTTCCTTGCTGGAATAGTTTCTTTACGCGAGCAGTACCAACCCTCAGGAGTGTAGAATCCCACTGGGCACAGACATCAATTCAACATCTATTCCACGTTGGTTCAGCGTAATTTAATTGAAATGACGTGGAAACAACGTTGATTCAGCCAGTGTGTGCCCAGTGGGATTAGACTATATACCATACTTTCTGTTGTGTTACAGTTGCTCAACGAGGCCTACTCTGGATGTGACTCTGTACCTTGAGCCTGCGGAGGATGGAGGCCACCCTCTTCTGCAGGTTGTCCCAGCGCTGGTTCCCATCGTGGGACATTTCCCGGAGGCGACAGGAGGAGTCTGTGCGGTTCTCCCTGGCCAGACGGCGGTACTGTTTATTGATAGTCTCCAGCTGGGTCAGGCTCTCACGGACCTGACGCTGAAACGCCTGGAACACACACAGAAATATTACCAACATATTTAGAATCAAAAAGAGACAAGTTGGTTGATAATTTCAGTGACCATTTAATTGATCAATTTATTGCTTAGGGATGAGTTATGAGTTTTGTCCACGTAAAGCGCATTCGGAAAGTTTTCAGACCCCTTGACTTTTTCCACATTTTGTTACGTTACACCCTTATTCTAAAATGTATTAAATTGTTTCCCCCCCCCTCATCAATCTACACACAATACCCCAGAATGACAAAGCAAAAACAGGTTTTTAGAAATGTTTGCAAATTTATAAAAAATATCACATCTACATAAGTATTCAGACCCTTTACTCAGTACTTTGTTAAAAGCACCTTTGGCAGCGATTACAGCCGCGTGTCTTCTTGGGTATGATGCTACAAGCTTGCCACACCTGTATTTGTGGAGTTTCTCCCATTCTTCTCTGCAGATCCTCTCAAGCTCTGTCAGGTTGGACGGGGGAGCGTCGCTGCACAGTTATTTTCAGGTCTCTCCAAAGATGTTAGATCGGGTTCAAGTCCGGGCTCTGGCTGGGCCACTCAAGGACATTCAGAGACTTGTCCCAAAGCCATTCCTGCGTTGTCTTGGCTGTGTGCTTAGGGTCGTTGTCCTGTTGGAAGGTAAACCTTCGCCCCAGTCTGAGGTCCTGAGCGCTCTGGAGCTGGTTTTCATCAAGGATCTCTCTGTACTTTGCAACGTTAATCTTTCCCTAAATCCTGACTAGTCTCCCAGTCCCTGCCACTGAAAAACATCCCCACAGCATGATGCCATGATTCACCGTAGGGATGGTGCCAGGTTTCCTCCAGACGTGACGCTTGGCATTCAGGCCAAAGAGTTCAATCTTGGTTTCATCAGACCAGAGAATCTTGTTTCCCATGGTCTGAGAGTCCTTTAGGTGCCTTTTGGCAAACTTCAAGAGAGTTGGCCTGTGCCTTTTACTGAGGAGGGGTTTCCGTCTGGCCACTCTACCATAAAGGAATGATTGGTGGAGTGCTGCAGAGAATGGTTGTCTTTCTGGAAGGTTCTTCCATTTCCACAGAGGAACTCTGGAGCTCTGTCAGAGTGACCATCGGTTTCTTGGTCACCTCCCTGACCAAGGCCCTTCTCCCCCGATTGTTCAGGTTTGCCGGGCGGCCAGCTCTAGCAGGAGTCCATCTGGTGGTTCCAAACTTCTTTCATTTAAGAATGATGGAGACCACTGTGTTCTATGGGGACCTTCAATGCTGCAGCCATTTTTTGGTACCCTTCCCCAGATCTGTTCCTCGACACAATCCTGTCACGGACAATTCCTTCGACCTCAGGGTTTGGTTTTTGCTCTGACATGCACTCAACTGTGGGACCTTATATAGACAGTTACGTGCCTTTTCCAAATCATGTCCAATCAATTGAATTTACCACAGGCGGACTCCAATCAAGTTGTAGAAACATTTCAAGGATGATCAATGGAAACAGGATGCACCTGAGCTCAATTTCGAGTCTCATTGCAAAGGGTCTGAAACTTATGTGAATAAGGTATTTCTGTTTTTTGGGGGGGGGAATAAATTTGCTAAAATTTCTAAAAACCTGTATTCGCTTTGTCATTATAGGGTATTGTGTGTAGATTGATCAAATACATGTAATCTATTTTAGACTAAGGCTGTAATGTAACAAAATGTGGAAAAAGTCAATGGGTCTGAATACTTTCTGAATGCACTGTATCTACTGTATATGAAAGGAGAATATAGTGGTTATATCCAACTAGGACTAGGTGGTCTGTAGTAGCATGTCTGTACCTCAAACTTCTTGAGTTCTTCCTTGGCCACCGTGTACTGCACTCCTGAAGAGTTGGGTAGAGCAGCGGTCTTCTCTGAGGTCACTAGCCACTCCTCAAAACGCATAAAGTCCTCTAAGAACTTCTGCCATAAACGCCATGTCTCTTCAATCCTTACAAATTAAAACGATATGGACAGTTTAAGTTGTGGTGAGAGCCTATATCACAAGTATATCCAAATATACCAAAAGTAGAATTACATTACTGCACTTGTGGATAGTCTACTTTAGAAACTACAGCTCCTAAATCCTAAATTTAGCATGTCTCTTACTTGAGCCTCCTCTCCATGGACAGGGCACAGACGCTCCTCCATCGGCGGTCCAGGTTCCTGGTGGTCTGCTGAATGGCATCACACTCTGTGTCCGTGGCACAGACGTCACAGTCGTGTAACAACACCTCACACAGGTTCAATGCAGACGCCACACCTGTGCTGTGCTTCTCTATGTCACGCTGAAGCTCCTGGGTGGACAGAGAGAAAGATGGAAGGATGTATTCTTATGTTATGTTACAGAAAGAGGATGTTGATCGTAATCTTTTTTGAATCAAGAAGCCTACTAAGACTTTTCAATAAAGCCTACCTCTATTGTAGTCTGTAAGCCTGTCTGCTAGGAACTAAACAGGGATCAATAAAGCCTACCTCTATTGTACTGTCTATAAGCCTGTCTGCTAGGAACTAAACAGGGATCAATAAAGCCTACCTCTATTGTACTGTCTATAAGCCTGTCTGCTAGGAACTAAACAGGGATCAATAAAGCCTACCTCTATTGTACTGTCTATAAGCCTGTCTGCTAGGAACTAAACAGGGATCAATAAAGCCTACCTCTATTGTTGTGATTATTGTGATTTTGCTATTCAATGAAAATGTTTGTAGGCCTATGTAGCCAAATTGTATATATTATCGTATGCTATTCATTCATGCTTTTGTATGTTCTTCTTATATCTGAGAATTAACCAATGATATCAGGCCACACCCGGCCATGATTACAGACACCTGTGTGTGTTCTTTAACAATTTATAAACTAGTGGCGCGCAGTGTTTGTCATTATACCCTGATGAAGACAGGTTGCCTGTGGAAACGTTGGTTATTAGGTTATTAAATGATTGCATCTGAGCTCCTAGAGTGTGCGGCTCTTCCTCTTCAAGTATCAATAGCTATACCAGGGGGTGTACGCTACAATGTGTTTCAAAGTACCCACAGCCCACTGATGAGGTAGCCTGGTGGTCCCAGGTCTGTTTGTGCGGTCTTACCAACTGCTACAGATGTAGGATCTAATTTGATTACTCTTCTGTTGCTAAGAATGTTCCTGCACAGCAGCAAATGAGAACGTGTAGTGTGTTCAAGGTTTAAAAAGGCTTCTAAATGTATAATTTAAACTCTAAAATGTCTGACTTAATTTGCCCTAATGAAAAATGTATCAACCCCTACAAAACATTTTTATTAATAACAATCCACATAATAATTCACATTTACTGTTGCTGCAGAATTATTTTCCTGCTGTAGAAATCTGTCTCAAATGAAGATACTACAACTGTATGACCGTTGCACTGACAATGACTATAGGAGTTGGTGAGGCAACATAAACATACCACCAGGCTATTGACAGTATTTACCTGCTGCAGGTCCAGCTTCCGTTGTATCTCCTGGGAGTCACAGGTGTCGTATAGGATGGGTCTGGACAGCTCAGTCTCTATGTGGGTCAGCCAGGACCGCAGACTAGTCATGTTCTTATCCAGCTGCTGCACTGCCACCAGAGTCTCCCTCAGCTTCTTCAATCTAGCAGTGGGATACATAACTTGTTTTAGAAAAACATACACAACACAGATTCCTGGTGATAAAGCACCTAAAGACAATTAACAACGTCATTAAATCGCTTCTTTCCACTCATTGTTTTCATTTTATTTAACCAAGAAGTCACACCGAGGACAGATTGTGCCAAGTACTGTACACCGAGAAAGCCAGTGTTTCTGACAGCCAAGAAAAAGGTTGCATCAAAGCAAACATTAATGCCAATGGCCCTTTGGGAAACAAGTGTGTGTACAGTGTATCCATGTACTTCCTTTCCCACACACACACAGCCATAGTATCCTTACCTGGCTCCGATGAGGTCCAGCAGGTGTTGCCAGCGCTCGCCCACCATGCTGAGTTTGTGTTCTATCTCAGATGCCTTGGTCTCATGGCTGGCCCTGGCCAGTCTCTCCCCCAGCTGGTGCAGCTGTTGCTTGTTCTCCTGAGCCACCGCTATCTCCTCATAGTAGTCCTGCGAGAGGAGGGATAGATACACTTTAGAGCGGTTTGAGTACAGTGGAAATACAGTAGTCAGACCCGGTGGAAAATGTATGTTATATTTGGAATTAAATAATATTAAAAGAGCGATCAACTGCCACAACAAATTATAACACAAGCCTGTATTCCTAGAGTAGAGTAGATCAGAGTATAACAGAGTACAGTACAGTAGATCAGAGTAGAGTATAACAGAGTACAGTAGATCAGAGTAGAGTATAACAGAGTACAGTAGAGTAGATCAGAGTAGAGTATAACAGAGTAGAGTATAACAGAGTACAGTAGAGTAGATCAGAGTAGAGTATAGTAGTACAGTTCAATGGGATATCTGTCTAAAACATGAATGAAAAGTTATGCATACTGTAGGTTAAGTTTCTGTTGGTGTTTACCTTGCGTAGCTTCTCGATCATCTCCTCGATTCTGACGTCTCCGTTCTGGGAGACCTTGCTCTCCATTTGGGTAAGCCAATCACAGAGCTCCCTGTTCTTCTCCTTAAACACAGCCCACTCATTCAGCTTCTCACCCACCTGCTGCTGCCGCAGGGATAGCTATGGAGAGAGAGAGACAGCAAGACAGATACATGGAAACTCACACGTTGTAAATACATATCCTCATTTATGAGTAATTCACCATGGTAAGGATAATTGTTAGCTGCACATCTGTATTGTGTCAGAGACTTCTTCTCCTTACATTAACATATATTTATTTGTATGTGTGTTGATGTGATATAGAGAAATAGATGTAAAAGGTAGGAGAGAGAGTGCTGAAAGAGCAGTGGGCTGGATTCAAACCGTGCTGCCATGCTGGCAGCAGTACACGGTACAGCAACATATTACACGGTACAGCAACATATTACACGGTACAGCAACATAGTCAACAGCCATACAGTACCTGGTGACAGATCTCCTCCCACTGGCGGTGCAGCAGCTCCATGCGTTCCTGTAGAACAGACAGGTCCTCAGCACTGATGTAGCTAGACAGGGACTCCCTCAGCACCGTCAGGTGGGCTAGGTCTTCTGTCCAGCCATCAAACGTCTTCTCCAAGTCCTGGTCATGGGAGAAGAGAATGTTATCAGCTACTTTTGTTGACCTAAAAGGTTTATTCTTTGCCATAATGACCTTAGCAGATGCAGAACACCTTGGTTTGGAGGCATATTTAACTGATGTAATTACAGACAAACTCAATTGGCAGCTCAATGGGTCTGATCTTATTACATCACAACATTTCTTCAACATTCCCCACGGATGCAAGGAGCTGTTTACTGCTCCCTGCAGTACTGAACATGTGATAGACATAATAGGTACACTACCGTTCAAAAGTTGTCCTCGTTTTTGAAAGAAAAGCAAAAACAATTGTCCATTAAAATAACATCAAATTGATCAGAAATACAGTGTAGACATGTATTTCTGATGTTGTAAATAATGTTGTAAATGACAATTGTAGCTGGAAATGGCAGATTTCTTTATGGAATATCTACGTAGGCGTACAGAGGCCCATTATCAGCAACCATCACTCCTGTGTTCCAATGGCACATTGTGTTAGCTAATCCAAGTTCATCATTTTAAAAGGCTAACGGATCATTAGAAAACCCTTTTAAAATTATGTTAGCACAGCTGAAAACTGTTGTTCTGATTAAAGAATCAATAAAACTGGCCTCCTTTAGACTAGTTGAGTATCTGGAGCATCAGAATTTGGGGTTCAATTACAGGCTCAAAATGGCCAGAAACAAATAACTTTCTTCTGAAACTCGTCAGTATATTCTTGATCTGAGAAATGAAGGCTATTCCATGTGAGAAATTTCCAAGAAACTGAACATCTCGTACAACGCTGTGTACTACTCCCTTCACAGAACAGCGCAAACTGGCTCTAACCAGAATAGAATGAGGAGTGGGAGGCCCTGGTGCACAACTGAGCAAGAGGACAAGT
The DNA here is from genome assembly GCA_030435695.1 of Brachymystax lenok tsinlingensis. Taxonomy (NCBI): domain Eukaryota; kingdom Metazoa; phylum Chordata; class Actinopteri; order Salmoniformes; family Salmonidae; genus Brachymystax; species Brachymystax lenok. The sequence continues at coordinate 36,025,031 of CM059786.1, read as the reverse complement.
ACATTAGTGTCTAGTTTGAGAAACAGACGCCTCACAAGTCCTCAACTGGCAGCTTCATTAAATAAACACAAGGCCAGCATCCCGACTCCGGGATGCTGGCCTTCTAGGCAGAGCTCCTCTGTCCAGTGTCTGTGTTCTTTGTCAATCTTAATCTTTTACTTTTATTGGGCAGTCTGAGATATGGCTTTTTCTTTGCAACTCTGCCTAGAAGGCCAGCATCCCAGAGTCGCCTCTTCACTGTTGATGTTGAGACTGGTGTTTTGCGGGTACTATTTAATGAAGCTGCCAGTTGAGGACGTTTCTAAGTGACCCCACTTTTGAACGGTAGTGTAGGTCATTGGAGTGACAGGCCGCCGTGATCAGCAGATAAAGTGTACATTCTTTTGTCTATATTCTGTCTGCGTATTCTTCTTAGTGTAAGGCGATGTCAGCACCACTTCACCAGTTCAAATTCACGGTACATGTAAATGTACTTGGCGGATAAAGGTGATTCTGAGTGAAGGAAAAACATGGTACTATTATCTTGTATTTTGTCAATTGTGTGCATGCATGGCTCCCTTGCGAAAGAGACCTTGGTCTCATGGATAGAGCTTGGTCTCCCTGTTGAAATAAAGGCTAAATAAACACAAATAAAATGTATTATGTTATATGGTATATGAGTCACTTCAGTATGTGTCTCCATGAGCTGTATTGAGCAGGTTGCAGATCTAACGTTACCTTGCATCGCATCTGTTCAGCTTGCAAGTCCTCGTGGTGATCAGGGAGGGGCTGAGAGAACTGCCGTTTGAACTCCCTCAGCTTCTTCAGAGAACCCTCGATGCCTCTCTCACATGTCTCCCAGTCCTGTAGATGACATACAGGCACAATGTGTCACCATGTTATTGTGTTCACAATTAGGTATCAATCAATCAATACATCAATAAATCAATCAAAGGAACAGCTAAAGATGTGTTTAAAGGTACAGCTAAATATGTGTTTAAAGGAACAGCTAAAGGTGTGTTTAAAGGAACAGCTAAAGGTGTGTTTAAAGGAACAGCTAAAGGTGTGTTTCAAGGAACAGCTAAAGGTGTGTTTCAAGGAACAGCTAAAGGTGTGTTTCAAGGAACAGCTAAAGGTGTGTTTCAAGGAACAGCTAAAGGTGTGTTTAAAGCTGCAATATGTAACTGTTTGTGGTGACCTGACCAAATTCACATAGAAATGTGAGTTAAAGATCTGTTATTGTCATTGAAAGCAAGTCTAAGAAGCGATAGATCTGTTTTATGTGCGGTTTTGCACACCAGCTTCAAACAGCTGAAAATACAATATTTTTGGTTACTTTAAATATATTTCACAGAGGTTTACAATGATTCTCTACACTATATATTGCTTGTTTTGTCACATAAACTGAAATTAGGCAAACTATGAGAATTTTAGCAACCAGGAAAAGGTATGTTTAAAGGAACAGCTAAAGGTGTGTTTAAAGGTACAGCTAAAGGTGTGTTTAAAGGAACAGCTAAAGGTGTGTTTAAAGGAACAGCTAAAGGTGTGTTTAAAGGAACAGCTAAAGGTGTGTTTAAAGGAACAGCTAAAGGTGTGTTTAAAGGAACAGCTAAAGATGTGTTTAAAGGTACAGCTAAAGGTGTGTTTAAAGGAACAGCTAAAGGTGTGTTTAAAGGAACAGCTAAAGGTGTGTTTAAAGGAACAGCTAAAGGTGTGTTTAAAGGTACAGTTTGATTCAGTGTACCTTCATCAGGTTGTCCAGCTCACATCTCTGTTCCTCCAGGCAGATGGTGGTGCATCTCCAGCGGTCCTGGATGTCTGTGAGCTCTCCCTGCAGAGACACCTCTGCCCTGCTGTCTGCAGATAGGAGCAGCTGCTTCCCAGCTTCTACCGTCAGGATGTAAGAGCCCTGCTGTCGCTGTAGGACCTTCTCCTTTATCTGGGATAACAGGGGATACTGGAAAGTCAGCACATAGCATTAACACTGACCCTAACCATCCACCGTCAGGATGTTAGAGCCCTGCTGTCGCTGTAGGACCTTCTCTTTCAGCTGGAGGAACACAGAGGCAGGACAGTTAGAACGTAACCCTGACCCTAACTCAATGATATTTAAATGTTTTCAGCAGGGACCTTACTGTTTTGCCAGAATTTCTGGTGACCCCACCCTGGCTGAAATCTAATGACACAACCTTAAAACACATTTCAATTTTATATTAACAAATAACCTTCAATTCATTACATTTACTGACTTTCAATATCACTGCCCTAACCCTCCACTGTTAGGATATAGCTGCCCTGCTGCCCCTACAGAACCTTATCCTTCAACTAAAACAACAGAGACATAGGAATATCAGGATAGTTAGAGCATAACCCTGACCCTAACTCTAACCCTTATCAATGGCTCTATGGTGATAGCAAACAATAAAAGTGATATGTGTCAGCCTTGCCTTGTTCCTCGGTACAGCTGAAAGGGTGAGGATATTGCCATTTGAGGATAAGTGCAATACTCTTATCCATGAAATATGTCTCCATCTCCAAAGTCATATTTGTGCAGGGTGAAAAAAGGTAGTCCCATTCGACACAGTTGTCGGAGAGAGTGAGTTTTGGTATAAATAGTCAAGTTTTATATCACCAAGAAGAAGGTAGCTAGCTAGGGTCAAGAGGTCATCAGAGTTAGTTGAGCCTAAAGTACCTGAACTGCGTCTAGCATGGATCTGGCCTGCTGCAAGGGTACGGGTGCCCCAGCCAGTAAGGCTTTGGCGGGGTGTGACACCTCCACTAGCCATTTCCTCAGCTTCTCTGACATATCCCGGTAACGTTGCCACTGGCGGATCAGGCTGTCGATGATACCTTGCCTCTGCTGGGAGCGACGCACCACGCCCTGCCACTGGTTACTCAACAGCGACAACTTCAGGTTGAATTCGTCCCTGCAGGAGAGAGAGGACATTTACAGTAAGATAAGGACTGGATTAGATGGATATACTGTACACCAGGGTTTCCCAAACTAGGTCCTGGGGCCCCCTCTGGGTGCACATTTTGTTTTTTGCCCTAGCACTACACAGCTGATTCAAATAATCCACTCATCATCAAGCTTTGATTATGAACCCTGGAACCTGCTGTAGAGGACTCATACAAAGCAGACAAGAATGACCACGTTTCTACCAAGGCACTCATCTACAGCTTTGTGAATGATAAGAGCCAAGTATACGTCAATTAAGTCAATTTTAAGTGCATCATATGAGTGTCATGATATGTGTATCAACACACTTTACAAAATGAGGCAGTGTACAGTACCTGTCATCCACCTGTCCCTGCGCCAGCATCCTCTGGCCATCACTGATTATAGAGTGGAGGATCTGCTGACGGCTGAACATCTCAGCCTGAAATAGCTGTGGAGAAAACCCATTCAGATTTCAGATCAGAGTAAGAGCATCTTGGGAAGTGTCATAACAGTAATTATTGCATTATAGCAGTCATGATGACTCTATGGAATCCAGGCGTCCCAAATCCTAGCACGCAAAGCTGTTTTAAATTATGTAATTATCCCTTTAACTGCAGTGGGTTGAATCAGGGTCACACAGTCTTAAACAAATCTACTTTCAAACAAAAGTATACAACTCCAACACATGGTTAGGGCTTTAAAAAAAGAAGACACCTATACCATGATATAGAGATATAGAGTTGAAATGTATTACATTTTGAGTTTGCATCCCAATACTGCACTTTATATACAGCACAGAATACTGAAATATAACAAAACTGTTTGACATAGAAACACAGGATTATCAGTGTTGACATTTTTTTTAAATTAATTATAAAATTATAAAAAATATGAATAACATTCCACCCATGGAGCCACTAGAGGGAGATTTGGTAATTTGACTGCAGGAAAGGGCTACAACCAGATCACAACCAGAACTGGTTCAGAACTAGTAATCTGGGCTGACGTCATAATTTCCCCCGGGGTTCACTACTGGGTTATGTTTCCAGCAGGACATCCTCCACCTACTTTGTGAGCTCTCTGCTGCTCCATCAGACTCGGGTAGTTCCCAGAGATCTCCACTGCCAGCTTCTCCTCTGTCTGTACCAGGAACTCCATCCACGTCTCACACTTCTCCAGGAACGTCTGCTGCTGCAGCAGGAATGACTGCAGTTTGCTGAGGAGAGACCAACAACCGAAAATATCAGACCCAAAAACCTTCAGTCATTGAAATAGCTCGGGCCCGATTCAGAGTTGAGATAAGGGGCGCAATTCAGACTTTCGCTTAAATCATTAATTGACGTAGATGGGAGACAAAATTCTAGTTAAGCACACAGTCAAATGTCATCAAATTATTTACTGAGCCAACCTTAATCTTAAATTATTTCATGTGAGTTTTTCATGAACTTCAGCTTTCGGTCTTACCTGAACCTCTCAGTGGTTTGGGCATTGGCTGCAGACCAGCTACGGTTAAGGTTCTGCATGCATTTGATCTCAATGTCGTTGAGAGGAAGCCTGTAGCCCAGCTCGTTGAGACGCTCCAGGTCATGAGCCATGCTACTGAATCTCAAGATCTGTCTCTGTAGGGGGAACAGCGCAGAACAGCAGTCTCTCAGTAACATCAACACTTCCTTAAGACACGGCCTCTTTCAAAATTTTCAAAAAATCCATCCTCTCCTTGTTTCCTCTCCTTCATTGCTCTGATATGAAATAACGAACCATGTAAAGGCTAGCCTAATGAGTTTCCACCATACTGTTTTCACATGTCAAGTCTATTTCAATCAGTGAAGATGAGGAAAGGAAACAAGAAAATTCATTGAGAAATCAATCATATAAAGTACTGTGGCTAGATACTGTAGATCACAGTGACTTACCTTGAGTTCCTCCATTCGGTCCTGGATGATGGACAGGTCAGAAGATCCGTTGGGATCCTGGACCTTCAGAGCCTCTTCTGCCTCCACCATCCAGCGACCCAAGGCACCCAGCTGCTCACTGAAGGTCTCATAGTCCTGGACTCCCGTCTGCAGGAGAACAAGAGATGTATTTATTAAATTATCCTTTATTATATCCCATTAAGATATACATACATTGTTCAAGGGATCCCTGGTCAAAAGGCATGAACCAATGTCCAATGAAGCAACTGAAAAGTACATTCTTTAGAAGATCTCAGTAGCATGAGGTTACACTAAAGGTCTTTGGGATCATAGAGTAAGCAGCTAGTAAAATGTATCGGTGAATCTAGTCCCATATTCCCCCTGTACCTGTAGTGTAGTGAGCTGTCTGCTGAGGGCCTGCTCCACAGTGGCCAGGCGCTGGGTCAGAGAGAGGTGGTCTGACTGGACGGCGGACGCTGCGGAGGTCTCCACCTGTTGCTTCAGCTGATCTCCTAGCTCCTGAATAACCTGTAGAGATGCCTTCACTGGAGCCTGGGAACGAAGCAACTCCTGGAAAAACACCACCATACACCAACACACGAGTGTAACAGAACAGATCTATTATCACAAAGTAATATGACCAAATGTAATTTAGTTTTCTGACAAGGACCATTGTTGACCGAAAGCTTAGCGCATTAAACCCTGAAACTTACATCTGATTCAAGTGTTCCAACACTTCTTTTCATAGTAGGCCATATAAGCAAAAAGGCCTTAATAGGAGATGACAGTATATTGCTCGTGCTGAGTCCTGTGCGTGTGTAAAACGGTCAATCCAACACCGTTCCTACTCACACTGCAGTCTTGGATCCAGGTGGAGACCTCCTCGTCTGTGATGTCCTTGGTGCAGACGGTCTCCAGGAGTCGGTCAGCCTGCTCCTCTTGTAGCCGAACACTGGAGCTGCTCTTTCCACACAGCTCCTTGTAGTGCTGCCACAGCTGTAGCAGGGCTTTACTGCTCCTCAGACACTCTGAGATCTCCTCCAGAAGACTGCTCCACCTGGACACAACATACACTGATGATCTACATCTTGGATCAATGGATTATGGATCAATAAAATCTTATTGTTGTTGGATCAACTGATCATGGATGAGGCTGCTCCACCTGAGCACAACATACACTGATGATCTACATCTTGGATCAATGGATTATGGATCAATAAAATCTTATTGTTGTTGGATCAACTGATCATGGATGAGGCTGCTCCACCTGAGCACAACATACACTGATGATCTACATCTTGGATCAATGGATTATGGATCAATAAAATCTTATTGTTGTTGGATCAACTGATCATGGATGAGGCTGCTCCACCTGAGCACAACATACACTGATGATCTACATCTTGGATCAATGGATTATGGATCAATAAAATCTTATTGTTGTTGGATCAACTGATCATGGATGAGGCTGCTCCACCTGAGCACAACATACACTGATGATCTACATCTTGGATCAATGGATTATGGATCAATAAAATCTTATTGTTGTTGGATCAACTGATCATGGATGAGGCTGCTCCACCTGAGCACAACATACACTGATGATCTACATCTTGGATCAATGGATTATGGATCAATAAAATCTTATTGTTGTTGGATCAACTGATCATGGATGAGGCTGCTCCACCTGAGCACAACACAGGTGGTTTGGAACGATGCTCACATGACCTTGCCTGAGACGTGAAGACTTAAAAGTCATGGTTCTCACCCACTCATTGACTGTTGGAAGATATGCCCCCATTGTGGTCTTAAAGTAATTCAAATAAACAAACAAACCTAGCGTTGACGTCCTTCAGGGTATTGTTGAGGGAGTCGGACACAGACGGGTGGCACTCCTTCAGCAGCTGGTGTGTCACAGAGCCAAACTTCCTCAGACTGCCCTCCTGCTTCTCCAGTTCCATCTGTAGGCTCTACACAACACAAGTCACAAACACATTAGCCCAAATTTCTCCCGAAGTGTGCACTCCTCCACTTCCCCTCAAAGATGTAGAAGTGTTGGGGTACAGGGCAGATAAAAAGACATTTGTAAAAGCTTGTGATGCCTGTTCATACTGGTATTACCTGGAGACTCTCCACCTGTAGCTGAACAGCCTCCAGGGAGCCGGTGAGGAGGCGGAAACGGGACACAGAGTACCTCCCCTCCATCAGGTAGCCATTCATCTCCTCTGAGGACAGCTTGTACAGATTCCACTGGTCCAGCACTGACACGAGGCTGATCTTCAGCTGGCCGATCTGGCGTGGAGCAGAGACGGAGTAGGACAATAGGGTTTACACTTAAAAAGTAGTCCACGGAGCTTAATACATTTTGCAGTTGTGTTTAGTGCTCTTCCGCAACAGGGGATCATCATAGTGAGTGAAGGGTAGTTATAATGCGGCAGTAGCTGAGTGTGCGGTTATAGGTGAGTATGGGGTACTTATAGTGGGCTACATCTGTGATTATCACACCTCTCATACAACTCACAGACCAATAATACATCATTTACACTCCATAAAATAGCTCCACCTACCAGGTGGTCCAGGTTAGCCCAGGTGTGATTGACAGCTTGGAGCGTCTCCATGACGACAGCGCAGGCCTCGTCGGTCTTGTTCTGGATGAGGGCACAGGCCTGCTCCTCCACCCGCTCCACCTCACCCTCCTTCTCCTTCACCTTGTCCTCCATCTCCTGCAGAAGCAGTGGAAAGAGAGAGCGGAGAGTCAGAGACTCTTATTTAGTAGTTAAAACTACTACCAGGGAGCAGAGAGCAGTTACAATCAAGTACAATCAACATGACAAAGATCAAGATTCTTAATTAAAAAAAATACACAACCAAATTGAAACCCAAAGACATAATATACTGTAAATGTGCAAAAACAAGATAAGATTTATCTAATAAATCAATACAAAGTGCAGCGAATGTTCCTACCTGGCAGTCATTGAGAGCGTTCTGTACGGAGGTTAGGTCCTCTATCCTGGGTTTCCTCTTCAGCCTCTCCTCCTGAGCGAGCAGCCAGGTCTTCAGGCCCTGTATGTTGTTCTCATAGTTCAACCAGGCCTCCAGCAGAGTCTCCAGGAACTGGACCTGACCACGCAACACAGCACAGAGTCACATGATGTACTGAGACAATGAAATAATCCCTGAAACACATAACAGGCTTTGTTTGATCATAAGGCTTTGTCTGTCTCTAGCTGCTCAGAGCGCACAAGAGATTTAGTTCTGGGTACCAGGCTTACATCATCAACTATATAATACAATGAAAGCTGATTAATTCCACATTGACATGATTCAAAGAGCCACACAGTGAATGAGATGTCATACATAAAAATATGCTTTAATATGACAGTTTCTTTTATATGATTGTCATGTAATAGCCAGGGGTTTAAGTTTAACCATGCTCTGGAATACCCATAATGCATTAGGTTACGTGTATGTTTATTCTCTTATGTGTGATCTTGCTGCATAACTCATTTCCCTCTAACAAATAAAGTTGAAAGTAGACATTTTAAGTTGAAAGTGGTTTGTTTTCTCTCTCACCCTCTCCGTGATGAGTCCTTGTAGTAACTGCCAGCGTCGGTTCATGACTCCCAGCTTCTCGGCAAAGTCTGTCTGGTCGCTGCGCTTGCTCTCCACATCCTGATCACTGATCTGGAGCACAGACTGGTTCACAAAGTCCACCGTCAGCTGCTTACAGCGCACATCAACTCTGAAGCCCTGGTGAAGGAGAGAGAGAGAGAGAGAGAGACCGGGGAGGAGAAGAAGAAGAAGAAGAAGGATAATGTAAAGAAGAAGATTACTTTATTGTCCAACAGACATTTGTATTCTGCTTTATCTGTTAGTGAGTATAAAGAGTGAAATGAATGGCGGAGTTATTCATTATCCACTATTATCGTGATTATGTAAAATAGGTACTCTATTTAGGCAGAAAACACTTGAAATATATATGGAATATTGTAGTCTCAGCCCAGCTAGCACATAACGTTCTGAGAACTATATGCTTCTGAGAGCTTGGTGAGAGCGTAGTTGTCCTATGGTTATTTTGCATACAACCTTCCCACAACATTCTGTGAATGATGTATGATAGTTGCTTGGCTTTGAAACATTCTCAACACATTTAAGGAACTTGCTAAAAATAATTCATGGCTACATTTAATACATTTTTTGGTAAATTTCTAGGAACGTTCTCCAACTGGTTTGAGATTGGGAATGTTCTCAAACAGTTCCAAGAATGTTAAGAAACAGCGTTCTTCTGTGGGAATTTTAGTACTTCAGCATAACGTTCCTTACAGGTTTTCTCATGGTTCTATTTAAGTTCATGTTCTCAGAACGTTCAGAGAACATTAAGAAATAATGTTCTTCAGTGGCAATTTCAGTAAGTTGTCTGCAGGTTTCCTTACGGTTCTACTTAGTCATATTTTCAGAAAATTAAGAAAACTTTACATAAAAAACACAAGAAAACATTAGTAATGTTCAAAGAACATTACTAATGATATTTAATAACATACATTTCGTTTTCAGCATCAACAAAACTCTCTCTAGCCTCTATCTTGTTAAGTGTGTTCAGGTGTGTTGGCTGCGCCCACTAATTGGCGACACCTGATCTTAATGAGTGTTGTTTCCTTTGAAATGGGGTCTGTTCGAATAGAGTAAAATGAACAGCTTTGTATGAGTTAAAAAAACATGGCATAATAGCTCCATCTTGGTGGTGCAGTGGACTAATTCCATGGACAGAGAGCAGAAGATCATAGAGTTGAATCTCCCTGATGCCGTGGCACAATAAAAAAAAAAAAAATGAGTTTGCATGATTAATGCAGAAGCAAATTAATTTCCATGTGTGCTTGGCGTTCAAAACCGTTAACCCAAACTACGCTAGCAGTCTTATTAAAAGTCTTATTGAAACATTCAGTGGAAGTTTTAAGGAAGTTATTCAAAAACCTCCAAATAACCTTAACATTCAAAAACATTCACAACATTTAGAGAATGTTCTCAGAATGCTACTTAATTACCTTCAAATAACCTATAATTTCCGTTCTCAGAACATTAATAAGCTTTCAGGGAACCATAGTAAAATGTTCTCAGAACCTCCCTACAACCTAAAAACGTTTAAAAAACAACGTTTAAAAAATGTGCTAGCTGTGAGTTCTGTTCCTTACCTTGTATTTCTGTAGATAGTCCTGGATGACAGTCGACCCCACTGCTCCTTTCAGGTTCTCCTCGTCCTCTCCAATCACATTCTCCATCAGAGACATCCAGTTGACCAGCTCAGAGATGGCATGCCTAGAGGCCAACTTCTCCATTTGTAACTGAGGAAAAGAAACAGGCTAATAAACACTACATGACCAAAAGTATGTGGACAACTGCTCGTCAAACATCTCATTCCAAAATTATGGGCATTAATATGGAGTTGGTCCCCCCTTTGCTGCTTTAACAGCCTCCACTCTTCTGGGAAGGCTTTCCACTAGATGTTGGAACATTGCTGCAGGGACTTCCATTCAGCCACAAGAGCATTAGTGAGGTTGGCACTGATGTTGGGCGATTAGGCCTGGCTCACAGTCGGTGTTCCAATCCATCTCAAAGGTGTTCGATGGGGTTGAGGTCAGGCCAGTCAAGTTCTTCCACACCGATCTCGACAAACCATTGCTGTATGGACTTAGTTTGTGCACGGGGGCATTGTCATGCTGAAACAGGAAAGGGCCTTCCCCAAACTGTTGCCACAAAGTTTAAAACAGTTTAAAATTTAAATTGTATGCTGTAGCATCACGATTTCCCTTCACTGGGACTAAGGGGCCAAGACCGAACCATGAAAAACAGCCCCAGACCATTATTCCTCCACCAAACTTTACAGTTGGCACTATACATTGGGGCAGGTAGCGTTCTCCCGGAATCCGCCAAACCCAGATTCGTCCATCAGACTGCCAGATGGTGAAACGTGATTCATCACTCCAGAGAACGCATTTCCACTGCTCCAGAGTCCAATGGCGGCGAGCTTTACACTACTCCAGCCGACGCTTGGCATTGCGAATGGTGATTTTAGGCTCGGCCATGGAAACCCATTTCATGAAGCTCCCGATGAATAGATATTGTGCTGACATTGGTTCCAGAGGCAGTTTGGAAGTTAGTAGTGAGTGTTGCAACCGAGGACAGATTATTTTTACACGCTAAACGCTTCAGCCCTGGACGGTTCTGTGAGTTTGTGTGGCCTACCACTTCACGGCTGAGCCGCTGTTGCTCCTAGACGTTTCCACATTACAATAACAGCACTTACAGTTGACTGGGGCAGCTCTAGCAGGGCAGAAATTTGACGAACTGATTAGTTGGAAAAGTGGCATCCTATGACGATGCCAAGTTGAAAGTCACTGAGCTCTTCAGTAATGCCATTCTACTGCCAATGTTTGTCTATGAAGATTGCATGGCTGTGTGCTCAATTTTATACACCTGTCAGCAACAGGTGTGGATGCGTGTGAGCACTTCGGTCAACTGCGTGCATGTGTGTGTGTGTGTGTGCAGATAAGCCTGTGTTAGTACCTGGTGTAGCTTCTCTTGCACCCCTGGGATGAGCGTGAGTAGTTGGGTCCACTCTGAGTCTATGTGGGCCAGGTCAGAGCGCAGGGCTGCGGTTCCAACCCTCTTCAGCCTCAGTAGCTGGTTGCCCTCAGTCAGCACAGAATTCTTCAGAGATGAATGCGACTCCACCTCTTTACAGAAGTCCTGTGAACAGAGAATAGTATAACGGTCAGTTTCACATTGAATATCAGGCTGTGTTTACAGATGGTTCCGGATGACGGTTCTCAAACCCCTTATGTCTAAACTTAACCCTTACTCTAACCCCTCTAACCCTACTCTTAACTTCTAACTTTAACCATTTGATCCAGATCTGCCAGTCGAATATCCACTTCATCTAAGATATCACCCACTCTTTTGACATGTTGACTCACCAGGAAGGCAGAGAGATGGTCCCTGCGGGCCTCCATCTCCTGTGGAACTACGGCTGCCTGATTGTTCCAGAAGTCCAGACGTTCTAGAGCAGACTGCAGCCAGCCAATCAGCTCTGACGACTCCTTCTGGTACCTGGGCATCACATGGAGACAAACAGGCTTAGTGGGTGATATTCAACTCCCCCAACATATTCACAGTATATACAGTACAGACCTGGGTTCAAGTAGTAGCTAAAGTATTAGAAAGAAAACAAATACTATTTGAACCCATGTCTACATCACATCCAGTGCACAGTACACCCTTAACAATATCCCTTGGGGTTCATCCCTGACCTGGTCCAATGTTTGAGGATGACCTCTAGTCTCTGCAGCTCCTTGTTGACCTTGGTAGTGTTGCTGGGCCAGTGTTCCCCTAGCATTGTGAGCTGTGTGTCCAGGCCAGGACAGCACACAGACAGCTGCAGCCTCTTCCCCTCCTCCAGCACCTGGCTCAGCTTGTGCTGGTGCTCCGTCAGTCTGCCCTTCAGACTCTATGGAGAGAAGGAGGTAAACCAAGATGGGGGACATGAATCAAATAAATTGTGTTATCACTTTATTGTACAGTACTCTTTCTGGTATTTATTAGGGAAATCGTGATTAAGATGATGACGCCACTGTAAATTGTCAACTCAAACGTTACACACAGTATATGAAAGTGCCAATGGCTTTCTGAAATAACTGCATAACATTGTATAACATGGTGATAGTGACCTACTATACCTGATAGAGTGAAGTCCTCTCAGTGAGGCTCTCCTCTGTCTCCTCCACCAGGCCCACTGTGGGGATGCTACCCTCCACTGCCTCCAGCTGCATAAACAGAGCCTGGTAGTCCGGCACCAGACGGCTCCAAGTCTGGAAACACACGTATAGAGGCAAGTAGAGGTATAACTCATGAAAAAAGAACAATTCCGTTATACTTGGTTTACACATATACCGAACTGTACTGTACTGGGCTGGATATTGTCTTTTCACATTGTCCTTTCCAGCATGGTTACAGCAACTCTGGCAGATGCGTAACCAGGCCAGCACAGTAGTGAAAAATATATTCTACCGATTTAAGTATTATAGTACATATACTACAGTACATATAGTACTAGTACAGTACATATAGTACTACTACTACTACAGTGCATATACTACTACTACTACAGTACATATAGTATTACTACAGTACATATAGTACTACTACTACTACAGTGCATATACTACTACTACTACTACTACTACAGTACATATAGTAATACAGTACATATACTACTACTACTACTACTACTACTACAGTACATATAAACTCAGCAAAAAAAGAAACATCCCTTTTTCAGGACCCTGTCTTTCAAAGATAATTCGTAAACATCCAAATAACTTCACAGATCTTCATTGTAAAGGGTTTAAACACTGTTTCCCCTGCTTGTTCAATGAACCATAAACAATTAATGAACATGCACCTGTGGAACGGTCGCTGAACGGTCGCTGAGACACTAACAGCTTACAGACAGTAGGCAATTAAGGTCACAGTTATGACAACTTAGGACACTAAAGAGGCCTTTCTACTAACTCAAAAAGAAAGATGCCAAAAGAAAGATGCCCAGGGTCCCTGCTCATCTGCGTGAACGCGCCTTAGGCATGCAGCAAGGAGGCATGACGACTGCAGATGTGGCCAGGGCAATAAATTGCAATGTCCGTACTGTGAGACGCCTAAGACAGCGCTACAGGGAGACAGGACGGACAGCTGACACCTGCACAGGATCGGTACATCCGAACATCACACCTGCAGGACAGGTACAGGATGGCAACACCAAGAACGCACAATCCCTCCATCAGTGCTCAGACTGTCCGCAATAGGCTGAGAGAGGCTGGACTGAGGGCTTGTAGGCCTGTTGTAAGGCAGGTCCTCACCAGACATCATCGGCAACAACGTCGCCTATGGGCACAAACCCACCGTCGCTGGACCAGACAGGACTGGCAAAAAGTGCTCTTCACTGACGAGTCGCGGTTTTGTCTCACCAGGGGTGATGGTCGGATTCGCGTTTATCATCTAAGGAATGAGCATTACACCGAGGACGTTTCTTTTTTTGCTGAGTTTAGTACTACTACAACTCCCCTACCTCCAGTATGTACTCCAGCTCCACCCCTCTCCTGTGAGCCTGTTTGAGGACACCCTGGGCCTGGGTCAGTCTCTCCTCCAGAGCCTGCTTCTCTCTGGGAACCACCAGGCCACTGATCTTCCTGAAAAACGTCTCCGTCAGGATCATGTGGGACTCCAGACCCTGGAAGAACTCCTGGAAAGAGAGAAAAACACTCTTGAGCAATACTGCAATGAAGATGGCGTTAAATAGGCTCCCCCGAGGCAGCCAGCTTTCTTGGAGAAGAGGTTATGGTCGTTGCCTTTGGTCATGATGACCCGAGTTTGAGCTGCGCTCAGGGACTTTGCACTGTTCACACAGAATTCCTATATTAGTGTAGTCTTGAATTGCTTTTTGATTTATGGTAAAATACTTTGATGTATTTTATTGATTGTATTATTAAAATGACTGTAAATCTACTTCTATGGAAGGTTAAAGTCTACCTTGTGTTTGTCAATGAGAATCTGAACTTCCTCCACAGAGCTGGCGATGACCCTCTGGTCGCCGGCCATCTTGTCTTGAGCAGTGCCCACCAGGTCAGCCAGGTCCTGCAGAGCCCTCTCATATTGCCCCTTCAGAGCCATGTTCTGGTTCAGGCCGCTACGCCGTGAGCCCACCGTCATCATCAACTGCTCATAGGCATCCTGTAGATGAGGAGAAGAAGAAGGAGAAGAAGAACGAGGAGGAAAAGACATACAGATATAATATGATTAATCAATGTTACGCAGTGTTTGTGTAAACATACATTGGTGAATAATTTTGTGTTTGTGTCTGTGTGTATTTTTGTGTGTGTGAACTGTCTGTATGGAGAGGTCAGATACCTGTAGCTTGAGCATCTCATTGGTGGACATCTGTTCTGCCTGTAGTTCTGTTCCTCTTGTTTTCAGCTGGGTGATCCTCTGTTCAAACTTTCTCAAACCCTCCTCAGCCTCAGCTATGACCTACCAGATAAAACCATTACTGGTTAGCATCTTATAAAATGTATTTTTGTTATCTTTTATAAGAGCAGGAAGAACTTAAAGAGAGGAAGTTAAAGCCTGCAATTATAATGCATTGTAAGACTTGTCATGAGCACGTATGACCCCCTTATGTCTCACCTCGAGCTGTTTGGATCCTGATCTGTCCGTGGCTCCCGCCAACGTCTGAAGGATCTGGCACTTGGTGTCGGTTAAATCAGCAAGGAGAAGCTGTGACTCCGTCTGCATTAACCAATACAAGATAAAGTCAATGCATTGCTTATACAGATATACGTAAGATAGTAATATAACACTTTCTTGGACCCAGCTTAAGGCCATTCCTGGACTTAAAACCATTTTCAACAAGCAAGCGTTCTAGTCCAAGAATAGGCTTGATCTGAGTCAAGAAACTGTCTCAAAAAGGGACAAAAGTACACCACATGTACAGTAGCCTAACCTGTTAGTCTGTGGCTAAGTTCCTGCATAATAGTACAATGACTAGAGGGACAAGTACACCACATGTACATATACAGTATCCTAACCATGGACTATGATCCTAACATACCTGGTAGGCAGTGAGTTCCTGCATCCTAGTCCTCATGTGTTCACAGCGTCGCTCCAGGGCAGAGTCCAGAGTTTGCAGCCTCTCTGTCAGACAGTCCAGTGTGTCCTCTAACAGGACCTGGTCCTCCGCACACAGCCCTGTAGGTTGGCCTAGGAGACCCCGACTGTGGCTCACCTCCCCAGTCACCTCACTGACATCCTTCCCTAAGGCCTGGTAGAAACAGAGACGAGAGAGTCACCAAACATCCCTGGCACCAGGTGAAACACAGGAATGGAGGAAGACTTGGAAGGAGTCTTTATTTGCTCCCTAAACCTTCCCCATGGCCCAATACAGAAGCTCCACCACTACGCTGCTTATATCTATACAGATCCTTCAGATCTGAACATCTCAAAAGGGCTAGGATGATTAGGGACCAGCTGGCTGTTTCTAAAGATCAGGATCACATTCTGAGATGACATAATACTAAGAGAGTAGACCTTGTGTGCTTTGTGAAAAGGGATGTTAGGTGTTGCAGTGGTCTACCTCCTGGTTTTGAAGCTGTGTCTCAGCGTTCTCTGTCAGCAGCACAGGACCAGAGAACATGGTGTTCTCCACACCATCCAGCCAGGAGGAGGTAGCTGACACGGCCTGGTAGAGATGCTGCTCCATGGGGATCACCTTGCCCTCAGAGGCCCCAGTCTTTGACAGAGATACCAGGGTTGGGGTCAATTCCATTTCAATACAGTCAATTCAAGAAGGATTGACTGAACTGAAATGGAATTGTCCCCATTCCTTATAGATACAGTTCATAGCTGAACACTATATTTCCATACGTAAACATAATTCAACAGAAAACAAGGACAACATACAGTACAATAACAGTGATGTTATAGTGTTGTTATAACCTACCTGACAAGACATCTCCTTCATCGTTTGGCTGAAAACCTCATATAACATCTTCAGTGAAGATTTATCCTCCGTTTTACCCATCTCTCCTTTAAACAGGGTCCCAGCGGCAGTTCTGGAGTAAACCTGTAACAGAGTATGGCCACGTCACCGTCAGACATCACAGTACAGTACCTCAGAGGATATGAGTTCATAATGATTTACAAAAGTACTTGCTACAGCTGGAAAATCTGGTTGAAACCAGAACTGCCTTTCAACCAGTGTTGCCTGCTGTTAGTAGGCGTTGATGGACGGTGGGGTCAGTACCTGTTGCTTGTGGTCTTGTTCCAGGGTTTTCTGTAGAAGCTGGAGCTTGGTGCTCAGTTCTTTCCTCAGGCTCTCCCACCTCTGTCTCATCTGGTACTGGGCAGCCCGGATCTCTCGCTCCAGCAGTATCTCCGGAGAGAAGGGCTCCGTCATACTGCACACCAAAAACGTAACGTGAAAAACATATACAATATCACATAACGTCAAAACATGATACACTACATGATACACTGCTGGAAAGTCAACAGAATCTCCACGTCAGACCATTGTGTTGCTGTTCTCTCAGGTGTTCATACCTGACACTGCTGGGTGAGGCCTGCTTTATCAGGATCTCCTCTCCTCTACTGGCTACAGACTGTAACAGCTTCTTCTGTTCAGCTAGCTGCTCCTCCAGCTCCTAAACAACAACAACACACAAACGTGATCAGTCTGCTTCTCTTTGAATGAATGATTGAATGAACAAACTAACAAACAAACAGGATCTTTCAGACACTGACATGGCATTGATAGTGTGAGTATGTGTGAGAGACACTTCCCTACCCTCTGTCTCTGGAGGCTGTCCTGGTGGTGTTGTGAGTGTGTGGTGTTGGCCTGGACCAGGCAGTCCTGCACGCTGGGGCCCTGAGACAGAGTGGAGTCAGACTCACTGTCCTGCTGGTCCTGCAGAGAGCCATGGAACCGGACACAGGCAGAGATAGGGTTAATTATGGAAAAAGTTGTGAGCAAAAATACAAGAGATATGGTTATTCATGTAAGGATTTGTTTGATTCATACCTTGACAACAAGACCGACCAAACATCGAGGCTAGGTTAAGATTATTTAAGTAGATTTAGATCAAACTGTCGTTATTTTGATTTGTAAACCTCAAACAAGAGAGCAAGACACATAATGCAAGCACATGTATTTGCAATACAGTTCGCCCAATCACATCCCTGCAAACATTATCCACAGTAAAGACCAGGAGGGGACAAACGGCCATTATGCCAAAGGCTCAGAGGAGAAAGAAGACATTCGAAGGGGCATCACATGTACTCAGTGACACTCATCTCCTGGAAAGCATCCTATGCTAGAGTGGCCTGCTTGACAAACAAGGTGAAGGCATTAGACATTAGATGGTTAGCACTTAGGATATTGACCTGCTGAAGATCCTTTTAGGGATTGAAATGTGAACTAACCTAATAAAGGTATATGTTTAGAGTTTGTTTTTTTAAATCCTCCATTGACAGCAATACATGGTTTACTCACATGCATCTCATGGAGAGCACTTCAGTGAGAGTTACAGGTATCCAGAAAAAAGCCTGACCTGGATGTTGATGTGTTTATCCTGCAGCATCCTCTGCAGCTCCAGCAGACTTCCCTTCAGCGTCCGCAGCTTCCTGGCCAGCTGCTCTGTGTCCTCCCTCATGTCCATCCGCGTCTCTTGCCTTCCCTCCAGAAGCAGGCTCTCGCTGCGCATGGTCAGCTCCGACAGAGCCACCACCTTCTGCTCTATCTCCTGCAGCATGTTCTGGAGCAGCAGGAGGAGAGAGGCCAGCTCAAAGATGGTGCTGCCTTCCAAGTGGACCCTTCAGTCAATCAGGCACCAGGCAGCCAGTTAACCAGGACCACCAGGCAGCCAGCTAACCAGGCCCCCCAGGCAGCCAGTTAACCAGGCCCCCCAGGCAGCCAGTTAACCAGGCCCACCAGGCAGCCAGTTAACCAGGCCCACCAGGCAGCCAGTTAACCAGGCCCAGGGTCTGTATAAACCCCTTCATTAGCAGCAGGTCTCTCTAGGCACTGGCCTGCTATCATTGTAGGGCCACCTCCCTACCAACACCCTCGCCTCCCTAACAACACAGCACACTACCACTAATCCTTCACGTCCCATGTTCAGCATACATGTTCCCGCTCAAGATCAAAAGTATAAATTCCCAAGTGGCCTGGAACACAATAGGCCCTTGCAATGCAAATATCCTGGAGCTACCACAGAAGACCCAAAGTAAATGTTGCCTCAAAGATTCCTACATGAAGGGTTAATCCTCCATTAAGATGAGACCCGTAGCCTTGCCTAAGTGTATATCGGTAAGTAAAACGGGTCTCTTCAAGAAAGCGAGTGACTCCCCCTTCCCCCTCCTCCTCCCCCCTTCCTGCCTGTCAGTTGGGATTCCCTACATTGATATTCTAGTACGCTGGCCCACCTCCGCCACCAACCAATCCCTGCAGTCGGAATTCAATTAATCTAACGAATAAGCCAGCCCCCCTGCTGACCCGGCCCCTAGGTTGTCACTGAATAGGCCCCATGTAGAGACACGGAAGACATCTGCATAATTTGCCTAACTAGACTAGTGTTACTGCCGCTTAGTAACCTAACCAACCCCCTGAAGGCAGCCCCGCCCTCTAACTATGCTGCTAACACTCTTATTTACTGCTGCCAGGTTCCTACCCCGCAGGGTGGATCCATATGTGAGAGGCAGAATCAAAAAGCAAGAGTTAGAGTGAGATTTAATCATTGGAAGTTAAATTAACAGCTGGGTAAAAGGGGAATCACTGAGGAACTGTTAAACAAAGGGACTCTGTGTGTGTGCATGTGTGTGTCTGTGCATATTT
This sequence comes from Brachymystax lenok tsinlingensis, assembly GCA_030435695.1. Taxonomy (NCBI): domain Eukaryota; kingdom Metazoa; phylum Chordata; class Actinopteri; order Salmoniformes; family Salmonidae; genus Brachymystax; species Brachymystax lenok. The sequence goes on along the minus strand of CM059786.1, from coordinate 36,005,767 downwards.
GCTTCTGTGTGTGTGCGTGCGTTCCTGTGTGTGTGCGTGTGTGCGCGTTTGTGCGTGTGTTTATCAGCCAATAGAGAGACCTCTTTTCTAACCTGGCCGTCTATGAGCTGCTCCTCCTCAGCACTGGGAAGGAGGAAGGAAGTCAGGGCTTCGCGGGTGCTGAGCAGCCATTGGTCCATCTGGTCAGCTTGGTTGAGGTAATGTTGTAAGGTCTGCTCCTGATGCTGCTCCTCTAGGCGGCCACTGACACGCTCCTGATGCTGCTCCTCTAGGCGGTCACTGACACGCTCCTGATGCTGCTCCTCTAGACGGCCACTGACACGCTCCTGATGCTGCTCCTCTAGGCGGCCACTGACACGCTCCTGATGCTGCTCCTCTAGACGGCCACTGACACGCTCCTGATGCTGCTCCTCTAGACGGTCACTGACACGCTCCTGATGCTGCTCCTCTAGACGGCCACTGACACGCTCCTGATGCTGCTCCTCTAGACGGTCACTGACACGCTCCTGATGCTGCTCCTCTAGACGGCCACTGACACGCTCCTGATGCTGCTCCTCTAGACGGCCACTGACACGCTCCTGATGCTGCTCCTCTAGACGGCCACTGACACGCTCCTGATGCTGCTCCTCTAGACGGTCACTGACACGCTCCTGATGCTGCTCCTCTAGGCGGCCACTGACACGCTCCTGATGCTGCTCCTCTAGACGGTCACTGACACGCTCCTGATGCTGCTCCTCTAGACGGCCACTGACACGCTCCTGATGCTGCTCCTCTAGACGGCCACTGACACGCTCCTGATGCTGCTCCTCTAGACGGCCACTGACACGCTCCTGATGCTGCTCCTCTAGACGGTCACTGACACGCTCCTGATGCTGCTCCTCTAGGCGGCCACTGACACGCTCCTGATGCTGCTCCTCTAGGCGGTCACTGACAAGCTCCTGATGCTGCTCCTCTAGGCGGCCACTGACACGCTCCTGATGCTGCTCCTCTAGGCGGTCACTGACACGCTCCTGATGCTGCTCCTCTAGACGGCCACTGACACGCTCCTGATGCTGCTCCTCTAGACGGCCACTGACACGCTCCTGATGCTGCTCCTCTAGACGGTCACTGACACGCTCCTGATGCTGCTCCTCTAGACGGCCACTGACACGCTCCTGATGCTGCTCCTCTAGACGGCCACTGACACGCTCCTGATGCTGCTCCTCTAGACGGCCACTGACACGCTCCTGCTCCTCTAGACGGCCACTGACACGCTCCTGGACAGACCAAGGCAGCACGGGACAAGATATCACATGAAATATGCTAGGCTAGTTGTTACGCTCACAAAGCTCGACTCCTCAATTTACATACTTTTAATGGCCATCTCAACTTAGACACTCAAATTTTCAAATCTACTGCTTAATTAACATCAAATCAAATTTTGTTTGTCACGTGCGCTGAATACAATCTTACCATGAAATGCAACAATTTGCTAAATAAACTGAAGGAAAAATAGTAACACAATAAAATATCAATACAAATCTGAGGCAGTGTCAGTGCCCCTATCTGCCACAGATCTAGAACACGGAGCTTGGCTACCTCCAGTAGCTGTCGTTCTCCTGAGGCCTTCATCTGTATGGTGGCTATCCTCTGGGACAGGACAGTGAGGGTGGACTGCATGGCCAGCTGGTCGGCCGTGCCATCCACAGCAGCAGAACCAAGCTGGTCTGAGAAGCTGGTCTGCAGCTTGTCTATCTCCTCCTGCAGCCTCTGGACCTCCTCCACCACGGCCTGGTAGAGGGAATAACAGTGTTTAGATAGGACAGGAAGGCTGTACTAAGCACTGATTAGGCTTGGAATCATAATATTACATTGTAGTTGACGAATATGGGTCATATAGGGTCATGAGCATACCGAGAGGTCATGCGGAAATTGTTATCTTTAGCATAGCGAAATGTTATGTTTTCTGTCTCAAGCGATACTTCCTTACCTGATGGGCTTTCATATGACTATCTGTGCTCCGGTCAGCCTCCAGTGGCTTGTTGAGTTTGGCCTCGATGACCTCCATCTTAGAGGAGATAGACTGAAGAGAACCCTGGTCGCACTGCTGCTTCTCCAGCGCCTCATACAGAGACCTCTGCTTCTCACTGATCTGGAAAGGAGAAGACATAGCAGTTGTCAAAAATAGTTGTACTTCACAGTTGATTTGTAAACTTTTCCAAATAGTTGAGGTAGTCAAACATAAATGCTGTGTTAAGCAAGTGAGGATAGGACATACACTACCGTTCAAAAGTTTGGGGTCACTTGAAATGTCATTGTTTTTCAAAGAAAAGCAATTTTTTTGTCCATTAAAATAACATCAAATTGATCAGAAATACAGTGTAGACATTGTCAATGTTGTAAATGACTATTGTTGTTGGAAACGGCTGATTTTTTTTATGGAATATCTAAATAGGCGTACAGAGGCCCATTATCAGCAACCATCACTCCTGTGTTCCAATGGCACGTTGTGTTAGCTAATCCAAGTTTATCCTTTTAAAAGGCTAATTGATCATTAGAAAACCCTTTTGCAATTATGGTTAGCACAGCTGAAAACTGTTGTCCTGATTAAAGAAGCAATAAACCTGGCCTTCTTTAAACTAGATGAACATCTGGAGCATCAACATTTGTGGGTTCAATTACATGCTCAAAAGTCTTTCTTCTGAAACTCGTCAGTCTATTCTTCTTCTGAGAAATGAAGGCTATTCCTTGCGAGAAATTGCCAAGAAACTGAAGATCTCATTCCAAACTTTTGAACAGTAGTGTAGGCAGCAGCATAAATTAGGTATATATGAAATGCGTACCACATTCTTCAGGGTCTCCCAGGAGCGTTGAAGGTCATCTAGGTTGGCCTCAGATTCAAACGTCGGGTCATTTAGCTCCTGCACGGGAGCTCTGGGGAGGGTGTCTCGTCCCATCTGAAAGAAGACAACACAAGTGAGCAAAGTAAGCTTACACATATAGAGGGGTTGATGTGTAAGCCTTCACAGATAGAGGGGTTGATGTGTAAGCCTTCACATACAGTGGGTCAAAAAAGTATTTAGTCAGCCACCAATTGTGCAAGTTTTCTCACTTAAAAAGATGAGAGAGGCCTGTAATTTTCATCATAGGTACACTTCAACTATGACAGACAAAATGAGGAAAAAAAATCCAGAAAATCACATTGTAGGATTTTTAATGAATTTATTTGCAAATTATGGTGGAAAATAAGTATTTGGTCAATAACAAAAGTTTATCTCAATACTTTGTTATATACCCTTTGTTGGCAATGACAGAGGTCAAACGTTTTCTGTAAGTCTTCACAAGGTTTTCACACACTGTTGCTGGTATTTTGGCCCATTCCTCCATGCAGATCTCCTCTAGAGCAGTGATGTTTTGGGGCTGTCGCTGGGCAACACGGACTTTCAACTCCCTTCAAAGATTTTCCATGGGGTTGAGATCTGGAGACTGGCTAGGCCACTCCAGGACCTTGAAATGCTTCTTCTGAAGCCACTCCTTCGTAGTCTGGCGGTGTGTTTGGGATCATTGTCATGCTGAAAGACCCAGCCACGTTTCATCTTCAATGCCCTTGCTGATGGAAGGAGGTTTTCACTCAAAATATCACGATACATGGCCCCATTCATTCTTTCCTTTACACGGATCAGTCGTCCTGGTCCCTTTGCAGAAAAACAGCCCCAAAGCATGATGTTTCCACCCCCATGCTTCACAGTAGGTATGGTGTTCTTTGGATGCAACTCAGCATTCTTTGTCCTCCAAACACGACGAGTTGAGTTTTTACCAAAAAGTTATATTTTGGTTTCATCTGACCATATGACATTCTCCCAATCCTCATCTGGATCATCCAAATGCTCTCTAGCAAACTTCAGACGGGCCTGAACATGTACTGGCTTAAGCAGGGGGACACGTCTGGCACTGCAGGATTTGAGTCCCTGGCGGCGTAGTGTGTTACTGATGGTAGGCTTTGTTACTTTGGTCCCAGCTCTCTGCAGGTCATTCACTAGGTCCCCGTGTGGTTCTGGGATTTTTGCTCACCGTTCTTGTGATCATTTTGACCCCACGGGGTGAGATCTTGCGTGGAGCCCCAGATCGAGGAAGATTATCAGTGGTCTTGTATGTCTTCCATTTCCTAATAATTGCTCCCACAGTTGATTTCTTCAAACCAAGCTGCTTACCTATTGCAGATTCAGTCTTCCCAACCTGGTGCAGGTCTACAATTTTGTTTCTGGTGTCCTTTGACAGCTCTTTGGTCTTGGCCATAGTGCAGTTTGGAGTGTGACTGTTTGAGGTTGTGGACAGGTGTCTTTTATACTGATAACAAGTTCAAACAGGTGCCATTAATACAGGTAACGTGTGGAGGACAGAGGAGCCTCTTAAAGAAGAAGTTACAGGTCTGTGAGAGCCAGAAATCTTGCTTGTTTGTATGTGACCAAATACTTATTTTCCACCATAATTTGCAAATAAATTCATTAAAAATCCTACAATGTGATTTTCTGGATTTTGTTTCCTCATTTTGTCTGTCATAGTTGAAGTGTACCTATGATGAAAATTACAGGCCTCTCTCATCTTTTTAAGTGACAGAACTTGCACAATTGGTGGCTGACTAAATACTTTATTGCCCCACTGTATAGAGGGGTTGATGTGTAAGCCTTCACAGATAGAGGGGTTGATGTGTAAGCCTTCACATATAGAGGGGTTGATGTGTAAGCCTTCACATATAGAGGGGTTGATGTGTAAGCCTTCACATATAGAGGGGTTGATGTGTAAGCTTTCACATATAGAGGGGTTGATGTGTAAGCCTTCACATATAGAGGGGTTGATGTGTAAGCCTTCACATATAGAGGAGTTGATGTGTAAGCCTTCACATATAGAGGAGTTGATGTGACTGCGTGGCCAAGCACGCATCCAACTCAATCATCAAGTTTGCTGACGACACTACAGTGGTAGGCTTGATTACCAACAACGACGAGACGGCCTACAGGGAGGAGGTGAGGGCCCTCGGAGTGTGGTGTCAGGAAAATAACCTCTCACTCAACGTCAACAAAACAAAGGAGATGATCGTGTACTTCAGGAAACAGGAGAGGGAGCACCCCCCTATCCACATCGAGGGGACAGTAGTGGAGAAGGTGGATAGTTTTAAGTTCCTCGGCGTACACATCACGGACAAACTGAATTGGTCCACCCACACAGACAGCATGGTGAAGAAGGCGCAACAGCCTCTCTTCAACCTCAGGAGGCTGAAGATATTCGGCTTGTCACCAAAATCACTCACAAACTTCTACAGATGCACAATCGAGAGCATCCTGTCGGGCTGTATCACCGCCTGGTACGACAACTGCTCCGCCCACAACCGTAAGGCTCTCCAGAGGGTAGTGAGGACTGTACAACGCATCACCGGGGGTAAACTACCTGCCCTTCAGGACACCTACACCACCGGATGTCACAGGAAGGCCAAAAAGATCATCAAGGACAACAACCACCCGAGCCACTGCCTGTTCACCCCGCTATCATCCAGAAGGCGAGGTCAGTACAGGTGCATCAAAGCTGGGACCGAGAGACTGAAAAACAGCTTCTACCTCAAGGCCAGCAGACTGTTAAACAGCCATCACTAACATTGAGTGGCTGCTGCCAACATACTGACATAAATCTCTAGCCACTTTAAAAATAGGAATTGGATGTAACAAATGTATCACTAGCCACTTTAAACAATTTTGTATATAATGTTTACATATCCGACATACTCATATCAAATGTATACACTGTACTCTAAACCATCTACTGAATCTTGCCTATGCCGTTCGGCCATCGACTCAAATCTCTAGCCACTTTAATAATTATAAATTGGATGAAATAAATGTATCACTAGCCACTTTAAACAATGCCATTTATATAATGTTTACATATCCTACATTACTCATCTCATATGTGTATATACTGTACTCCATACCATCTACTGCATCTTGCCTACGCCGGTCAACCATCGCTCATCCATATATTTATATGTACATACTCGTATTCATTCCTTTACTCTGGTGTGTGTATAAGGTAGTTGTTGTGAATTTGTTAGATTACTTGTTAGATACTACTGCATGGTCGGAACTAGAAGCACAAGCATTTCGCTACACTCGCATTAACATCTGCTAACCATGTGTATGTGACAAATCAAATTTGATTTGATGTGTAAGCCTACACAGATAGAGGGGTTGATGTGTAAGCCTTCACATATAGAGGAGTTGATGTGTAAGCCTTCACATATAGAGGAGTTGATGTGTAAACCTTCACATATAGAGGGGTTGATGTGTAAGCCTTCACATATAGAGGAGTTGATGTGTAAGCCTTCACATATAGAGGAGTTGATGTGTAAGCCTTCACATATAGAGGAGTTGATGTGTAAGCCTTCACATATAGAGGAGTTGATGTGTAAGCCTTCACATATAGAGGAGTTGATGTGTAAGCCTTCACATATAGAGGAGTTGATGTGTAAGCCTTCACATATAGAGGAGTTGATGTGTAAGCCTACACAGATAGAGGAGTTGATGTCTAAGCCTTCACAGAGTGGCACCACAGTGTTACTTGGTGTATAGGTAAGTACACATTAAGGTATGTGGGCAGGTACTTAGTGGAGAAGTACAGTAGCCAGTAGCTATGAGTTAATCAGTGCTAATGTAATGCATTTAATACAGGATGATAGGGGATGGAGATTCCTTTCATCCCTCATGGTCTACAGGGAAAGTGGAGAGGGAGAGAGAGGAAGAGAGAGTGAGAGAGAGAGAGAGAGAGATGTGTGAGCTCATGTGTGATACCTGGGTGTGAGTGCTGGGAGAGGGGGAGCGACAGACAGGAGAGGAGATCTCACTGCTGGTACCCTCCTCCCCAGACTCCTCGGTGACCGGGGACAGAAGGGTGTGACAGCGGCCAGCCGTCATCTGACACACCGCAGGACAGTTAGAGAGGACAGATACACAAAGAGCATTCACGTTTTAGAGACAGTCCATCACCAAGATGGTTTGAGTTAGTTAATCGATCAGATAATTCATGCAGAACTCAGTAAGATTAGCACATACAGTAGTCTTTCTGACAGACAGCATGCTAGCCGTGAGATTCCAGATTTGATGAAGGGTCGCAGGATTAACAGTGGAGGGATTTGTCTGAGTTAGTTAATTACCGGTAATCAGAAAATACATGCAGTACAAAACACATCATTAGTAAAGGAGGGGAGTCGGCCAGTCACCATAAGAACAGACGGTTTGTCTGTGTCTCCATCCAGGTCCTCCACGGTAAGCCCCGCCCCTTCCGTGTCACTCACAGTGAGTAGCATGGTGTCGTGTTTGGCCTTCACAGCCAGCATCTTACACTTAGAGTTCAGACTGGCTATCTCCTCCTCGTAACCCTTGATTTTCTGGGCCAGCTCCTGTTAGTAGCATCCCAATCACAGTCAGTGGTTATGGTCACAAGGGAGCGAAGCATCTATATATACTGTAGGCATACACTTATACAATGTTTATTTAGTTTTATTTACATTTGTTTTGGATACTTACTTATCAGAACCAGTACCAGAATCTAGAGGTTTTCCCTTCTTTATACATGCAATATTTTATTTTCTTCCACTGTCAATGTGGTGTACTATACCTCATGGTGTAGGATCTGAGCCTGCAGTTCCTGAATGTTGCTGGTGGGAATGGGTGGGTCCTGGATGACCCTGTGGGCGTCCTCTATCAGGCCCTGGAAGTGCCTCGCCTCCTGCTCATACTGCTCATACTGCACAACAGCCTCCTACAGAAGGACAGGAAATCAAGGAACGTCAATACTGGTGCACAATGTAGGATGTGAACTGTTCGTGGCTTGCAGGTGTGGCTAACTGGATTCGAAACCCTGGTCTTCTGTGTGCCTCAAGACTGTGTTGTTACGTTGAGCTAAAACCTAGGCATTAGCTCGGGGAACTAACACAAGTCTTCAGTCACAGGCAGTTTTATTCATTATGCGGTTTCTCATCCGTTACACAATGTGCTGCGGCCTCCCTACCTGTAGAATGTTGCACTGCTGTATTGCGACATGCTGTAGCTGGCTGGCCTCCTGCTGTAGCTCCAGTGCCGTGCGACAGATAGCCAGGCCAGGCATCACCTCCTCTGGGACGCGCAGGGCGCTCTGACACAGCTGCACTGCCTGCACCTGCTGCTTGAAGCCCTCCATCTCTGACAGCAGACGCTAGGAGAACAGACAGGAGGAAACTTTACATTCTACCGTCAAGCCTTAAGTAAGTGTGAGACATAGGTAGGAGAAGTAGAAAGAGACAGAGAAAGAAGAGGATGGGAAGAAGAACAACAACAATAACAACAAGAACATGGTATGAGAATAAAATGCTATTTAAAATTCGGTGTTATTTTTTGGTTAAGGTAGAATTGAAGTTAGCTACCTGTCTCTGGGCCAGTTGTTCTTTGAGACTCTGTCGGGCAAGTTCAGGAGAGGTCAGTGTAGCTTGGACCTGTTCCAAAGCCACTTGTAGGGTCTTCACCTCGTACTCCAGAGGCTCCATACTCTGAGGGGACGACACAGGACACACACAGGTTATTCTTGGAACCCAGAACCAAATCTAGTGAGTGCCAGCTGGCTGGCTAACCAATTCATGTTAACCGTCTGTCAATAGGACTACACACAGGTCAATCAATCAAACATGTTTTTATGTACAGGTGAGAATAACACTGAGATGCTAAAAGCTATTTACACATTGTGCATAATTTTGTCAACGACCGTCTCTGAGACAAAGACTAACAACAATGCAACAGTAAAATCCTATGCTAGGCTAAATGCTAGGCCAGTGTATTCAGTATGTCTGAGTCAGTACCTTGGCTGCGTCCTGAAGGCTTTGCAGCCGTGTCCTGATGGTCTGCTGGAGCTCCTCGGTGTGGCGGCTCAGCTCACACACCTGCTGGGACATGTTCTCCGTCTGCAGCACCTCAGACAGCAGATCCACCTTCTCTCCCATGGCCTGCAGGTCCCCATGGAGCTCCCGAGACTCACGCAGCACAGACTGATGATGGGGAGAGGAGGAAGACAACACAATACAGGCAATGAATGGAGTAAGAAGACACTGTCTATGAAAAAGAGTGCCACCCAGTGATGGATGAATCCTGGGAAGTGCCTGATAAAGAGAACCAACATCCTGGATCCCTGGTTAGAGGGAGGATGATAGGAGACAGGTTAACAGAACACATATTTATTGCCTCTCTCACACACACACACACACACACACACACACACACACACACACACACACACACACACACACACACCCAACCAGTATTGCTGCATAGGGTACAGTGGAAGCGAACAGTCTGCATTAGCATTTTAATCCAGCAGCTCTCCATCATGTGTTCATTCATGTCAATCTCCACCCACCTCGTCCATCCTTATCTGTTCCTGCAGATGAGAGGAGGAGTTCCAGATGATGTTGGCCCTCACCAGGCCCTTGGCTTTCTCCGACCACCTCACTATGAAGTCCAGCATCTCACTGTACTCCCCTAGATGGGTCCCTGCCTGGAGGGGAGAGATAACAAGAGAGGCAATGTGGAACTAGGGAACAGGGGTCAGGGAAATGGATACCTTAGTGACACTGACAATGTGTGTTATGGTATTACTAGGATTCAAATGGCCCCATGTAAACACACTGGGCTGGGCACACCGTACATTGATGCCACCTCTTCAGGGTAACAACAGCAACAGTGTAACAACAATTAGACTTCCCATGTGTTTTTCCCCAACCTTTTCTTGATACAATTGGTTCCTAACCTTTTTTAACCAGATGGTCCTACACTCGGCCAGTCTGGCAGTGTGGTGGTGGATGTCTCCTAACTTGACGATGGCATCACTCAGCTGTTTGGCCAAGATGGGGTTCCGTCTGCCGAACTCCTGGATCGCAGCATCCAGCTCTGACAGAGTCCGATGACAGCTCTCCAGGTCATCACAAAGACACTGAGGAGAGTAGAGGAGAGAAACTCTGAGTTAAATAAACTGATCAAGATAACAGCTCTGTTTTCTCATTCACTTTGTATATAGAGGGAAAACAACACACACTAAGAGCAGACATTTCCTGAATTTACTAAATTGACATGAAATTGACCCCAATCCTGATTAAGAGCCGTATGCATAAGCCTCTTCAGCTCGCGCTCACCTTGGTCTCGTCTTTAGCGTGATGGACATCGCTGGCTTTGTCATTGAGTCTGGTGGAGATGGCTTTCATCTTCTCCGACACGTCATGGATCCTGGAACTGATGTCCTCCTTGATGTCTCTTGTCTTCTGGATCTCTCTCTCTTTGGACAGAACCTTGGGAAATTCAGAAGAGGAAGGAAATACATAAGTCAACCCTGTTATAATGTACATCAGTAAAAGATAGTAGATATAGTGCAATTTCAAAATCTGGTTGTGCATCAGCAGATAGCCTAGTGGTTAGAGCGTTGGACTTGTAACTGAAAGGTTGCAAGATCAAATCCCTGAGCTGACAAGTTAAAAAAAAATAAAAAAATAAGAAAAATGTGTCATTCTGCCCCTGAACAAGGCAGTTAACCCACTGTTCCTAGGCTGTCATTGAAAACAAGAATTTGTTCTTAACTGACTTGCCTAGTTAAAAATAAAAGTTATCCCATGTCAACAATTTTTGGGGGGATTGGTAAGTTAGTCTAGTGGCCAGCTATCTAAACTTGTAGTGAGAATGGTTGAATTACTGACTAGGGTGAGGCCCATTGATCATCAGTTATCATATTAAAAACTGCAAGCACCATATGGCAAAATGTGTAGAATTGCAAGAAATTAGCAAAATCTTCTCTCCGCATCATGGCAAAATGTGTGTGTGTGTGTATGAAGGGCATGCCCATCCACGCCCTGCATAGTCCAGTACAGTACCTGTTCCTCGATGGCCCCCAGTGCTAGGGACACCTCCGCCAGCTGCATGGAGATCTCTGAGGGCAGGATGGTGTACAGGTCCAGATACTTGCTCTGCTGCTGCTCAGCTATCTTATCCACATGCTGACGGTAGCCAATCACATCACCGTGAACCACCTGTACAATACATAAGAGAAACATGGTCATGTCCACATGTGCCAATATTCGAAAACAAGCAACTCACATAAAAGCTCCTTAATTCACACCACAGCTAGCATCGATCCCAGCCTGAGACTACGTCATAGCATAAAATCCTGCTGGAAGTTGAGTAAATGCATTATGGAATTTTGGCAATGAACTAGTTATTTTTGTTGACAGAGTCATGTGTAGTCAATACAATGATGTGTTAGATGGTGTTAACTCTATCTTTAGTTACATAGGGTTTGCCAGCTGCTTACCTCCAGCTCCTGCAACAGACCATCTATATCTGAGGTAGGGTTGAGAAGCAGCTCCCTGGTCTCCTGGATCCAGGCTTTGACTACACTCAGGTTCTTCTCTACCTCCTCTCTGTCTCTCAGCTCCACCCCAGCCTGGGTACACTTGGTCTGCGCCTGCTGCAGCAGACTGGTGGAGGAGAGAAATAAAACCACTATTATCTGTATTCAAGAGTGAAGGCGATGTAAACTTTAGCCCTGTGTTCCCCTCGGAATGAAGAGGATTAAGTAATACTAAGCATTCAGGTCCTTCTGATAAGCCTATTGAGCTGTTTACAATATATCCAACAGATCATATTCTAGCCTCGAAAGCAACGTCTAGAACTGACATTTGAAGGCTAATCTAATTTGTGAGTGACCAACTGATCCATGTAAAAAACGATATTGATCGTTTCAATACCTTTCCAGGTGGTCTTGTACTGCTCTGATCTCCTTGAGACTGGGTAGTTCGTCCTGTCCAGAGGTGGGTGATGGTGAAGGGACCTCCACGTCATGAAGCAGGCTGAGGGCGTACTGACGCAGCAGGGTGAGGGAGGACAGCTCTCTCTCTACGTCCTGGATTAGCAGCTCATGCTGGTCTAACACAGACTGTAGGGTAGCCTTGGAGGCCTTCTCCACAACACAGTCTATAATACGGCTCTGTAGATCCTCCACCATGCTCCTCAGCTTCACCATCTGAAATGAATGAAGACAGGCACATGTAAAATACTGTGCTGTACCTATTTAGCCTCGTTCCAGATGTGTTTGTGCTTATATACTGCAGCAAACATCTATGGTAGTTGTTATGCCAAACATAAGCTGTAAGCAATAACATATGGATCAGGCTAGGATCTATATTGTCAGGATATATGGGGAACAGATACACAATACAGTATATGCTATGACTATACTGTTTAGTTCATACTATTGTCTTCTCTACAGTTTATTTGTATGGGCTACAGAGTGAAATTGTACTATTTGAAGTACTATAAGAACCGCTTAGCGTTGTTTTGCTTTGTACTCACAACTCATCTAGTCATGTTTAATGTTTAGCGTTGCAGTACCTTCTCTCTGAAGTTCCTCCACTCCTGGGCCGTGTCCTCCAGTACCCTCTCCTGCCCTCGTGCCACGCTGCGTAGCCGGGTCCAGCGCTGCCACACCGTGGTCATGGAGCGGCTGATGGTGGCCTTGCTGGCCTCACTCCCCACCAGCTCCAGTTGTGATGCCTGCTCCTCCAGCCCTGTCAGCTTCTCCTGGAACCCATTCACCATCGACACCAGGGACTGGGAGGGAGGAAGGAAGGAGGGAATATACACACAATGGAGGAGTCATTGTAAATTCACATATTACCCACTGGGCACAGACGTCAAATCAATGTCTATTCCATGTTGGTTCAACGTAGTTTCATTGAGACTGGGAATCAACAACGATGATTCAACCAGTGTGTGCCCAGAGGGTAAGTTCTTAACAAATCAAGTTCTCTCTGGAAAATGTTTACTAATGTTTATTTTTTTGTGCTTTGATGATTAAAGATGAATGCCATCATTTGGCTTATTACTCCGCCATTAGCAAAGTAAGCAAGAATGTACAAGTCAAAATAGAAGACACTCTTTATTTTCCCATGGTCCTCTTTTACCCTGTGACTCCTGAGTTTCTCCTCGGCCTCCAGAAAGGTGGCAGCCTTTGCGGTGGAAAACTCAGTAAGCTTCTGCTCTGCCTCGTTCATCAGTTCAATCACCGTCTGCCTCGCCTCCTGGTAAGACTTCCACTTGGCCACACAGCTAGGGACAGTCAATTCAATTCAGTTCAATTCAATTCAGTTATTGTCCCAATAGGAAATTTCATGGTGCAGCCAAGTATTTACAAAGACAGAACATACAGATGTAGGATCTTAATTTGATCATTCTTTTGTTGCTGATAATATTCATGCACCGCAGGAAATGCAGATGAGCTTCATGATTTACATAAATGCAGCAAAAACCTGCACTAACACATTGTGCAGGTTTTGTTGCTACAAATCATGTTGCTGCAGGATTATTTTTGCTGCAACAATACTGGCCAAAGTAAGATCCAACATCTGTATGATACACTACATTGTGTTGGAGGGGGACATGTGTTGATGGGTATATAGTGTCTAAGTTTCAATTGAGTATGTCATGATGATCACATTAAGACAATCCAATCCAATCACTCTCGGTCTTGAGTTGCCCATCTCTCCACCAACGTCTCTCTCTCTATATTCAAAACCTTTAAACCCTTATTGTCAATGTTTTGGCTACAACCTTTTATTCTAATTCTGTACCTGATCAGGATGTCCTGGTGACTCTGCAGCTGATCCCGGACCTCCACTCCTCTCTGCTGAGCGGACTCCACATTCAGTCTGAGCTGTTCCTTGGCTGTGGGGTTAACCAGGTTCTCCAGCTGGGGGGGCAGAGACTCCAACTCCTGCAGGTGGTCTAGGAACTTCTGCTCCCAGGAAAAAGGGAGAGAACAACTTCCACTCTTATCCTCTTGCATAAATAAATGAACGAGTGCTTGAAGCTAGCCTGAGTGCTAGTCTGTGCTATCATGCGAACTTCCTGTCACTCATTGTCATACTGAAATGTATCTGGCAAGAGTATCAGCCGATCAGGGACCAGGCTAGCTTGCAACAGGCAACCCATCACATCAAACAAAGGCAAAAAGGCCAACATTCATAAGATGCAATTAATTGAAGCTTTGTTTTAATTTTCTTATAGCATTGTGTCTTTAATAGAGCAGCCACCTGCTCTGAGGCCAGGATGTCCTCCTGCTGGCGGAGACACTCTTCGTAGTTCTCTACGTCCACCCCCAGACTGGCCAGCTGTAGGAAGGCCACAGCGTCCTCCAGCCACTCACACGCAGACTGCATCCGGAAGTGGTACTTCTGACACAACGCCAAGGCCTGCTCCAGGGTGATCTGGAGAACAGACAGGGGAATCGAGAGGGTGAATATGTGAAGCCAACAACACCAATACAGAATGTCAACCAATAGGTTATGTTACTGCCATTATTACAGGTTTGCAAAATTCCATAAACTTTCCCAAAGTTCTCAGATGGAATTCTCCAACCGGGATTTCTGAAAACTCCAGAAAAAAGAATTGTAATATATATTGAGACAGTATGATATTTTCTTACCTGTTTGGAACTCATGGCTTGCTGTACATCAGCCTGTAGCTTGGCCATCTCCTCCAGGCTCAGGTCAACGTGGGCTGGGACCAGTTCGTTGGCGCTGGTGTACTTCTGTTTCTCCCTACTGCTCAGGGCCGCCACGATCCTCAGCCTGGACTGAACCTCATCCTGCATAATCTGCTGTTTCCTGATCTCTTCCTGGACATTTTCTACCCTCACGTCCACCACCACCACAGCACAGCCCAGCTCATCCCTGATATGCTGCAGCCAGTCCAGCGTTCTCTTCACCTCCGTCTCAAAGTCTTTACTCTGGACAAACCTATTCTCACACTCCACTATCAGCTCCCCCACGGCAGACTGCAGGGACTGCAGCTCCTCCTGCCAAAGGACGACCTGTTCCCTGGAGGCCTCATGGGCAGCCTTGTCCAGCTGAGGAGCCAAGTTATCCATCTGCTCCATGAGTCTGGAGAGGTGAGAGCTGGCGCTCTGAAGACTCCCGGCCAGGGCATGGTAATTCTTCAGCCTCTCCTCCGCCGACTGGGTCTCTGCGTTGACCTTGACCAGCTGTTCTTTGGTAGCCTTTAGCTCAGAGTCCACCTGCATGGCCATAGCCTTGTGGTCCTCGAAGGACTCCAGTGTGTTGTCGAGATGCTCCAGTCGCTGTTCGATGAGCCTCTTGAGCCCATTGTAAAGACTCACCAGCTGGGTCAACTCTTCAGGTCTCCAGGGTTGACCGGTGCTGCGGAAGCCTTCTTTCTTCTGGTTCAGTTCGCTGACAGCCAGGCCAAGGTTGCACAGATCGACCTGAAGAGCTTTGTAGTCGCTCAGTAAATTCACAACCTCCTCTGTCTGCAGACCAACAGGCTGCATCCCTAAGTTATGGAACTGCTCCTCAAGCTCTTTCAATGCTTTATGAGTCACGTCTATGAAGGAGGCGTACTCCTTTCTGGCTAGGATGGCCTGCTCGATCTTCTCCTGTTTCTCTTTGGCCAGAGCCAGTATGCTGTTGTATTGCTGTGGCAGGGCATTGAGTTTCTCATCCAAGTAACAGTGGTCCACTTCATTCAGAGTGGGAAGGATCTCCTGACCAGTTCTCTGGACGATCAGTAAGAGGTTTTCATATTCCATCGCCTGCTCTACTATCTGCCGGTACTTCAACAGCTGCACGTTCAGCTCCAAGTCGCCATTCATGAGGTTGATCTCAGGGAAGGTCACTATGTCTGCTTGTTTCAGCCACTGACACGTCTTCTCCAGGTCTGCCTTGAAGTACTTTCTGGAGACAAGCACCTTGTCCAGTTCTTGGAGCCTCTGGACACATTTCTGCAGGGCCTTTTCAAAGATGTTCTGCAGCTCCTGCAGCTTGGTGAGCATCTCCACCTTCTCGTCCTGCGTGGCGTCCTTCATCAGGTCTCTGCCCTGAGACCACAGGGAGGTCAGCTCGCTCTGGTAGGCCTTCAGGCTGCTCTGGATGTTCCTGCAGGCCTTAACCTGCTTGGCCAGGTCATCAGGTAGCAGTGCGATGTACTCCTCCGCCTGGGCCTTCTTCTCATTCTGCTGGACCCAGGTGATGGACTGGTTGACAGCCTGCAAGAACTGGGTCCTCTCAGTGAAGGCCTTGCTGAGGTGCTTCCTGCGTTGAGCCACCTTTATTTAATTTACACAAAAAATACAATATATATTTTTTTATAACATGAGTTACAGTGTAAACATAAGGTATACAGGCATGTGCAGGAGAGGTGAGAAACCCAAATGGCCTTTTAGAAAACCTTCTCCCACCTTCACGCTGAGTGACTCCACCTCGGCCTGCGTGTCTGAGATGAGCTGCTGCAGGCGCTGGCACTCGTTGAGCCCCAGGTGAGCCAGGACACGGTCAGCATCACTCATGGCCTGGGCCAGAAGCAGCTGCTTGGCCTCCAGTTCGCTGCAAATGCTGAGATGGTCGAAGAGGAAGCTTTGGGCCAGTTCTGGAGGAGGACTCATCTTCATGGCTTCAGAAAGGCCTGGCTGCTGCTCCTCGGCCCACTCCCTGGCCTCCCTCAGACGGGCCTCCACCTGAATAGAATAGAGTAAAATATATACTTTATTGTCAACTGATTAGAACTGAAATGTGTCTTCTGCCTTTTACAACACACACACACACCTTGGCCATGTCCTCCAGGATCAGCACTGAGTCCTGTATCTTCCTGTTGATGAGGCTCTGCAGCTGAACCCAGCGCTGCTCAAAATGGCCGATCTGTTCCTTCACCAGCTCCTTGTCGTCCAGGTTCAGGTGGTGGGTGACTTTCTGCCTCTGGTCCTTCAGGTCCTCCAGAGTTCCCTTCTGGTCTTCCGAGAGCTACGGCGAGTTTCTTCAGCGCCCTCCAAGTGCTCAGATGAACTTTCAGCATCAGTCCTAGGGAGGATATGAAAATATAAAATTACTGGATACTATAATGACTCTTTTTCAAAGTTAAGACATATTCTAATGAAAACAGAGTGATTAGAAGAAGTTCAGTTCTACTGCTGAAAGGGAATGTTTGAGAGACATTGTCATGGTTTTTAGAATGTTGGTACAGCTCTCAAACTCTTAAGTCATGTTACCACTGCCATTGATCCCACACAGAGTCAATCTTCTATTTACATAAACAGAGTGCTCTGGAGTCTGGTCCCAGATCAATATACTTTTGCAATGAAAGGGACTGCTCATTCACTAGCAAATAGCAACAAGACCTACTGAAGTCAGCCAAACAGAACCAAAGAAATTCAACGTTTTTGCTTTTTTGTGATGTTGTCAAAACATGCTGTTTGAACTTTAATTGTGCATTGTGATATTTTTGTGGGTGGAATCAGAGCAAAGTGCAATAGATCTCTGGTTCTCATTCTATAGTAACTCAGTGATAGGTTTCAGATAGACAGATGACCCCCACCTGGCCAGGTTATCCCACTCCTTGGACACTTGCTCAAACAGTGCCTCCATGGCTGTAATGCAGTTGTGGTACTCCTGGATCCTCTGCAGGTCCTCCTGTCTCTGGCCCTGCAGCTTGTTAGCTTGGTGAAACAGCCCCAGCCAGGCATGGCTCAGATGCCCTATCTCCCCATGTTCCGGGCTGTCCTGGCCCGCAGTCAGACGACTCACACTCTCTGTCATCCTGGATAGGGTGGCTTGTTTACTCTGCAGCTGTTGGCTAAACTCCTGTTGGAGAGAGTGG
The DNA here is from genome assembly GCA_030435695.1 of Brachymystax lenok tsinlingensis. Classification (NCBI taxonomy): domain Eukaryota; kingdom Metazoa; phylum Chordata; class Actinopteri; order Salmoniformes; family Salmonidae; genus Brachymystax; species Brachymystax lenok. The sequence continues at coordinate 35,988,065 of CM059786.1, read as the reverse complement.
AGAGAGATTAATTGGATTTGAGCAATGTGCATGTTTGATCTCTTTGCATGTTTGATCGCTGTGTTAGTGGTTTGTATATGAGCAAACTGCTAATTGGTGAAACTAATATTGACTGTTACACACTTTTTGAATCTAGATTCAATGTGGAGAGATCAAACTTAAGTTAAGTTTTCTAAGGGACCCAGTGAAGATGGAAGTGCGACAGTGCTCCCTAAAAATATACACTACCAGTCAAAAGTTTGGACACACCTACTCATTCAAGTTTGTATTTTTATTCTTACTATTTTCTACATTGTAGAATAATAGTGAAGACATCAACACTATGAAATAACACATATGGAATCATGTAGTAACCAAAAAAGTATTAAACAAATCAAAATATATTTTATATTTGACATTCTTCAAATAGCCACCCTTTGCCTTGATGACAGCTTTGCACACTCTTGGCATTCTCTCAACCAACATCATGAGGTAGTCACCTGGAATGCATTTCAATTAACAGGTGTGCTTTGTTAAAAGTTAATTTGTGGAATTTCTTTCCTTCTTAATACATTTGAGCCAATCAGTTGTGTTGTGACAAGGTAGGTGTGGTATACAGAAGATATACCCTATTTTGTAAAAGACTAAGTCCATATTAAGGCAAGAACAGCTCAAATAAGCAAAGAGAAACGACAGTCCATCATTCCTTTAAGACATGAAGGTCAGTCAGTGTGGAAAATGTCAAGAACTTTGAAAGTTTCTTCAAGTGCAGTCGTGAAAACCATCAACCGCTATGATGAAACTGGCTCTCATGAGGACCGCCACAGGAAAGGAGGACCCAGAGTTACCTCTGCTGCAGAGGATAAGTTCATTAGAGTTATCAGCCTCAGTTGTGGGATTGACCCTGCTTCCTACCTTGGCCTGGGTGAGCATGTTGTGGGATTTACCCTGCTTCCTACCTTGGCCTGCGTGAGCATGTTGTGGGATTGACCCTGCTTCCTACCTTGGCCTGGGTGAGCATGTTGTGGGATTGACCCTGCTTCCTACCTTGTCCTGGGTGAGCATGTTGTGGGATTGACCCTGCTTCCTACCTTGTCCTGGGTGAGCATGTTGTGGGATTGACCCTGCTTCCTACCTTGTCCTGGGTGAGCATGTTGTGGGATTGACCCTGCTTCCTACCTTGGCCTGGGTGAGCATGTTGTGGGATTGACCCTGCTTCCTACCTTGTCCTGGGTGAGCATGTTGTGGGATTGACCCTGCCTCCTACCTTGGCCTGGGTAAGCATGTTGTGGGATTGACCCTGCTTCCTACCTTGTCCTGGGTGAGCATGTTGTGGGATTGACCCTGCTTCCTACCTTGTCCTGGGTGAGCATGTTGTGGGATTGACCCTGCTTCCTACCTTGGCCTGGGTGAGCATGTTGAGGGCGATCTTTGTCTCGAGCTCAGCTGGTCTTCTGGAGAGGCTGAGAAGCTGCTGCTCCAAGTCCTGGAACTGATCAGATAGCTCCTGCTTCTGCTCCTTTATCTCCCTCCAGCCCTCACACAGCTCCTGGGAGCTCAACATCCTCTCCTCGATCTGTACAGTACAACATGAAGTACACAGTTGAGTGCAGAACAACAAGGAAGTCAACCTATGCATATTCTTAGGAAAAAAAGGGTTCCAAAAGGAACTCAAAAGGGTTCCAACTGGAACCAAAATGGTTCATTCTAATGGTTCTCCTGTGGGGACAGCCCGAAGAAAACTTTTAGATTCTAGATACCACTTTTTTTTCTGGGATTGAACATAGGCTTGTTTTGTGGTAGGTCTTTTTGTATATCAGTTTTGTGATTCCTTTGCTGGTTGTTGCATGCATACTTATTAGCCTGGTCCCAGATCTGTTCGTGTTTTTGCCTACTCCAATGTCATTGTCAAGTCAGACTTCATATTTTGCATAACAATTCCATAAGGAGTTGGCAAGAGAGCAGTAACAGACTGGCACCAAGGCTGTTAAAGGCCTACATATTTGCCCTGAACTCTAATGACGTGAAATTGAATGCTATTTTTATTGTGAGAACTTGCGAGAGTAAGATGTATGTATTTATTGCTGACCAAAACAGACGCAAGCGTGCGTCATCCCGCGCACGTTGATTTTGTTCACCCACACCAGGAGCGATCAGGACACGCAGGTTGAAATATCAAAACAAACCAATTATATATGAACCAGTTATATTAATTTGGGGACAGGTCAAAAAGCATTAAACATTTATGGCAATTTACCTAGCTAGCTTGCTGTTGCTAGCTAATTTGTCCTGGGATATAAACATTGGGTTGTTATTTCACCTGAAATGCACAAGGTTCTCTACTCCGACAATTAATCCACAGATAAAACGGTAAACCAAATTAGTTTCTCATCATCTCTCCTCCTTCCTTCAGGCTTATTAGTCTTCTTTGGACTTTACATGACGGTTGGCAACCAACTTTACGGTGCATTACCACAACCGACTGGAGTGTGGACCTCAGTTAATCTTTCAATCACCCACGTGGGTATACACTCCTAAAAAACAATGAGGAGATGGAACCTGGATATATGCTCATAAAAAACAATGAGGAGATGGGAGAGGCAGGACTTGCAGCGCGTTGAGATTCACAAATAGAACCAATTTCTATTTTAGCGCCTGGCCACACAGACGCTCGCTGACGCACGCGAGCAGTGTGGGTGCAATGATTGAATAACATGTATGTGTAAATGTATTTTGCAACACTTGCGCATGCAACGAGAGCGGTGCGGTCAGCATGTTACATGCCAAATACTTGACACTGAAACTTATGGGGAAAACCCTGTTGTCAATACTGTAGAGACAATGTGATGACCAGAAGTGAATGTACAATAAGACCAGCCCACACACCGTGTGTTTGACCTGCTGGACCTCCGCAGCAGTGACCCTCACAGCATCATCAGACAAGTCACACACCAGGTCCAGGTACGTACTGGCCTGCTCCTGTAGAGCTCTGTAGTGCTTCACCTGTACAGGTAACAGGGGAATATACAGATAGATGTCATCAGCTTGATAAAACATTTTAATTTGTTAATTTCTATTATTTATATTAATTGACCAGGTAGTCCAATTGAGGTCAGAAGCAGAGCCTTCTATTTGACTTGATGAAGGAATTCAGAATGGTGATGAAATTCCAGAACTCCAAGGCATAACACAGTTGTCATGGAAACAACATTACTGTGCCATTTGATTCTCATTCTCTGCCTATAAAAGAGCAAGGGGATAACCAGTCAGTCAGACACCTGTTTGAGGGCCTCCTGCATGCCAAAGGGAGGTTGACAGTGCAGCAGTAGCTCCTCATTGACGGTGGAGAGCCAGGTCTGGCACTGCTGCAGAGTGTCCTGGTGACTGACATGCTTCTGCAGTTCTCTGTCCAGACTCTGGTAAACCTGATGAAGACACAGACACGCCAAGACAAGGGAGAAGATGGGGCAGGTTAGAGGGAGATGGAAACAGTAAGAGAGTAGAGCAGAGCAGTGTAGCGTGTTACTATAGTACTCACACACTGTGCGCTGCTGCAGATGGCTGAGTAGCTGTCTCTGGTGCCCTGATGGTGAGTCTTGACCTGCTGGCTGGTCTTAGACTGCATCTTGTCCGTTGTACAGCTGGACACCAGATCATCTCCTTTCTCCTTCAGACTTGTCAGGCGCTCCTCAAAACTAGCTATTTCCTCCATGATTGCCTGAGAAATGTGACAGACAATAGTTAGGATTAGAAAAAGTAGTAGACAACAATTGCATTTTAGAATGTTTGTTTTGAACTTCAGAAGCATAATTCCGTAGCAATTATTACATAATTTCATTCTGATTGATTCTCATACGGTTCCATTCCATAACATCAGTCAGTCACCCACCTTGTGGCGGGCCAGTTGTTGTGTGGCCGTCTCCATACTACAGGTCTGCATGGAGTCTGAGGTGACCAGCCTACTGGACATCTGTAGGAGCCACTTCTCCACCTCCTGGAGCTCACTGTTGTAGCACTCATGCTCCTTGACCCACTCCACCAGACTCTGGACCTGGCTCTGAAAACAAGTTCAAAAAAACACTTTCTCTCATAGACAACTACAGTAGATGTCTCCACAGCCACACCAATCAGGTAAGATGATTACAGATGATGGAAGCTCACTAATAATGTAGTAGATGATCACTGCAAGTGGTAGCAATTATAAGACGTTTAGGGGTTATGTTTAATGGTGTTTTTTCAGGGGGCGTCTTTAGCTCTTCTAGCTAGAAGTGTATGTAGTATAACGGTAGCGCGTAGACCCATTGAGTCCAAAGCGCAGCATTACAACTTTCAATGCAGGACACCTACCTTGGCTGCAGTGCAGAGGTCCTGGAAGTCAGTCTGCAACCTGTTCATGTTGTCTCTGATGGTGGGGTCACAGACCATATCCAGCAGAACCTCTCCTTTCTCAACCACTGACCTCACCGCTGACTCGTGGGACAGCACTGTCTGCTGGATTGTCTACGTGAGGGAGAAAATGTTCTTTAAATGTCAATAAATCATTCAGCTGTTAAAAATTATTATTTATACCGCAGCACAACTAAATAGACGGACAGACAGATAGATATCGATCGGGAAGTTGATAACCTCAACAGTAAACAGCAGCATGTGAGCTACCAAGCGAGATTAGCATGACATCAGCTAGCCTATGTACCTTATATTTGGCTAACTGAGCCTTCTTCTGGTAGAGCTCAGCTTTGAGCTCGATGGGTGAGCTTAACAAAGCCTTGGTCTCAGCGAGCCACTGTTCCTGGGCCTTGTACTTGTCCAGGAAGTCTTTGGAGAGGGAGATGCATTTCTCCAGGGAGCTGTGTTCCATGCGTAGCCCAGCCATCAGGCCCTCTAGCTGGGATCTATGAGCGTCCACTTCCTCCCTCAGCTGCTCAGCTTCTGGTTCCTCCAGGAAGGCCACGGCCCGCTCTGTCTTCTCACGCATCGTCTTCAGGAAGCTGTGGCCCTGCTCCATGTCACCCTGCAGAGCCTGGAGGAAAGACACACAGAGAGTAAACAGAAGCAGTTATGCCTGTGACCATAACCTTCTCAGAGGATGAAACAAAGCGAAGAGAGTTTGAGACTTGGTAGCGTCACTGTGATGCTAAAGTATACCAGGTCCGCACTGAAAAAGTATTTCAAAAGAGCTTACTTTTGCGACATACCAGTTGTTGTCTACCAACTAAGCTCCTAGAGGCTTGGCTTCTATTTAGTCTTCTATACAGTCTGAAGCTCAGACTGTAGTCTCTCTCGCCAGACTCAGGGCAGCGGCTGTAAGAAGAGTCCTTTACTGTACCTCCAGTGTCTTCATCTTCCTCTCCATGGTAAGACGGTCTACTACTCTGATGCTGATGGCCATGGTGCTGAAGTTGTTCTGGGCCGAGCTCAGCCAATCAGAGAAGGTCCTGAACACATTCTGGGCCTCGTCGATGCAACACACCTCCACCTGCAGCTGCTTGATGCTCTCCTGCAGTACATCAACAGACAGCCCAAGAAAAAAAGATAGAAATTGAGATTCTGCACTGTGGTTGCAAACTGGGATGTGTGTGTTTATGTGTGCATGCTTGTGTGTTCCTGCCTGTGTGTGTAACTGAGCAGATCGTACCAGTAGATGCAGTAGCAGGGCGTGGTAGCGGGAGGTGAGCTGGGTAGCTCTGGTGCTGACCCGGCTGCTGATGTGGGTCTCATCTATGACCTGCTGGGCTAGAACACTCAGACCCTCCACCTCCTCCTGGTACACTAGCACCTCATCCTGCCAACTCTGGAGAGAGAGAGAGAGAGAGAGAGAGAGAGAGAGAGAGAGAGAGAGAGAGAGAGAGAGAGAGAGAGAGAGAGAGAGAGAGAGAGAGAGAGAGAGAGAGAGAGAGAGAGAGAGAGCGAAACAAATACAAACATCATTTAAGCCCTGTTTCCATTGACACTTTAAAGTAAACCCAGGTTGGGCTGGCTGAAATCGTGTTTCCACTGCCTCAAGAAATTAGAAATGATGTCATGTTGCTAGGTAGACAATATGTGACTGCAGCTGGCTTCGCTAATGTTGAAGAATTTAATTCACCCTCACCATGCTGTAACTAACGTTAGCCCATACTCCTGCCAGTGCCAGCCAGGCTCAGAGCCATCTCTTTAGCTTGCTGATGTTAGCTAGCTAGTTAAACGGTAGCGTTGTTGTTAGCATAACTAGCTAGCTAGCTTAATTCCTACCTTGCTTGCCATGGCATTGGCTATTAGCTAGTTAACCAAGCAAACCAGACAGCAACAAGCCCAGACGAGCTAGCTAAACGTTGTGTCAGCATCCAGCAGTGATCAGCTTGGTGGTTGCATAGTAACGGCGTAACCAGCCCAAATTCTAATCGAGCTGGCACCAGTTGTGAAACAGGGCTGCGCTGGCCCTCGGCCCAGCTCGATTTTGAGAATTCCATTCCAGCCAGCTCAAATTTGGCCCTAATTTTAAGTGTCTTTTGAAATAGGGCTTTATTGAAACACCAGCACCTCCTATCGGAAGACCAGCTCAGAGAGACATACAAACACCGGACATCATGTACTGAAACAAAGGCGCTGTAGAAGACGAAAAAGAAGATGCTGACCTTTAACAGTTGGAGTTGAGCATCCTTGGTGGCATGGTCCGACCGGCGATGGCTCCTCAGTTGACCTTTGCTCTCCATGCTATTCAGCCAGCTGTCCAGACACTGAAACTTTTGCTCCATTTGGCGGAGCTTGGCCAGGGCACTGTTGAGCTGGTCCCTGGTGTCTCCCAGCTTCCCCTGGTACAGATTCCAGTCCTGCTGCAAGGTCTCCAGGACCCGGTCCTCGATTTGGGGGACACCCCAGGGCACAACCTGGTCTCTACTGTCAAGCAGAGTGTTGAGTAGGGCCTGGCCCTCCGTGCACTGGACCTGCAGCTCCTAGAAATGAATGCAGAGAGGCAGCTGTCATTGTTATTCATACTGAACATTATAAAAACATTATTGGACATTCCAACGCCGTTATACATCTCTCGCCGACAGGCAAAGCTAGGCAATTTTTCCTATGCTGAATAGCATACGTTTAGACAACAATTTGGGAATATGGCCCATTATATTCAATACGTCAGGGCATGAGATAATTGGGAAAAGCCACTCTTTGGTTCTTGTATGTGGAAGCAGCACTATGTTCTTGTTATGACCTGTAGTTTCTGAAGCGTCTCCTCCAGGGTGTCCACATCCCCCTCTAGCTGTGTGTAGCAGCCCAGTTTCTCCTGCTCCTGCTCCAGCCATGCCTCAAATACATGTAGGCCTCTTTCGTACTCCTGGTGGGCCTGCACCAGCTCTTCCGCCTTCCCCACCGCAGTCTGGAAACACAAGAACAAAGATGTGCATTATAGACATGTAACTCCTACAAAAATATGAAATGCTAACACGAGACTTGTCTTCACACAGCCACTGTACATGGGAGGAATGCCATAAGGTAGGGGTAAAGTGACTATACATATCATCTATGCATAGTCACTTTACCCCTACCTACATGTACAAATTACCTCGACTAACCTGTACCCCCGCACATTGACTCGGTACCGGTACCCCCTGTATATAGCCTCATTAATGTTATTTTATTGTGTTACTTGAGTTTATTTAGTAAATATTTTCTTAACTCTATTTCTTGAACTGCATTGTTGGTTAAGGGCTTGTAAGTAAACATTTCACGGTAAGGTCTACACTTGTTGTATTCGGCACATGGAAAAATACAATTGGATTTGATTTTGATTTGATAAGTCTGGCAAGTGATACTAACATATGAGAAGGAGATGGATGCTTCACTGCTGTACTGTAAATACCTTGGTGTTGTCCTTGACGGTGTGGTATCGTTCCTGCAGGTCCTGGAGCTCTAGCTGGGTGACGTAGTGTTCGGCCATGTTGGCTCCCTTCACGGTGATGGTGTCCAGTAGACTGCTGTGGCTAAGCACCTCCTCATGGAGAAGCTGAAACAGACACAACATGGATCAGGCCTAACGTGAATCTTTCTACTGCATTTAAACCACCGCATGACACAGGGTTAGGTTAGTTCTTGATAAAACGAAATATGTATTACATTGGCATTTGGTGACTATTGTATTTTGCATTGTATTATATATTGTATTACTGTATGTATTGATACGTGGTTGGGATACGACTGTTGTTAGTTCTGGATGGGAGTCTCTACTAAATGACTAAATTGTAATGTAAATTTAGTGCAATGTATATTTATGTATATTATGTATTTTATTTGTTGTGTTGTTTTCTGTTAGGACCCCAGGAAGAGTAGCCACTTCCTCGGCCGCAGCTAATTGGGGATCCTAATAAATATGAAATACCCGACAAGGATGTCCTCTTTCACCGTTATTATTTGCACTGTCTAAAGCTGAAACAAACCATGGCATGACACAGCGTTAGGGTAACATCTCTTGATAATACAAAAGATGTTTGCAAAGCACTTTGTGACCAATCATTTCCAATGTAACTTTATCAAAAGGCACATGATAAGGATGTCCTCTTTCACCATTATTATTCGCACCGGCACCAGACATTATTTCCCCTTTCACCGTTATTATTTGCAATCACATTTCCAATTGACTGTCAGTAATAAAAAGTAGTATAAACTGAGTGTACAAATCATTAAGGCCACCTGCTCTTTCCATGACATAGACTGACCAGGTGAAAGCTATAATCCCTTATTGATGTCACTTGCTAAATCCACCAATCAGTGTAGATGAAGGGGAGGAGACAGGTTAAAAAATGAGTTTTACGCCTTGAGACAATTGAGACATGGATTGTGTATGTGTGCCATTTAGAGGGTAAACGGGCAGGACAAAAAAATGTAAGTGCCTTTGAACGGGGTATGGTAGTAGGTGCAGGCGCACCAGTTTGTGTCAAGAACTGCAACGCTAGCGGGGTTTTCTCGCTCAACATATTCCCGTGTGTATCAAGAATGGTCCACCACCCAAAGGACATCTAGCCAACTTGACAAAACTGTGGGAAGTATTGGAGTCAAAATGGGCCAACATCCCTGTGGAACGCTTTTCGACACCTTCTAGAGTCCATGCCCTGACAAATTGAGACTGTTCAACTCAATATTAGGAATGTGTTGCTAATGTTTGGTATACTCAGTGTAGATGACCGCGGGTACCTTGGCTTTGCCCAGGTTGGCAGTTTTGTCTCTCATCTCGGAGCATTGTTTGTCTCTTTGGTCCAGGTTCTCCTCAACACGCTCCACCCAGCCCACAAACTGACACACGTCCTCCTGGTAGCTGGTCCACTGGGAGAGGGCTCCCTCCAACTGGCTGTGAGGGAATACAGTGTAGTACACATAAATATATCACACAGTTAGCTGAACGCCACTAAAGGCACTTGTACACCGTCTCAACATTGACCAACATTCTTAAGTTGGCAGTTGTGTTTAGAATGTTCACAGTAAAAACAAATATTCAATTTGATCAGATGTTATCATAACCCGGTAAGCATTCTACTAAGGCATTCTAATCTTTCAGGACATGAGAAAGAAAAGCTAACCTTTTGCATTGGATGGAGGTGGAAAGCAGGGTGTCCCAGGAGTCTTTGAGGTCCTGGATGTTCTTGCAGACTACTGGTACACCCTCTACTGATGTGTTCCTCTGGACAGACTCTCCCCTGGTGACCAGCATCTTCAGCTGGATCTCCTTCTCCTGACGTGCTGTCAGCAACGCCTGAGACACATCAAGAGTCAATACATGTATTACAAAATGAGTTCAGACATCTGGAAGGCAGTAGCAATGCTAACTTAGCTACCCGTTACATACTGGAGATTTAAAACAACTTTTACTCTATAATCCAAGTCCGAGTTTAGTTTAGTTGATTGTACTTGATTTTAGCTAATAAAAACGTAGCTTAGTTAAGTTTGCTTAGTTTAGTTAGGTTTACTTAGTTTAGTTTAGCTTAGCTTAGTTTAGTTTAGCTTAGCTTAGTTTATCTTAGCTTGATGTAGGTCAGAGGTGGTCGTACTGTACCTCCAGCTTGATCATCCTGCTGTCCAGGACATTTTTGTCTGCTGTGGGAGTGCAGTAGGTCTGCAGCATGTGGCTGGTGTCAGCCACCCAGTTCTGCAGCTCTTTCAGCCCCTGGGAGAACAGCTGGTGCTCAGTGACGATACGGTCGATACGGGAAGCCTTCTCCTGTAGAACCACAAAGCATAGCACATGTCATAGGTCAGTCTCTGTGTGTTCATTCATGTGTACACTCGTAACAAATTCAACTTAACATGAACCTGGGGTTTGTGTGTACAAATGCCATAGGGCTAAAATTAATTATGGAATAAAAGAAGACCAGCAGTAATTTTGTAAGTTTACATTCTTGGTTACAGTATTTCATTTTTCAGCTATAAGATTGGAAATTAATTGATTATATACATAATTCTACCCGGAGAGGTGACTCCAGATAAACCCAGTCGAGTTCCTCCTGCCTGCCCTCTTGCAGGTGAACAGGCGGGCAGGCAGGTGTTAGTTACCTTGGTCAGGTTGGTTAGAGCTAAGTACTGAGCGGAGAGCTGCGAGACACGGTGGACAAAGCCCTTTCTGGCCGCGTGTCCGTCCCACAGAAGCTGGGCCTTCTCTCTGAGCCTTATCAGCTGAACCTCTTGAGAGGCTAACTCCTCGAGCACAGACTGCAAGGGCACAAGCAGGTTATCATAGAGACAGAGGCAAGCAGGCCAACACACAGAGACAGTTAGCCAAGTTAACATAGACACTTACAGACCAGGGTTATAAAGACATGGAAGAAAAATCAGATTGGGTAAATGTTATGAACATGAAATACTGTCATGACATGGCAATCGAAAGAAGGTAAACGAACACAACAGACAAAGATGTTTGAAAAAAGCATTTGAAAACATTGAACAGGGCTGTCAAGTGGCAAATCTTTAAACAGTTATTATTTACACCGCATTGAACACACATACAGCAGAAGCATTTGAAAATAGATTGGGTAGATAGCAGGGCAGAAATTAGCAGTGAGCAGTTATGATAAGCTTTGACAGTGCGATGCGGAACTCCATCACTGATTCACTGTGACTGAGCTGAAATGGTGAGCTTCTATAACGGTCATGCTGGTGCCTGGCAGGGCATGGTGATTGGTGGGATGATGGGACAGTTATGTGATTATGTGATTTGACAGGCTGAGAGCCATGTATACCTGCAGCTTGTGCAACTCCTGCTTTTTGGCAGTGAGGTCGTGGAGTCGTGTGCTGCTCTCCTGTACAGCAACCTCTGTTCCGTTCAGCCACTCCTGAAGAGGCTCCACACTCGCCTCAAAGTCCTTCATCTGAGACTGGAGGTTCTGAAACATAGGAGGGAAACACGCACCTTCTGATACACAATTCAAAACAGAGGTTTCAGCATCACACAAATTGAAAAAATGAAAAAATGCTTGCTCTCGAGACACAGTAAAGTACAATGAGTGTGAATTTTTATTTTATTTTATACAACCTGAATAGATGACACATTCTCACCCGGAAGGATTCACATGCTGTGCTATACATCAATTGATTACCTGTAGGGCAGTCTCCCTCTGGTGCAAGTTGGACATCAGAGTCTTCCAGTCTTCTCTGGCACTGCTCATTTTGGCCCGGACAGCGTCTACTCTGTCCTTGGCAGCGATACTGACCACCAGCTCACCGCTGAGCACCACAGCATTTAGTTTGGAGTGGCCCTGCTCCCTGTCACTCAGGAACTCCTTGGGGGTGGAGACAGAATGGCCAAGATATAAGATGCATTCTTTAAAAAAGAATGTCTAATGCAATCAAATGTGCTTGCCAGGCCAAATGTGCTTAAGGACAAAAGGTTTCCTGGACAGATTAGAAGCGCTTTACTAGAGAATTTCCTTTGAAGAACTCATGGAGGTCATCCACTGAACCTGATAGACTTTATTTGTGTCCAGGGAAACTTGGCCTTAGTGTACCTGTATCTTCTGCAGGCTGGAGGAGGCCTCACTGAGGTTCTGAGGCACATCAAAGCACTTGGCTGTGTTGATTTTGGCATTGACCAGCCACTGCTGGAACTCTCGGAAAGCGGCACGGAACTGCTGCTCCAGAAGCTTCTCTTTGTTTTGGCATTCTCTGGAGGCCTGAAGGCTCAGCCTAGGAGGGAGAAGAGAGGAACAGATAATTGTATACAGCAACTACAGGGTGGTATTCTGACTTGTATACAGCAACTACAGGGTGGTATTCTGACTTGTATACAGCACCTACAGGGTGGTATTCTGACTTGTATACAGAAACTACAGGGTGGTATTCTGACTTGTATACAACACCTACAGGGTGGTATTCTGACTTGTATACAGCAACTACAGGGTGGTATTCTGACTTGTATACAGCAACTACAGGGTGGTATTCTGACTTGTATACAACACCTACAGGGTGGTATTCTGACTTGTATACAACACCTACAGGGTGGTATTCTGACTTGTATACAGAAACTACAGGGTGGTATTCTGACTTGTATACAACACCTACAGGGTGGTATTCTGACTTGTATACAGCACATACAGGGTGGTATTCTGACTTGAGATCTGATTCTGCGTACTTAACTTACATTTTGGCTCTCATTGACATCAGTAAACGATTCTCAACTTGGAATTGGGCACATAGCGTATGTAATGCCTTTGCAACAGAACAGCATGTTATACACACTCAAAAAACGATTTAAACAAATTATTTGAATGTCAGGTATAGTAAGACCCCTCCATCATGCTGCTGAATGACTTACCTGTTGTACTCCTTGATAAGGGAGGACACTCTCTCTGACTGAGTACCCAGGTCCTTGGAGAACCGACACAGACCGTTGAGCTGGAACTTCAGACTGTCTGACATGGGCTCCATTTTGACTAGACCCTCCAGAGTGTCCTGGGTGGCACAGACACAATGAGAAGATGCTTTAGAGGAGAGTGGATGGAGAATTGTGAATGGAGCCCCGAGGATATGGTGATTCTGGGTATTTCTAACTTCCACTTTGAAAAGTCAACAGTCATCATAAGTATTACGGATCACAAAGCCTTTAATGTTACATTTCCTTTTGGCATTGCAGCAATACTAAAAGGAATCAAAAATTAGATTTTCCAGTGTCTTATATACACTGAGTGTACAAAACATTAAGGACACCTGTTCCTTCCATGACAAAGACTGGCCAGGTGAGTCCAGGTGAAAGCTATGATCCCTTATTGATGTCACTTGTTAAATCCACTTGTCAGTGTTTATGAAGGGGAGGAGACAGGTTAAAGAAGGATGTTTATGGATTGTGTATGTGTGCCATTCAGAGGGGGAATGGGCAAGACAAAAGATTTAAGAGCATTTGAACGGGGTATGGTAGTAGGTACCAGGCGCACCAGTTTGTATCAAGAACTGCAACGCTGCTGGGTTTTTCACGTTCAACAATTTCCCGTGTGTATCAAGAATGGTTCACCACCCAAAGGACATCCAGACAACTTGATGCGACTATAGAAAGCACTGGAGTCAATATGGGCCAGCATCCCTATGGAACGCTTTCGACACCTTGTAGAGTCAAAGCCCCGATGAATTGAAGTTCTTATGAGGGCAAAAGTGGGAGTGCAACTTAATATTAGGAAGGTGTCCTAATGTTTGTATACTCAGTGTATATTTTCACACTATGTGGTTGGAATAATACTGTAAAATTGTGAAAATGATGATAATTCCCTTTTAGTGTAAGAGCTGTTTGAAAAGCCCGTTTTGGTGGGAGGGAGTTTTGGCCCTCCGACTTAGTTAATAGACCAATAAGAAAGACAGTGTCACGGATCCCTCCGGAACTTTCATTACGCACACCTGGCCCCTTTTCCATTGATTAGTAAGTGTATAAGTGTGCTCTTTGTTCACCATTGTCCTATTGATTATTGTTATGTCTGTTGGTGCGTGTGAGTACCTGAGCTGTGTGTTTTGGCTTTCGCTCCATTGTGGATTGCGCAGATGATTACGGGTCTCGTCCCGTGTGTTAATCATTGTGCGCGTGTGTTATTTATTCGAGGTACTCCTCGCTCTTTTGTTTTGGGTTTCTACCCTGTGTTTTGTTACGTGTTTGTTTGGTCTTCGTCCCTGTGTCTTTACACGGCACGCCGTAATTTGGGCTGAATAAAAAACCCTATTACGCATTCCTGCTCCTCTCTTCTGAATCATTGTTACCAACGTGACAGACAGTTCCAAACCTCTCTGCCAATAACAGTTAATTTTCAGTTTTCCCCTCCCGACTCAGACCACTCCCAGACAGTTCTATCAAAATTCTTGCTTGAGAAATTGCTCTTTGCTAAGAAGCATTTTTACATATTTTTTTTAATTTTAATTGAAAACAATCACAGTACTTAATTGTTACCCATAAATGATTTGGTATTGAGAAACAAATGGCTGCATTAAACCTTTAAACCAATGGTGTATAATTCATTTTGCCCTGGGGGCCGCATTCAGTCTTCAACGAAGTCCGGAGGGCCGCACTGAAAATTGGTTGTACTGTATTTGCAAAAAAATTCCTCTATCGTTTTTCGATTTTTTTATTCTCCCTGACTGTCAAGTGATTTTTAGCGCGCTGGGCAGTCAAGAAACTGTATGAGTACAGTGCCTTCTGAAAGTATCCACACCCTTTTTTCCACATTTTGTTAAAATTAAAAATGTATTAAATTGAGACTTTGTGTCATTGGCCTACACACAATATCCCATAATGTCAAAGTGGAATTATGTTTTTAGAATTTGTTACAAATGAATAACAAATGAAATGCTGTCTTGAGTATTCAACGCGTTTTTTATGGCAAGCCTAAATAAGTTCAGGAGTAAAAATGTGCTTTACGAGTCACATTAAGTTGCATGGATTCACTCTGTTTGCAATAATAGTGTTTAACATGATTTTTTATGACTACCTCATCTTTGTACCCCACACATACAATAATTTGTAAAGGTTCCTCAGTCGAGCAGTGAATTTCAAACACAGATTCAACCACAAAGACCAGGGGAGGTTTTCCAATGCCTCGTAAAGAAGGGCACCTACTGGTAGATGGGTAAAAATGTAAAAAGCATACGTTTAAATCCCTTTGAGCATGGTGAAATTATGAATTACACTTTGGATAGTGTATCAATACATGCAGTCACTACAAAGATACAAGTGTCCTTACTAACAGTTGACAGAGAGGAAAAAAAACACTCAGGGATTTTACCATGAGGCCAATGGTGACTTAAAAAAAAGTTACAGTTTAATGGCTGTGATAGGAGAAAACTGAGAATGGATCAACAACATTGTAGTTACTCCACAATACTAACCTAAATGACAGAATGCAAAGAAGGAAGCATGTACAGAATAAAAATATTCAACATCCTGTTTGCAACAAGGCACTACAGTAGAACTGCAAAAAATATGGCAAAGAAATTAACTTTATGTCCTGAATACAAAGCGTTATGTTTGGGGCAACAGAGATCATTGAGTACCACTCTTCATATTTTCAAGCATGGTGGTGGCTACATCATGTTATGGGTATGCTTGTCAACAGCCAGAATGGAATAGAGTTAAGCACACCAAAATCCTAGAGGAAAATCTGTTTCAGTCTGCTTTCCAACAGACACTGGTTGTAACGTCCAGGCGTGGTTTAGCAGGCTGGTCTTTAGGTTGAGTTTTGGGTATTTTGTTCTAGGTGTCATATTTCTATGTTGGGGTTATGGTTCCCAATTAGAGGCAGCTGATTGTCGTTACCTCTAATTGGGAACCATATATATGTTTGTGCTTTTCACTAGGGTTTTGTGGGTTATTGTTTGTACTGATGATTTGAGAGTATTATGGTCACAGTCATTACGATCGTCATTCGTTTATTATTTTGCCTAGTTACAAGTTTGTCTTAAATTGGCTTGAAAATCTATGGCAAGACTTGAAAATGGCTGTCTAGCAATGATCAACAACCAACTTGAGGGGAATCATGTGCATATATTGTACAATCCAGGTGTGCAAAGCTCATAAGCCCCGTTTTCATTGGCACTTAGAAGTCAACCTAGCATGGCTAGCTCAAATTGAGTTTCCACTGCCTCCAGAAATGAGAAATGATGGGCTGACTGTTCTCAAAAAAGGTTTATTGTGCAAAAATGAATGAAGGATCCGGTGGTAATTTGTGACATGTCTGACTACTGCAGTATTGCTTCTCCATGTGCTAGCTAACAGCAACAAGCCCAGACGAGCTAGCTAAACATGGTGCCAGCATCCAGCAGTGATCAGCTGGTGGTAGCATATTAACAGCGTCACTAGCCAGAATTCTGATCGAGCTGGCACCAGTTGTGAAACTGGGCTGTGCAGGCCCGGGTTTCCCTCGACCCGTCTCGAATTTGAGAATTCCGTTCGAGCCAGATAGAATTTGGCCCTAATTTTAAGTGCCAGTGGAAACTGGGTTTTAGAGACTTACCCAGAAAAACTCACAGCTGTAATCGCTGCTAAAGATGATTCTAACACGTATTAATTCAGGTGTGTGAATAATTAGGTAAATTATCTATGTCTGTATTTCCTTTTCAATAAATTTGCAAACATTTCAGATTTTTTTTTTCACTTTGTCATTATGGGGTATTGTGTGTAGATGCGTGAGAGAGAAAAATCTATTTAATCCATTTTGAATTCAGGCTGTAACACAGCAAAATGTGGAATAAGTCAAGGGGTATGACTAGTTTCTT
The DNA here is from genome assembly GCA_030435695.1 of Brachymystax lenok tsinlingensis. Lineage (NCBI taxonomy): Eukaryota > Metazoa > Chordata > Actinopteri > Salmoniformes > Salmonidae > Brachymystax > Brachymystax lenok. The sequence continues at coordinate 35,971,379 of CM059786.1, read as the reverse complement.
ATGGCACTGTAGCTCCACCCACTGGCCAGATTGGAGACCCTCACGGGATGGATCCGTATGATTTCATATTGAGATAAAAAGGCTGCATTGAGCCTTTAAACAGTATATATAAGAACACCTACAAATGAGCCTTACCTTTGCGATCTGCCAGCCCTGCATAGCCTCCTCCCTACTGTTTTTCCCTTCTGCCTGAGAGAGCCCGTGTCTCCACTCCTGTAGCTGACTGCTAAACTCCTGCACGTCCATCTCCAGCTGAGCAGCCAAGCAGTTAAACTCCTGTTCGGAGCTGGCGAGTTGGGAGAGAGCAGTCTCCAGGCCTGCCCTGTTCTGCAATGCCCCGCGCTCCCACTGCTCCCAGGCAGACAGCAGGGCTGCCTCCTCCCTCTCCACTGCCTCGAAGCCCCCGGAGCCAGTGTGGTCCCTCGTTGCAGCCCCACAACGCTGTACCCGGCTCAGACGCTCTCGGCCACACTGCCTGGAGTCTATCAGCTCCTGAAGTTGAACATGGAACATGGAACAATGAAACAGGAAACATTCAACTGTTACTGCCAACTTCGTCAACTGTTGTTAGCTACTGTAACTGACTACGACTGTTATTAGCTAACTGACTATTCTCCATTCGTCACTCTGATGTCCTATAGAGGCTAAACGCAGACTAAGAGAGACGCACATTTCTTTATGGGAGGGTAAAATGTATTTACGATCCTGTGTGTGCCTCAAATATTCTTATTTTCTCATCTATAATGATTACTTTTAAAACGTAGCATTGGACTCAACTATAATAAGCTTCCCTATGATGTGTAAACAAGGGGTTGAGATACTGTAAGTGATGCTTGAACATCCTCACCCGGACTTTGGCAAGCTTCCTGTTTACAGAGGTGGAGTCTCCTGACAGGTCAGACCAGCGCTGGAGCTCCTCCTTGGCAGAGGCCAGCCAATCATTGAAGTCCCTCACAGCTTCCAGGTAGTGCTCATGCTCTGTCACTCTGTTCTCCATGGCCTGAACCTTACCCTGGGGGATGGACAGCATACAGAGACTGGGTTAGGCTGTTTGCCCATAGAGTACACTATGAACCAGGACTGTTAGGATATTTTCTAGATGCATTAACAAAGTCTGTTTCAACAACCAAACTAGATGGATTACGGCTAATAACACAAATAAAAAATGGTTTCTACCATTATCATCAGACTTAATGTTCTTATACAAAGGAGAGACGTATGTATTTAACTGCCATCCTCTAGGAGCAGGGCTTGGTTACCTTGACGACAGCGGTAATGTCAGCGAAGTGTGCATTGAGTTCCATTCTCTGCTCTGGTCCAAAGGCCTGGTCACCTGTCTTCTCATGCAGCTCTGCAGCCGTCTCTGTCAGCCTGGCCAGTGGTGCTGTGTGGGCCTCCACGTCAGCCTGGAGGGCTCTGAGACGCTCCAGGAGAGAGGCCTTCTCCTTCAGGCCTGGCTGCTGGTCCAGGGCCAGACCCACCTACATTTACATATATTGTTAGATTACTAATACATTTTAGTAATCTAGCGAATGTTCTTATCCAGAGTGACTTACAATCAGTGCATTCAAATAAGGAAGGTAAAACCACCATATATCACAATCAATCAAGTGAAACCTTCAAAATAGCGCATATATGCTAAATCAGTGGTAGTAAGAAAGGACTAGTGAGTTCAGCTGAATCTCACCTCTTGCTCCACAGACTCCATCCACTGCTGCAGCTGCCCCTTACTATCCTGGTAGTTACTCCACTGGGCTACCGTCCATTCCAGGCGACTGAGGGAGGATACACACATGAAGAGATTAAACATATACAGAGGTGATCGATAGATAGATAGATAGATAGATAGATAGATAGATAGATAGATAGATAGATAGATACAACAGTATACAGTACCTATGACAACTCATGGAGGTCATGAGCATGTTGGCCCAGGCGTCCTTCAGGTTCTGTAACTGGGAGAAGATGGCCTCCTGTCCCTCCACACTGTTGTGCTTCAGAACCTGCTCGCCCTTTCCTACCGCCATGTTCAGCTTCACCTCGCCCTCGCCCTTCATCAGCAGGATGTCCTGGAACACACAAAGGAAGATCAAAACAAATCAAATCCAACTTTATTTTAGTTTAGTTGAAGACTTGTTCATCAACCATGGACAACATTGCTCATTGAAATATTGACCTTCAATGCCTCAAGCTATCATATTGCAAAAGACCAAAGTAAGGTGTCTATGTTAGGGCCAATCTGAAATGGCACCCTATTCCCTATATAGGTCATTACCTTTGTCCAGAGTCAATTAAGGTCCTTTTCTCTGACCTGTACATGAAATGTTATTTTCCATTTCATATGCCTTTCCAACCCTGCACCCAAGTACTTTTATTCAAGGACTATTGAGTTGAGCACGCCAATTCTTGATTCTACTAACCTGTACAAGTCCCAGTCTCTTCTCCAGCGTCACCTTGTTCCCCAGGGTACTGTTGAGGGTCCCCAGTCGTTCCTTCATCCCGTTTAGCCATGACCAGGTGCCCTGCAGGGTCTCCTTAAATGCCTCCTGTTCCTGTAGGTTTACCTGGCAGCACCTCAGCCTCTCCCTCACCCTCCGCAGCAGAGCCTGGTGCTGAGACTGCAGCCCCGCAGCCTCCCGTGTCTCGCCACCGTCACCCCGTCCACCTTCATTCAAGACCTGTGACTCCTGACACAGTCGCTCGAACGAGTCCCTCTCTTTGAGCACTTCCTGGTGGTATTCCTCCACCCCCTCCAGTGTTGCCTTCTTAGGACCCCTGTGTTTCTCCTCAGGCAGCTCTGAGGTCACCCTCTGCTCCATGTGTTCCAGCCACTGCCTCAGCCTCTTCAGACGCCCCTCAAACCTGACAGACAGAGATATTATATCACAGTCAGGGACTCATACACATCTATGGCTGTATTCCTGAGGTCCACTCCTGGGCTTAAAGGGCACATCTCAAAATTCTAAATTCTCTAGTCTCTCCCCCCCCATGATGTGAAAGATCTGGATAGAGCAACACCTGGATAGGCCTGGATAAGTGAAGATGAAAGAAATGAGAGGAGGAGAGGAAGTCTCTTTATATTATTGAGATCCATCCCAAATATATTTTACCCATTAAGTTGTGCAGTGCTGTCCTCCAGGGCCTGCTGGTTGAGTCTACACTGCTCAACATAGCGGTCCCAGTCCTGCTGGATGGAGGAGAGGTGCTGCTGCACCTGGCCAGCGCTGGCCTTAGGGAGGTGGAGCAGGAGCTTCTCCCCTTCCTCACACACCTGAGTCAGACGTACCTCCCCATCCTCCACACGCTCTTGCGCCCCCTAAAGGATAGGAGGTCACATGTCAAGGGAAACACTTGAACACAATGAAATTTAATCCTGGACAAAAAAGCAGACTCAATGGAAAATTTTAATTTAAATCGTTTTTAGTCCAGGCCTAGACTTAATCTGCATCGAAGAAACCGACCCTAAGCGATTGAGGATTAATAGTATATTTCTATGGGTTCTATGCTATGTTTGGACTGTACCTTTAGCTTCTGGAGTTTACGCTCCACGATGCTAGTGTCTCCTGATCGGTCAGAGCACTCTTTCACTACCTCCCTCTGCCCAGACAGCCAGCTGTGGAACTCCCGAACCAGGTCTACAGAACAAGAGAGACAGATATCATCATCATCATCATCATCATCATTACCATCATCATCTTATTCCTTATATCGTCATTGTCATGGTCCCGGAGTAGTTTAGAATAGACTAGACTACTCCGGGAGTTGTCTAGTCAGACTACAATAGAACAAATAAAGAATAGAACAGAACAGAATGAAAGAGAACAGAATAGTGTACTGATTGGCTGACAGCCGTGATATATCAGACCGTATACCATGGGTATGACAAAACATTTATTTTTACTGCTATAATTACGTAGACAGTTTATAACAGCCATAAGGCACCTGTGGGTTTTGTGAAATATGGCCAATATACCACGGCTAAGGGCTGTGACCAGGCACTCTGTGTTGCGTTGTGCATAAGAACAGCTCTTAGCCGTGGTATATTGGCCATATACCACACCTCCTCGGGCCTTATTGCTTAACTATAACCCCTCTTAGGAACCAGCCATCCTCACCGTTGAAGTGTTTTTGCAGGCCGTGTTGCAGGGAGGCCAGAGTCCTGGAGGAAAGCTGGTTGACAGACTCATAGCCCTTGATAAGGTTAGTGAGTGCACTACCCAACCCAGCCAGCTCCTCAGAAGGGTACTTCCGACACAGAGTGTTCAGGCTCTCCCTGGTGGAATCTATGCTGCCTTGCTGGTTCTGAAGGTCCTTCTGGAGGTCCTGTTATGCAATTTACATACATACGAATTCAACACATACAGCAATAATAATATACAGAATAACAAGTGTGAGCTCTCAGAACAAGAATTGAGTATAGTCGGGAAGAGGGAAAAGGCCTTGTTCAGGAAAGAGAGAGGTGGAAAGCGATGGTGGATGCCCTATGCTCCCAAGGGGGCCAAGAGGAAGTCTCAGGTAAAACCTGTTTCAATTCAATGTCTACCTACCTTGACTCTGCAGATGTCCTCTAGGTCAGAGCCAATCGGTGAGCTCGTCAGGGACTGCTCTATGCTCTTCAGCCAATCAGACATCTGGGTAATGTAGTCCTCTAACTGCTTCCTCTGGGAGCTGAAGTCCCTGAGGTTTCCCCTGGCCTGCTCACATAGCTTCTGCACCTGGCTCAGCTTTTTCCTCAGGTCCGCCTCCAGCACCTGAAATAAACACACAAATATTGATTAGCTCCTGCTGAAGTTGTATGGGACAAACCAACGGAGGATGAGTTTACCTAAATGTTTTAGCACTATTGTTCATCCATTGCCTACCAATGGATTTAAAATGATACTAGGGAAACTCACATTGTGTCAGTTAGTTAAAAAGTTGCCCTGAACTTATAGAACTTCAAAGAAGAATTAGATGTCTGAAGTTTGGGCTTCAAACCGATCGTGTGCGGTACCTGTAGTTTGGCGGAAGTGTCCTGGCTACAGTTGAGTTGCTTCAGTTCTGACACTTTCCCTTGCAGGGTCACAAGCTGGTGCTCTTTCTTCCCCATCTCCAACTGGATAGAGAGAGAGGGAAGGCAAAGAGAGACAACTAGATTTCTAGTTTAATATAGAGATTTAGCACTTGTTTCTGTGAATGTGTGACTCCATCCATGTATCCTACTTGTAATGCAGAGAGTCTGGCCTCCATTCTCTGGCTGCCAATGAGGTTATTCAGGCTTTCATTGAGTTCCATCATTGAACTGTTGGTCCAGCCCTCGATCTCCTCACTGATCTGCTGCACGTCATCTGACAACGCCAGGATCTGGCTCAGATGCTCAATGTTGTCTTCAATCCTCTCGGACACCTGGAATGTAAAGGGACTAAATCAACCTCTGTAAATTCACAAAACTGTTCGGGCAAAATAAATCACGGGAGAACAAGATTGGTAATAACAGAGATGCACAAACTAAAATACTCATAGATGGAACTTAAGAAATTGTCCCAAAACAGAGAGCAGTGGATGACCTATGCTCCTCACAGAGTAAAAGGGCTGGTTTCCCAGGCCCAGTTTAGTCCTTTTCTTGGACAAAAAAGCACGCTTAAGGGAAAGTGCTTTTTAGTCCATGACTAGGCTTCCAGGAAACTGTCTCAAAGGGTTTAAGTCAAGTCAAGGATCCCTATAAGCTGTTGCTCCTGCAGCAGCTACTCTTTCTGGGGTCCATTCTTCCTGATGACCTATGGTCCTTACAGTCAGAGTAAAAGGGTCAAGTCAAGTCTGGTCTTTTGGACTCCAATGGCACTATCACTGTTGTACCTCTTGTTTTTTATTCAATTCTGTGTGTCCCTATTGACCATGTAGACTTACCTCGAGCCACTGGTCTACTAGAGTCTGCATGTCTGTCGTCATCAGCTGAGCCTCACAGTCTGGGATCTTCTTCAGATCACGCAGCAGAAGTTTTCCTTTACTGGAGAACTGGTCCAGCTCACTCTGCTTGGCCAACATCTCTGCCTTCACTGCTTCATGCTGTATAAGTACAGATGAGAAAACAGTGAGAAAGAAGAGCAACAAAAACTTTTATTTTGAAGTTATTACTTTTATTATGAAGTGCAATGTATAATCATAGTGGCAATAACAAGATAATAGCTATTAACTGTGTACTAATTTAAACCTTTTGCATTACAAAGTTGTATACAGGTTTATATGAGAACTGAGATGAACGTCATTATCCTAACCTTAGCCAGCGATTTTTTGGTCTCCTCGTGGTCTTTCAGAGCCGAGCCGATGTCAGCCACAGCCTCAGTGTTCTCCATGATGGCGGCTATGGATGTCCTCAGGTTATGGTATTCTCTCATCAGCTCCACCAGAACACTGCACTGCTCCTGCCTGACAACACATATCTCTTAGAATGACTCAATTGTGATTCTGGATTTGAGTTGTTGAAGTGTTCACATACTCTCTTGGATGAGCTACAGTACGTTAGATAAAATAAAATGGTATTGGTCGTGTACACAGCAGGTGTTATAGCGGTGCAGCGAAATGCTGATGTTACTAGCTGCTAACAATGCCATCAAATGTCAAACAATTCAAATGTAAAAAATGTATAAATAAATTCAAGAATGGCGGGATGAATCCAATTAATAACCCAAATAGCACTGTAGCAGTATCAAAATGCAATCTATACATACGTACACAAAAAATACTAAGGATGATGTGTACAGCAGTAGATATAGCACAGTAAACTATGTCAAGAATCCAGTATATAAATAAATATCTACACAAGTTTGCTGCTATTAACATGTGTGTGATGAGTTTAGATTGTGATATAAGCAACTATACAAGATCATTTGGTCTCCAACATTTGATGCTGAAGACAGAGCCCTACCTGTCAGTTATGAGTCTCTTGGTATCCTCCCAGGTGGTTTCCAAGAGGCTGATCTCCTTGAGAACCTCCCGGCCAGCTCTGCATCTCTCTGGGCTAGTTGCTGACCCTTGTCCCTGAGCCACTGCTCCTCGTGTTGTTGAGACTGGAGCTCATCCTCCAGCTGGTTAAAGAACCGCAGCCTGGACACCATAGAAGAAAAGACTGTGTTACAGCCAACAATTCACAATGCATACATTAGAACCAGAGATAATGTCAAAATGGAACTCATCATTGAAAACACCAAGCACACTGGCCAGAATCCTAACTTGAGATCTGCTAGCATAACTTTCCCACAGTCAATGCATGATTTACTCAATCACAAGCTTTCCAAGTTAGGATTTTGCCCTTTGTGACACTATCATTAGAGTGTAGCTACCTCTGCTGCAGGGCGAGTGGGCTGGGTTCTCGCAGGCTCTGGTGGTCCGCCTTCTCCTTGATGTCCTCCATGCTCTTCAACAGATGTTCCTTCCTCTGTCTGAAGGAGCTCCACAGTGCTCCCAGGGCCTCTGCCTCGCTCTGCTTGGTCCCAAGCAGATTCCTCACTGTGTCCAGCTCCCCACTGAGACCATCAGCCAGTACCCGGCACGACGTCCGGGGCCCAGACCCCTCCACACCGCTCACCATGTGGAGGTGGCCTTCAATCAAATCAAATTGTATTTGTAAAGCACATTTCGTAGCAAGGTAGTAACACAATGTGCTTCAGAGGAAAACATAAATATAATCAACAATAGATATTAAATAAACAATATAAATACCTTTACAGAGGCTGCTGTCCAGGCCGGCTGCCAGGGTCTCCAGACTGCTGATGTCTGGGACGATGGCCTCCAGTTCTCTCTGTAGTTCCTCCACCCGACCATGGTCCCAGCTCCCTGAACTCTCCACCGTCTGCCTCAAGCCTCGTAGTACCCCCACAGCCGCACCGTGGGTCTGTAAGGGAGGAAGCATAACACAGGGGCTCTGACATGTTAAGCCATTTAACAACTTTTTAATGACTTTCCCAAACCTTTAATCCTAATCTTTAACCCTTAATTTAACCCTAGCGACATCCAGGTATTTGAAAATGGTTATGAAAATGGTTATGAAAATGGTCCGGTTATGTTGTAGGTGTCACATGTGTCAAACTCATACCATGGAGGGCCAAGTGTCTGCAGGTTTTCACTCATTACTTGTACTTGATTGATGAATTAAGATCACTAATTAGTAAATACCTCCCTCAGCTGGTTCTCTAGGTCTTAAAAAAATAAACCGTCCATGGAATGAGTTTGACACCCCTGCTGTAGGGCCTTGTTCTTACCTCCAAGAAGGCCTCCAGCTTCCCCAGGCAGTCCAGCCGGAGCTCAGCCAGCTGCTGGACCTCCAGGTAGGGCTGTAGGCAGCTGACCTGTCTCCCCTGGAGGAGCTGAGCATCCTGGGGTTCACACAAGACACACAGTCCCTCTGTCTGGAGCTCCAAGCTCTCCCTCACACCACTCTGCTTCTGTAGAGCCGCTAGTGCTTCCTACAGCAGACCATACAGGATACAGAGGAGGACGAGCAGGAGCAAGAGGAGGAAGAGGAGGGGGATAAAGAGTAAGAAAAATAAAAAGGAATTTCTTGTAGTAGAACAGTCAGACAAAAAAAACATGATTGACCAGTTGACCATGGTTCATACCTTGACTTGGGCCACAGCAGGCTGCAGGTCAGTGATGTTGACCAGGGAGGTTGAGTGGAGGGTGGAGAGGAGTGTCTCAGACCATTGAGAGAACTTCAACAAGGCCTGGTCAAACTGCTCCACGTGGGACAGCTGGCTCTGGAGCTCCTTGATTCTGTACAGTATACAAATAACAGGAAAATCAATCAACACATACAGTGCCATGAAACAGTATTTGCCCCCTTTCCAAAAATATATACTTTTAAATCATCTGTCCATAAACATCCTTCCAAGAATCTTGATGATCATCCAGGTGCTTCCAGGTGCTTTTTGGCAAACTTGAGTCAACTTTTTGGATGGCATGGGTCCCATTATACCTGGTGAAAACCAAACACTGCATTCTACAGTAAGAACCTCATACCAATGGTCAAGCATGGTGGTGGTAGTGTGATGGTTTGGGGATGTTTTGCTACCACGGGACCTGGACGACTTGCCTTAATAGAAGGAACCATGAATTCTGATTTGTATCAGAGAATTCTACAGGAGAATGTCAGGACATCTGTCTGTGAGCTGAAACGGAAGTGCAGCTGGGTCATGCAGTAAGACAACGATCCAAAACACACTGTCAAATCCACATGACAATGGCTAAAAAGCAAGAAATTATAAGTTTTGGAATGGCCTAGTCAAAGTCTAGAACTAATCCCAATTGAGATGTTGTGGCAGGACTTGAAATGAGCAGTTAACGCTTGAAAACTCACAAATCCCGCTAAATTAAAGCAGTTCTGCATGCATGGGCCAAAATTCCTCAACAGCGATGTGAGAGACTGATCAACAACTACAGGAAGCATTTGGTTGCAATCATTGCAGCTAAAGATGGCACAACCAGTTATTGAGTATAACGGGGCAAATGCTTTTTCACACGGGAGAATTGGGTGTTGCATAACTTTGTTAATTAAATAAATAAAATAAGTAACTATTTAAAAAAAAAAATGTAAACTCAGTTTCCCTTTATCTAATATTAGGAAAATTGGATAACATTCAGTATCGAAAATATGCAAAAATAGAGAAAATCTGAAAGGGGTCAAATACTTTTTCACACCACTATACTTCTACAATGCTGTGTGCTGTCAGTACCAGTAGGACGTAATCAAGTTGGAAATGTGATGTGACCAAACCAACTTGATTTGGAAGATGTACAGGATCCATTTGCCAACAATGAGGGTCAGACTGGAATGAGGTGTGTGAGCTCTGGTCGACAGTATTGCACTACATAGTATAGTAATGTTGGAAGCAGCCTGACTGAATCAATGTGTTACTGCTGAACCGAGTGACACGCACATCATCTTCTGACTGACCTGTGAGGGATGAGTTCATTCTGGGAGTTCCATCTCTTCTTCAGCTGCTCCAGGTCATCACTGAGCTGCCTTGCCTTCTCCTCTGGGGCGGTGGGGTACAGGGATGTCCCTGAGGCCACCAGGCCATCATGGAGGGGCTCCAGCGACACAACCTCAGACTGCAAGTCCTACAGAAGATAAGATTTTGTTGTGCATCTATGCCAGCAAGCCTTTTACAAAAACACTTTCAATGCAGAATCTTCAGGTTTAATCTGCATCTCGGAAACTGGCCCAAAATGCATATGGAAGCTCTGCAGGATCAGTCAAGGAACATGGATTGAAAATGTATGTATTTACAGTACCTGCAGGTCCTGCAGCTCACTCTCCAGCTTGGTTTTATCTGCCGGCAGGCAATGGCTCTCAGGTTTGGATGTAGACTCACATCTCTCCAAGCAGGATACAAAGCTAGAACGATCCTTCTCATACCTGAAACAAAGTATCCAAGTTTAAGAACAAGACGGGCACTTCAAAAACGTACAAGAACAAATGTTTTACATCAACATTTCACAGCTGAAGGGCTGGTTTCCCGGATCCATATTAAGCCTTGACTAAAAAGCACTTTAGATCAAGGTTCTTTAGGTGCTTTAGTCCGGCACTAGGCATAATGTATACCAGGGAAACCGGACCAAAATGTCTCCCTCCTGCCTAGCCTTCCTACTTTTGCCATAGAGACAGCACTTTCTCCAGTGTGTTCTGTTTTTCTTTGGCCTGCCATAGGCTCTGGTCATAGCTGGTCTGTAGAGTGGCCACTGCCCTCTCAGCCTGCTCCCTGTCACTGAGTCTACGTGCCCCAGCAGACAGGGGGAACAAGGCTGCCTTCAGGCTCTCCAAGCTCTGGGACACATCCTGGGGGATAAACCACAGAATTAAATACATTTGACTAATACAACACTATATACAAGGTTGGGTACGTTACTTTCTAAATGTTATCCGTTACAGTTACTAGTTACCTGTCCAAATTTGTAATCAGTGACGTAACTTTTGGATTACCCAAACTCAGTAATGGAATCCGATTACTTTTGGATTACTTTCCCTTTAAGAGGCATTAGAAGAAGACTAAAAGGATCCATTAACACATTTGATGTGTCGTCAGACTTGCTCAGGTGGAACAAACTTAAACTTGCGCCTTTTTCAATTATAAATTGAATGTCATTGACAAAACAGAATGCTGTCATATTGTATTTTTCACAAACATCTTTGCTGAATTTAAAAGCAATCCAAGAAGCAATAAACTTGTTTTTCTAAGTTATATGTAAACTGATTACAATATTTTTGCTGATAAGGTAACTGATTACAGTTACAGTTTCTTTGTAATCAGATTCGTGGCAGTGTGCCATGGAGACATTGTAAATGTACAACCTTAAAGTTTAAAATGTGTATCTCCAAGAACAGGAAACAGTAGAACCCACTGTGGCCTTCTGTCTGACATGAAATTAGGAAAATGAAGTAGCCTAAGCAGGTAATTAAATAAGTAGTTGTCAATACATCGTAATGACGAAACCAGAGAGAAAGACATACCATGTGGTTCTGGAGACATTTGTAGGTCTCTGACGAGGAGGTACAGGAAGTGACAGGATGGTCCAGTTTCTTATGGAGATCACCAAGTGTTGTTTTGGCCTTTAAATAACATAATTCAGACAATCATAGATTTTGACATTCATCATTTCCTAACACCTTCTAAGGGTTCTTTTCATTGGTTCTAGTGGTTTCGTATCGCTAGTGGTAATTCTACTCGTTCTCCCGAGGTTACTCAAGAATAAACAAGTCTTTATTTCAGTCGTACCTCTTCCAGGCTGGTGTTGAAGCGATGCTGTGTGGAGGAGCTCTCCTGCAGCTGTCCTTCTAGCTGCTCCACACTCTCCCTGAGCTCCTCCCAGTATCTGCAGATGAAAAGATAACACTCAGCAACGTTTGGTAGCACAAAGCAAAAGAGCCTTGCATAGATAAAACACATAGGAACTGGATTGTCCAGAACAAGACCTCAATATACAGTATTATGACTAACTTTAACATGCAGTATATAATGCAATTAATTATTAACCCTGCAAAAAAGAAAGTTGTAGTTAAAACCATCAGTAAATACATTTATCATTTACATCATCATTTCTGTCATTTAGCAGATGCTCTTATCCAGAGAAATGTACATTTACATTACATTTACTTGTTTACAGTCAGAGCATTCAGTTAATGTAGGTAAAAACATCCACACGTCAGTACCTGCCGATCTGGGTGAGCCGAGCCTTGATGCGAGCTGCCTCCCCAGAGGAGATGAACTGGGCCAGGGCCTGGGAGTGGGCCTCTAGCTGGGATAACACTTCCGCCTTGTCCCCGAGCTCCACACCCACCGCCTGGGAGGAGGGAGGAGGATAAAGATTGTTACCTAATGCTATTGTTTTTTTGTCAGATAATTTTTGTTGGCAAGTTTTAATGGTTTAAAGGTTCAATGTTTGAGTCATTCAAGTTAAGGTATAAATGATCTGTGTGAATGAGCTACCTTGATTTGAGTCAAAGATGGAAAATCTTCTAAACCATCAACATGTTGTGCATACTGTCTAGAGAAAACGTGGAAAAACATATAAAGGAAATTCAGAGGTGGCTTACAGTACCTTTACCGTGTTGATCTGTTGTTCCAGTGGAGCAGCAGAACTCTTTAGAGTGTCCATCTCTTTCTCTTTCTCAGAGATCCACGAGGAGAAGTCCTCAAACTCTGTCCCAAACCGAGTCCACTGATTCTTCATCCCATCAAGAGCCTTGGCGCTAGAAAAGAATGTGACTAATTGAGTTTATCACAAAACTGGGTAAGTAAACAACACAACAAAGAGTTCTGAGCCCATATTCATAAAGTGTCTGAGAGTAGGAGTGCTGATCTAGGATCAGGTCCCACCTGTCCATGTAATGTTATTCACTATGATCTAAAAGGCTAAACTGATCCTAGATCAACACTCCTAATCTGAGACCTTTTATAAATAAAGGCAGATTAGAATCTCGACTAGGAGGAAGAGGAGGAGGTGGAGCAGGGAGAGGAGGAGGAGCAGGAGGAGAAGGAGGAGGAGGAGGAGGAGAGGAGGTGTTGTATTTACTCTTTCTTGAGGCCAGCCTCCACTTTGTCCAGCTGTTCGCTGAGGGAGCGGGCTTGCTCCAGTAGCAAGGTGGTGTTCTTTGGGCCAAGCTGGATCTCTGCTGCTTTTTTCAACAGGGTGTTCACCATGCAGGCTTCTGCTTCACTCTGCTTTAAAAGGACCTGTTATGACAACGGAGAATGTGAGAGTCAGAATGTCACTGACACTTTGTGATATGACTAGGTTGAATTATTCTTGAAAGGTTTTAAAATCTTAATTTCACATCTCAATATCTAGCCTGAATAGCCAACCTTGAAAGATAAAGACACGATAAGGACCCTAAATCACACAGATATACACTTGATGGGAGAATTGCTATTGGCTCGATTTGTTGCTAGAAGTTCCCAGATTACGTTTTACCGTTGCCACGACAACATCACAGCACCAATTTGCCTTGCTGTGGCACAGCTGCAGTCCCCGACGTAACGTTTTCGCCGCCCTCTCCCGCCACACTCCCTCTCCCCTTGTGGTTCTCTGCCTGTGTGTGCACCATTACTGTGACTTCTGTTGCACAGACAGCTTCTCCCACTCTTATTTGCGGCAGTGGGAAAAGTCACTAAATGCTATCAAAATTATAGAAACCTGCGGAGTCAAAACTCCCCAAAGGCAGCCTGAAAAGTAGTGGAATTTGGCGCTAGACTCTTTTACCAATAAAAGTCGCTGGAGGGGTCTGAAAACTCGCTATATAGAGACAAAGGCGCTAAATTGCCAACACTGAATGGGATTCCGTGCTTCTACATCTGCATTGCTTGTTGTTTGGGGATTTAGGCTGGGTTTCTGTATAGCACTTTGTGACATTGGCTGAGGTAAAAAGGGCTTAATAAATACATTTGATTGATTGATTCCAACAGCCCTGCCAACTGTCAACTATCATTCAAAAGTGTAAACTGTCACACGAACATGTTCACTAAATTCACTTCTCACTCACCCTGGCCTGGTCTAGTTCAGTAGCCAGGCTCTCTGGGCTGCTAAAGTTCAGGTCTCTGTCCATGACAGAGCGGGCCCTGGTAACAAACTCCTGCACTGTCGTCTGCTGGTCGTCAAACTCCTGCCATGCAGACAGAGTCACCTGGGGGACAAATGGGGACATTCAATACACAGATTAACACAATGACACCTGGGGACAAACAAAGATAATTGATCACAGATAATAAACACATGTACAGATGGACAAACGGGGACATTGAGTACACAGATACAGTGGGGCACCAATTTAGTCAGCCACCAATTGTGCAAGTTCTCTCACTTAAAAAGATGAGAGAGGCCTGTAATTTTCATCATAGGTACACTTCAACTATGACAGACAAAATGAGGAAAGAAATCCAGAAAATCACATTTTTAATGAATTTATTTGCAAATTATGGTGGAAAATAAGTATTTGGTCACATACAAACAAGCAAGATTTCTGGCTCTCACAGACCTGTAACTTCTTCTTTAAGAGGCTCCTCTGTCCTCCACTCGTTACCTGTATTAATGGCACCTGTTTGAACTTGTTATCAGTATAAAAGACACCTGTCCACAACCTCAAACAGTCACACTCCAAACTCCACTATGGCCAAGACCAAAGAGCTGTCAAAAGACACCAGAAACAAAATTGTAGACCTGCACCAGGTTGGGAAGACCTGGTGCAGGTCTGCAATCTGCAATAGGTAAGCAGCTTGGTTTGAAGAAATCAACTGTGGGAGCAATTATTAGGAAATGGAAGACATACAAGACCACTGATAATCTTCCTCGATCTGGGGCTCCACGAAGATCTCACCCGTGGGGTCAAAATGATCACAAGAACAGTGAGCAAAAATCCCAGAACCACACGGGGACCTAGTGAATGACCTGCAGAGAGCTGGGACCAAAGTAACAAAGCCTACCATCAGTAACACACTACGCCGCCAGGGACTCAAATCCTGCAGTGCCAGACGTGTCCCCCTGCTTAAGCCAGTACATGTTCAGGCCCGTCTGAAGTTTGCTAGAGAGCATTTGGATGATCCAGATGAGGATTGGGAGAATGTCATATGGTCAGATGAAACCAAAATATAACTTTTTGGTAAAAACTCAACTCGTCGTGTTTGGAGGACAAAGAATGCTGAGTTGCATCCAAAGAACACTATACCTACTGTGAAGCATGGGGGTGGAAACATCATGCTTTGGGGCTGTTTTTCTGCAAAGGGACCAGGACGACTGATCCGTGTAAAGGAAAGAATGAATGGGGCCATGTATCGTGAGATTTTGAGTGAAAACCTCCTTCCATCAGCAAGGGCATTGAAGATGAAACGTGGCTGGGTCTTTCAGCATGACAATGATCCCAAACACACCGCCGGGCAACAAAGGAGTGGCTTCGTAGAAGCATTTCAAGGTCCTGGAGTGGCCTAGCCAGTCTCCAGATCTCAACCCCATAGAAAATCTTTGGAGGGAGTTGAAAGTCCGTGTTGCCCAGCAACAGCCCCAAAACATCACTGCTCTAGAGGAGATCTGCATGGAGGAATGGGCCAAAATACCAGCAACAGTGTGTGAAAACCTTGTGAAGACTTACAGAAAACGTTTGACCTCTGTCATTGCCAACAAAGGGTATATAACAAAGTATTGAGATACTTTTGTTATTGACCAAATACTTATTTTCCACCATAATTTGCAAATAAATTCATTAAAAATCCTACAATGTGATTTTCTGGATTTCATTTTCTCATTTCGTCTGTCATAGTTGAAGTGTACCTATGATGAAAATTACAGGCCTCTCTCATCTTTTTAAGTTGGAGAACTTGCACAATTGGTGGCTGACTAAATACTTTTTTGCCCCACTGTAATACACAGTGGAACACATTGGGACATTCAGTACACAAATAATACACAGAGGAACACATGGGGACATTGATTGCACAGATAATACACAGAGAAACACATGGGGACATTGATTGCACAGATAATACACAGAGGAACACATGGGGACATTCAGTACACAGATAATGCACAGAGGAACACATGGGGACATTCAGTACACAGATAATACACAGAGGAACACACAGGGACATTGAGTACACAGACACTACACAGAGGAACACATGGGGACATTGAGTACACAGACAATACACAGAGGAACACATGGGGACATTGAGTACACAGACAATACACAGAGGAACACACAGGGACATTGAGTACACAGACAATACACAGAGGAACACACAGGGACATTGAGTACACAGACAATACACAGAGGAACACACAGGGACATTGAGTACACAGACAATACACAGAGGAACACATGGGGACTTTCAGTACACAGATCAACACCTTGATATGGTCTGCACTGTTACATCTTCATCTTAGACGGGTCAGATTTGTAATGCACACTAAAAAGACCACAACAAAAGACAGCACCTAATGGGACGATTTCCCTGACACGTATTAAGCCTAGTCCTGGAATATGAACCATTTTAAATACAGAATCGAATTTAACATACATTTTTGTCCAGGACTGGCCTTAATCTGTGTCTAGGAAACTGCCCCTAAGGCACTGGAACACTGTGCAAGAGGATATCCAACAACCCCAGGAGGTACAGTCGGTCAGAGAGCTCACCTCTAACTCCTGCTCCTGTGAGTCCATGGTGTGGTCCATGTTGCTGAGTGTTGTCTCCAGACTCTGTAGGTCCTGCTGTAAGGTCTCCCCCAGCCCCTCCTCAGCCTGTAGCTGATGGCCCCTAGCAATCTGCTGCTGCACATCCTTCCTCTTCATACGCAGACGCTTCAGCTGTTGCTGCAGGCAGGAGAGGAGACAATCAACGTGTTTGGTGTTTGGATCTCAAAGGCTGTAATTATCATATACTGTATTACTTTTTGGCTGTTCATTATGACATTATATATATATATATATATTGTTTTTACAACCACAAAAAGCATAATTTTCTTTCATGAATACAATATAAAGCTCCATATCAATGTTTGTTGCTTCAACTCAATTATTTAACATTGCAGAAACCTTTGAGAATAGTTCAATCTAATCAGAAGCAATGTGCGGACGGCTTTCCATCTAACATCACATTTTATTTGTCACATGCGCCGAATACAACAGGTGTAGACCTTACAGTGAAATGCTTACTTACAAGCCCTCAACCAACGATGCAGTTCAAGGGTTAAGAAAATAATTACAAAATAAAGTATTTTATTTAAATTAAATAAAACATTTACACAATAAAATGACATAACAATAACGAGGCTATATACAGGGGGTACCGGTACCGAGTCAATGTGCAGGGGTACAGGTTAGTCCAGGTAATTTGTAAAGTGACTACACACAGATAATAAACAGCGAGTAGCAGCAGTGTACAAACAAAGGGGGTGTCAATGTAAATAGTCCAGGTGGCCATTTGATTAGTTGTTCAGCAGTCTTATGGCCTGGGGGTAGAAGCTGTTATGGAGCCTTTTAGACCTAGACTTGGCGCTCCAGTACCGCTTGCCGTGCGGTAGCAGAGAGAACAGTCTATGACTTGGGTGACTGGAGTCTTTGACAATTTTTTTGGCCTTCCTCTGACACAGCCTAGTATATAAGTCCTGCATGGCAGGAAGCTTGGCCCCAGTGATGTACTGGGCCGTACGCACTACCATCTGTAGCACTTTACAGTCAGATGCCGAACAGTTCTACTCCAGTCCGACTTACCTGGTGAACCTGGAGCAATTGCTGGGCCTCCCTGATGGTCTCAGAGTCCAGTATCCTGGTCACCTCCAGATGTACCTCCTGCTGACCCTGCACCAGCTCATCCAGTGCACCACGCACCTCCTCCGTGAACTGCACACAGTCCCCCACCGCCAGCACCACCTTCTCAGACTGGGAGACAAGAACACAAAGGAAAAAAATTACATTCAGCAACTCTCACAAACAATATAGAAAAAAAGGAAACACTATCACCACCACTTTCAAACCAAGGTAGATGAACACTGGAACCAAGTGAATATGAAAACTGTTCATTAGCTCTTGGTACGTCAATTAACTCTTGGTAGGACAATTGATTTATGAAGGTTGCTTCATAAATCTGTATTTTATTGTTAAAACCAACGAGTTTAAAACAAATGGCTTTTTCAGACAGGAAGAAAACACAGTGGAAAATGATACGGCCTCACTCAGTGATAAGACATACCATCGACCCAAACATCACCCTGAAGAGTGGACTGACAATCCAACCACAGAGGGAGTGTGGCATTGTGGGTACAAGAGAGCAGAAAAGACTGGCACCCAGGCTAGCCATCTAATGCTGCGATTCTTCTGACTGTGTGTCCTGGTGAGCAGGTAAGGATGACAGTATGCTACAATGCTCCCTAGCTTATTTCAACCACTTTTATCATCTTGATTGACCATATTAGGTTGATCGGAAATGTGTCTTCTGCTCTGCTATCAACGCTCCCCTACAACACACAAATATATTTGGGAGGAGCACAGTGTCAGCTGCAGTCCCAGCCTTTCCTTACCTCAGTGAGATAGGAGAGGAGGCCCTTGAAGTTGGTGGAAAGTTTATTGATTGCCCCAGCCTGACTCTGTGCATCCGTCTCTGAGCAGATCTCTATCAGCACAGCCAGCCGGGACTTCAGCCAGCCCAGGTTCCCCTCCTGCAGCTCTGCATCGTTCCTCAGCTCCTGGAGAAGGGAGAGCGGGAAGTGGCATAGGTTATCAAGCTTACCTAGGTCTGTGAAAGCCTCAAATCCATGTTGTATGTACTGAAGCCAATTCTATTGTTGCCATGCACCATAAAGTAAGAGCTGTGGGTTAACAAGGTGCAGACCAATGGCACATAAACTCTATAATGCTCCCAGTGATTTATTGGAGAACCACTGCTGCCTTCAGGACATACAGTATGGATACGAGGCTAGGTCAATGATAGCTGCTTCAGGACATACAGTATGGATACGAGGCTAGGTCAATGATAGCTGCCTTCAGGACATACAGTATGGATACGAGGCTAGGTCAATGATAGCTGCCTTTGGCACATACAGTATGGATACAAGGCTAGGTCAATGATAGCTGCCTTCAGAATGTACAGTATGGATAAGAGGCTAGGTCAATGATAGCTGGCTTCAGGACATACAGTATGGATACGAGGCTAGGTCAATGATAGCTGCCTTCAGGATGTACAGTATGGATAAGAGGCTAGGTCAATGATAGCTGCCTTCAGGACATACAGTATGGAAACGAGGCTAGGTCCATGATAGCTGCCTTTAGGACATACAGTATGGATACGAGGCTAGGTCAATGATAGCTGCCTTTGGCACATACAGTATGGATACGAGGCTAGGTCAATGATAGCTGCCTTCAGGATGTACAGTATGGATACGAGGCTAGGTCAATGATAGCTGCCTTTGGCACATACAGTATGGATACAAGGCTAGGTCAATGATAGCTGCCTTCAGGATGTACAGTATGGATAAGAGGCTAGGTCAATGATAGCTGGCTTCAGGACATACAGTATGGATACGAGGCTAGGTCAATGATAGCTGCCTTCAGGATGTACAGTATGGATAAGAGGCTAAGTCAATGATAGCTGGCTTCAGGACATACAGTATGGACACACAGATTATGAGGGATTCTCATCATACTTACTGTGATGGTGGCCTTGACCTGTCCGTGCTTGCTGGGGTCGTTGGCTCTGTTCCTGAGCAGTCTGAGTTGGCTCTCTTTAGACGAAAGCCAGGCCGACAACTCGGAGAACCTGGGATGAACATGGCCAAAGTATGATCATACTGTATAGCCATCTAATATTTTAGTTTTCATTGGGTTAAAAGGATTGGTGGTTTGTCATTAGTCAATGCATCAATGTGGATAGTGAGTGACCAAGAAAAGGTCCTTGGACTAGAACCAAAAACAAAATGTTATAAAAAACAAAACAAAATTATATGTTATGTTAACAATGATAAAAATCATGATCGTGACAGTCTTGAATCAGGATCATTCGTGAGGCCTTGTTACCTGGTGTTAAACTCTTTCCACTTATCAGGGTTCTGCATCAGATTGTGATGGGTGCTGTCTATCTCCTCCCAGAGCTCAGAGTAGGCCTTCTTAGAGCTGTCCAGGGTCTGGTGGGCTGGGTTGCTGTCCGGAAGCTTCTGACACAGTTCCTCCATCAGTTGTAGTCTCTTCTCACACAGAGACTGAGGACCCTTCTCCCTGAAGAAGTCCTGCAGGACGGTAAAGGTACATCGTTCATGTGACAAACTCTCTCACAGGGAGACATCAAGTGCTAAATTAATTGAAATGCTTTTCTGAAATATGCACTGTGGACCAGCACTGTGACTGGCTAGGGGTCCCCACACATTCACTACCTGATATGGACTAGATCAGGTATTCCCAAACCCCCAGGGGTACACGCAATGCTGTCGGGGGTACGCCAAATAAATATGTGATTCCTGTTTTTTATTTTATTTTTTTAAATCTAATAAAAATGTTATCTTCACATTTAGTAAGGCCCGCGTCCATAGAGACACGTACCAGCTCTACTGGTAGTACTGCTACTACCCGCAGTACTACACCTGCACCTGTCGACGACACAAGTTCCACGAGCGCATCCAATGCTAGCATCAGTAATTCTACATTTGTTGTTAGCCCAGCTAGCATGGACACTGACAGTTGTGAATCTGATGCAGCTGAAGAGCTACTGCCCTCCCTTAAAATCACCGAACAACAGACAGGGACGTTGGACCATTGAAGAGGGGCAAATATGATGAGAACTACATTGATTTGGGGTTCACTTTTATTGGGAGTAGTGCCTTTCCTCAGCCACAGTGTGTTATATGTGCAAATATCTCACAACTCGGTCAAACCTTTACTCTTGCTCAGACATTTAGAAACAAAACATGCCAATTTTTTAAATAAGCCACAAGAGTTTTTTGAGCAAGAATTAAGACAACTTTCAAGTAGTAAGACATGTATAAAAGCAACAGATACCATTAATAAGAAGGGGCTAGAAGTGTCTTATATGGTGAACTACCGAGTGGCTTTGACAGGCAAGCCCCATACTACTGTGGAGGACTTAATTCTTCCTGCTGCCGTGGACATGGCTGGGACAATTCTCGGGTAAAAGGCCCAAAAAACTATACAGACAATTCCTTCATCAAACAACACTGTTTCACAACGTATCAGTGGCATGGCAGGATATGTTTTGAAACAATTACTGCTTCACATACAAGCCAGTAAATTCTATACATTACAGCTGGATGAGTCAACAGACATGGCGGGCCTGGCACAGCTCCTGGTATATGTCCATTGCGTTTAAGACATCCTCTTCTGCAAACCACTGGAAACCAGGACAACAGGAGAGGATATTTTTTAAGTACTGGACAGCTTTGTGATATCAAATGGACTTTGGTGGTCAATATGTGTTGGTATCTGTACTGATGGCGCAAAAGCCATGACAGCGAGACATAGTGGAGCGGTAACGCGTGTGCAAGCAGTTGCTCCCGACACCACTTGGGTACACTGCAGCATCCACCAAGGGGCTCTTGCTGCCAAGGGAATGGCTGACAGCTTGAAAGACGTTTTGGACACTACAGTGAAAATGGTTAATTTTGTTAAAGCAAGGCCCCTGAACTCTCGTGTATTTTCTGCACTATGCAATGATATGGGCAGCGATCATGTAACGCTTTTACAACAGAAGTGCGCTGATTATCAAAGGGGCAAAGTATTGACACGTTTTTTTTTTATTGAGATTTTTTTTATTTTAATTGTTTAGTTTTCTTTACTGACCATAATTTTCACTTGTCTGACCGCTTGCATGATGACGAGTTTCTCACACGACTGGCCTATCTGGGTTTTTTCTCGCCTGAATGATCTAAATCTAGGATTACAGGGACTCTCCGAACTATATTCAATGTGCGGCACAAAATTGAAGCTATGATTAGGAAGTTGGAGCTCTTCTCTGTCTGCATTAACAAGGACAACACACAGGTCTTTCCAGAGTTTTTGTGGTGTGCAAATGAACTCAAGCTTAGAGACAATGTAAAATGTGATATAACAAAGCACCTGAGTGAGTTGGGTGCGCAATTACGCAGGTACTTTCCTGAAACGGATGACAAACAACTGGAGTCATTATCCCGTTCATGCCCTTCCTCCAGTCCACTTACCAATATCTGAACAAGATATTTTCTGTGAAAATTGAATTTAATCAGAAGCCACAGCCAGATATCTGGATTGGGCTGCACTCAGAGTATCCTGCCTTGGCAAATCGCGCTGTTAAGACACTGATTCCCTTTGCAACCACGTACCTATGTGAGAGTGGATTCTCGGCCATCACTAGCATGAAAACTAAATACAGGCACAGACTGTGTGTAGAAAATGATTTAAGACTGAGACTTTCTCCAATACAACCCAACATTGCAGAATGATGTCCATCCTTTCAAGAACACCTTTCTCATTAACCTGTGGTGAGTTATTCACAATTTTCAATGAACAAATAAGGTTTTGTATGTAAGATGGTTAAATAAAGAGAAAATTATAGATTATTATAATATTATTATTTGTGCCCTGGTCCTATAAGAGCTCTTTGTCACTTCCTACGAGCCCGGGTTGTGACAAAAACTCACTCTCATTTTTATGTTTAATAAATGTATTGTATAGTGTGTGTGTGGCAGGCTTACAATGATGGCAAAAAACAACATTTGAGAGTGCGCTGACCCTGGTGCTAGAGGGGGTACGCAGATGGAGGTTGAATGTTTGAAGGGGTATGGGACTATAAAAAGTTTGGGAACCACTGGGCTAAATCATGTGATCATGGCAAAGTAAACTCAGTTGCACCATGGAATGACCGACCGATAGAGACCTCAGCCATCACTCCTATCAGATGAGGATAGAGACTACAGCCATTAATCCTATCAGTTCAAGATAGAGACCACAGCCATCACTCCTATCAGATCAGGATAGAGACCACAGCCATTAATCCTATCAGTTCAGGATAGCGACCACTGCCATCACTCCTATCAGTTCAGGATAGAGACCACAGCCATCACTCCTATCAGTTCAGAATAGAGACTACAGCCATCACTCCTATCAGTTCAGGATAGAGACCACAGCCATTAATCCTATCAGATCAGGATAGAGACTACAGCCATCACTCCTATCAGTTCAAGATAGAGACCACAGCCATCACTCCTATCAGATCAGGATAGAGACCACAGCCATTAATCCTATCAGTTCAGGATAGCGACCACTGCCATCACTCCTATCAGTTCAGGATAGAGACCACAGCCATTAATCCTATCAGTTCAGGATAGAGACCACAGCCATCACTCCTATCAGTTCAGGATAGAGACCACAGCCATCACTCCTATCAGATCAGGATAGAGACCACAGCCATCACTCCTATCAGATCAGGATAGAGACCACAGCCATCACTCCTATCAGATCAGGATAGAGACCACAGCCATTAATCCTATCAGTTCAGGATAGAGACCACAGCCATTAATCCTATCAGTTCAGGATAGAGACTACAGCCATTAATCCTATCAGATCAGGATAGAGACCACAGCCATTAATCCTATCAGTTCAGGATAGAGACTACAGCCATCACTTCCATCAGTTCAGGATAGAAACCACAGCCATTAATACTATCAGATCAGGATAGAGACCACAGCCATTATTCCTATCAGTTCAGGATAGAGACCACAGCCATCACTCCTATCAGTTCAGGATAGAGACCACAGCCATCACTCCTATCAGATCAGGATAGAGACCACAGCCATTAATCATATCAGATCAGAATAGAGACCACAGCCATTAATTCTATCAATTCAGGATAGAGACCACAGTCATTAATCCTATCAGTTCAGGATGGAGACCACAGACATCAACCTGACACAGCTAGTCTCACCCTGTGTTCCTTGATCAGCCTCTCACTCCCCATGCCAGCCAGGTGTCTGTTCTCTCTGGTCAGCTCTGACTGACACTCCTGCATGGAGACCATTAGCTTGCTCCTCTCCATCTCTACCTTCAGATGCAGCAGGTGGTAGGGAGCCTCTGTCTGGACATCCTGAGAGAAGGGCAGGGAGAGGGGGAGTTAGGAACTCTTCCAGTCTCACTCTTAACCTGAAAATATTATATTACTATACGATACAAACAAGATGTGACAACCATATGACTATTCAGGACTGACAAAGTGCACAAGACCTTGAAAGGGAATATGATAAGATCTTGGAACTGTGAAAATATAATATTTGCATTTGATTATGCTAGTACATTACCTTTCTGTCAACATGGCACTAACCTTCCAGTGTTTGTGCAGTTTCCTGACTGTCTCCTGCAAAGTCTGCTGCTCCTCCTTAGGCACTACGTCTGTCAGTTCATCACAGGCCTTCAGGAACGCATCGAGGACCCGCTGCTCCAGCTGCCCAAAGATCTCCTGCAAACATTGACGGAGATGTCTCACTGAGATTGTCACAATGTCCACATGACCCTACACCTCCTCCCCTTGTGCTTCTCTACTGAATCCCCAGTCCAGACTAGCCTGGTCCAGATCTGTTTGTGCTACAGAGCCAAGTCCTATGGTCATTGTCAGATCTAGTTTGTCCAGATAAAATACAGTCTAAAACTATGGTCCTAGCCATGACGCAAGCTCTTGCTTTTACCGTGTGTTTTTTTAGCAGGTCTTCTGGGTTGCCTCTCTCATTTAGAAAGGCCTGAGCGACTTTCAGCACCTTCTCCAGCTCGCCACGGGACTCATCAAACCTCTTCATTAAGCTGCTGTTGACCTCCACATGATTCCTCCACTCAGTAGACTCCTTGATCATTGCCTGTGATACACAAGTACAGACATACTCACAAGCAATTCTCATCACCCAACACACAACTTCCTTCACACAAGTTATATTGAATTGATGTGAACTGAACATACGCTACAAGGCAGCTACATCATTCTGTCTTCTTCACATTATTATCCTCTATCAAAGCCCCATGATTGATTGATTGGTTGATTGATTGATGTTCGTTCCTTCAATCATTTACATTATCAAACTGTTACACACTACCCATTAAGTGTTGTGTTATGGTACTGTACCTGTGAGGAGGCCTGGAGGTCGGCGGCTCTCTTCTGCAGCAGGGCCATGTTCAGGTGTTGTAGGGTCTTACTGCTGTCCAGGGTTCTCTGGACACTCTGATGGTTATTCTCTATCACAGTCAGACACTTCTTACAGCTCTGGGTGAAGGTCACCAGCTCCTGGAGGAAGAGGAGGCAGTGAAGTGTGAAGAGACATTGTGTTACTAATAATCAGTGTGGGGGCAGGTAGCCTAGCATTAGGCAGGTAGCGGTTGAGACCATTGAGCCAGTAACCGAAAGGTTGCTGGTTCGAATCTCATAGCCGACCAGGTGAAACATCTGCAGGTGTGCTCTTGAGCAAGGCACTTAACCCTAATTGCTCCCGTAAGTCGCTCTGGATATGAGCGTCTGCTAAATGACTAAAACGTAAAATTCTTGACTTGGACTGAAATATGTTCTGATACTCATTTTGGGTGCTGGTACTGTTTATATTTAGGAGCAGGATCTCCACAATACTTTTGAGCTAATATTCTATAAGAGTAACAGGAGCTCAAGCAGTAGAACATTTGAGGTGCCGGTACTCAGCTCCGGTAAGCTCTTGCCAAAGTCAAACACTGCTAATAATGACATAATGGGTCAACTAAGCAGCATGATGTTCAATTAAAACAGAACTTCACAGTTACTACCTGTAGGTGCTTCATGTATAAAAAGTATCTACAATAGAACAAGTCCGTCTAATATTGTAGTATGAAAGGCAAGTAACAGTAACTCAACCAAATCCAAACTCTAACCATCCTCCATGCAGTTTTCTCTCTCGTTGCATTCAACCCCTGACCAACCTGTGTTTAGTTGAATACACTGATTGTAAGTCACTCTGGATAAGAATGTGTGATGTAATGTGTCACCTGGCATTTCTGTTTGAAGTCCCCGGGGGCCTCCGAGTCCCTGGAGCAGGTAATGCGGCTGGCCTTCTCCAGGGCCTGGTAGAACCCTGTGATGTTCTTCTCCATCTCCTCCAGAGGAGGCAGCAGGGACTGGGCATCCCGCAGCAGCGGCAGAGACCGCTCCTTTATCTGAAGGGAGGAGGACAGGGGGAGGAGGACATGGGGGGTTAATGCCATCTGGAGAGGACTATACTAAAGTTGGCAGATTGAAAGACAATGTGATGACGTGGAAAACTGATAGGATTTGCAAGAAGTCATCAACGTATGGGCATTTCGTTTTTTTTTCACCCAACTCTTAACCTAAGAATTCAAACAGGAACAGGTGAGATGGAGATGGATGGTCACCTTGCTCATCTCCTCCTTGATAGAAGCCATGACAGCCAGCATGGTAGAGACCTCCTCCTCGGGCGTGTCTTTGATCAGCAGCTGGGCGGTGCGGCTGGCTGTCTTACATGCTGCCTCCATGGCTGGGACCTTGTTCTTGATGTCCTAGGAGGATGAAGTGAATATAGATCAAAGACGGGTGCTCTTTTCCTTATTTTACCAAGGCCCGTATTCATAAAGCCGTCTCAGAGTAGCTGCTGATCTAGGATCAGTTTTGCGCTTTTAGATCAGAATGAATCAAATTACAGGGAGGACCTGATTGTAGAGCAGCACCTCTATTCTGATATGCTTTGTGAATATGTGATTGATAGACATCGTAACACTGTGAGCCAAGCTGAACACTTTATAGAGAGTTCATTCAAGTTTGATAGAGAAGCACTGTGTACGTTCTGTACCTCAACATCTTGAACGAATGTCCTGACATTCAGGAAGGACACTTGGACAGGGGCAGTCATCTTGTCGTTGGTTGCATCCATGAAGGTTTTGAGAGTAGCGATACAGTCCTGATAGTCCTGCTTCCACTTGTCCACCTCGTCCACTCTAGCATACTGCCATGGAAACAGAGGAGCAGCGAATATAATGAGGACAAGCTTTTCTTTATAATTTGAGCTGTGCTTATAAAGTGATGCCGAGATATTTTATGACACCCGGGTTTCACAGCCTAAGAATTGCATCTAGTGGTTAGCCCTGAGGCATGGCTGTAGGCTCTAGGAGCCCACAGCCATGTTTCAGGGCCAATCGTGTGGGATGATTCTTAATAATCATAATCCAGGTGTGCAGAAAACAGGAGATTTTAAACTAATTTACATGTTTGACTTTAACAAACAG
Source organism: Brachymystax lenok tsinlingensis (assembly GCA_030435695.1). Classification (NCBI taxonomy): domain Eukaryota; kingdom Metazoa; phylum Chordata; class Actinopteri; order Salmoniformes; family Salmonidae; genus Brachymystax; species Brachymystax lenok. The sequence continues at coordinate 35,944,141 of CM059786.1, read as the reverse complement.
CTCCCTCCACCTCCCGTTGAGAAGGAGCAGCTGCTGCTTCAAGTCTCTGGAGACGGTCTCATCGCACGTCTCAATCAGGAAGTTTCCTGCATCGTTCATGTCCAGGTGCTGCTGGATCCAGTGAGGAAGGTTCCGGAAGAAGTCCTGAGGGGGAGAAAGAAGAGAAAAACTCATAAACTCTACACAATTGATAGCAACAGTTTGTAAGCGTAGAATATTATTTTTACTATACAGAGCCCTGCTGATCCGTATGCCGACGGAACAGCACGAGGGGGCCACAACAGACTTTCTTCCATCATGACGTCCCTCCAAGGCCTTTCTGCTAGCTTACTAGCCCGGGCCCACTAGCTGCTTGAAGCCACTCACTGGACTCCTATGACCACTCGGCTACGCATGCCTCTCGCTAACGTCATTATGCCTGGGTCCATTGCTGTTTTGGTTAGTAATTATTGCCTTATTTCCCCGTAGAGCCTCTGCTCAATACGCTTTAGTTAACACTTTAGTTCCACCTCCAACACATGCGGTGACATCACCTGGTTTAAATGATGTTTCTAGAGACAATATCTCTTTCATCGTCACTCTATGCACAGGTTTACCCCCACTGTATTCACATCCTACCACACCTTTGTCTGTACATTATGCCTTGAATCTATTCTACCGTACCCAGAAATCTGTTCCTTTTACTCTCTGTTCTGAACGTACTAGACGACCAGTCCTTTTAGCCATTAGCCGTATCCTTATCCTACTCCTCCTCTGTTCCTCTGGTGATTCCCCAGGCGCTATCATTTGTTGACTTCTGTAACGGTAAAAGCCTTGGTTTCATGCATGTTAACATTAGAAGCCTCCTCCCTAAGTTTGTTTTATTCTCTGCCCTAGCACACTCTGCCAACCCGGATGAAATAGCCATGTCTGGACCCTGGCTTAGGAAGACCACCAAAAACCCAGAAATTTCCATCCCTAACTATAACATTTTCTGACAAGATAGAACTGCCAAAGGGGGCGGTGTTGCAATCTACTGCAGAATTCTGTCTTACTATCCAGGTCTGTATCCAAACAATTCGAGCTTCTACTCTTAAAAACCCACATTTCCAGAAACAAGTCTCTCACCGTTTCCGCTTGCTATAGACCACCCTCTGCCCCCAGCTGTGCCCTTGACACCATATGTGAACTGATTGCCACCCATCTATCCTCAGAGTTTGTGTTGCTAGATGACCTAAACTGGGACATGCTTAACACCCCGGCTATCCTACAATCTAAGCTTGATGCCCTCAATCTCACACAAATTATCAATGAACCCACCAGGTACAACCCCAAATCCGTAAACACGGGCACCCTCATAGATATCATCCTAACTAACTTGCCCTCCAAATACATCATTTTCAACCAAGATCACAGCAATCACTGCCTCATTGCCTGCATCCGTAATGGGTCTGCGGTCAAACGACCACCCCTCATCACTGTCAAATGCTCCCTAAAACACTTCAGCGAGCAGGCCTTTCTAATCGACCTGGCCCGGATATCCTGGAAGGATATTTACCTCATCCCGTCAGTAGAGGATGCCTGGTCATTCTTTAAAAGTGCCTTCCTCACCATCTTAAATAAGCATGCCCCTTTCAAAACATTTTGAATCAGGAACAGATATAGCCCTTGGTTCACTCCAGACCTGACTGCCCTTGACCAGCACAAAAATATCCTGTGGCGTTCTGCATTAGCATCAAATAGCCCCCGCGATATGCAACTTTTCAGGTAAGTTAGGAACCAATTCTGTATACACAGGCAGTTAGGAAAGCTAAGGCTAGCTTTTTCAAGCAGATAGTTGCATCCTGTAGCACAAACTCAAAAAAGTTCTGGGACACTATAAAGTCTGTGGAGAATAAGCACCTCCTCCCAGCTGCCCACTGCACTGAAGCTAGGAAATACTGTCACCACCGACAAATACACTATAACTGAGAACTTAAGAACAATTAGCATTTTTATTTTATAAACAATAATTGAGAACAATAAGCATTTTTCTGAGGCTGGTCATGCTTTCCACTTGGCTACCCCTAACCCGGTCAACAGCCCTGCGCTCCCCACAGCAACTCGCCCAAGCCTCCCCCATTTCTCCTTCACCCAAGTCCAGATAGCTGATGTTCTGAAAGAGCTGCAAAATCTGGACCCCTACAAATCAGCCGGGCTAGACAATCTGGACCCTCTCTTTCTAAAATTATCTGCCGAAATTGTTGCAACACCTATTACTAGCCTGTTCAACCTCTCTTTCATATCGTCTGAGATTCCTAAAGATTGGAAAATTGCTGCGGTCATCCCCCTCTTCAAAGGGGGAGACACTCTAGACCCAAACTGCTACAGACCTATATCTATCCTACCCTGCCTTTCTAAGGTCTTCGAAAGCCAAGTTAACAAACAGATTACCAACCATTTCGAATCCCACTGTACCTTCTCCGCTATGCAATCTGGTTTCAGAGCTGGTCATGGGTGCACCTCAGCCACGCTCAAGGTCCTAAACGATATCATAACCGCCATCGATAAGAGACATTACTGGGCAGCCGTATTCATCGACCTGGCCAAGGCTTTCGACTCTGTCAATCACCACATTCTTATTGGCAGACTCAACAGCCTTGGTTTCTCAAATGATTGCCTCGTCTGGTTCACCAACTACTTCTCTGATAGAGTTCAGTGTGTCAAATCGGAGGGCCTGTTGTCCGGACCTCTGGCAGTCTCTATGGGGGTGCCACCGGGTTCAATTCTCGGGCCGACTCTCTTCTCTGTATACATCAATGATGTCGCTCTTGCTGCTGGTGATTCTCTGATCCACCTCTACGCAGACGACACCATACTTCTGGCCCTTCTTTGGACACCGTGTTAATTAACCTCCAGACGAGCTTCAATGCCAAACAACTCTTCTTCCATGGCCTCCAACTGCTCTTAAATGCAAGTAAAACTAAATGCATGCTCTTCAACCGATCACTGCCCGCACCTGACCGCCCGTCCAGCAGCACTACTCTGGACGGTTCTGACTTAGAATATGTGGACAATTACAAATACCTAGGTGTCTGGTTAGACTGTAAACTCTCCTTCCAGACTCACATTAAGCATCTCCAATCCAAAATTAAACCTAGAATCGGCTTCCTATTTCGCAACAAAGCATCCTTCACTCATGCTGCCAAACATACCCTCGTAACACTGACCATCTTACCGATCCTCGACTTCAGCAATGATATTTATAAAATAGCCTCCAACACTCTACTCAACAAATTGGATGCAGTCTATCACAGTGCCATTTTGTCACCAAAGCCCCATATACTACCCACCACTGCGACCTGTACGCTCTCGTTGGCTGGCCCACGCTTCATACTCGTCGCCAAACCCACTGGCTCCAGGTCATCTACAAGTCTTTGCTATGTAAAGCCCCGCCTTATCTCAGCTCACTGGTTACCATAGCAGCACCCACCCGTAGCATGCGCTCCAGCAGGTATATCTCACTGGTCACCCCCAAAGCCAATTCCTCCTTTGGCCGCCTTTCCTTCCAGTTCTCTGCTGCCAATGACTGAAACGAACTACAAAAATCACTGAAGCTGGAGACTCATATTTCCCTCACTAGCTTTAAGCACCAGCTGTCAGTGCAGCTCACAGATCTCTGCACCTGCACATAGCCCATCTGTAAACAGCCCATTCTACTACCTCATCCCCATACTGTATTTATTTATTTATCTTGCTCCTTTGCACCCCAGTATCTCTACTTGCACATTAAACTTCTGCATATTTACCATTCCAGTGTTTAATTGCTATATTGTAATTACTTCGCCACCATGGCCTATTCATTACCCTACCTCCTTTATCTTACCTCATTTGCACTCACTGTATATAGACTTCTTTTTTCCTTTTTTTCTAATGCATTATTGACTGTATGTTTGTTTATTCCATGTGTAACTCTTTGTTGTTGTATGTGTCGAACTGCTGTGCTTTATCTTGGCCAGGTCGCAGTTGTAAATGAGAACTTGTTCTCAACTAGCCTACCTGGTTAAATAAAGGTGAAATAAATAAATACAAATAAATTTAAAGGGGCCAACAGTCAGCTTTGATGACGTAGTAGGTGTCTACACAGTAAGGAAGAGTATGTAGGCTCAGCGCTTCACAGGAAATTATGTCCCATAGAGCACATCAATCCAATAAGAAGAAGGGAAAGGGAGGTGAAAATGTAAGCTGAGAGTATCTTTATTCCATGCCCACAATGGTCAAAACATCAGCTGTTGACATGGAATAAAGATATGTTTTTGTCCTCCCGATATGTTTAGCCTCATGCTCACCCGTTTGTCGTTCTCTGACTGGTTGAGCATCTGCTCTGCATCCTCCAGCCAAGCCTGCAGTCCGGCCACCGTGCTGCTATACTTCTCCCAGTTAGAGATTACCTCCTCCAGCATGCTACGGACGCTACGCACCTCCACCGACAGGTTCCTCCACTGGGCCGACGCATCTGACAGGAACTTACCTACACCCTCCGCTTCCTCAGCTGGAAGGAAACATCATGGAATTAGTTCTTTCTTCAACATGAAATATATTTTTTTGTGGTTTACTGGTTCACCTCCTAAATTACTCAAGATCTTATGAAAAGAGCCCAGTACAGTGAAGTTTCAAGGCCCTTGAATACATAAATCAAGACAGTAAGGAATTTTCATTTGCAGTGTTTCACATTCAAAGACCTACTGTGAGTATTGTTACTGTATCATGCAAAGAGTTATTGTCTTACAGGTAATTGTCTTTGAGGTGGAATATAGAGTAGTTAGTTAACAGACAGGCAGTGTGATGTTATGTCAGATTTCTTTGATTTTTTGTCAGACCAGTGAACTACTAGTGCACAGTCAATCGAAGGCTAGCATGGACACCATGTTACCTATTGTTCATCAGTACCAAATGAATCTAGACTTACCTTTCCTACAGATCTTAATGCCTAGAATATCAAATAGACAGTTATTTCTGTATGTGTTCCCTCTCTGACAGACAATACAATCAATCCATGGAAAAGAAAAACAATCTTACATGAACCATCAGACTTGACGTAGACATCTGCAGATTGCCTGAGTGCCTTAAACGTTGTCTCATACTGTTCGAAGAACATGTGTCCCTCGATGAAGGTCTGTTGGGAATGATTATGAGATTAGCATGACATTATCCATGGAAATGTTATGGCCAGAAACGTACGCTGTCTAGGTCCACAAACTTAGCTTGGTGGTCCTAGATCTGTTTGTGCTGTCTTGCCAACTCCGATGGTCATTGTTATGCCAAACATTGGGTTGGCTAAACAGCACAAACAGATCAGGACCACCTGGCTACCACAAACCAGTATCATCGAATGAAAAGGTCAACTCACAATGTAGCTCTGTAGCAGTAGTTCCACAGAGTCACGGCGGCCATATTTGATGATCCAGGACTTGAGCTTAGACTCAGCCAGGATGAGAAACGCCATCAGACGGTACTTGATCTCCCAGAATTCCAGTTTGATCAGGTGGGCATAAGATGATGTGGACACGTAATTGAATCTGTTGTAAAAAGTAGAATATCCATCTTATTTAAAGGGGTACTTTGGGATTTTGTCAATGAAGTCAGATGAACATATGGATACCATTTTTATGTCTCTGCAACCAGTATGAAGGAAGATAGAGTTAGTTTCGTGAGCCAATTATAACTAGCATTAACGCTATGACTGGAAGTCTATGGTATCTACTAGCATGCTAATGCTAGTTAGCAACTTCCTTCAAACTACACACAGAGACCAAAAAAATAATCTGCGAGTTCATGTCATATTTATCCCAGATATGTTTGTGCTGTCTTGTCAGCTCATGTTTGTCAACAACCATAGGATTTGGCTTACAGCACAAACATAACTGGGACCAGTCTAAAATTGTCCAGACATTAGTGTAAACACTGAGATAGATTTGACTGAATGAGGACTGACCGTTCGGCCATGTCTTGGAGCTGTTCAGGAGGGACAGGGACCCCGTTTACTGATCTGTCTCGGTGGATCTGCTGGAACGTCTGTTTGTGGGACTCCAAGTTCTTCAGGATCTCCTGCAACACACAAATGCCCATATCCACAGTCAGACATGTGCACATACACAGTAGATAACAAACAATGTGAGATCTCATTTAGACTCTGATGCAACACTTAAAAAATAGAATTGTGAGTTGTTAGCTTTTTTTATGTGACCAACAAAATCACAAATTGTCGGATTTGCAGTACCTTCTTACTAGGCCTACCCAAGGATAGTTTAACACCCATATGGATTATTGGATCTGCTCTTGCTGAATACCTTGTGCTGTTCCAGCTTCCTCTGGATAACATTGGCTGTCTCTTCATGAGCTTGTTGGATGGGAATCTCCTCTCTCAGGGCGATCTCAGCTCGATGCAGCAAGGCTCCGATCACCCCCAGGGGGCCAGGCAACGACTTATCCAGATGGATGTGCCAGTCCAGGAGCTGTATAGGAATATATTACATATCCTAAGTCTTTGAGCAGGTGCTGGATATCAAAATTATGCCAGAAAAATGTGGTAAAAAGAGACTGCACACTGCAATCTATGCTTCCATGTGGTTTAATAGTGACACATTTGTTTCAACCACTCAGGTCTTCCTCAGGTCCCCAATCCAAGAGGCAGGTTGACATTTATTGTCATGAATCTTGCGGTGGAGGCAGCTCTGCAGAGTGGTCACTACCTGGCACAGTCACAACTTCATCAAATCTGATTTTAAACTTAACCTTAACCACACTGCGAACACTAATGCCTAACCCTAACTTTAAATTAAGACCAAAAAGCAAATTTCTGTTTTCATACATTTTTACAAAATAGACTACTTGGATTTTGCAGCAGTACCTTCTAGCGGAAATCGCTCAGTTTTGCCTCTCGGACAAGATTCATGACAAACCATGTCAACCCGAGTCCAAGAGCTGAAATAGACATCTATTACAGCCAGAACAGCCAGTACAACCAAGGCATTAGCAGATGGTGATCGAAAAGCGTCCACTCCAGGTCACAGTGGTGTTCTGCTCTCAAACAAACTATTAGACAATAGTCTATCAACTGAACAAAACCCACTCTGTTCCGCTCTCTCCAAAACTCTCCTCCCCTCTTAATGAGCGCTCATTAAAAGGCTTGCGCCTCACTGAACACTCATTCAGTTTATTATGAAAGCTACAATTCTGGGGACCCATTCTTCCTTGCAATGGCAAGGAACATACAGCAAATTACAAGTATACAGGACAAAAATAACAATTTCCTATTGACAGGTTATTGTCTATTTATAATGCTCTCTGGGCCTGTTTCCCAGACAGAGATAAAGCCAGGTACTCGACTAAAAAACTAGTTCAATGGAGATTCTCCATAGAGTATGCTTTTTATTCCAGAACTACATTAAGTTTAACCCAGAACTACAGTAGGATTAATCCAGAACTACAGTAGGATTAATCCAGAATTAGCGTAGGATTAATCCAGAACTACAGTTGGATTAATCCAGAACTACAGTACATTTAATCCAGTACTAATATTGGATTAATCCAGAACTACAGTAGGAAAATCCAGAACTACAGTAGGATTCATCCAGAACTACAGTAGGATTAATCTGTGTCTGTGAAACCCGCCCTTTGAGTCTGGCCCATAGATTATGTGAGGGTGTCAGACAGTGTTACTGTACAGCCTGGTGGAATATCGATGTACATAAGAGTTGGCTAAAGGACATGCAGTATGGATCAGGCTAGTTGTGCAGGGGTCCACAGACAGTAATACACTGACTCACCCTGCTAGAGACGTGTTCCCACACCTGTTTGACCAGGGCCTGGTCTACAGACAACTTCCCATCTCTGTGTACCGGCTGCAGCAGCAGCTCTGTCTGCTTCTTCTTTATCTCATACTGCACACGGAAACTCTTGAAGCCCTGAAGCAAAGTAGAAACACAAGTATTAGAGGTGCTACAACCAAAAAACATTCGTCACTGAGCAACTTTCAGGTCTGCTGAGCGCAAACTTGAACGTGGTGAAAATTCTGTACAACTTCCATCGTGCGTTTATTGAGGCTGTACACTGAGGCTGTACCCACTTTAAGTTACAGTTTTAACAGTGGCCAATCAGCCTACAGTAGCAGTCAATGTGTGGAGTTCAATGTAGGCCTACATTCCATGAGACTTGAAAACCGCATGCAGGGCTTGACATTAACCTGTTTATCCACTTGTCCTTCAGACAAGGTGACTGAAAATGTTGTGTTGTTTGATGCAAGAAAACACTTTATAAAATAAAATACCATTACTACAGAGAATCAGACAAATGATGCTACCCTCTGCCTATTGGCTACTTAGCTTATTGAAGTCTCTTCCAAAATACAACACTGCCCCTTGTGACAAAAAAAAGGTGTTTACCTGACTCGCTTTTCAAAGATGTCTAGAAATGTACATGTTTTGTGCTCTTGTAGAAAACACTCACTGCCCTATTGCTGACTACACATTATCTATAACTGGGCTAATAACTCAATAACTAGCAAAGGATATGAACAAAATGTGCACACTTGGCTACATGCAGCTCTCTCTTTGATCTAAAAAAAAAAGCGCATCCACTCACGATCGCTCATGCTGTAAACACAGTCCAGTTCAAAGTAAATGGCACAGATCCATATATAGCAATGGTCTATTATATATATATATATAGGCCTACTGCAGCTCCGATTGGTTATACCGCACCGGTCTGTGTAGAGTACGGGTGGTGTTGTGCATGTCATATGCAATATAATCCTACTCCGATGCGTTCTGTATACAACAAAAGGAGAACACTATTGCATAGTTAGTTTTGCATACTAAGTCTTGCATAGTTCGTTTTGTTTCGGTATGTTATATTGAAAGTGGCTAAATATGAGGTTGATTTTGTCAAAATTCCTGCAGTAAAGGGAATTGTTGATAGTGTTAACTAACTGCAAAAACTCTGGAAAATTGAGTGAAGTTCAATCTTGTGCTTCTCTCTATGGGCTGATATTTCTTTTGCGCAGCAGTCATGGGGCTACTGCGCGCCCGCCCGCAGCTTAGAGGAAACATTGGTTAGAACCTTCAAAACAAATAAATGAGGTAGTATATAACACATGAAACATAGGGCTGTCAGATATGGGCTGTTCTTAAATGTCTTTCCTTGATTTCTAGTGCCTTCTCTCCACCTCAGCGAGGACATGAGGATACAAGAAATTGAGGAAAGATAATTGAGAAAGAGTCATGTGGAGTTTTATGGAGCGCTGTCTCCTCCCTCTTCACCCCCCTGGTAACCTGGTACTTAATCTATCGTAATATTAGCCAGCTACATGCAGTTTGAGATTTGGTTATTGGTTCCAAGATCACCTGGTACTTGTCGGTGATGTTGCCCTCTGCCCCCTGCACCTGCAGCACGTCTCTCTCCAACTGTTCCAGCCACACCTTCAGCTCCCTCAGAACCTTCCGTTCTTCTCTCTGTAACACGTCATATTCAGGTTATACAATGCATCATCACTCATCCTCTCTCAACACCAACAGAGTTCCCAATAAACAATAGCATGTGGAACTACTCCTTCCAAATGAAATACCAGTACCACAGCAAGTAAGATTTAAAGAGAAAGTCACAGGAGTCTCTGTCAAACATACCTGCAGCATTTGCTCTATATCTTGAGGAACATACTATCCAGGAAAGCAAGCCACACGAAGAGATACAAACAGCAAAGAAAGGCATTAGTGGCAGAGAGAGAGAGCGAAAGCAGAGATAAAACAGTACACTGTAGGCAGACACTACACAGCACCATGGCATGGATGGACTTACCTGTCGGTTTGGGATAGAGAGTGCAAAAGTTGGAATGTAGCGAAGAAGCAGCTTCAAATGCCACAGGAAAGATAACATAGACAGAGAGATGGAGAGATGGAGTGGTGGAGAGATGAAGAGATGGAAAGATTGAGTGATGGAGAGATGGAGTGAGTGTTATGACAGAGAGATGGAGAGATGGACTAATGGAGAGATGGAGAGATTGAGTGATGGAGAAATTAAGTGATGGAAAGATTAAGTGATGGAGAGATGGAGTGATGGAGAGATGGAGTGAGTGGCATGACAGAGAGACGGCGAGATGGAGAGATGGAGTGAGTGGCATGACAGAGAGACGGCGAGATGGAGAGATGGAGTGATAGAGAGATGAAGAGATGGAGTGATAGAGAGATGAAGTGATGGAGAGATGGAGTGATGGAGTGAGTGGCATGACAGAGAGATGGAGAGATGGAGAGTGTGTATGACAGAGAGATGGAGAGATAGAGAGATAGAGAGATAGAGTGAGTGGCATGACAGAGAGATGAAGAGATGGAGAGAGTGTATGACAGAGAGATGGAGAGATAGAGAGAGTATATGACAGAGAGATGGAGAGATGGAGTGAGTGGCATGACAGAGAGATGAAGTGACAGAGAGATGGAGAGATGGAGAGAGTGTATGAACACACAATGAGGAAAGTAAGATGATTGATGAGTTCATGCAATGATTTGATTGATTGATTTTTAAAATCAGAAGAGCTGAAAACACAAATACAATAACAGCTTTTGCACCTAAATGTACAAATGACCTGGACTAACCTGTACCCCCCGTACATTGACATGGTACCGGTACCCCCTGTATATAGCCTCATTATTGTTATTTTCTTGTGTTAGTTTTTAGTTTTTTTTTTACTTTAGTTTATTTAGTAAATATTTTCTTAACTCTATTTATTGAACTGCATTGTTGGTTAAGGGCTTGTAAGTAAGCATTTTACGGTAAGGTTGTTGTATTCGGCGCATGTGGCAAATAAAATTTGATTTGATTTGATTAAAGTTCATAAAGCACTGCAACACTGAGGGTGTCGTTATTAGTTAGCCACGTGATGTTGAATATACCGCAGCTAGGTAAAGTACAACAATCATACTGAAAACACAAATACAGTAGCAGATACAAAAATACAGTAGCAGATACAAAAATACAGTACCAGATACAAGAATACAGTAGCAAAAACAAGAATACAGTAGCAAAAACAAGAATACAAACACAGATTAAAGTACATAAAGCATTACAACACAACACTGAGTTTGCCAATGCCAATACAGTCCTAGACTCAGGACTACAGTGAATATAGTTAGGTACCTCTTCTTCCTGTCCATCTGTCTCGGAGTGGTGGGGGTTGGGATAGTGCTTGAGGAACTGAGCAACATATGTCATGATGGACTTCTCATCCGGTTTATCTACATCCACATCTGCAGAGGAAGAGAGGAAGAGAGAGAGAGAGAGAGAGAGAGAGAGAGAGAGAGAGAGAGAGAGAGAGAGAGAGAGAGAGAGAGAGAGAGAGAGAGGCTGGTGTCACTAGTAGCAATAGCAACTCAACACTGACATCAGGGCTATCCATCCAGCCAGAAAACTACAGTCATGTCAACGAAGTACCATGTCTGTACGCTCCTTCAGAATAGTATGTCACTTGTTGTCATTCCCAAATGATGCATTTGATTTCATTTGTGCCCTGAAGGAGGATACATTCAGCATTTCCTCTGACATACAGATGTCTAATTAGAAATGCTTGCTCTCATCTCCATCTCTGACCTGATAATTGCAAAGTGCCATGATAAAGACAGAAACGTTTATTGCTGCAGAGCTGCTGTCTGCATCCTTATCTCCAGACGTATCAACAACACATTGATGAAATGAAATACCCATAATAAAAAAAACACATTGCGCAATCTTCATCAAAACTTTAAACGTATTTCACAAAGTTCTGTTGGAATTACATAGTTCTTGCATTATGGATCAAAGATAGAGAGAAGTGGAGATGCATTGTTGCTGTCCTATACACCAGCCAGAGAAATTGGGATGAGTGAGGGAGTGTGTGCTTATTTTGACAAAGCAATTTATTTTTCATTATAAAAAGATGGGTAGAGGTAGGAACCTTCTGGGTCCAGCAGGCGTGGTATGCCCAGCTCGTTCTCAGCCAATGAGAACGCTTCCTCCAGGTTCTCCCGGTTGCTCCTCCTCCTCACCACCTCCATGTCCACCAGGTCTGGGCGGATGGCATGGACCACAGAGTGGAACGCCACACCGCTACGCCAACTGGCACCAAAGTCCTTAACCTCGATGCCCTGACCACTTGGGACAAACAGAATAACACATTTACAGTGGGGCAGTGGCCGAGCACTGTTGAAATTATAATTCTAAACAAAATACAGACAGTTTGGCTTCCCTTACTCTTGGCTGACAATGGTGGTGGTCAGTCGAGAGTATGCACACACACACACACACACACACAGGCAAATAAATCGACCACCCCAAGCTGGTTGACAAAATTATGTTGAACTGGTTGCATTTGGGTTCTGATTACCTCATTTTAACCAGTTTTGCCCACTGGGGCCATAGTTACAGTGGCATAATGTACATACTGGGGCCATAGTTACAGTGGCATAATGTACATACTGGGGCCATAGTTACAGTGGCATAATGTACATACTGGGGCCATAGTTACAGTGGCATAATGTACATACTGGGACAATAGTTACAGTGGCATAATGTACATACTGGGGCCATAGTTACAGTGGCATAATGTACATACTGGGACAATAGTTACAGTGGCATAATGTACATACTGGGGCAATAGTTACAGTGGCATAATGTATATACTGGGGCCATAGTTACAGTGGCATAATGTATATACTGGGGCAATAGTTACAGTGGCATAATGTACATACTCTGGCCATAGTTACAGTGGCATAATGTACATACTGGGGCCATAGTTACAGTGGCATAATGTATATACTGGGGCCATAGTTACAGTGGCATAATGTACATACTGGGGCCATAGTTACAGTGGCATAATGTATATACTGGGGCCATAGTTGCAGTGGCATAATGTACATACTGGGGCCATAGTTACAGTCGCATAATGTACATACTGGGGCAATAGTTACAGTGGCATAATGTATATACTGGGGCCATAGTTACAGTGGCATAATGTATATACTGGGGCAATAGTTACAGTGGCATAATGTATATACTGGGGCCATAGTTACAGTGGCATAATGTACATACTGGGGCCATAGTTACAGTGGCATAATGTACATACTGGGGCAATAGTTACAGTGGCATAATGTATATACTGGGGCCATAGTTACAGTGGCATAATGTATATACTGGGGCAATAGTTACAGTGGCATAATGTACATACTGGGGCCATAGTTACAGTGGCATAATGTACATACTGGGGCAATAGTTACAGTGGCATAATGTACATACTGGGGCCATAGTTACAGTGGCATAATGTACATACTGGGGCCATAGTTACAGTGGCATAATGTATATACTGGGGCCATAGTTACAGTGGCATAATGTATATACTGGGGCCATAGTTACAGTGGCAAAATGTACATACTTGGCAGCGGTGCTCTGTACCCATCTGAGGAGGGCCTTCTTGGCGTTGCCCTGGAACTTCTTGGGTACCACCTCCCTCTTCAAGGCGGGACTGCCTGTCTCTGAGTTACTGGCCATGCTGTCCACTGAGGAGGTACTGCTGGACAGGGCTTCCAGCGCTAGCAGGTTACTGGTCAACTCCTCGATCTGACAGAGGGTCAGGAATTAGAGCAAACATTGCTGCGAGTGACCATGGCAACATCAAACAAAATATATGTAGATCAGATTGGGTTAGAAACGTTTAAAGTGTCACTCCTCAATATAACAACATTTGGCAACCAGAATACAAGGTAACACAACATTGAAGACCACTCATTGAGAGTTGTGAGATGCTCCAAACAATTGTAGAGAGTTAGTCATATTACAATCTGTAAGACTGTATCTGACCACACTCTTAGAAGTGGTAGAACCCTTTTGGGTTCCATGTAGGACCCTTTTCACAGAGGGTTCTACATGCAACTCAAAATAGTTATACCTACAACGAAAAAGGGTTCTACCTGGACCCCAATAGTGTTCTCCTGCAGATACAACAACACATTACCTGGAAGTAGAGGATGACAGTCCATATCAACCCCAGGACAATGGATGGTCGGCCGTCTGCTATGTCAGTGGCATGGATGTTGACTAGCTTGATCTGTTAGGAAAGAAAACCCAAATTGAACTGCAATTCAAAACTTGTCATAAAATTAACTTTCTTGGAAATACAGATATTTATACATGGGTGCATTCTGAATGAATCTTAAAAAACAAAGGTTGATTGAGTGGGGCCACTGCCGTAATAATGGAGATTTTGTGTTTTTCTTTCACAGACATCAAAATCAGCTCTCTAATAAATCAAATCGAAGTTGATTGGTCAAGTACACAGTTTAGCAGATGTTATAGCGGGTGCAGCGAAGTGCTTGTGTTGCTAGCTCCTGCTGCTTTTGCAACAGCTAATGGGGATCCTAATAAAATACCAAATACCAAATACCTAAAAGTGCAGTAAAATGCCAAACAAGTACACAAATATTGAATAATAAAAAACTAAAAACAAGAACTCAGGAATTTCAGAACAAATCCAATTAACAACCCAAATAACATTCTGATATTAGGCATTTATAGAGTGGAAGCATGTCAGGCAGAAACAGCTAAGCTCAACTGAGGGAAATGAAAGATGTACCATACTCATCAAAAAGAAAGGAGGACAAAGGCACTCTTCATGTAATTCATTAAAAATGCCTTTATTTGTATGCCATGTTCAATGGAAACAAAGCTTACAAACACTGACACGTTCTGGCTGCATGCTCAATTTAACAGGACAGTAACAATAAAGCCAATGTAGTTAATATCATCACAACAAACTTTGGATCGGCATTAGTTTCCCTTTTTTTTTACTACTATTTCACAAAGGTTAGAAGAAGAAGAAGGAAGGAAAAATTTGACTCCAAAGTTTGAGTGAAAATACATACAAAATGCATGAAAGTCTTAAAGCACCTGGTTGGTGGCACTACAGTAATCAAGATGCACTATGAGGAAAAGAATGGCTCAACCAAAGAATATCTAGGAATACACACCGTGCATCAAACAAGAGGAATGCATACAGTATATGTGTGTTTTACAGGCAGCCACTGACCGGGGATCCTCGGTACACAGACTGAGGTCCGAGGTCAGGCATGGTTAGAGAGGGTTACAATAAGAGATATGCTTCAGAGAAATACAAACTGAGACAGGATGTTCCATCCATAAGGCCTTGTATAGATACATCTCTTCATGCAGAGCCTTCATTTATCTACAGTGACGTGAAAAAGTATTTGCCCCCTTTCTGATTTTCTCTATTTTTGCATATTTTTGATACTGAATGTTATCAAATTTTCTACCAAAACCTAATATTAGATAAAGGGAACCTGAGTTTGGGTTTGGGACCCATGGGACCCATCTTGTCTAAAAAGGTGACTCAAGTTTGCCAAAAAGCACCTGGAAGCACCTGGATGATCATTACAATTCTTTTCCCTTTTTCTATTGTTGTATTAACCCATCCAGATGTGCAGAAGTCGAGATACTGGGGTGCAAAGGAGATCAAAATAATAATAATAACAATATGGGGATGAGGTAGTTGGATCTGAGCTGCTCTGACAGCTGATGCTTAAAGTTAGTGAAGGAGATATGAGTCTCCAGCTTCATTGATTTTTGCAATTCGTTCCAGTCATTGGCAGCAGAGAACTGGAAGGAAAGGCGGCCAAAGGAGGAATAGGCTTTGGGGGTGACCAGTGAGATATACCTGCTGGAGTGCGTGCTACGGGTGGGTGCTGCTATGGCGACCAGTGAGCTGGTGTATTAGGCGGGGCTTTGAGCCAGTGGGTTTGGCGACGAATATGAAGCAAGGGCCAGCCAACAAGAGCATACAGGTCGCAGTGGTGGGTAGTATATGGGGCTTTGGTGACAAAACGGATGGCACTGTGATAGACTGCATCCAATTTGCTGAGTAAAAGTAACACATTTGAAGTTTTTCAATGGCCTAGTCAAAGTCCAGACCTAATCCCAATTGAGATGTTGTGGCATGATTTGAAAGGAGCAGTTCATGCTTGAAAACCCACAAATCCCAAGTTAAAGTTGTTCTACATGGAAGAGTGGGCCAAAATTCCTCCACAGTGATATGAGAGACTGATCAACAACTACATGAAGCACTTGGTTGCAGTCATTACAGCTAAAGGTTGCACAACCAGTTATTGAGTGCAAGGGGGGAATTACTTTTTCACACAGGGGAATTGGGTGTTGTATACCTTGTTAATTAAATACATAAAATAAGTATTTTTTGTTGTTGTTATTTGTAAAATGTGACCTACTTGTTGTGTGTATGTACTGACGTATGTGGAACTGACAGATGCACACACACTACATGTTCATGTATATAAATGTATATAAATGTACTTTACGTCTTTTGTCTGTAATTTCTTTTTCGCTATATGTCGGACCCCAATAAGACTAGCTGTCGCCATTGGAGTCGGCTAATGGGGTTCCTAATAAATCTAAACTCTGATTCCCTTTATCTAATATTAGGTTTTGGTTGAAGATCTGATAACATTCAGTATCAAAAATATGCAACAATATAGAAAATCAGAAAGAGGGCAAATACTTTTTCACAAAACTGTATTTTTGTTCCTAAACACTATCAAACGATAGTTCATTTTCAAACTGCTACTGAAGCATTAAATAGAGGTTCATCTTCCTAAACGTATTAGTGACATTGCTAAGGAGCACTTTGGTTTATACATTAAACTCAAGCTATGACAAAATACTTCAGAAAACGACTTAGTTGTCACTCTGAGGGTGTGTTTACCTTCCTGCCTTCGAGGAACCTGAGGGCGGTGCCGATGTTGGACACCCAGTGGATCCTCTTAAGCTGGCGGCCCTGCTCACACGGCTGGGGGAGAGAGGAGGGAGGGTTCAAGTGAAGGTCAAGTGTATTTCCCATAAGTAATACTGTAAATACAATGTAAATCTTACCAACCAGAGCGCTCACATTAAAAATAGCAAGAAAGTTCAACACAAACACACTGTATACAACAACCAGCAATGTAAGAGTAGCACTGACTGACGAATAGGCCTGTGTAACACACAACTACAGTGTGATTACTGGCTGTGAATTCTTAATTCCTTTATTCATACAGTTCATTTTATAATCCTCCCTTTACACTATAAGTGTGGTAATGAAATGTAACTGAACTCTGTGGCACGAATAGAGGTATCCAGTGGCCAGGCTGTTTATATTAAGAGCAGTGCTTACCAGTCTCTGTCCAGACAGCACCTCCAATAGAGCTAACAGTTTCACCCCATCTTTGATGTCCTCGAAAAGGTCGGTGACCTCTAGAGGTGGTTTACGCTAGGAAAGAGGAGAGACAACATCTTAATTCAACAGAGAAAC
This sequence comes from Brachymystax lenok tsinlingensis, assembly GCA_030435695.1. Taxonomy (NCBI): domain Eukaryota; kingdom Metazoa; phylum Chordata; class Actinopteri; order Salmoniformes; family Salmonidae; genus Brachymystax; species Brachymystax lenok. The sequence continues at coordinate 35,926,791 of CM059786.1, read as the reverse complement.
AAATAAAAGACTTAGACATTGAACATTGTTTGAACAAAGCAAATGGTATACTGTTACAAATTATAGACCTACTGTAGTTTAATAAAGGCTCATTATCTCATTATAATCCTCAATATGTAAATCCTAGAAACACCAGACATTCATTCTCCCCCAGTCCTTGTGTTGAGGAGAAAAGAGAGCAGAGAGCTAGCTAGCTACAGGCTGGGGTCCAGACCAAACAGCTTGCTGGCTAGCTACAGACAGCTATAGAGAGAACAGAAAGAGCTCCCCCGCAGCTGTAAAGATGGTGCCTGTGCCTCAGAGCCTCTGAGGTGGCTTGGTGCCCGTTCCTGAGGCGGTGTGATTCAGTGCTAAATCAGAGCATGGGTCCATTTAACCCTAGCTGGGCATAGTTGTTTCATGTAACATACTGTATCCAACTAATGTATTATCAGAGCTGAGGGAATTCTTACTGACTGATGACAGAGCAATCTACTTTATGAAAAACAGAATAACCGAAGAAATCTGACTGGAAATCAAAGGTTTAATTAATTAAGCTCGGCGCTTTGTAGGAATTGTATTGGAAGGCTGAGCTGTTTCGTTTCGCAACTCGACACATAGCATGACAGGATGACAGTATGCAGTTGGCTGTGACTGTGTGGGGCACAACAGACAGGCACACACACACACAGGTCTCCACTGTTTTTTTGTGGTATTTTCTTTGCTTCAGAGACAGAATCCAATGAAAGAATTGTAGATGCTAGTATTCCTCCGTGACTACCAGTATCCTAACCACAACAAGATCCACTAAAATATAGACATTTAATTAAGCTATTTGACTGGTAACATGAACCACACATTTCCAGAATGTCATTCTACTTATATGAGTCACAAGGTAAACCATCAAGCCCATCCTGGGTTTAAGTGACAAACAAAGTCACATGTCAAGCCCCCTCCTCACTGTCATAACACACACAGACACACGTGCACACGCACACACGCACATACTTATCACGCACGCACAAACACACATAAAAACAAAAAACAATAAATCAGTGGAAGAGTGCTTGGTAACGTGAGAGGAAATGGAAACTATGGGAAAAGCATGACTGCAGAGTGAACTCAAACTGAAAGAGACAGCACTTTCCATCACAAATCCATCCTTGCTAATGTCATGGGAATTTTGTTACATTCAGAATCAATATTGAAAATGGGATCTTTCAAACACCCACCACGGGATCTATTATAAACCATTCAGAATGGCTTTGCATATCAGACGAGAAAGGTTTAGATGAGATTCAATAAACTGATTGACAGGATGATCTGATAAGAAGTGAGATTTGAATCCCTCATATAGTAGCTGTAGGTTACAGTAGTGCAGGGTTTCCCAAACACTGTCCCAGGGCCACCTGGGTGCACGTTTTGGTTTTTGCCCTAGCATTACACAGCTTATTCAGATAAAAAAAACTGGTGTAGATGGCTGAACTGGAGAGAGAGGCCTATATCATGACTTGGCTTATTCTACAGGTCTATTGGTATGTACAAAGAGAGAGAGAGAGAGAGAGAGAGAGAGAGAGAGAGAGAGAGAGAGAGAGAGAGAGAGAGAGAGAGAGAGAGCTGGAGAGAGACATGGTGGAGCTCAGAGAGCTAGTCCACACAATCCAGACAGAACAAACCCACAAAACAGAATAGCACAACAACACCCCCCCAACAAGACCCGGAGGGCAGGCCAGCAAGACACCCTCCCAGACCTGCAAGTCCCCCTCCCGAAGGACCTGCACCGAGAGAAGCCACGCCTGGACAAAAGGTTTCCCTGTAATAATGAAGGTGTAAACTTGGCAGTAGAAAACCTAAACAATATATTTGACCTTTACGCTTCCCTATCAAATCAAAAAATGTCAAGCAGACAACCTAAGAAAATTAACAACAATGTCAAATGGTTTAATGAAGAATACAAAAACCTAAGAAAGAAATTGAGAACCTATCCAACTAAAAAACATAGAGACCCTGAAAACCTGTGACTATGACTTCACTAAAGTGAATCACTAAAACAATACAGAAATACACTACGGAAAAAGAAGGAACATCACGTCAGAAATCACCACAATCCACAAAAGTGGAGACAAATTTGACCCCAATAACTACCGGGGGATATGCATCAACAGCAGCCTTGGGGAAATCCTCTGAATTCTCATTAACAGCAGACTCATACATTTCCTCAGCGAAAACAATGTACTGAGAAAATACCAAATTGGCTTTTTACCAAATTACCGTACGACAGACAACGTATTCAGCCTGTACACCCTAAATAAATTTGGCATGAGGGTCTGCTATACACATTTATCATCAAGTTTGCTGACGACACTACAGTGGTAGGCTTGATTACCAACAACGACGAGACGGCCTACAGAGAGGAGGTGAGGGCCCTCGGAGTGTGGTGTCAGGAAAATAACCTCTCACTCAATGTCAGCAAAACAAAGGAGATGATCGTGGACTTCAGGAAACAGGAGAGGGAGCACCCCCCTATCCACATCGAGGGGACAGTAGTGGAGAGGGTGGAAAGTTTTAAGTTCCTCGGTGTACACATCACGGACAAACTGAATTGGTCCACCCACACAGACAGCGTGGTGAAGAAGGCGCAACAGCGCCTCTTCAACCTCAGGAGGCTGAAGAAATTCGGCTTGTCACCAAAATCACTCACAAACTTTTACAGATGCACTATCGAGAGCATCCTGTCGGGCTGTATCACCGCCTGGTACGGCAACTGCTCCGCCCACAACCGTAAGGCTCTCCAGAGGGTAGTGAGGACTGCACAGCGCATCACCGGGGGAAACCTACCTGCCCTCCAGGACACCTACACCACCCGATGTCACAGGAAGGCCAAAAGATCATCAAGGACAACAACCACCCGAGCCACTGCCTGTTCACCCCGCTATCATCCAGAAGGCGAGGTCAGTACAGGTGCATCAAAGCTGGGACCGAGAGACTGAAAAACAGCTTCTACCTCAAGGCCATCAGACTGTTAAACAGCCATCACTAACATTGAGTGGCTGCTGCTAACATACTGACTTAAATCTCTAGCCACTTTAAACATAGGAATTGGATGTAACAAATGTATCACTAGCCACTTTAAACAATTTTGTATATAATGTTTACGTATCCGACATACTCATATCAAATGTATACACTGTACTCTAAACCATCTACTGTATCTTGCCTATGCCGTTCGCCATCGACCCAAATCTCTAGCCACTTTAATAATTATAACTGGATGAAATAATGTATCACTAGCCACTTTAAACAATGCCATTTATATAATGTTTACTTATCCTACATTACTCATCTCATATATATGTGTATATACTGTACTCCATACCATCTACTGCATCTTGCCTATGCCGGTCAGCCATCGCTCATCCATATATTTATATGTACATACTCGTATTCATTCCTTTACTCTTGTGTGTATAAGGTAGTTGTTGTGAATTTGTTAGATTACTTGTTAGATACTACTGCATGGTCGGAACTAGAAGCACAAGCATTTCGCTACACTCGCATTAACATCTGCTAACTATGTGTATGTGACAAATAAAATTTGATTTGATTTGATTTGATTTTATGGAAAGTGGTGTGGGGGGAAAAAACATACGACGTTGTAAAATCCATGTACACAAACAACAAGCGAGCGGTTAAAATAGGCAAAAAACGCACATTTCTTTCCACAGAGATGCAGCTTATGCCCCACCCTCTTCAACATATATATCAAAGAATTGGCGAGGGCACTAGAACAGTCTGCAGCCCCTGGCCTCACCCCACTAGAATCTTAAGTCAATGTCAAATGTCTACTGTTAGCTGATGATCTGGTCCCCAACCAAGGAGGGCCCACAGCAGCACCTAGATCTTCTGCACAGATTCTGTCAGACCTGGGCCCAGACAGTAAATCTCAGCAAGACAAAAATAATGGTGTTCTAAAAAAGGTCCAGTTGCCAGGACGACGAATATAAATTCCATCTAGACACCGTTGCCCTAGAGCACTGTATCTCGGCCTCAACATCAGCGCCCCAGGTAACTTCCACAAAGCTGTGAACGATCTGAGAGACAAGGCAAGAAGGGCCTTCTATGCCATCAAAAGGAACATAAAATTTGACATACCAATTAGGATCTGGCTTAAAATACTTGAATCAGTTATAGAACCCATTGCCCTTTATGGTTGTGAGGTTTGGGGTCCACTCACCAACCAAGAATTCACAAAATGGCACAAACACCAAATTGAGACTCTGCATGCAGAATTCTGCAAATTATCCCCCGTTTACAACGTAAAACACCAAATAATGCATGCAGATCAGAATTTCCCAGATACCCGCTAATTATTAAAATCCAGAAAAGAGCAGTTAAATTCTACAACCACCTAAAAGGAAGTGATTCCCAAACCTTCCATAACAAAGCCATCACCTACAGAGAAATGAACCTGGAGAAGAGCCCTCTAAGCAAGCTGGTCCTGGGGCTCTGTTCACAAACACAAATAGACCCTACAGAGCCCCAGGACAGCAACACAATTCGACCCAACCAAATCATGAGAAAAGAAAAACATAAAAGGAAAGAATTTACAGAGCAAACTAGAATGCTATTTGGCCCTAAAAAGAGAGTACACAGTGGCAGAATACCTGACCACTGTGCCTGACCCAAAATTAAGGAAATCTTTGACTAGTATATACAGACTCCGTGAGCATAGCCTTACTATTGAGAAAGGCCACAGTAGGCAGACCAGGCTCTGCCCACAAAATGAGGTGGAAACTGAGCTGCACTTCCTAACCTCCTGCCAAATGTATGACCATATTAGAGACATATATTTTCCTCAGATTACACAGACCCACAAATAATTAAAAAACAAATCCAATTTTGATCAACTCCCATATCTACTGGGTGAAAAACCAGTGTTCCATCACAGCAGCAACATTTGTGGCCTGTTGCAACAAGAAAAAAGCAACCAGTGAAGAACAATCACCTTTGTAAATACAGCCTATATTTATGTGTATTTATTTTCCCTTTTGTACTTTAAATATTTACAACATTGTATATAGACATAATATGACATTTGAAATGTCGTAATTATTTTGGAACTTTTGTGAGTGTAATGTTTACTGTTAATTTTTATATTGTTTATTTCACTTTTGTTTATTATATATTTTACTTGCTTTGGCAATGTTTCCCATGCCAATAAAGCAATTGATAGATAGATAGGAGGGGGGAGAGAGGAAGAGGGAGAGAGAGAGAAATAGAGAGAGAGAGTGAGAGAGAGAGAACAAGAGAGAACGAGAGAGCAACAGAGAGAGAGAATGAGAGAGAGGGAGAGAGAAATATATATACAGTACCAGTCAACAGTTTGGACACACCTACTCAGAGAGAGAGAGAGAGAGAAAGAGAGAGACAGGGGGAGATAGACAAAGAGAGAGCGAGAGAGAGGGAAAGAGAATGAGAGAGAACGTGAGAGACTTGCTTTGGCAATGTTAACATATGTTTCCCATGCCAATAAAGCCCTTAAATTGAAATTTAATTGAGAGAGAGAGAGACTAAAAGCAACAGAGAGAGAGAGGGAGAGAGAGAGAGGAGAAGTGTGTGTATAGCATGAATAATGAGGAATAGGCCTCCGTGGTGACTTAATGGCCAGCCACATTACTTCCAAAGTTTTGAATCCACGCTTTGAACTGCTGCCTCGTGGGCAGATCTGACAGAACAAAAGACCAATCTCTGAGCCCTGAGCAAGCAGCAGCCCAATGTGCTGCTTTATCTCTGAGCCCTGAGCAAGCAGCAGCCCAATGTGTTGCTTTATCTCTGAGCCCTGAGCAAGCAGCAGCCCAATGTGTTGCTTTATCTCTGAGCCCTGAGCAAGCAGCAGCCCAATGTGTTGCTTTATCTCTGCTACCTGAGCAAGCAGCAGCCCAATGTGTTGCTTTATCTCTGAGCCCTGAGCAAGCAGCAGCCCAATGTGTTGCTTTATCTCTGCTACCTGAGCAAGCAGCAGCTCAATGTGTTGCTTTATCTCTGCGCAATGAGCAAGCAGCAGCCCAATGTGCTGCTTTATCTCTGAGCCCTGAGCAAGCAGCAGCCCAATGTGTTGCTTTATCTCTGAGCCCTGAGCAAGCAGCAGCCCAATGTGCTGCATCACCTAAAGCATCTGAGCCAGCAAAACCTGGATGCTTAAAATACAGCAAGAAAACATGGTACTCCCTAACACTTTATATTAAGCCCATAGTCTGTAACGCATTATGAACACAGTCATGATGACGATGATTAGGTCTGACCCCATTTAGTCGACTGGTCGATTGTTTGTTCAATAGGCTGTTGGTAAACCAAGATGTCGAGCAGTCTAAAATATATATTTTTTTTTATATATAAACTCAGCAAAAAGAGAAACGTTCCGTTTTCAGGACCCTGCCTTTCAAAGATAATTAGTAAAAATCCAAATAACTTCACAGATCTTCATTGTAAAGGGTTTAAACACTGTTTCCCCTGCTTGTTCAATGAACTATAAACAATTAATGAACATGCACCTGTGGAACGGTCGTTAAGACACTAACAGCTTACAGACGGTAGGCAATTAGGGTCACAGTTATGAAAACGTAGGACACTAAAGAGGCATTTCTACTGACTCTGAAAAACACCAAAAGAAAGATGCCCAGGGTCCTTGCTCATCTGCGTGAACGTGCCTTAGGCATGTTGCAAGGAGGCATGACGACTGCAGATGTGGCCAGGGCAATAAATTGCAATGTCCGTACTGTGAGACGCCTAAGACAGCACTACAGGGAGACAAGACGGACAGCTGATCGTCCTCGCAATGGCAGACCACGTGTAATAACACCTGTACAGGATCGGTACATCCGAACATCACACCAGGGGACAGGTACAGGATGGCAACAACAACTGCCCGAGTTACTCCAGGAACGCACAATCCCTCCGTCAGTGCTCAGACTGTCCGCAATAGGCTGAGAGAGGCTGGATTGAGGGCTTGTAGGCCTGTTGTAAGGCAGGTCCTCACCAGACATCACTGGCAACAACGTCGCCTATGGACACAAACCCACCGTCGCTGGACCAGACAGGACTGGCAAAAAGTGCTCTTCACTGAAGAGTTGCGTTTTTTGTCTCACCAGGGGTGACGGTCAGATTCGCGTTTATCGTCAAAGGAATGAGCGTTACACCGAGGCCTGTACTCTGGAGCGGGATCGATTTGGAGGTGGAGGGTCCGTCATGGTCTGGGGCGGTGTGTCACAGCATCATCGGACTGAGCTTGTTGTCATTGCAGGCAATCTCAACGCTGTGCGTTACAGGGAAGACATCCTCCTCCCTCATGTGGTACCCTTCCTGCAGGCTCATCCTGACATGACTTGTTCAGTTTATGCCTCAGTTGTTGAATCTTGTTATGTTCATACAAATATTTACATATGTTAAGTTTGCTGAAAATAAACGCAGTTGACAGTGAGAGGACGTTTCTTTTTTTGATGAGTTTATATATATATTTGTTATGGTACATGAGACACATGTCTGATTCACACCTGTCTCAGTGGACTAATCCATTGTGGAGGCCGCGGATGGGATGGCACACCACTAGCACCAGTAGTAAATGTACCGTTAATTCTCATCATTTCTAACCTACCATGTTTGTTTGGTTATGGTAATCTCTGTTAATGCATTAAATATATTATTATTACAGTCTTACTGTTCTCACTGTCAGAGTGGAAACGTTGTTTGCAGAACCACAACCTAGGCTACAGTTCTTTAGCTGCACTGTTGATTAAGGGCTTGTAAGTAAGCATTTCACGGTAAGGTCTACACTTGTTGTATTCGGCGGTTGTGACAAATAAAGTTTGATTTGATGAAAAAGTTTTGGTTTATTTGAATTCCATTTAGGAGTTGTCAAATTATTCATTGTTGTTTGTTTGTAGCGCTCCTATAATCAGGTGCAGGACGCGCACCTGATTATACATATAAGTAGGCCTATAGGCTACCTAGCCTGTGTGCAAATGTAGACCTATAAATGTGCCCATTTGGGGATCTGATAGTATTTCTGATTGTCTTAACTCACGAACCCCGTGGAACTTCTCTAAGTAATGTTTTCTTCACCTCAAACAGCAAGTAAACAAAGTCTGTTTTTACATCCATTGAGAATGACAATAGATTTGAAAAATCTTTCCAGCTCTCTTTCAATAACCACTCAGTGTGAAAGGGGGTAAGAAAATAGGCTGACAAGAGCACAGGGCCAGACCCAAGTTAATAGTTGATACCACGTTTCAAGTTCCTTGCCGACAGTCCATGCTTAGCCAATGTGATCTATCTGATATTTATTTTTATTAGTGTACAGTATGATCTACCTGTTTCTTTTTGTTGGCTTTATTTATGTAGGCTATTTTTACATAGTTGGCAATAGAAGTTACTTTGAGAATTTTGATTAACCACATGATAATGATTTTGAGATACAAAGACTTTACTATAAATTAAACTCTTCCATGAAAATGTGCATATAAAAATCATAACTGGCACGCAGATCGGTAGAAATAGTAAGATAAATTGGCACTCCAAATGGAAAAGGTTACCGACCCCTGGTGTAGCCTATTAGGAGCGTAACAGCAGGAGCGTAACAGCAGGAGCGTAACAGCAGGAGCGTAACAGCAGCAGCAGGAGGAAGAGGGTCCAGAACAGTTTTTTTTTCTTTTTTTTCTGTACAGTAGTTCTGTCCTTGAGCTGTTGTCTATTAATGTTCTGTATTATGTAATGTTTCATGTTTTGTGTGGAACCCAGGAAGAGTAGCTTCTGCTATCACAACAGCTAAAGGGGATCCTAATAAAATACCAAATGCCACCTTCTCCAAAATGGCCTGGTGAGCTCCTCTACAGCAGTGACAGAGATAGTTCTACCTCTTGGCAGAGACCATATTATTCCTTTCTCCTCATCTTGACTGTTCGGATCACATTGACTCAGTAAGACATACTGCAGGCCCTCTGTGGCCTACTCAGAAACTGAGCAACACAGGGATCTCTGCCCTGAGTCATATTTACTCTCTCTGTCTGACTCACCTTTGGTTCCGATGTTGTTGTGACAACCCAACATGGTGTTGTGACAGCCCACTGGTTCCAATGTTGTTGACAACCCAACATGGTGTTGTGACAGCCCACTGGTTCCAATGTTGTTGACAACCCAACATGGTGTTGTGACAGCCCACTGGTTCCAATGTTGTTGTGACAACCCAATATACTCATCTTCAGCACAGTTGTCCCAATTAAAATAACTCTACAGGACTGATACTGAATTCTACAAACAACTCAGTAACTACCGTCACACAATCCAAACAGATGATGAAAAATATATCTCCAAATGTTAAGAGCCTATCATGACCTCAATCAATGTATATCCATATGTACATAAGGTACGTTAAACCTCTGACATTATAAGTGATTAAAACAGATTCAATGTAATGGAGCCTCTCAGAATCATTATAATTGGATGACAATGGTCCAATCTCAGTTCACGCATGAAATGAAATGCCACTGTCCATAGAGAGGCTATAAGAATAGCAGTTACAAACATTACACCCTGATCAGGATAATATGCAGGATAGCAATATTACCATAGCGATACAATTGTTGTATCTCAGTGATTATACCGTTGTAATAACATTATCTCGTAGTCTCAGCTCCTATAGCGAAATGGAAGCTGTGGGTGTGATAGCACATCATAGGCTACACATGTTTTATAAAGTGTTGTGAGAGAAGCACAAGGAGAAAAATAACAGTCATATCCACTTACCTTTGTCAAGTGGGAATTGATCCATTTAGTAAAAGTCCTCTTCTGTACTGCTTCTTGCTCATCTGTAATAAAAGTGGAACAGAACATTGTCATGATGTCACAGAACATTGTCACGATGTCACAGAACAGTGTCATGATGTCACAGAACGTTGTCATGATGTCACAGAACATTGTCACGATGTCACAGAACAGTGTCATGATGTCACAGAACGTTGTCATGATGTCACAGAACATTGTCACGATGTCACAGAACATTGTCATGATGTCACACAAGACACCGCTTAGTCCGCTTACACCCACTGCTGCCTCCCCTGTTTCATACAACAGTATATTCTCTATTCCCAATGCTTCATGTAGCCTGTTAAAGTAAGTGCATTCACAAACAGTGTGAATATTTAATCGAGTAGTGAGTAGTGTCCATCCTTTTCACGATAGCAGACCTCTGATCTCCCCAGCCCCAGACCTCACGGTATCAAAGGCAGGCAGGGTTATGGGACAGTTGAAGGGAGGAAGAGAGGAAGGGAGGAAGAGATGAAAGGAGGAAGAGGGGAAGGGAGGGAGGGAGGAAGGGAGGAAGAGGGGAAGGGAGGAAGAGGGGAAGGGTGGGAGGGAGGGAGGAAGGGAGGAAGAGGGGAAGGGAGGGAGGGAGGGAGGAAGGGAGGAAGAGGGGAAGGGAGGAAGAGGGGAAGGGAGGGAGGGAGGAAGGGAGGAAGAGGGGAAGGGAGGAAGAGGGGAAGGGAGGAAGGGAGGAAGGGAGGAAGAGGGGAAGGGAGGAAGAAAGGAAAGGAGAAAGAGAGGAAGAGAGGAAAATATGCAGTGGAGAATTCTTCAACACAACTAGACTCTGAGTGGAAAAAACATTAGGAACACCTGCTCTTTCCACGACATAGACTGACTGTGTGAATCCAGGTGAAAGATATGATCCCTTATTGATGTCACTGGTTAAATCCACTTCAATCAGTGTAGATGAAGGGGAGGAGACAGGTTAAAGAACTGCAACGCTGCTGGGTTATTCACACTCAATAGTTTCCCGTGTGTATCAAGAATGGTCCACCACTCAAAGGACATCCAGCCAACTTGACACAACTATGGGAAGCATTGGAGTCAAGATGGGCCAGTATCCCTGTGGAACGCTTTCGACAACTTGTGGAGTCCATTCCCCGATGAATTGAGGCTGTTATGAGGGCAAAAGGGGTGCAACTAAATATTAGGAAGGTGTTCTTAATGTTTTGGACACTCTTTGTAGTTCAAGACCTAACAGATCAAGAACAGGACGTGTGAAGAAATTACCAAAGATCCACTTAAACTTCACAATAGTACTGTCATTTCTCTTACAGTTAAAAACGGTATATACATAGAATCTAATCACGCCCAATAGATATTGACAGGAGCTTGCTTGCATCCTAACACTATGAGGTCATAAGCAGAGGAGATTTCTATTCTTGCAGACTCACTGCTCAGTGCCCAATCCACCAATAACGACATGCGTGGCCTTTCAGGTCTCCCCCAACCAAGCCCTTTACGGAGCGGGGATAATACCTGCAGACAGACTCTGTGTCTCATGCATAATGCATTTCTGCTTTCACACAAAACAAAAATCTGATTTTGTGGATCCTACTTCTGTCGCTGTCATAGAAAAGAAGGGTGACATAGATAGATACAGTGCCATGTCTGCCGGTAAGTTGAACAATACTGGACACACACAGTGGCCATTTCTTTTAAAATTCGCACTTGAAATATACTGCCTGGTCACTTGCTGCAGGAGTACAGGGCCAGACTAACACACTGTCATGCATCTGGCCCATGCGTCTAGTTAACCTACATATAAGCCACAATCGAAGCCACGTTTCCTTGTTGTTTTCTATCTAAATCCTGAGAGAATGGGATGCAGCAATGATCTATATAAACGCTGTTGCCGACATACTTACCACGGAGATACTGAAAGAATCCCGTCACCAAGTTAAGAGAAGAGGTCTTTTTGACCGTTACATCCTTATAGTGAGCCATTCTCCAGTCACATGCTCGCCACCTTCCTCCCTATGCCCTTCACATTGTGAGCTTGCTGTGAGCCTCTGTCTGTCTATCTGTCTGTCTGTCTGTCTGTCTGAGCAGAGGATGACAGTCCAAAAAGAAACCGAGGAATGAGGGGGAAACACAGCTGTTCCTTTCCCCTTTATTTCAGACAGGGAGCAGAACAGATCCGGGCTGCCTCAGCCTGGTTGGTCGCTTGTTTTCCCGGTGACAACACAGAGCTGAGCTGCTGGGGGTTAGCTGCAGGAACGCATCCTCAATCCCTTCCTACTCCCCGACACACACACACACACACCCCTAACACACACATACACACAGACCAGAGCAGGCAGTGGAAACCCCTTTAACAGAGACAGATATTTACAATATTTCCCATCATCCCATCCTTCCCTCCTCTTCCTGTTATTCTCCCATGATCCAGAGGACAGGAGCCACGCTTGTGTTGTGTGGATGTCATCTGTGATGCATGTGATGTGTGCACAGCCCAGCCTCCTCTACACTGCCAGCCTCCCTGCCTCCTAGTAGCCCGCCTCCCTGCCTCCCAGTAACCCAGACAGGAGCAGGAGGGATCAGCCTGGAGCACTGCTCAACCAATCAGGGAGGCAGTGATGTCACAGGCTGCCTTTGCTGCATTATCCCCCATTTAAGCAGGGAGTGTGTGTGTGTGTGTGTGTGTGTGTGTGTGTGTGTGTGTGTGTGTGTGTGTGTGTGTGTGTGTGTGTGTGTGTGTGTGTGTGTGTGTGTGTGTGTGTGTGTGTGTGTGTGTGTGTGTGTGTGTGTGTGTGATTGTGTACTGTATGTGTGTGCTTGTTCGTGCTTGTCTTCTAAGATTGAACTATATTAATGCTATTACATTCCTTTCCCTCCAACAAAGACCAGAACATGCTATAATACCCCAGCATGGGGCAACAGAATAGTATTAACAACATGCTATAATACCCCAGCATGGGGCAACAGAATAGTATTAACAACATGCTATAATACCCCAGCATGGGGCAACAGAATAGTATTAACAACATGCTATAATACCCCAGCATGGGGCAACAGAATAGTATTAACAACATGCTATAATACCCCAGCATGGGGCAACAGAATAGTATTAACAACATGCTATAATACCCCAGCATGGGGCAACAGAATAGTATTAACAACATGCTACAATACCCCAGCATGGGGCAACAGAATAGTATTAACAACATGCTATAATACCCCAGCATGGGGCAACAGAATAGTATCAACAACATGCTACAATACCCCAGCATGGGGCAACAGAATAGTATCAACAACATGCTACAATATCCCAGCATGGGGCAACAGAATAGTATTAACAACATGCTACAATACCCCAGCATGGGGCAACAGAATAGTATTAACAACATGCTATAATACCCCAGCATGGGGCAACAGAATAGTATTAACAACATGCTACAATACCCCAGCATGGGGCAACAGAATAGTATTAACAACATGCTATAATACCCCAGCATGGGGCAACAGAATAGTATCAACAACATGCTACAATACCCCAGCATGGGGCAACAGAATAGTATCAACAACATGCTACAATATCCCAGCATGGGGCAACAGAATAGTATTAACAACATGCTACAATACCCCAGCATGGGGCAACAGAATAGTATTAACAACATGCTATAATAATCCAGCATGGGGCAACAGAATAGTATCAACAACATATCTATTTCTATGTTGGGGTAATGGTTCCCAATTAGAGGCAGCTGTGTGTCGTTACCTCTAATTGGGAACCATATATATGTTTGCAGTTTTCACTAGGGGTTTGTGGGTTATTGTTTGAGCATAGCTTTGTTTGTGTTGTTAGTTATGGTTCAACGTTACGATCTTCGTTTTCCGTTTGTTAAATTAATTGTTTTTGTTGTAAACCTCTAAATGAGTCCTCTGCTTTTCGGTCATATCGACTGTTTTGATTGCTGTCTAATAATATTTTATTATCAAGTCACGGATCACAAGTTCAGACTAATAATTTATTATTAAACTTTCACATTTCATGTCATCTAATATTCTTGTGATCCATTACATTACATTGTGATCCAGCAGTACTGATTCCACACTGAATTTCCCTAAGAGGACAATAAAGTTTGAATTGATTGAATTGTAGTGGTATTTGATAGCTTCTCCCTGAATGAATCTGAATAGTGTTCCTGTCTCCCTCTCCCCGACACCCACTTTATGACACAGCTGGAGAAGTCTCAATTAACCTATGATTGGACAACTTACATCTGAGTCCCTTCAATACTCACTAACTTGTCTTTATACAGTAGCTTCACAATACTATGGACAGTGTGTATTACAAAGCTTAAAGGCTATAGATTGGATGGAACATAGAAGTGTCCGTATTAAAATATCCTCAAGACGCTGCTAAAATACTGTTACGAAACTGGTTAACTAGCCGTCTAATATGGCTGCACTCGCTAAGTCTAGGGGTCTTAGTCGTAGTTAACTGTTCTTTAACATGATTTAATGTGTGCATCTACGTATGTGAGAAATCAGCCTAGGTGCCACTTTGTAACACAACAAAATGTGGAAAAAGTCAAGGATTGTAAATACTTTCTGAAGGCGCTGTATGTACCCAGCAGACAGATACCTCACCTTAAGTCCAGGGCCAGCTCTGTCTTGACCTCTTGGTCGGCCAGTCCAAGGATTATTATTTGTTCAATTGGTGACTAAATAAATATGTACAAAAAGGAAAAATACAAAAAGGTATGCTCAAACAAAACTAGTAGCCTGCCAGCTGGGACCCTGACTGACGATCCCCTTAATGGGCAGCAACTGATGTGCTTATCAACCAGGCTCAATACTGGACAAGGTTGCTGCTGCCCCCTGGGGGAATGGAGTGTGAAATTGGTAGTGGGATGTAGTGTGCTGTCTAGACTACCTAAACTATTCCATAACAGAGTAATCCATCCTAAATCTTTTACAATTCCAAAGTAAGTCCAAATTGACTAAATTAACTTGCTCATCCTATGAGTTAGCAAGGCAGCACAATTATATCTGGTACTAGGCTATTACACTATCCCTTTCCTGAATAAAACAATAGCATTAATATCATCTAGAACTTGATAGCTTGTCATATCCAGCACAGAAAGCCCTTCATTTGGGGCTCCCGAGTGGCGCAGTGGTCTAATGCACTGCATGTTCAAATCCAGGCTGTATCACAACCGGCTGTTATTGGGAGTCCCATAGGGCGGCGCACAATCGGCCCAGTGTCGTCCGGCCGGTGTAGGCCGTCATTGTAAATAAGAATTTGTTTTTAACTGACTTGCCTGGTTAAATAAAACAATATATATATTATTTCAGGACCACAGCAGCTATTCTTCTAAAAGCCTTTTCTTACAGGCTATTAATACACTAGAGCGTGTCATCATACCATCACTACTGTACTGGACCTTGTTAGTCAGGCAGTAAAAAAAATACATGGTTTTATTATTTCAAAAAGGTAAAAGGACTTATATATCTAAAGAAAATGCATTGCATTTTGCTGGTAGTGAGGTGGGAAAACCTCACAGAAACATGGCGGTGGGTGAATGGCACGACAACGGGCCTCAGCATCTCATCACATTATCTTTGTGCATTCAAATTGCCATCAATAAAATGCAATTGTGTTCGTTATCCGTAACTTATGCCTGTCCATACCATAACCCCAACGCCATCATGGGGAACTCTGTTCACAACATTGACATCAGCAAACCGCTCGCCCAAACAACGCCATACCCCCGTCTGTCATCTGCCCGGTACAGTTGAAACCGGGATTCATCAGTGAAGAGCACACTTCTCCAGCATGCCAGTGGCCATGGAAGGTGAGCATTTTCCCACTGAAGCCGAACTGCAGTCAGGTCTAGACCCTGGTGAGGACGACGAGCACGCAGATTAACTTCCCTGAGACGGTTTCTGACAGTTTTTGCGTCCGACGTACTGGCAAATTCTCAAGGTGCTCCTGTATAATAATCATGCTGTTTAATCAGCTTCTTGATACAGTGAGGGAAAAAAGTATTTGATCCCCTGCTGATTTTGTACGTTTGCCCACTGACAAAGAAATGATCAGTCTATAATTGTAATGGTAGGTTTATTTGAACAGTGAGAGACAGAATAACAACAAACAAATCCAGAAAAACGCATGAGAAAAATGTTATAAATTGATTTGCATTTTAATGAGGGAAATAAGTATTTGACCCCCTCTCAATCAGAAAGATTTATGGCTCCCAGGTGTCTTTTATACAGGTAACGAGCTGAGATTAGAAGCACACTCTTAAAGGTAGTGCTCCTAATCTCAGTTTGTTACCTGTATAAAAGACACCTGTTCACAGAAGCAATCAATCAATCAGATTCCAAACTCTCCACCATGGCCAAGACCAAAGAGCTCTCCAAGGATGTCAGGGACAAGATTGTAGATCTAATTGTAGACCTACACAAGACTGGAATGGGCTACAAGACCATCGCCAAGCAGCTTGGTGAGAAGGTGACAACAGTTGGTGCGATTATTCGCAAATGGAAGAAACACAAAATAACTGTGAATCTCCCTCGGCCTGGGGCTCCATGCAAGATCTCACCTCGTGGAGTTGCAATGATCATGAGAGCGGTGAGGAATCAGCCCAGAACTACACAGGAGGATCTTGTCAATGATCTCAAGGCAGCTGGGACCATAGTCACCAAGAAAACAATTGGTAACACACTACGCCGTGAAGGACTGAAATCCTGCAGCGCCCGCAAGGTCAGAGGACAACTGGGTGAGGTCAGAGGACAACTGAGTGAAAGTGTTGTGGTCAGATGAGACCAAAATGGAGCTCTTTGGCATCAACTCAACTCGCCGTGTTTGGAGGAGGAGGAATGCTGCCTATGACCCCAAGAACACCATCCCCACCGTCAAACATGGAGGTGGAAACATTATGCTTTGGGGGTGTTTTTCTGCTAAGGGGACAGGACAACTTCACCGCATCAAAGGGACGATGGACGGGGCCATGTACCGTCAAATCTTGGATGAAAACTTCCTTCCCTCAGCAAGGGCATTGAAAATGGGTTGTGGATGGGTATTCCAGCATGACAATGACCCAAAACACACAGCCAAGGCAACAAAGGAGTGGCTCAAGAAGAAGCACATTAAGGTCCTGGAGTGGCCTAGCCAGTCTCCAGACCTTAATCCCATAGAAAATCTGTGGAGGGAGCTAAAGGTTCGAGTTGCCAAACGTCAGCCTCGAAACCTTAATGACTTGGAGAAGATCTGCAAAGAGGAGTGGGACAAAATCCCTCCTGAGATGTGTGCAAACCTGGTGGCCAACTACAAGAAACGTCTGACCTCTGTGATTGCCAATAAGGGTTTTGCCACCAAGTACTAAGTCATGTTTTGCAGAGGGGTCAAATACTTATTTCCCTCACTAAAATGCTAATCAATTTATATCATTTTTCACATGCGTTTTTCTGGATTTTTTTGTTGTTATTCTGTCTCTCACTGTTCAAATAAACCTACCATTAAAATTATAGACTGATCATTTCTTTGTCAGTGGGAAAACGTACAAAATCAGCAGGGGATCAAATACTTTTTTCCCTCACGGTATGCCACATTATCTTGGCAAAGGATAAATGCTCACTAACAGGGATGGAAACAAATGCGTGCAGACCAGTTGTGAGAAATAAGCTTTTTGTGTGTATTGAAATTTCAGCTCATGAAACATGGGACTTTATATGTTGAGTTTATATTTTTGTTCAGTGTACATCTCAATTCTTAAAAATGTTTCTGGTGCTACTTAACCCTGAATTGTATTTGCTGGCAATTCTTATCATAAATACCTCTAATATTTTTGATTGTGCTCCGAAATGTCAATTTAGGAGCACATGTGCTCCTTGTAAAAAATATCAGCGTAGAGCCCTGTATAGAAATCACTAACACCTGGCCTTGTTCTTTTCAGTTAATATCTCTTAGACGATTCATTCAATTTAGTTTGACATACTGTAGGTAAGTACTACAACAGGGATGTAGCCTAAGTGGGCATTGAAGAGGATAGAACCAGGAACAAAGACAACCACCAAGTGTACCATCAACCCCAGAGCAGAAGTAATCTACATGTACCATCAACCCCAGAGCAGAAGTAATCTACATGTACCATCAACCCCAGAGCAGAAGTAATCTACATGTACCATCAACCCCAGAGCAGAAGTAATCCACATGTACCATCAACCCCAGAGCAGAAGTAATCTACATGTACCATCAACCCCAGAGCAGAAGTAATCTACATGTACCATCAACCCCAGAGCAGAAGTAATCCACATGTACCATCAACCCCAGAGCAGAAGTAATCTACATGTACCATCAACCCCAGAGCAGAAGTAATCTACATTAGTGATTTTGTTTTCAAAGTGATCTTAGAGCATGATGATACCTGTGGCAATGAGTGTACTGTAGTGTACTGCCCTACAAAGGCAAAACGCAGTAACTACACATTTGGTCAAAAATCTTTGATCTGTTGTAACGGCCATGTAAATGATCTAATTCATATGGTATTTAGTTTCCTGACACAAAAACAAGCCAGTTGATCAGAATATATCATGGAGCATTAGAAATTGCTGATAAAAGCTGTGAAGTCAGATCACCAGGGACCGCTGTTGAAGCCCACTCCCTCTGTTGCTCCCTTTAACTGAGAGCATCAGAACTTTATAGTCCTGACAAGCGTAGAATAATGATATAGGGTTAGAGGGCTTGAACCGATTCAGCACTTGGACTTCAGCAAGTAAAGTTTGATAAGACAACATCTAAACTTACACAGGAAACAGGGACATCTGGTGTTTAGCTTAAAAATTACAGAAATTAGTAAATAAAGAGAGAGTGTCACGTCCAGGCCTGAAAAGACAGGCTGGCGTGTTTTTGCTTTGGTTTTGGTGTAGGGTTTTTATGTTCTAGGTGTTATATATCTATGTTGGGGTTTTGGTTCCCAATTAGAGGCAGCTGTGTGTCGTTGTCTCTAATTGGGAACCATATATATGTTTGGGGTTTTCGTTTAGGTTTTGTGGGTGATTGTAAGTTCATAGCTGTGTTTTTTTTTTTTTTTCAGTTATGTTCTTCGTTACGATCTTCGTTTGTTTTGTTGTATATTTTCCCAGTTTACGTCCGTGATTAAAATGTATACTGGAAGCATCGCTGCGTCTTGGTCTGTCCCTACAGAAGATCGTGACAGAATCACCCACCACAAAAGGACCAAGCAGCAATGTGTAAGGGAGTCCTGGACTTGGGAGGAAATATTAGCTGGGAAGGGGCGTTGGGAGAAGACGACGGAGCATCGTTACCCTAAGAGGAGGATGGAAGCGGCGAAGACTGAGCGAGGGAGCTACGAGGATATATATGGAGCGTGGAACCCGGAGAGGGAGAGATATGTTGGAACTCGCCTGGCACGGAAACCCGAAAGACAGCCCCAAAAAAGACTCCTGAGCCAACTCCTCGTGCTTTGTGGAGAGAGCGTTGGGGAGAGCGTCGCACGGAGAGGACACCGTGCTATGCAGTTTTGCGCACGGTTTCTCCTGTGCGGATTCAGAGGCCGGTGCGAGAAATTCCAGCTCCACTCATCAGTCGGGCTAGACTGAGTGTGCAGCCAGGAGGAGTGGTGCCAGCTCCGCGCGCCAGGTCTCCAGTGCGCCTCCTAGGACCTGGATATCCTGCACCGGTTCTGCGTGCAGTATCTCCGGTACGTGTCCACAGCCCAGTGCGAGAGATCCCAGCGCCACTCGTCTGTCAGGCCAAGGTCAGTGTGCTACCTGGAAGAGTGGTGCCAGCTCTGCGCGCCAGGTCTCCAGTGCGTGTCCTAGGACCGAGATATCCTGCACCGGTTCTGCGTGTGGGGTCTCCGATTCGCATCCACAGCCCAGCACGTTCTGTTCCACGTTCCAGGATTCCTGTACTACGCTCCAGGACCCCTGTGCCCGGCGTGGACTCAGTACGTCCTGTCCCTGCTCCACGCTCCAGGATCCCTGTTCCACGCTCCAGGATCCCTGTGCCCGTGGGGAACCCAGCACGTCCTGTTCCTGCTCCCCGCACCAGAGTGCGCGTTACGAGCCCAGTACGGCCGGTTCCTGCTCCCCGCACTAAAGTGCGCGTCACGACCCCATACGGCCGGTTCCTGCTCCCCGCACCAGAGTGCGCGTTACGAGCCCAGTACGGCCGGTTCCTGCTCCCGCACCAGAGTGCGGCGTTACGAGCCCAGTTCGGCCGGTTCCTGCTCCCGCACCAGAGTGCGCGTCACGAGCCCAGTTCGGCCGGTTCCTGCTCCCGCACCAGAGTGCGCGTCACGAGCCCAATGCGGCGGTTCCTGCTCCCCGCACCAGAGTGCGCGTCACGAGCCCAGTACGGCCGGTTCCTGCTCCCCGCACCAGAGTGCGCGTCACGAGCCCAGTTCGGCCGGTTCCTGCTCCCCGCACCAGAGTGCGCGTCACGAGCCCAGTTCGGCCGGTTCCTGCTCCCGCACCAGAGTGCCAGTGAGGGTCCCCAGTCCGGCGCCGCCAGTGAGGGTCCCCAGTCCGGCGCCGCCAGTGAGGGTCCCCAGTCCGGCGCCGCCAGTGAGGGTCCCCAGTCCGGGGCCGCCAGGGAGGGTCCCCAGCCCGGGGCCGCCAGAGAGGGTCCCCAGCCCGGGGCCGCCAGAGAGGGTCCCCAGCCCTGCAAATGGCCCAGGGCCTCCGGTGCGTGACTTCGGACCAGCACGGCCAGCACCGGAGCCGCCACCTGGGACAAAGAAACCCACCAGAAGACCCCCCCATGGACTTTTGGGTGGCACGGTCGAGTCCGCGCCTTTGGGGGGGGGTACTGTCACGTCCAGGCCTGAAAAGACAGGCTGGCGTGTTTTTGCTTTGGTTTTGGTGTAGGGTTTTTATGTTCTAGGTGTTATATATCTATGTTGGGGTAATGGTTCCCAAATCGTTGTCTCTAATTGGGAACCATATATATGTTTGGGGTTTTCGTTTAGGTTTTGTGGGTGATTGTAAGTTCATAGCTGTGTTTGTTTTTTTTCAGTTATGTTCTTCGTTACGATCGTCGTTTGTTTTGTTGTATATTTTCCCAGTTTACGTCTGTGATTAAAATGTATACTGGAAGCATCGCTGCGTCTTGGTCTGTGAGAGAGAGAGAGAGAGAGAGAGAGAGAGAGAGAGAGAGAGAGAGAGAGAGAGAGAGAGAGAGAGAGAGAGAGAGAGAGAGAGACTGCCAGTACAGTAGGTGCACTTAGGGCACAGATCACAGACTCCGTGATCTACAGTTTACAGACCAATATAATCTCATGGCTGGAGACAGAGAATAATCACCACTCTCTTACAGGTACAGAGGAGACGTGGGCCTACATATCCTGCCTATAGTCTGTAAAACTTTCCTCATAAATGAACATTAATGTAACAGAAGACATGCCTGTTCAGAAAAGGCAACTGAGTTCTATATATATGACATACACATGTCAGTGCCACTTCACACATCCTCAGAGCAAACTGCATACGTGTTTGTGCTAATGCTGATAGTGACGGACCAGAATGAGGTCTGGTGGGTTCTCTCTCTATGCCTATCACTGTGCTTCCTGTGAGGGAGGGTAGTGATCACACGCGACATGCCCACCACAAACCGTTCACTGGCAGTGTTTCTTCACATCCTCCTCAGACCAGACACACCATCACTAGCTATAAAAGCGGAAACCACAATGGCTCAGTCAGTCGCGTCATTCTGAAACCGAGAGCATCTGGGCCTTGTCGGGCTAGTCATGCACACCATTCTCCTCTCCCATCTCTCCTGGCAGTAAAAGTCAGTGGTAACATGAGAGCATTAGAGGAGACTGGGTGTCACCTTCACCCTCCTTATAAAGCAGAGGATCTGTTGGCCTGGGTGGATTCTATGGTGCTCTAGTCTAACCTAATGCAATGATTCTGCTAAATGTTTGGATTAAATTAAATGGGAAGCACTATGAAGGTTCAATTGAAATACTAATTCATTAACCATTCGCAAACATGTTTCGGACGAAGGCAGGCAGCCTCTCAGTGTGTAAATGGTACGCAGTCTCAATTTCTGAGGCTAAATGTTTCACAAGGGCAAGTGACAGAGAATTTATGTTGACACAGGAAGCACTAACTTTTTAACCACGACTGAAGCTGTGCAGACTAGAGGATAAATCCTGGTATTACTTCACATGGTGCTGGTTCAGGTTGTCAGTCTAACCTACCAGGGTAGTTACAAACAGCACAAGAATGAAATCATCAACATGTATTGATCACATCTTTACTAATTCTTTAGAAATTTGCTTTAAAGCAGTATCCAAATCCGTAGGATGCAGTGATCGCAATATAGTACCATATCTAGGAAAACCTAAGTTCCAAAGGCTGGGCCTAATATAGTGTATAAGAGGTCATACAATACGTTTTGTAGTGATTCATATGTTGATGATGTAAAGAATATTTGCTGGTCTGTGGTGTGTAATGTGGAGCAACCAGATGCTGCACTTGACACATTTATGAAATTGCTAATTCCAGTTACTAATAAGCATACACCCATTATGAAAATGACTGTAAAAACTGTTAAATCCCCTTGGATTGATGAGGAATTTAACATTTGTATGGTTGAGATGGATGAGGCAAAAGTCTGGCAGCCTAACTGAATTTCAAACGTAATGCAAATTAAGAAATCATGTGACTAAACTAAATAAAAATAAAAATAAATTATTAAATGAAACAAAAATGAATGATATAAAGAATGATAGTAAAAAGCTTTGGAGCACCTTAAATTACATTTTGGGAAAAAAGGAAAACTCGGCTCCATTCATTGAGTGAGATGGCTCAACCATCACAAACCCCACTGATATTGCCAACTACTTTAATGACTTTTTCATTGGCAAGATAAGCAAACTTAGGGATGACATTCCAGCAACAAACTGACAGGCTGACTACACCGCTCGCGTCGCGTGCAAAATACATTTTAAAATCTATATTATTCAATTATTGCACCCACACTGGTCGCGGGTGCCAACGAGCGTCTGCGTTGCCAAGGGTTCTATTTGTGACGCAGATCGCGCTGCAAGTCCTGCCTCTCCCATCTCCTAATTGGTTTATAGAAGCAGGTACCCACGTGCCATCTCCTCATTGGTTATACCCAAGTGGTTGACTGAAAGACGAACGAGGTCAGTGGCGGTAATGCACCTATTTTATGAAAGCTGCCAATCGCAATATAAAGTCAAGAGAAGAAAAAACCTGGAAGGAGGAGAGATGACTAGAAACGATTCGGTTAATCGTTTCATGTGTGGATTAATTGGCGGAGTAGAGGACCTTGTGCATTTCAGGTAAAATAACAACTCCAATGTTTATATCCCAGGACAAATTAGCTAGCAACAGCAAGCTAGCTAAATAGGACAAATTAGCTAGCTAAATTGCCATACATGATTAATGCTTTTGGACCTGTCCCTAAATTAATAAAATTGGTTCAGAGTTTGTTTTTATATTTTAACCTACGTGTTGTGATCGCGTTTGGTGTAGGGGGACAAAATACATGTATGCACGATGGCGCACGATGGCACACGATGGCGCACGATGGCGCATGCGCGCAGCCGGTTTGTGTTCTGTGTGACACTACACATCCAAGTATATCTGTCCAAATTATGAAAGACAAGAATTGTACTTTTAAATTTTAAATTTGGAAGAGGTGAAAAAAGTATTGTTGTCTATCAACAATGACAAGCCGCCGGGGTCTGACAATCTGGATGGAAAATTACTGAGGATAATAGCAGACGATAATTCCACTCCTATTTACCACACCTTCAATTTAAGCCTACTAGAAAGTGTGTGCCCTGAGGCCTGGAGGGAAGCTGAAGTCATTCCGCTACCCAAGAATGTAAAGCCCCCTTTACTGGCTCAAATAACCAACCAATCAGCCTGTTACCAACCTCTTAGTAAACTTTTGGAAAAAATTGTGTATGACCAGATATAATGCTATTTCACAGTAAACAAATTGACAACAGACTTTCAGCACACTTATAGGGAAGGACACTGAACAAGCACAGCACTTACACAAATTACTGATGATTGGCTGAGAGAAATTGATGATAAAATGATTGTGGCGGCTGTCTGTTAGACTTCAGTGCAGCTTTTGACATTATCTATAATAGTCTGCTGCTGTAAAAATGTATGTGTTATGGGTTTACACCCCCTGCTATAATGTGGATAAAGAGTTACTTGTCTAACAGAACACAGAGGGTGTTCTTTAATGGAAGCCTCTCAAACATAATCCAGGTAGAATCAGGAATTCCCCAGGGTAGCTGTTTAGGCCCCCGACATGCTTTGAGTAAAGCCAGTGTGTCTATGTATGTTGATGACTCAACACTATACATGTCAGCTACTACAGCAACTGAAATTACTGTAACACTTAACAAAGAGCTGCAGTTCATTTGGGAATGGGTAGCAAGGAATAAGTTAGTCCTAAATATTTCAAAAATGAAAAGTATTGTATTTGGGACAAATCATTCACTAAACCCTAAACCTCAACTACATCTCGTAATGAATAATGTTGGAAATTTAGCAAGTTGAGGTGACTAAACCGCTTGGCGTAACCCTGGATTGTAAACTGTCATGGTCAAATCATATTAAGACAACAGCAGCTAAGAGTTTGTCCAAAATAAAGTGCTGCTCTGCCTTCTTAACAACACCATCAACAAGGCAGATCCTACAGGCCCTAGTTTTGTCGCACCTAGACTACTGTTCAGTCGTGTGGTCAGTTGCCACAAAGAGGGACTTAGGAAAATTGCAGTTAGCTCAGAACAGGGCAGCACGGCTGGCCCTTAAAAGTACACAAAGAGCTAACATCTCTCATGGCTCAAAATGGAGGAGAGATTGACTTCATCACTACTTGTTTTTGTACGAGGTGTTGAATGCTGAATGTACCGAGCTGAATGTACCGAGCTGTCTGTTAAAATTATTTACACACAGCTCGGACTGCATGCTGCATTTCCCACCAGAGGTCTCTTCACAGTCCCCAAGTCCAGAACATACTAACTACAGTGAGGGAAAAAAGTTCACTGAGACGGTTTCTGACAGTTTTTGCGTCCGACGTACTGGCAAATTCTCAAGGTGCTCCTGTATAATAATCATGCTGTTTAATCAGCTTCTTGATACAGTGAGGGAAAAAAGTATTTGATCCCCTGCTGATTTTGTACGTTTGCCCACTGACAAAGAAATGATCAGTCTATAATTTTAATGGTAGGTTTATTTGAACAGTGAGAAACAGAATAACAACAAAAAAATCCAGAAAAACGCATGTGAAAATTTGTATAAATGGAATTACATTTTAATGAGGGAAATAAGTATTTGACCCCCTCTCAATCAGAAAGATTTCTGGCTCCCAGGTGTCTTTTATACAGGTAACGAGCTGAGATTAGGAGCACCCTCTTAAAGGGAGTGCTCCTAATCTCAGTTTGTTACCTGTATAAAAGACACCTGTCCACAGAAGCAATCAATCAATCCGATTCCAAACTCTCCACCATGGCCAAAACCAAAGAGCTCTCCAAGGATGTCAAGGACAAGATTGTAGACCTACACAAGGCTGGAATGGGCTACAAGACCATCGCCAAGCAGCTTGGTGAGAAGGTGACAACAGTTGGTGCGATTATTCGCAAATGGAAGAAACACAAAAGAGCTGTCAATCTCCCTCGGCCTGGGGCTACATGCAAGATCTTACCTCGTGGAGTTGCAATGATCATGAGAACGGTGAGGAATCAGCCCAGAACTACACGGGAGGATCTTGTCAATGATCTCAAGGCAGCTGGGACCATAGTCACCAAGAAAACAATTGGTAACACACTACGCCGTGAAGGACTGAAATCCTGCAGCGCTCGCAAGGTCCCCCTGCTCAAGAAAGCACATATACATGCCCGTCTGAAGTTTGCCAATGAACATCTGAATGATTCAGAGGACATCTGGGTGAAAGTGTTGTGGTCAGATGAGACCAAAATGGAGCTCTTTGGCATCAACTCAACTCGCCGTGTTTGGAGGAGGAGGAATGCTGCCTATGACCCCAAGAACACCATCCCCACCGTCAAACATGGAGGTGGAAACATTATGCTTTGGGGTATTTTTCTGCTAAGGGGACAGGACAACTTCACCGCATCAAAGGGACGATGGACGGGGCCATGTACCGTCAAATCTTGGGTGAGAACCTCCTTCCCTCAGCCAGGGCATTGAAAATGGGTCGTGGATGGGTATTCCAGCATGACAATGACCCAAAACACACGGCCAAGGCAACAAAGGAGTGGCTCAAGAAGAAGCACATTAAGGTCCTGGAGTGGCCTAGCCAGTCTCCAGACCTTAATCCCATAGAAAATCTGTGGAGGGAGCTGAAGGTTCGAGTTGCCAAACGTCAGCCTCGAAACCTTAATGACTTGGAGAAGATCTGCAAAGAGGGGTGACACAAAATCCCTCCTGAGATGTGTGCTAACCTGGTGGCCAACTGCAAGAAACGTCTGACCTCTGTGATTGCCAACAAGGGTTTTGCCACCAAGTACTAAGTCATGTTTTGCAGAGGGGTCAAATACTTATTTCCCTCATTAAAATGAAATTCCATTTATAACATTTTTCACATGCACTTTTCTTGATTTTTTTGTTGTTATTCTGTCTCTCACTGTTCAAATAAACCTACCATTATAATTATAGACTGATCATTTCTTTGTCAGTGGGCAAACGTACAAAATCAGCAGGGGATCAAATACTTTTGTCCCTCACTTTATATCAATTAGGGATAATCTCTTATAAAATGTGTTAAAGTTATGTTTATTTTACCTTTATTTAACTAGGCAAGTCAGTTAAGAACAAATTCTTATTTTCAATGATGGCCTAGGAACAGTGGTTTAACTGCTTTGTTCAGGGGCAAAACAACAGATTTTTACCTTGTCAGCTCGGTGATTCAATCTTGCAACCTTTTGGCTACCTGCCGCCCTGTAGTAACCCTATGTGTAAAATAGTAAATAACGGCTACTTCTCAGAAAGTTTTAAACTGTCAAGAGGAGTAAAACAAGGTTGTCCACTATCGGCATATCTATTTATTATTGCCAATGAAATGTTAGCTGTTAAAATCAGATCCAACAATAATATTTAGGGGTCCAAAATCCAGGGCTTGAAAACAAAGGTGTCATTGTATGCTGATGATTCATGTTTTCTTTCAAAACCTCTCTGGATTACAACAAAATGATAATGTGTATTATATTGCGTATTGGATCACAAAATGTCTTAACTTTTACATTACCGTGTAGTTTACCAAGAAAATATACATATCCTGAAAGAAAGAAATGATCTCACTCCAATATATTTCAATAGAAATTTAGAAAAAAATAGATAAGATCTTGCTACCATGAAAAGGAAAATACCTGTCTACTTGTTGAAAAATCACCTTGATTAACTCTTTAGTCATATCCAAGTTTATCTATTTGCTTATGGTCTTGCCTACACCTAGCGACCTGTTTTTTAAATTATATGAGCAAAGAATATTCAATTCTATTTGGAATGGCAAGCCAGACAAAATTAATATGGCCTATTAATTTCGGAGGGCAGAAAGGATTAAATATTAAACCATTAGACCTCTCACTAAAGGCGTCAGTCATACAAAAGTTATACTTAAATTCGAACTGGTTCTCTAGCAAATAAATAAGAATGTCTCAACCCATGTTCAAGAATGGCCTTTTTCCCTTCAGAAAAATAAATAATCTACAAAATATCGTTATTTTTTCATCAAGCCATAAAAAGTTGGTTGCAATTTCAGTTTAATCCACCAGAAAATACAGAACAAATAATATAACAAACATTGTGGTTAAACTCAAATACACTAATTGATAAAAAAACGTTATTTTTGGTCAATTAGTGTGTAAAAGATATCATAAATAGGACTGGTGGAGTGATGTCACACACGCAGCTAACAAATATATATGGAAATGTCTGCTCTACCCAAAATTACAACCAACTAATTGCAGTATTAACTCAAAAATGGAAGAGGCAAATGGAAGAGGGAAAAAGTAAGGAACTTGTCTGTCGGCCTTACATTATAAACCAAAATTGGTTAAAGAAAATTGTGATAAATCAAAAAATATACCAGTTTAATTTAAGGACCAAAAAATTGACAGCTGCGCAATATAGATTGCAAAATAGTTGGGAAGAGATTTTCGATGTACCGATTCCATGGCACAAGGTTTATGAACTGATACGCAAAATGAATCTGGATTCAAAGCTTAGAATTTTTCTATTTAAATTATTATACAAATTTCTTGCAACCAATAGAATGTTATATATATGGGATACAACATTCCCAGCTCTGCAGATTTTGCTGCGAAGAGACAGAGTCATTAGATCATTTATTGTGGTACTGTCCATATGTAGCTTGTTTTTGGTCACAGGTCCAGGAATGGCTGAAGAATTGTAACATTTACCTGGAGCTAAAGCTGCAGATCGCAATACTGGGTGATTCTAAAAGTCATAGTCAATTGATCAATAATATAATAATAATACAAATTAATTTACAATCTGTAGAAACTATGAGAATAGAAATGTTCTGAATTTTTGTGAAGCATCACAGCACAGTTGAAAAATATATGGCAAATAGAAATCCAATATGGATGGTGTTAAGAGATAGATGGGAGGGGTTGAATGGAGCTGAAGGGTGGGACTAATAACAACAAGATAACACATGTAAAACATACTGTGTCTGTAAAATGTAGGTTCAGAACTTTTGTGAAACAGCTCAATAAAAAACTGGACGGACATCAGAAATAGATGGGAGAGGTTGAGCGTAGAGGAAGGACAGGACTAAAAACAAACAAAAGATAACCATTGTAAAATAGATTGTGTCCGTAAAAGGTTTATAGCGTGTATAAGCTGTAAGTAAAAGCCTAAGTGTTGTTGTTGATTAGTTTACTCCAATTAGGGGAGGGGTGGTAGGGTTAGCGGAAAATACTAAAGGAAATATATTTTTTAAAGATACATATATATATAATGTTTCGCTGCCAGACAAGGCTCCGCTGATAGCCAGGTGTAGCAGTGGTAAGATGTTGGGACTGCTGTTGGGACAGCTTTATGTAGACCCTAACAGTTTGTGGGCACCGTTTGTCACCGTTATAGTGAAATTAATGTATTGTTTAGTGTTGTGTTGTGTAGTGGCTTTGCTGGCATGCATTCCACTTATTTTGGTTTTTGCCCCACCAAGATTTCCATGCTAAAATCTCCACTGGGTGGTTCTAACAAATATGAGGGGCTAAAATAATATGAATAGAAATTCAGGAAAAGAGGAAGGAGCAGCAAAGAGATGCAAAGAGGAGTCACATCTTGTGTCACTTCCGTAAATCTAGAGCCTACATGAACTGGGTTTGTTCACTGTTGACTTTACCTGTCAAATACTCAAGCGTGCATGTGGATGTCCAACATGTACCAACTGTTTGGTAAGATGTACACACACTAGGTTGTCATTGGCTAAACGTAGTAAGCTTTACCTTACATTGAGCCAGGTTAGCAGATGCCTAGTTCAAGCGTGGGTATGACTAAGTAAAGAGTTTGAGAGTCAGGTTTCAACACAAACACACACAAGGGCACTGAAACATGCACGTTCACACACACATGCACAAAGGAAAAAGTTTTACAACTACATATAGCCTTTAATAACATTTTAGTGTTCAGTCGCCATTACATTTTTCTCAAAGATTATGATTTATTCACAAAAAGGAATTAATAAAAAAACCAAACCTTGCACTTTACATCTCAGCACCTACATTGTTCTGTATAGTTTAAGACTGAATCTCTATCTAATAAATGTTGTGATGATTACATTACACTCCACTCAAATGGCAGGTGTTCTGGCCTATTGGCACTCATCGCTTCAACATTTGACATAGATTAGAAATAGCTAAAGTTGACGCCCAGGAAAACATCCTCTTGTAGAGCAGGAAGTTGGGCAGTTGTGGCACAACCACACACATATGTTTTATAGCACAGTAACTATGGTAACAATCTACACACACAACGAATAGACATAGAAATAGGCAGAAGTGGTACAAACACACAGAGATGTTTCATAACACAGTAACTATGGTAACGAGTCACACACGCATCCGCCTACTATCAGAGTGACAAAACATCCACAAGTGAAGGTGCAGGATACGAGCTGAAATTCGGTCCCAATTCACTCCCTACGCCTTCCCCTTTCCCCTAACCCAGAACCCTGTGAGTTCCATCACTGTGAGTTCCATCACTACACTGCTTTTGACCCTTCAGATCTGCAAACATCCAAGGGTTGGGGCTAAGGGGAAGGGGTAGGGAGAGAATTGGGACCACAGACTCTCAATTCAGGGATAGACTGAGAATTTCTATAGACAAAACTCCCACAGGTGAAGGTACAAGTTACAAGCTGAAAACCTAGACTCTCAATTCAGGGAGGGCCCCTATCAGGGGATGGTGGTGATGACCTGATGCTCTTGTAACAGGGGAGGACACCAACGGAAAGACTCCTTGTATTGATCTGTTCTCTTTCCTAGGATAGACTTCCATTTCAGTGAGCAGAAACATTTCTCATTTGAAGATTGGCTTTGATACACTGGTTCCAGTTAGAACCAAATAAGGTTCTTCAGAGCGATTCCATAGGGGAACCATTTGAGGTTCTCTGAAGAACCTTAAAAGGGATGGTTCTTTGAACAACCACACACACTCATCACCTTATTTGCATATTTCCCAGGGTGCCTTTTGAGTTACCAGTACCACCCATGACTGTGCTTGCTAGTGACAAAGACATGGTTGGTGCATGCATTAATTTTCAGTTCTGTGGCCTTCACCAAATGAGATCCTAAGTGAGTGTGCTATCATTAAAATGTAATTCTTTAAGACAATCCTGTTCATTATTTCATAAGGCCTTATTTTGTGGGCGTAGTTCAGCGTTTCCCAGAGTCGGTCCTCAGGACCCCAAGGGGTCAACGTTTTGGTTTTTGCCCTAACACTACAGAGCTGATTCAAATGATCAAAGCTGGATGATTAGTTGATTATTTGAATCAGCTGTGTAGTGCTAAGGCAAATAACAACATGTGCACCCCTTGGGGTGACCGAGTTTGAGAAACTGTGGCCAAGTTTTACCCTAATACAGTGGCGTGAAACTCATAGTTTACAGGCCACATCAGGTCTGCAAGTCACATTATGCTGCCTTGCAAAGTGATGTGTAATTCCAACTGGAATCCAACCTGCAATAGAGCATGCTGAGAAATATGATAATAACTCTGGTTATTAACACCAACACAGAGGTTATTGTACACCACTGAGTGTTAATGTAACTATTTAGAGTTGTAATTTAAATCCTGAATCAACACTCAAAATGTTACACTGAAAAATCAACATTAGGTAACGCCAATTTGCTGTGTGATATGAAACGGACACGTCTGCAGACTTTCATACATTTCAAGAACCTTTTAGAATTCTGAAGAACCGTAGATGACACATCAAGAGCCCTCCACCCCCCACTTAACTCTTTATCGAGCAAGAGTTCTCCAAGGAACTTTAAGAGCTGAGGAGGAACCATTTAAGAACCTTCAGTCGACGCAGCGGAGCTGAATTAGGATTATTCTTGATTCATGTCATATCGGACCAACAAGCACATGCACTTAAGCATGTAACAACAACAAAAACAAAACAACAAAACAAACTCCTACAAACTGTGTTTAATGCCGATCATTAAGTTCAGATAACAAATAGTAATAGCAAGCTATGATTGCTCCATTGCAACAAGTGTTGGGCTCCATGGCAACCAAAGTGTGAGATGCCTGACAACCTTATCACTTTCCCAAGTAGCATTGCTCTACTTCTCGAAAACAAGACAGTGACTAAGAATAACTTATTTTTATATACTGAACAATATAAAAATATAAACGCAAGATGTAAAGTGGTCCCATGTTTCATGAGCTGAAATAAAAGATCCCATAAATGTTTTATACGCACAAAAAGCTTATTTCTCTCAAATTTGGTGCACAAATGAGTTTACATCCACGTTAGTGAGCACTACTTCTTTGCCAAGATAATCCATCCACCTGTCAGGTGTGGCATATCAAGAAGCTTATTAAACAGCATGATCATTACACAGGTGCACATTGTGCTGGGGACAATAAAAGGCCACTATAAAATGTGCAGTTTTGTAACACAACACAATGGCACAGATATCTCAAGTTTTGAGGGAGAGTGCAATTGACATGCTGACTGCGGGAATGTCCACCAGAGCTGTTGCCAGAGAATTCAATGTTAATTTCTCTACCATAAGCCACCTCCAACATCCTTTTAAATAATATGGCAGTTCGTCCAAACCGACCACGTGTGACCACGTGTAACCACATCAGCCCAGGACCTCCACATCTGGCTTCTTCCCCTGCGGGATCATCTGAGACCAGCCAACCGGACAGCTGATGAAACTGTCTGTAATAAAGCCTTTTTGTGGGGAATAGCTTATTCGGATTGGCTGGGCCTGGCTCCATGGTGGGTGGGCCTGGCTCCAAAGTGTGTGGGCCTATGCCCTCTTGTCCAGTCATGTGAAATCCATAGATTAGGGACTAATTAATTTATTTCAATTGACTGATTTCCTTCTATGAACTGTAACTCAGTAAAATCATGGAAATTGTTGCATGTTGCGTTTATATTTTTGTTCAGTATACATAGTGAGCAAGTGTTGTGAACATTTTGTGTGGTTTAGAGTAAACAGGATATGGTGTTTTATATCAATGTCACCAATGTGTAATATATGGCTCTGGAAACCAACTGCCACATTTCTGAGAATACATTCTTAAAGCACTATATTATTGCACTATATATATAACAATGCTTCTCTTTGTAGCTCGATGACCACTCCTTCTATTGCAGGAATTCTCTAAATGCATCTCATCAGTTACCTTAATGAAATTATCAATTACTTTAACCCTAGTTCCAAAAAAGACTACAACAACAAGAAAACACATGAGGTTCCTTATTCACTGTTTTGGGATGAATGAATAGGAGTCATTCTCTCCAATGTAATAAGACTGCCATAGCCTATCCCCTAGGCAGCCCTTCAGTGGCAGCCCACACGAGGCCATTACAAACAGGACATTGTTTTCTGGGTGATTTGAAAAGTCATAGTCCATTGATCAATAATATAATATTACTCTTAGCAAAAAAAAGTATCTTTAATTTACAATTTGTAGGAACTATGTGAAAAATCACAGCACAATTGGATAATGTATGGCAATTACAAATCAAAACTGGATCGTCTTCAAAGATAGATGGGAGGGGTTGAGGGGTGCTGAAGGGTGGGACTAAAGACAAATACATAAAAAAAGATAACTAATATAAAATACACTGTGTCCATAAAATGTATATAGTATGTATAAGCTGGAAATAGAAGCCTAAGTGTTGTTGTCCATTAGTTTACTCCAATTAGAGGGGTGGTAGGGTTAGGGGAAAATAATAGAGAAGGAAGATGTTTAAAAATATGTATAAAGAAATATATACACTACTGTTCAAAAGTTTTGGTCCATTAAAATAACATCAAATTGATCAGAAATACAGTGTAAACATTGTTAATGTTGTAAATGACTATTGTAGCTGGAAATTACAGTTTTTTTATGGAATATCTACATCACTCCTGTGTTCCAATGGCACGTTGTGATAGCTAATCCAGGTTTATAATTTTAAAAGGCTAATTGATCATTAGAAAACCCTTTTGAAATTATGTTAGCACAGCTGAAAACTGTTGTTGTGATTAAAGAAGCAATAAAACTGGCCTTCTTTAGACTAGTTGAGTATCTGGGGCATCAGCATTTGGGGGTTCGATTACAGGCTCAAAATGTCCAGAAACAAAGTACTTTCTTCTGAAACTGGTCAGTCTATTCCTGTTCTGAGAAATGAAGGCTATTCCATGCGAGAAATTGCCAAGAAACTGAAGATCTCGTACAGCGCTGTATACTACTCCCTTCACAGAACAGCGCAAACTGGCTCTAACCAGAATAGAAAGAGGAGTGGAGGCCCCGGTGCACAACTGAGCAAGAGGACAAGTACATTAGAATGTCTAGTTTGAGAAACAGATGCCTCACAAGTCCTCAACTGGCAGCTTCATTAAATAGTACCCGCAAAACACCCGTCTCAATGTCAACAGTGAAGAGGCGACTCAAGGATGCTGGCCTTCTAGGCAGAGTTGCAAAGAAAAATCCATATCTCAGACTGGCCAATAAAAAGAAAAGATTAAGATGGGAAAAAGAACACAGACACTGGATAGAGGAACTCTGCCTAGAAGGCCAGCATTCCGGAGTCGCCTCTTCACTGTTCATGTTGAGACTGGTGTTTTACGGGTACTGTTTAATGAAGCTGCCCCCGCATATTGTTTGAGTTGTGTCCGAATAGAATAGAATAGAATAGAGTAGAATATAATAATATAGTAGAATAGAGTAGAATATAACAGAATAGAGTAGAAAATAGTAGAATAGAGGAGAGAAGAATAGAATAGAATAGAGTAGAATATAACAGAATAGAGTAGAAAATAGTAGAATAGAGGAGAGAAGAATAGAATAGAATAGAGTAGAATAGAATACTGTAGAATATAGAATATAGAATAGAGTAGAGTAGAGTAGAGTAGAGTAGAGTAGAGTAGAGTAGAGTAGAGTAGAGGCAGAGCAGAGCAGAGCAGAGCAGAGTAGAGTAGAGTAGAGTAGAATAGAGTAGAGTAGAGTAGAGTAGAGTAGAGTAGAGTAGAGCAGAATATAGTAGAATATAATAGAGTAGAATAGAATATAATAGAGTAGAATAGAGTATAAAAGAGTATAGTAGAATAGAATAGAGTAGAATATAACAGAATATAGTAGAATAGAGTAAAATATAATAGAATAGAGTAGAACATAATATAATATAATTGAATAAAGTAGAATAGAATAGAATATAGTAGAATATAATAGAATAGAGTAGAATAGAATAGAATAGAGTGGAATAGAGTAGAGTAGAATAGAGTAGAATATAGAATATATAATAGAGTAGAATAGAGAAGAGTAGAATATAATAGAGTAGAATAGAGTAGAGTTGAATAGAGTAGAATAGAATATAATAGAATAGAATAAAATATAGTAGAATAGAATAGAGTAGAAAAGAGTAGAATAGAATATAGTAGAATAGAGTAGAATAGAATAGAGTAGAATATAGAATAGAGTAGAATAGCATAGAGTAGAGTAGAATATAGAATATAATAGAGTAGAATAGAGTAGAGTAGAGTATACTAGAATAGAGTAGAATAGAATAAAATATAGTAGAATAGAATAGAGTAGAAACAAGTAGAATAGAGTAGAATATAGAATAGATTAGAATAGAGTAGAATATAGAATATAATAGAGTAGAATATAGTAGAGTAGAATAGAGTAGAATATAATAGAGTAGAGTAGAGTAGAGTAGAATAGAGTAGAATATAATAGAGTAGAGTAGAGTAGAGTAGAATAGAGTAGAATATAATAGAGTAGAGTAGAGTAGAGTAGAATATAATAGAGTAGAGTAGAGTAGAGTATAGTATAGTAGAATATAGTATAATAGTGTAAAATAGAGTAGAATAGAATATAGTAGAATAGAATAGAATAATATATAACAGAATAGAACAGAGTACAATAACTTTGTCTGTATATGTGTGTCTGGGAGAGTCTGCATTGTTCATTCCACCATGCAGGGGAAGGTGGCAAACTCCAGACATTCAGGCACAGAACCAAAGTACTGAACAAACTCCCGACATGCGGGCACATAGGCAAGGTATTGAACAAACTCCAGACATGCGGGCACATAGCCAAGGTATTGAATCAGAATAATAGCAAGGCAGCACAGCATACATACTGTACATATACAGAAGGTTTATCTAAAATTGCATCCTATACCCTATATAGTGGACTATGTTTGGTCAGAGCTCTGGCCAAA
Organism: Brachymystax lenok tsinlingensis; assembly: GCA_030435695.1. Lineage (NCBI taxonomy): Eukaryota > Metazoa > Chordata > Actinopteri > Salmoniformes > Salmonidae > Brachymystax > Brachymystax lenok. The sequence goes on along the minus strand of CM059786.1, from coordinate 35,891,040 downwards.
TGTAAAGTAGTGCACTATATAAGCCAGGGAATATGGTGCCATTTCGTACGCATCCAAAGTATCAGTACCCCCATAGAACCCAATTGAATGAGATCTACCTTGCAGTTTTTGCATCACGTTGGCAATGTCCTTGGAGTTTCTTCCGGACTTCCATGGTGAGGCCATGTCGTTTCTCTGCTCCTGGACTGGACCACAGTAGGTAATACACTGATGCAGACGAGACAACACGTTACTTTTCTGAGAAGGGCAACCCTGACGCCCCTCCTCTCTCTGACTGTGTCTCTCTCTGTCTGTCTCTTTGTCTCTCCCTCTCTCTCTCTGTCTATCTCTCCCTCTGTCTGTCTCTTTTCGTCTCCGTCTTTCTCTCTCTCTCTCTATCTCTCTGTCTTATCTCTCCCTCTGTCTCTATGTCTGTCTCTTTGTGTCTCCCTCTCTCTCTCTGTCTATCTCTCCCTCTGTCTGTCTCTCTCTGTCTCTCTTAGTCTCCGTCTTTCTCTCTCTCTCTCTCTCTCTCTCTCTCTCTCTCAAGCAGCAGAGGGGGTCCACTCGAATCTCAGGTTTCAGATAGGGGGGATGAGCAGTTTTGCTACCCAGTGGCAGTCGTCCTTTCATTCAATATCTAGAGAGGAGAGAGAAGACAGGTGTGCCAGTCAGTGTGTTTTTCTTTAAAAGTGACAGCTACAGCGCCTTCTGAAAGTATTCACACCCCTTGACGTTTTTCAACATTTGGTTGTGTTACGGCCTGAAATTAAGATTGTGAGTCACTGTCCTACACATAATAACCCATAATGTCAAAGTGGAATTATGTTTTTGGAAATTTGTACAAATGAATTAAAAATGAAAAGCTGAAAAGTATTCAACCCCTTTGTTATGGCAAGCCTAAATAAGTTCTGGAGTAGAAATTTGCATAACAAGTCACATAATATGTTTCATGGACTCACTCTGTGTGCAAAAATAGTGCTTAACATGATTTGTGAATGACTACCTCCTATCAGTACCCCACAATTATCTTTAAGGTCCCTCAGTCAAGCATTGAATTTCAAACACACATTTAACCAAATACTGTGGAGGTTTTCCAATGCCACGCAACGAAGGGCACCTATTGGTAGATTGATAAAATAAAAAAGCAGACATTGAATATCCTTTTGAGCATGGTGAAGTTATTAATTACACTTTGTAAACCAGTTACATGGCTGTGATAGTTGAATGGCTGTGATAGGAGAAAACTGAGGACGGATGAACAACATTGTTACTCCACAATACTAACCTAAATGACAGAATGAAAATAAGGAAGCCTGTACAGAATAAAAAATATTCAACAAAAATGCATCATGTTTGCAATAAGGCACTACAGTAGAACTGCAACAAATATGGCAAAGAAATGAACTTCATGTCCTGAATACAAAGTGTAATGTTTGGGGAAAATCCAACACAACACATCACTGAGTACCAATCTTCATATTTTCAAGCATAGTGGTGGCTGCAACATGTTATGGGTATGATTGTCATGGGCAAGGACTATAGAGCTAGCTAAGCACAGGCAAAATCCTAGAGGACATCCTGGTTCAGTCTGCTTTCCAACAAATATTGGGAGACAAATTCACCTTTCAGCAAGACAATAACCTAAAACACAAAACCAAATATACACTGGAGTTACTTACCAAGACGACATTGAATGTTCCTGAGTGACCTAGTTACAGTTTAGACCTAAATCGGCTTGAAAATCTATGGCAAGACTTGAAAATGGCTGTCTAGCAATGATCAACAACCAACTTGACAGAGCCTGAAGAATTTGAAAAAGAATAATGTGCAAATATTGTACAATTCAGGTGTACAAAGTTCTTAGAGACTTACCCAGAAAGGCTACACAGCTGTAATCACTGCCAAAGGCGACTCTACTAAGTATTGACTCAGGGGTGTGAATACTTATTGCTTTATCTTGGCCAGGTCGCAGTTGTAAATGAGAACTTGTTCTCAACTGGCCTACCTGGTTAAATAAAGGTGAAAATAAAAATGTATAAAATAAAAACTTATGTAAACTAAATTTCAATAAATTTGCAAAACATTTCTAAAAACATGTTTTCACTTTGTCATTATGAGTATTGTGTATAGATGGGTGAGAAAATAAATCTATGTCATCTATTTTGAATTCAGGCTGTAATACAACTAAATGGGGAATAAGTCATGGGGTATGAATACTTTCTGAAGGCACTGTCAAGCATGTACTATTAGATGCATATCAAATAAACAAATGCACAATACATAGCTCATAAGCCTTTATAAATTTGCTTAAAATGCATTACTACCAAAAATCCCTAGTGCATACAGTATAAATGAAATAGGACTGAAATCATGCCATCAGAAAATACTACGAAAAAGTGACATGAAGTCTACTGTAAGCCTACAGTGCATCATCTGAATAAAATGTCAAAAAATATATATTTTGAAACGCTCTTCAAACAACAAAGACATGGCATAGTCACTCACTTCAATGTAGGCTCTATTAGGAGTTCTTGTCTCGAGCTATTGCATCCTTTAGAAATAGGCTACACGAGAAACATGACTTCCCTCATTTGGTGAAATAACAAAACAAAAAAAGGAACATAGCCTACGCAGTTGTAGTACTAGTAACACATTAGTGAAACAAATGTATACAAATTGATGTATCTAGTAACATAAATGTAACTAAGAAACGTTGCATTAAATACAGCGTTCAACCGTTTCTTGCCACTAGACTGTCAATTCTGCAGCCAATTCTGCAGCCTCAACTTTAGGCAGGAAGTGTATGTTCTACTATGTTGCCAATGGTAACAATCAAACATTGTAGCAGTCTCCCAGGTGTTTGTAGCAATAGTTTTGAATGTGCAACATTGTAGCAATAAAGTGACGGTATAGTTATTCGCGTCATGTCGAATTGGAACATTCCTTCCCACTGGGCACAGACATCAATTCAATTTATATCCCTCGTTGGTTGAAATGAAATGACGTCGAAACAACTTTGACTCAACCAATGTGTGCCCAGTGGGTTTCCTTTACAGTTTACTGGCATTCTATTGGTGTCCAGTAATGATGACTGTGAATGTGTCAGTGTGTGGATGTCACAAAAATAGGGTGTTTTACCCCTTAAAAAAGGAGTAAACAATTATACAAAACCTTCTTTAAAAATAAATAAAATAAAAACCCTCAGCTGAAAAACGTTTGAAACATGTCATTACTTCATTCAACCATTGGCAGGTATACATTTTCTCATGCACTTTCTTTAGCAACAAATATGTTAGTCATGTGCTATTGTGACAACAATAGTGACAACAATGTTGGACCCACTTGTGGCCCCCATAAATGTGGAGTATTAAATCATTTTTGCATAACTAATTTTTGCTGTAGTTCTTTTTTTACATCCGTTATTAGACAGTGGCATGGTCTTTTGCCTGCTAATGCCTGCAATGCAGTGAAGAAAACGATATGACAACAATAATGTCTAATGCAACTGGCCCCTCTAACAGTACAACTGGCCCCAGCTTGGCCCCCCCAGTTGAAATGGTCCAGAACTGACACTGCCTGAACAAGGCACTTAACCCACTGTTCTTAGGCCGTCATTGAAAATAAGAATTTGTTCTAAACTGACTTGCCTAGTTAAATAAATGTCAAATATTATCAACTTTAAGCTTTCCCACAATTAGATGTTTCATGAGCATATGTTAATTTTTTCATGTAAATCCGTCTATCATTGGACTTCACTGCCATCTTCTGGTCCCTTAAAGTAATGTATAGTTTGTCCGAATGGGTCTACAGTAGGTGTGTCAAATAAAAACGAATCAAATTTTATTTGTCACATGCGCTGAATACAACAGGTGTAGACCTTACAGTGAAATGCTTATTTACAAGCCCCTTAACCAACAATGCAGTTTAAAAAAAGAAGAAGAAATACAATTTTGAAATATAACTAATAATTAAGGAGCAACAATAAAATAACAGTAGTGTGGCTATATACAGGGTGTTCCGGTACAGAGCCTTTTGGCCCTCGTTTGGTCCAACATCCATCCTGCCTTCTTTTCAGTCTACTAACTAAGAGAACTTCAAAAGATGGATTTAAATAAATACAAATACTAATAATAATAATAAATACTCTGATTGACCATACTATAGGCCATGTTTTTTTTTTATTAACTGTATTCCAATGGAAACTATGTGCAATAAGATGAAGGGGGATTGTCTCTATGGCCTATATTTCTGTGACTTGTTAATAAAGGCTGGAATAATATATTATGGCCATTCTCTTGCATTTCAAAGATGGTGGTACAAAAAAAACGCATGTTTTTTTCTTTGTTATTAACTTTTACCAGATATAATGTGTTATATTCTCCTAAATTAATTTCACATTTCCACAAACTTCAAAGTGTTTCCTTTCAAATGGTATCAATAATATGCATATCCTTGCTTCAGGTCCTGAGCTACAGGAAGTTAGATTTGGGTATGTGATTTTAGGCGAAAATTGAAAAAAAGGGTTTGATTCTTAAACGGTATTAAACACCTCTCCAGGCTATGTGAGAGCTGATGATCCGCACATCACGACTACAATTAAAAACGACCTGGAACGCGCCCAATGTAACCTACATGGCAACCGGGATTAAAAGGAGCGCCAAGCGTCAGCTCAAACAGTTTGGCAACGAATGATTTATATATACACTAGATGACAACAGCTGTCTCTATGTTGAAGCCACCGTGCCTCCATCTTGACACTCCCCCACCGTTGTGAAAAATATTTCGGAAGCTATATAAATGTGATCATTAATTTCTGCATTCGTTTTTGCCACGTGGATTATAGTGAGCTAAACATACAAATATAAATATATAAACTCAGCAAAAAAAGAATCGTCCTCTCACTGTCAACTGTGTTTATTTTCAGCAAACTTAACATGTCTTCCCTGTAACGCACAGCGTTGAGATTGCCTGCAATGACAACAAGCTCAGTCTGATGATGCTGTGACACACCGCCCCAGACCATGATGGACCCTCCACCTCCAAATCGATCCCGCTCCAGAGTACAGGCCTCGGTGTAACGCTCATTCCTTCGACGATAAACGCGAAGCCGACCATCACCCCTGGTGAGACAAAACCGCGACTCGTCAGTGAAGAGCACTTTTTCCCAGTCCTGTCTGGTCCAGCGACGTTGGTTTTGTGCCCATAGGTGACGTTGTTGCCAGTGATGTCTGATGAGGACCTGCCTTACAACAGGCCGACAAGCCCTCAGTCCAGCCTCTCTCAGCCTATTGCAGACAGTCTGAGCACTGATGTGGGGATTGTGCGTTCCTGGTGTAACTCGGGCAGTTGTTGTTGCCATCCTGTACCTGTCCCGCAGGTGTGATGTTCGGATGTACCGATCCTGTACAGGTGTTGTTACATGTGGTCTGCCACTGCGAGGACGATCAGCTGTCCGTCCTGTCTCCCTGTAGCGCTGTCTTAGGCGTCTCACAGTACGGACATTGAAATTTATTGCCCTGGCCACATCTGCAGTCCTCATGCCTCCTTGCAGCATGCCTAAGGCATGTTCACGCAGGTGAGCAGGGACCCTGGCCATCTTTCTTTTGGTGTTTTTCAGAGTCAGTAGAAAGGCCTCTTTAGTGTCCTGAGTTTTCATAACTGTGACCTTAATTGCCTACCGTCTGTAAGCTGTTAGTGTCTGAAAGACCGTTCCACAGGTGCATTAATTGTTTATGGTTCATTGAACAAGCATAGGAAACAGTTTTTAACCTTTTACAATGAAGATCTGTGAAGTTATTTGGATGTTACGAATTATCTTTGAAAGACAGGGTCCTGAAGAAGGAACGTTTCTTTTTTTGCTGAGTTTATATAAAAAAAACATTTTCCTCTTAAGTATAATTTGTAGAGCTGACTGTTGTTACTGTCCCCACTACAACAACACAAATACTTAAATATGTGCAATTTTGTTCTTGAATCATTAAACTTACATTTTGTAGAATTCCATTAATTCCAAGCATTTCGCTACACTCGCAATAACATCTGTTAACCTTGTGTATGCGACCAATACAATTTGATTTGATATGCAGGACTGCTCCTACCGAGGAGTGCCAATATGGCCGACCGTTGGCTTCAAAGCCGCCCAATGGCCAACACATGGCAAACGCAATCCAGGGTTAATTTACATCATTGTTGGCAACGCGACTGCACCTTATCATTACAAGTATTTGGTGTACTGCACAGATCAAGGATATGACAGCGACCTTATATTTGATAAAGTGAGTTCTGCATCGTGTGCTCTTTTGTTGTGTGTGTATGTGGCATGTATATGTTGTCAGTCTTGCGATTGGAATTGGTCAGATAAAGAAATACGAAAGAGGGAAATCATCCGTTTTATACAGGTTCCTCGAGATCTCTGATTCCACCCAAACGAAAAGCGGTGGATGAGGGTGATGGCTTTCATTTTCATGCATTATCTTAATTCACTATGTATGATAGCGCGATTTGATTGATTCATTGAGTATCCATCTTATTGTAAATATGGAAAATATAGCCGATGGATAGCCTACTAAACATATATATATATATATATATATATATATATATATATATATATATATATATATATATATATATAACGTTATATATATATTTAAGAAATAGCCCACCATATATATGTATATATATTATGGTGGGCTATTTCTTTCGCTTGCCATAAGGTTTTATTATTCTTCCGTGTATTAATTGAAATCTACAAGTTTTATTGAATCAGTATCGTGTTAATGACGTAACAGACTGATCTCAGTACCTATGGAGACACGAACGCAAGAGTGTTCGGTTCAGAATGTGCAATGCAGTGTTGCATAAAGACCATGATTCTAGCTAGCCATTCCATTTAGTAGCTGAGAGCAATATTAATTTCAAGGTTGATGCACTGAATGGACAAGGCAGTGATTTTCCTGTTTAAAGACTGCACCTATTCGATTGAATCTACAGCGTGTGTATAGGCTATTGATATTATTGGAATAGATACATTGGCTTAAGCCTAATTCATTCTTTAACTTTACATTTTTTCTTGACATGGAATAGTCATCAAACTGCATTGCCCCATACTGTAGGTATTTTTTCCGACACTTGATTGGAATCACATGAAGACACAGGCCTATGTAATGGCCCTGTCATAGGGTACCAATCAGGTTGGACATTTCAAGACCTGAGGCCCAAGCCGTCTTGGTGTAGTAAACTGAATGCTGTGAATCCTTTCATTTATGTATTATTTTCACTTTTCGGAGCATTAGGAATTCTCTCGGTCTTCAGTGCACCATCTGCATGGAAACATGGACACCACCTACAGAGGAGGAATTGTAGTCAACAATGTCCAGGAACTGTGAGGTGAGTAACATGTGGGCAATTATATTTTATTTTGTATTCTATTCTACATGTTACATTACCTGGTCAATAATAGCCGAGTAATATTGAGTTATGACTGTATTGGATGGTTTAATAGACCTACCTCTTGGAGAAATAACCTAAGCACTTTAGCCTACCTAATGACCTAGAATAAAGTGTGATGTATAAAAAACGAACAGAAAACAAACAAAGAATCAAGCAAGTCAGTCGATTAAACTATTTTTATTTATTTTATTTAAACAGTGAGTCCCATTGAGACCGAGGTCTCCTTTGCAAGCGAATCCTGCATAACAAGACTATCAGCAATTACACATTAAAATACACAAATGCTTTAATCAAGACCAGAACATAGGAAACACAAAACACACACACAAAAAAGGTTACTATGTTCTCCTCCTCTGCTTACCTCCTAGCCTGGTCACTCAGTAAGGATGTTAGCTGCTGTGGAACATGGTCCCATCCTCTGCAGCGACTCCAACATCCTCTGCCTCTCCTGGAAGGGCCGGGTCCCCAAGAGCGAAAAGGACAAGCCGGTGTGTCAGCGGCGCTACTATGAGGAGGGCTGGCTGGCCACAGGGAACGGGAGAGGGGTGGTGGGGGTAACGTTCACATCCAGCCACTGCAGGAGAGACAGGAACACCCCTCAGCGAATCAACTTCAACCTGCGAGGACACAACAGTGAGGTGAGTGGGCCGGCTTTGTCATTTTTGTGTTTTCAATATCTTATTATGCAGAGAACTGGGCAACCATTAGACAATAATTTGATGTTAGTGTGAAGTATAGTATGTATATATATATATATATATATATATATATATATATATATATATATATATATATATATATATATATATATATATATATATATATATATATATATATATGCATATTTAATATTTTCTATGAAACTGTCTGATAACTTTAAATTATTGTGTAGCTTCTAGGTTATACTGAGTCTTTTGTCAGAGCTCACATCTGTGCTGACTGTGCCATCAGCAACTGGGGTGGAGGAAATTCACTATTTTGTTGTTTTTCCCATCAGGACAGTGTAGGCCTATTTCATGTTGAATATTGAACTGTATTCCACATTCACATTCCTAGACAGACCCCTGTGTTTGTGGAGTGTAATAGCAGTTGCATTGTGTTTTCTCTAAAGGTTGTGTTGGTCCGTTGGAATGAGCCCTTTCAGAAGCTGGCCACGTGTGACATGGAGGGGAGGCATCTTTGTTTGGATTCAATATGAGGGACGGTGGTCTGTGGAGTTAGTGAATGACCGCGGTGCCCAGGTAAGTTTGTACCTGCCCAGGTAAGTTTGAAGTCATCAGCACACACACATTATCATTGATCATACAAAGGCACATTTCATATGAAATGCACAATCATCATCATCAGAGTAATATATTAATTGATGGGAAGAATATTAATTAAAGGATAAAAAAAAGTTCATATTTCTTTGTATTTGTGAAAATATCATGTATTGATGTATGTATGTTTACTCTTACCTCTTCTCTCTCTCCATCAGGTGAGTGACTTCACATGGTCTCATGACGGCAGCCAGGCCCTGATCGCCTACCGGGATGGGTTTGTCCTGGTGGGGTCGGTCAGCGGACAGAGACACTGGTCCTCAGAGATTAACCTGGAGAGCCAGATCACCTGTGGCATCTGGACACCTGATGACCAACAGGTAAACCGCCTCAATCAATCAATGCATTCAATGTATCAATAAAGCTCTTATCACACCTAAACAAAAAATTGTTACATGTATTACACTTTTAAATACAGATACAAATATACCTGATATATTAAATCATCTGTTGGTTTCCAGGACACAGATGACGTCTAGTCCTGGACTAAAAATAATGTTCAAAGGAGATTATTTTGTTCTTAGTCAAAGGCTTAATATACATCCAGGAAACTGGTTCCATATATGCTTTCTCTCATAAAATGATCCCTGCCCACTGTACTTCAGGTGTTGTTTGGCACGGCTGATGGTCAGGTGATAGTGATGGACTGCCATGGTCGTATGATCGCCCACGTCCTCCTGCATGAGTCAGACGGCATCGTCGGCATGTCCTGGAACTGTCCCAGTTTCCTGGTGGAGGACAGTACAGAGAGCGACACCGACTCTGATGACAATAACACCCCTCAAGGTAAGATCATGTAGTAATGATTATGTAAGATAGTGTGCTTATTTAGATCATGTAAGAACTGATTATTTGGGCACAGATATCGACACTAACTCTAATGACAATAACCCACCTCAAGGTAACATATTGTTTTAACGGTAAAACAAAGATCAAGGGAATCCCTGTTTTCTAGCTCTCTCTAATGTAACGCTAACAGGTTTTTTTACCGCTACTTTGAACACTATGATTGTGCACTACGATGGCGACAGTACATTGGCCAGGAGGCTAATGTGTATATTTTTCTCTCCCCTAGTACATAACCTGAAGCCCCTTCTGACAGTCAGCTTCATATCAGGAGACATCAGTTTGATGAACAACTACGATGACCTCGCTCCTACTGTCATCCGCTCAGGACTCAAAGGTACTGACTTTATCAATATTCTGTGTGAGCGAACCAAATTCGTAAAGTGAAGCACTTTGCTGTCGGTAAAATAAATAATGTACTGGGAAACCCACCGCTGTGTAATATAAAGATACTCTACAGTATGAGCGTGATGTGACTGAAGCTTCTCCTCTTCAGATGTGGAGGTCCAGTGGTGTTCGCAGGGGGACCTCCTGGCAGTAGCTGGGATGGAGAGACATGGGGTCCCTGGAGTGCCCTCTGACTCGATCATGAGGAACGCCCTGGTCAAGTTCTACAACGTCCAAGGAGAACATATCTACACGTTAGAAACACCTGCCCAGGTGAGCTCCCCAGAGGATTTCATCCTCTGAAACGTTAGTGTGATATTTACAAACTTGTTGTAATCTGTTTGCATGGCATAATTTCAACCAGTTTTGCCTTCTGGGTAGGTTCTCTAACACGTATAAGTCAAAGTCTTTTTTTTATTTTTTTTATTTCACCTTTATTTAACCAGGTAGGCTAGTTGAGAACAAGTTCTCATTTACAACTGCGACCTGGCCAAGATAAAGCAAAGCAGTTCGACACACAACAACACAGAGTTACACATGGAATAAAACAAACATACAGTCAATAATACAGTAGAAAAAAAAGAAATCTATATACAAAGAGTGCAAATGAGGTAGGATAAGGAAGGTAAGACAATAAATAGGCCATGGTGGCAGAGTTTATAGTCTATAGGTCATCTGAAATTTTAAACCAATAACCACAATGCAAACAGGAATTAAACTTAATATGTAATGTTGTCTTGCCACACTTCCAAGTCTCGTTCAGTTCAGTCGGCTATGGACAAAACCAGAAATCAAGGTTCCATAAAATGTGAATACAACAGGGCTGACTGGAAACCTGCCTTGTCAACCTTTGCCTTGCAGCGCCCCATCACCACCATCTGCTGGGGCCATAGAGACTCTCGTCTGTTTCTGGCGTGTGGCCCGGCGCTGTATGTGGTGCGAGTGGAGCACCGGGTGGCCAGCCTGCAGCTGCTGTGCCAACAGGGCATCGCCAGCGCCCTGCGGGAGGAGAGGGACGTGGGCAAACTCAACATGCCTTCCTTACTCTGCTCCTATGTCACCACCGCCTTCATACCCACCATCAAGGTAGAAGGAGCTTTATTCAGTAGGCTACTGTAGGCTATTATCTCAGCTCAAAGACATCTGGACTTGTTCATTTCAATATCACAGCACCCCTTGGTCGTAACCCTTTAATGTTTGCAGATCTGTAAGGTGCAAGGGATGTGCTGGAAGCTCCATAATTACCCTGATTATAACTATCCAGACTCTAAAGCTCTAAGGGGCTAAGGGGCTAAGGGAAGGAGTAGGGGTAGGGTGAGAATTGGGAACCAACTGTTAATGCTCTTCTCTTGTTTCTCTAGCCTCCCATTCCTGATCCCAACAACATCCGGGACTTTGTCAGCTACCCCACAGCAGGCAACGAGAGGCTGCACTGCACCATGAAGCGAGCAGAGGACAACCCCGAGGCAGGGGGACCCTGTTACACCCTATACCTGGAACACCTAGGGGGGCTGGTGCCTATTCTCAAAGGCAGACGCATCAGCAAGCTACGCCCAGAGTTCATCATCATGGACCCCAAAACAGACAGCAAAGCAGGTGGGCTTGGCACAGGAAAATGTATTATAATGAGCTTTTAAAAAATAGATAGTATGTTAGACACAAACAGCTAATTTTAGACCGGTGGACTGTGATCAATGGGTTGGATACCCCTACTATTCTTTTTCAGAAGTTCTACAGTTCTGACCTGTTTAGGTTGAGTCATAGATTATTTTTTATTTGTTGTTTGTATGTATGTTTGTTTGTTTATTTCAGACGAGGTGTGTGTGAATGCTATGATCTCCTACATGACTGACAGCTGTAACTGTTCCGACTCCAGCGACATTGAGTTGAGTGATGAGTGGGTTGGGAAGAAGTCGCCTAAACTATCCAGAGGAAACAGGTCTCCCAAGCATTCCAGGTATCTTTCATTACAGTGGTCTAGATTCTGTAGGAATGACTCTAATCCTAAACATTACCTGTTGCTGATCCATCTAATTCAAAAGCTCACGCTTCCTAAATATGTCATATTTTTCATTTGATTTGTTCTAACTTGTTGTAACGACAGACAATTATTTAAAATTAGTCTATTGTGCCCTTATTTGCCATTGGTTTTGTTGTTTTCTGGCGTAGAAGGAACATGGAATCAAGAAAATCTCCCAAGACGTCTAGGACTAGTCAGGAAGGGCTTAGATCGCCAAGGTTACCAACGAAGAAGCCTCTGATTCGTTCTCCCAGTCTGACACGTCGAGAGATGTCCATGGATGGAATCTCTGAGGTATTACCTGAATATGTGTTATGTGGAAAGTTCATAGTGATTCTATTGTGGGGAGGGGCTGATTTTGCCATTTCCACACCCGGAAGTAAATCAGGTAGCTAGCTAGCTACACATACGACATTTGGTTCTGGGTTCTGAGATCATCTTTCATTTGGTAAAAAGAATTCATAAAATAATCCATCTGCTTTTTTATTTGCCTGGTTTCACAGCATAATTACCTGGCTCAAGTCACGTCCAATATTTGGGGGACTAAGTTCAAAATTGTGGGACTTGCTTCTTTCTTACCTGCTAATCTGGGTGCAGGTAAGATCACTACAATTTGAGAAGAACAAAATGTATACATTAAATCTCACATTGCCAATTTTATGTGTTAACTTTTTAAGTTTTTACTTTATTTTGGCTGCTATTTCCTTTCTGTAATTTTTCTGTCAAATTTGACCGAAGACATGTTTCTCTCCATTTCAGTTATCTATAAGACCAGTTTGCTCCATCTACAACCAAGGCAGATGACAATCTACCTTCCAGAGGTGCGGAGAATATCACTTGACTTCATGAGCCTGCCGGTCTTTAACCCCAATGTCTTCAGTGAGGATGAAGATGACTTGCCAGGTATGAATGAAGGAAAAAACTGGATTTCACTGGATCTTTCAGAATTATTAAATACAGGATTTTCAGAATCTGAAATTTGTGTGGATCAATCTGTATGTTGATGTAATTCATAAGAGTCTCTGACTTGTGTTTCAGTAACGGGACCATCTGGAGTGACAGGTGACAACCCTCCATGTACGGTCAACATCCCCATTGCGCCCATCCACAGCCCCGCCCAGGCCATGTCCCCCACTCAGAGCATTGGTCTGGTCCAGTCCCTGCTGGCCAATCAGAACATTCAGCTGGATGTCCTGACCAATCCCACGGCTACGGCTTCAGCAGCAGCAGCAGCAGCAGCAGCGGCCTCAGCCTCTGTTCTGGGGTCTGATCATGGTCAGGATGCTGTGGCAGTACATTACAGTGGGACTCTAGGAAGGTACTCCAACCCAGGACAGGTGATCTTTAATAGGCTAGAGATGGGTCCCCTCCTGGCTGGAACGTTACCTCCACCTCCGCCTCCACATAACCTCCCTCAACAACCTCACCAACAACGTCCTCAGTCACAACAGACGCACCAACAACAGCAGTCCAAACAACCACAACAAATGCAACAGCAACAGCAGCAGCAACAACAGAGGATGCAACATCAACAACTACAGCACCAACAACCACAGATTCCACAACAACATCAACAACTACAACAGCTTCACATACAGCAGATCCAACAGCAGCAGCAGCAACAGACTCAGCAGCACCAAGCACTGCAACAACAGTACCAACAACAACAGGCGGCACTGCAACAGCAACAACAGCAGATCCAACAGCAGCACCAACACTTGCAACAGCAGCAAATCGCTCAGCAGCACCAACAGATGCAACTGCAGCACGAGCAAATGCATCAGCAGCAGCAACAAATGCAGCAGCAACAACAGCAGATCCGACAGCAGATTATAGAGATGAGGCAGCAACAGCAGCAGCTGCAGCAGCAGCATCAGCAGATACAACAGCAACACCAACAGATGCAGAGGCAGCACCAACAAATGCAGCAGCAACTGAAGCTGCAGATCACCTTGCCCCCCCCGCCTACTGGCTACCCCACCATCTCTTTGCAGCAGTTTCAGGTACCCCACCCCAGTCCAGAGTTGGGACCAGAAAGAGGACAGCAGGGGCATACTCAGAGCCATACTCTAGGCAGGCCAAGTCTACCGCGATCCAGGCCTCCATCATTCATTGATGTAGACAGCATACGGTCTAGACCTCCTTCCTTCCTCGAAGCAGACACATCAAGATCTAGACTGCCGTCATTCATCGACATAGACACAATACGGACTAGACCACCTTCTTTCGTTGATGTAGATACCGGTACATTGCGATCTAGACCCCCGTCTTTCCTCGATGCGGACTCCTCCCGATCTAGAACTCTTTCATTCATAGACACAGACACACTACGGTCTAGACCTCCTTCCTTCCTCGATGCAGAGACTTCCCTTGAGATCCAGATGAGGAAGGTGAACGCTCCCCCGCCCTACCCAGGAACCGTAGTGTCTGCAGCCAGCGCCACATCCTCCACCGCTCCTCAGACCCTCATCACCAACTGTGACAACCCCAACATACTGGTCACAGCAGACCCGTGTCTGAAGAAAGACGAGTTCTCGCTCCACCCAGTTGGTCTCCAGTACCAGATGGGATACGAGAGGATCACGACCTTTGACAGCAGTGGGAATGTAGAGGAGGTGTGTCGCCCTCGCAGAAGACTCATACGCAACCAGAACGCCTACGCTGTTCAAGGCATGGGAGGTTCGGCCACACTTAAAGTCACCTCATCGTCTGACAGTAAGAAAGTCCATCTTCCTTACAGCTCAGCGACTCTAAGCCGCCTCTCGGTGCCACGATACTCCATACCCAGCGGAGACCCGCCCCCCTACCCAGATCCAGCCAATCAGGTTAACATTAACACAACAACACTTCCTCCTCCCCAACGCATGGACAGTAGTCACATGATTCACGCTACCTTGCGACGTGACAGGCGAGACGGGGAATCCCGCTTGAAGGTGTCCCAGATGGTTGATGCTTCAAGGACTCTACCATCCAAGTCTAAGATCAACAGTGCTGCCCTAGCGCTCTCTTACCAGCAGAGGGTGCCAACAGCTCTGTATACCTGCACTCAGTGCAGCAGCAACAGCAGCAGCACCAGTGTCAGTGTTAGCGGGGGTGGTAGTAGCAGCAGTGGCATCGCAGGAGGCACTGTGGTGCGGCAGGATTTCCCACCAGGAAAAGGTGCTCATCACAGCACCATCATTGTCCACTCCAAAAGCACTTCACCTCTTGCTTCTCAGTCATCGTACAATCTGCTGAGTCCCGTTGATAACAGCAGGGATAGGACTGTATACGTGAACTCTGCCTTTACTGAAGATGAGGCATTAAGTCAGCAGTGTCGTCACTTGACTCTCGGGGAGGTTAGTTTGACTCTGAAACGTCCTCCACCATACCAGTGGGACCCAAACACCGCAGAGGAGTTCTGGATACCTCAAGAACAGACTATCTTAGCTCCCCCTCCACCACCAACGCACAAACCCCCACCCCCACTCATCTTCAGCAATGCTCAACATCTGGACATGACGCGGCTGCCTTTCCTACTCTCAACAAAACCCCCCAGCAGCCCAAGCACTGTTACTTTCCCATCGGGTTACCAGATCTCCCTGTCACCTTTCCCTCCAGGGGGAGGTCAGGGTGGACCCCCACTCCAGTCAATGCAGAGCCCTCCACCACCCTGCCCTCCCAACGAAATAGTTGCCCCAGTTCCCCAGTTCGCCCAGCAGGACCCCAACCTGGTCTTGCCACCTGGATACCCTTCCAACCATGCCAACCTGGCTTGCTGCCCTCTGCCACCAATGTACCCAGGAGCCAGCTCCTGTGCCGGGCTTCAGCTGCACCCTGTTAGCCTGCACCCCTGGAACCCCTACAGCCTACCCATGCAGGACCCCTCAAGCTCTGCCACCCTCCCCAGCAAGTCTCATCAACTGTTAGAGAAGCCAGTCCTCTCTCCACCTCCTCCTACAGCTCCTCCTCCCCCACCTCCTTCACTTCCTCCTCCTCCTCCACCAACCGAGCTACCAAAACCCAAAAGCCCTACAGAGGAGCTGGCGGAATCTGCCAGTAGCTTCCAGGAGCCGTCTTCTCTAAATGAAAGCCCTGTTCCAGACCGGCAGGGGACCGACAGGTTCAGCAAGAAGAGCCGTAAGCGTCTGGACAGCCGAGCTGAGGAGGCAAACATGACCACCGTCTCAGAAGGAAAATCCAAAAAGGAAGGGCGCGCCCTCTCCGACTTCAACTCCCTCATCTCCAGCCCCAGGCTGGGTGGCAGGGATAAGAAGAAACCCAAAGGCCAGAGGGAGCAGCTGAACAAAACCAAGAAGCTCAACAGGACAAGTACCACCAGTGAGTTCCAGGACAGTTCCGAGAGTGAGCCCGAGCTCTTCATCAGTGGAGACGAACTGATGAACCAGAGCCAGAGCTCCAAGAAGGGCTGGAAGAGTAAGAGGAGCCTGAGGATGGCCAGCGAACTAGAAGAGATCAAGTGCAGGAAGGCCAATGAGAGAGAGGACCGCGGGCTGGGCAGCCAGGGATTCGTCTACGTCATGGCCAATAAGCAGCCACTCTGGAACGAGGCAACACAGGTCTACCAGCTGGACTTCGGAGGACGGGTCACTCAGGAGTCTGCTAAAAACTTTCAGATCGAGTTGGATGGCAGACAGGTAAGAGTTTGCTTTTATTATTTACAGAAACCTAGATGATTTGTTAATAACGGCAGTTGTATATAAGTTAGAATGCTAAAATCAGTGTAGTATTGTGGTTGCTTAAAATACTAACTGTCACATTGACCTGTTTATGGCTGAGCTGAGTCAGTACCCATCGAGCTCCAGGCAGACATTGAGCGATGAAAACAGGCCTTCCTCAAAGCGTTATATCTGTTTCCCAGATTTTTTTCCCCCTGTCTTTCTACAGGTGATGCAGTTTGGCAGAATCGATGGGAACGCCTATATCCTGGATTTCCAGTATCCTTTCTCAGCAGTGCAGGCCTTTGCTGTGGCCTTAGCCAATGTTACTCAAAGGCTGAAGTGAGAGACTGCTCTCACCCAGCACCACATATGTGTCATATATATGGATCTGTTCCAACCTATACTGGTGCATAATGACAACATAATCAGAGATGATGTTCCTGGGTCCTGTAACATGGGACTGTCAATTTAGTGCTTTGCAAGGACAACACGGTTTATGGGGCTATGGACAGTGGTGTAGTGGAGGGTAAACGCATGTAAACACCGTTCACGCACCTTCTTTCTTTTGCGCGAGCGGACTTCAGCGTTTACCCACCGATTATTTTTCACAACTACATCACTGGCTATGAAATACACGTTAGTAAGCCTCATATAAAAACATTTTAGTAGGTAAGTTGCTCTTACTTACCGTATCTATGCTTTGGATTTAAAAACTGCCCTGTGGAGAAGTGCAATTTTAAAAGACCTGATTAAAGAAAAAAGTGCAGTGTTGGACAAAAGTTTTGAAATGATGTATTGTGAGAAAGGAGACCATATTGATTGTGGAAAGACAACAAGATGAGTTTGAAGGTATTAGAGTTTATTTAGAAGACATTTATAACGTCACTTCTATGAAGTGATCCTATAGGAATATCCACATTTCCCTAAGTTGTGCCATTATTGACAAGCCATTATGTAAATGTTATTGTATGACCACATACTCCCGTACAACATAAATTGGAACACATTCATAAATAAATTGTAACACCTGTATATTATCAATGTTAGACCTGACTTTCTGCCAATCATCTCTTTTAGTAGACCCTGTGAAAAACTAAAATTAACGCATGTGTAAATCCTTATCAAAAATGTTCAAATGCATGGATCACGTTATCTGGGGCAAAGTTTATACAGTAGAAATCCCACCTGCTGCCAGATCGGTCATCTCATGTTAAATCATACAACAACAACAACAACAACAACAACAAAAAGACAAGCTAACCTCTGAATTAATGTAACATTATGGTGTATAAACTTGGTTGGCTCTGTGTTTTAGTCAGTCACTGGTGGTGTTTAAAGATGCTACTTGAACATTGCATTTGAATGTGAAGTGCTTTGCCTCCTTGAAGTTGCTGCTGCTTTTTGATAGAGATTGTCCGCATTAAGTGCTAATAGTGTCACATGGTATTGATCACAAAGTTATAATTTTTATATTTTCAGATTTTAATTTGTTTTTGATTGACTGATTAATTTGTGAACATGTTGTTCAGTAATTAACATGTCTGGTGCTGCTTTTTTAAAAGTATATCTGCAGGTTTATTTGAAAAGGTATTGTAGACAAGTTATGTGATGATTCAACTATTCAATGCTTAGCATTGTTACTCTACTGTGTCATACAGCAAGACTTCAATGCATATTATTATCAATACAGACAGTGTGTGTGGTGTGGTCATTGTGTTATTGTCATCACCACCTAAATTAATATTATTGTATTGCCTAGATGGATTTTTCTTAAATTTTTTCAATTGTATACAATGATTTTTGTCCAAAATATATATCAGACGATATATCATTAAAGATAAGTCTAACTGATTTCCAAACACTTAATAAAATGTATAACATTGAAAACACATATCTATGTCTCTTCAGTGTGTGTGTGTGTGTGTGTGTGTGTGTGTGTGGGGGGGGGATTTATTAAACGTTACCAGTCTATTCACAGTGTGTGGGGAGGGATTTATCAAACGTCACCAAGCCACCCCTACTCAAAATGTTAGTTCACAACTCTCGATTTGTCAGGGGTGTAAGCATTAGTCCAAACAGTTACAAAACGTTTCGTTTTGCAACTAAAACGACAGTTTCTATTGGACAAATTCAGCTATGTCTCTACACGTTTCGTTCCTTTCAAGAAACGTTTATAAACAGAATAGTTGTAATAAATACACCACAGGTCTTGTCCAAACTCAAGTTTTTGCGAATTCTCGAATACAGTGTTCTTTCTCCAGTCCTTATACAAGCGCAAGGTATTTCTGAGATGTCCGCTGGCGCCGAAGAGTCATTTATGAATTTAACCAGCCAAATTGTGATACATTTGGTTTCCCTAACTTTATGAAGCAGTGTCTAACGTTATTCATGTAACAGGCATTTGTGATTTGAATAGCAATCCGGATTAGTAGGATCATCTATGAATGACAACAATATGGATTCTGTTGAAGTTCAACAAACAGGTTGGTGAATTTTTTTCTGTAATCTAATAAAACATTGTTTCTCAGTTCATCTCAAGTGTCTTTTAAAATGTCTTCAAAGTTTGTAGGCGAATTCAACGAAAAGTCCTACCACTACAGATATTATAAATGAGCTACATTTTAAGGAATGCACTTGTTGATTGCCTAAACGTTGTTAACATGCTTTCAGTCTTACTCTGACAGCAAGTATGCCATGTTCTAATTAAAGGATTCCTTGTTTTTTTAATGCCCAATTGTATTTACTGTTTTGTTTGATTTCATTCATTCTTTCTGTAGATGGCAGCACATTAGAAGAATCAACAAGTAGTCCTAATCAAAGGATGACAAGAAATCAGATCCTCACATTGCTGTCAATCGCATCTGTCAACTTCAGCTCAATGGTTTGTTACTCTATACTGGGACCATTCTTCCCCAAAGAGGTATTGTGCAATAGGCTACCAACATTTTTACTTCATTTCTTATTAAATATTGTTACAGGTTTTGTTTTTTCCTATTTAAGTTTTTAGGTTGGACTTTAGCGCGTATTGCTCGTTAGCACGTAGGGCGCACCAATTGGTGTCTTCTTCTTTGGTATATCGGCGATCACACAATGTATTGTGCATCCCGCCACCTACTATGCGAGATGGAAAGAGGATTCCCGATTGGTGTCACCTCGTTAGTGAGTATGTGTTACACCTGTGCTGGTTGCCATCTCGTTCGTGGGAAGGTGTTTCACCTGTGCTGGCCCAGGTGCTATTTAAGAGTGGTTGGCCCAGTGCACCAGTTGTCAAATCAAGTCAAATCAAATTTGATTGGTCACATACACACGGTTAGCAGATGTTATAGCGAGTGTAGTGAAATGCTTGTGCTTCTAGTTCTGACAGTGAAGCAATATCTAACAATTCCACAACAAATGGAATTGTTCATTGGATGAGCAATGTCAGAGTGGCATAGGCAAGATGCAATAGATAGTATAGAATACAGTATATACATATGTTTCATTTATTAATGGAGGGAGGTAGCCTAGTGGTTAGAGCGTTGGGCCAGTAACCGTAAAGGTTGCTAGATTGAATCCCCGAGCTAAAAAGGTCAAAATCTGTCATTCTGCCCCTGAACAAGGCAGTTAACCCACTGGTCATAGGCTGTCATTGTGAATAAGAATGTGTTCTTAACTGACTTTCCTAGTTAAATAATATATATATATTTTTTCAATTAAGTGGCCAATGATTTCAAGTATGGATGTAGATAGCAGCCCCTCTTTACTAGTAATGGCTGTTTAACAGTCTGATGGCCTTGAGATAGAAGCTGTTTTTCAGTCTCTGCCCCAGCTTTGATGCACCTGTACTGACCTCGCCTTCTGGATGGTAGCGGGGTGAACAGGCAGTGGCTCGGGTGGTTGTCCTTGATGATCTTTTTGGCCTTCTTGTGACATCGGGTGCTGTAGGTGTCACAAGAAGGCTGTTGCGCCTTCTTCACCACACTGTCTGTGTGGGTGGACCATTTCAGTATGTCAGTGATATGTACGCCGAGGAACTTATAACTTTCCACTTTATTCACTGCTGTCCTGTCAATGTGGATAGGGGGGTGCTCCCTCTGCTGTTTCCTGAAGTCCACGTTCACAAGTTGTCTTGAGAGATGTGGAGGGTCAACACCTTTAGTTGGCGCTCCCTATTTGATTTCATTTTGTGCCACTTTTTAGGTTTGCTTCCTATCCTTAAGTTTTGTGGGGTGTTTCTTTTGTTTGCCTTTTCTTGAGCAAATTTAGTAGGTGTTAATGGTGGGTGTCTTTTAGGTTCCAGTTGTTGCTAGTCAACTTGCAGTGGACACCCCCATGAGTGTCTTTCAGAACCCCTCCTAAAACCCCTACCTGTTTTGGTTGTCAGCGACTCTTTGTTAGTTCCCCCTTCTGTTTGAGTGACATTCATGGTTTTCTTGCTAGGGAACGTAACAATATACTAAACTGAGAGTTAATGCGAAATTATTATGCAGAATCATGATTTCTTTATTCAGATTCTAGAATAAATTGGCACATGTTGAAAATTACAAAATTAATGTTTAGGAGTGCCATTGTAAAGTACACTTAATTTTATTGGTTGGATGTAAGATACCAGTTCAGACTAATGTCATGACTGACAAGTGGTTGTATTTGTATAATGTGTTAGACACGAGAAAAGCATACAATGGATACTCAGTCACACATCAACTCATGCAAATATCAAAGCAGAAACTTACTCCTGCAGGTTCATGCTCTACGACAGGGCTCTCAACCCTGTACCTGGAGAGCTAACCCTCCTGTAGGTTTTTGTTCCAACCCCAGTTGTAACTAACCTGATTTAATTATTAGAATCAGGTGCGCTAGATTAAGGATGGAGTGAACCTACAGGGTGGTAACTCTCCAGGAACAGGCTTGGCGTGTAGCTCTCCAGGAACAGGCTTGGCGTGTAGCTCTCCAGGAACAGGCTTGGCGTGTAGCTCTCCAGGAACAGGCTTGGCGTGTAGCACTCCAGGAACAGGCTTGGCGTGTAGCACTCCAGGAACAGGCTTGGCGTGAACCTACAGGACGGTAGCTCTCCAGGAACAGGCTTGGCGTGAACCTACAGGACGGTAGCTCTCCAGGAACAGGCTTGGCGTGAACCTACAGGACGGTAGCTCTCCAGGAACAGGCTTGGCGTGAACCTACAGGACGGTAGCTCTCCAGGAACAGGCTTGGCGTGAACCTACAGGACGGTAGCTCTCCGGAACAGGCTTGGAGTGAACCTACAGGACGGTAGCTCTCCAGGAACAGGCTTGGCGTGAACCTACAGGACGGTAGCTCTCCAGGAACAGGGTTTGAAAGCCCTGCTCTACATCAGAGTATAACAGGAAGTGGCAAGGTCCTAATCCAGGCACTTCTCCTGTCTGGACTACTGCAGCTCTGTTGGCTGGGCTCCCCGCTTGTGTCATCAAACCCCTGCAATTTATCCAAAACGCCGCAGCCCGCCTGGTGTTCAACCTTCCTAAGTCACCCCACTCCTCCATACTCCTGGCTTCCAGTTGAAGTTCGTAGCCACTACAAGACTATGGTGCTTGCCTATGGAGTAGCAAGAGGAACTACCTTCAGGCTATGCTCAAAGCCTACACCCCAACCTGAGCTCTCTGTTCTGCCACCTCTGGTCTCTTGCTACTCCTAACCCTACGGGAGGTCAACTCCCGCTCAGCCCAGTCAAAGCTCTTTTCTGTCCTGGCACCCCAATTGTGGAATGAGCTTCCCCCTGATGCTAGGACAGCAGAGTCCCTGCCCATCTGAAAACATATGAAATCCTACCTCTTCAAAGAGCATCTTAAAACCCACCCTCTGGCTAGAAGCTCGTGGCAGGTTTTGAAAATCTTTTAATTTTTTTTGTACATTTTATATATATATATTTTTTTTATCCCATCCTGTCATGTGACAGAAGCCTTTTTTTGTTAAGACCTTTCTCCTTCTCTTTTTAACCACAGATCATAGAAATGTACTGTTTTCACATATGTAGACCGGAGATAATGAATATGATGTTGAAAATTGGCTGAATTGCACCTTTTAAGATGATAGGTGTTCTAATTGCTGAAGATGCTTTTGGGAAACTGAACCTATAGATGAGTGAATGTTGCTGACCTAAACAAACACTGAGTCAAGACTGTGTTTATAAAGTCAACTGTTGTGACTGTTTTCCAAAATGTTGTGAAGCACATGCCTTTGCTTTCCAAAAGGAAAACCTCTTGTACACAATCATAACTGAACTTTATCACCACGCTTTTTGGTGTTTTGCAGTATCTGTATGTTTGATATTGTCATTTATTGATAGATACAGGAGCTTTATTGTATGTATATTGTCTCTATACAGGCTGTGAAAAAAGGAGCCAGTCAGACTGTCATTGGCCTTATATTTGGCTGCTATGCTCTGTGTAATCTGATGGGCTCCTTAGTACTGGGTAAATATGTAAGTATTTGGAATAACTAGGCTACAGTGCCTTCAGAATGTATGTATACCTCTTGACTTCTTCCACATTTTGTTGTGTTACAGCCTGAATTCAAAATAGATTAAATATGTTTTACTCTCACCCATCTACACACAATACCCATAATGACAAAGTGAACATGTGTTTTTTTTAGCAGTGATTACAGCTGTGAGTCTTTCTGGGTAAGTCTCTAATAAGAGCTTTGTGCACCTGGATTGTACAATATTAGCAAATTGTTTATAAATTCTTCAAGCTCTGTCAAGTTGGTTGTTGATAATTGTTAAACAGCCATTTTTAAGTCTTGCCATAGATTTTCAAGTTGATTTAAGTCAAAACTGTAACTAGGCCACTCAGGAACATTCAATGTGATCTTGGTAAGCAACTCCAGTGTATACATTTGGTTTTGTGTTTTAGGTTATTGTCCTGCTGAAAGAAGAATTTTCCTCCCAACACCCCTGATGAATCACAATTTAAAAAATATAATTCTTAAAAATATTTGCCACAAACATAACACTGTATTCAGGACATGAAGTATTTATTTGCAGTTTTACTTTCGTGCCTTATTGCTATCAGGTTGCATGTTTTGGAATATTTTTGTTTCTGTGCAGGCTTCCTTCTTGTCACTCTCATTTAGGTTAGTAATTGTGGAGTAACTACAATGTTGATCCATCCTTTTCTCCTATCACAGTCATTAAACTGTAACTGTTTTAAAGTCACCATTGGCATCATGGTGAAACCCCTGAGTGGTTTCCTTCCCCTCCGGCAACAGAGTTAGGAAGGACGCCTGTATCTTTGTAGTAACTGGGTGTATTGTTACACCATCCAAAGTGTAATTAATAACTTCACCATGGCCTCCCGAGTGGTGCAGCGGTCTAAGGCACTGCCTCACAGTGCTTGAGGCGTTACTACAGACCCGGGTTTGATCCCAAGCTGTGACCGGGAGTCCCATAGGGCGGCGCACCATTGGCCCAGCGTCATCTGGGTTAGGGGAGGGTTTTACTTGGCTCACATTGGTACGGCTGGGTTCCTGGTTAAGCGGGCGGGTGTTAAGAAGCGCTGTTTGGCGGGTCATGTTTCGGAGGACGCATGATTCGACCTTCACCTCTACCGAGCCCGTTGGGGAGTTGCAGCGATGAGACAAGATCGCAATTGGATATCACGAAATTGGGGAGAAAAAGGGGGTAATATACAAACCAAAAAAACGTCACCATGCTCAAATACCAATAGGTCCCCTTCTTTGCGAGGCATTAGAAAACCTCCCCTGGTCTTTGGTTGAATCTGTGTTTGAAATTCACTGCTTGACTGCGGGACTTCACAGATAATTGTATGTGTGGGGTACAGATGAGGCAGTCATTTACAAATCATGTTAAACACTTATTGCACACATTTCTTTCTGCTGAACTGATTTAGGTTTGCCATAACAAAGGGGTTGAATACTTATTGACTCAAGACATTTCAGCTTTTCATTTAAAAATAATTAGTAAATTTCCACTTTGACGTTATGGGGTATTGTTTGGGCCAGTGACACATTCTCAATTGAATCCATTTTAAATTCAGGCTGTAACACAACAAAATGTGGAATAAGTCAAGGGGTGTGAATACTTTCACCCTGTTCCCTATGTAGTGCACTACTTTGGATTAGGTACCATAGGGCTCTGGTCAAAAGTGATGCACTTCATAGGGAACAGGGTGGCATTTGGGATGCATCCTGCGTTTAGTCATCAGACTACTCGGCTTGCAATTTTACTTTTCACACACATGCTTATCTCTCCTTTCAGATTGTTCAGATCGGGGCAAAGTTCATGCTAATTTCAGGCTTATTTGTGTCGTCAGTGTGCACCATTCTCTTTGGGTGAGTGAGATTGATAGTGTTCTGCAAGGATCTCATAATGTCTATTGTGATTTAATGGCAGGTGACTACTTAAACAAACAAGTTAGTTATCCATCAACAGATTCCAGGCAAAGTGCTCATGAAAGCACTTTTTAAAAAGTTCCCTCCTACAATTTTTACTCAACATGCACAAATACATATTGTAGTCTAATTATTTTCCCTTTCTTGTTTTGCAGCTTACTCGACAGAGTTCCTGACGGAGCTACTTTTATTATTCTGTGCTTTATCATAAGGTCTGTTGACGCTGTGGGCTTCAGTGCTGCAATGACCTCTTCTTTCGCAGTTTCAACAAAAGTTTTCCCAAACAATATAGCAACTGTTCTGGTGAGTTTAGTCAGCCAACCCTTGTGTAAGAGTCTGTATGTTATGTGGTGGAATTAAACACCATGTTCAAACAAAGCATTATGGTTGAGTTTAAATGTTTTGTATCCCAAGAGTTTGGCACCATTCGTCTGTCTGAAAGCATCCTTAGCAATGAGCATTGTAATTAGTTCCTCTATTTGGTCATAATAATATGATGATGATGATTCTATTCTATTTGGAACTGGAACCCATACAAACAACATTTTAAGGCAGATCCTTCTACTTTGTAAATATAAGCCTGTGGATACGAGGTAAAACTGAATGTGCACATTTACTTAGTTTAATATTGTGTTTTGTCTTCTTAGGGTAGTCTGGAGATCTTTACAGGGCTGGGTCTTATACTGGGACCACCAATAGGTGGATGGCTGTATCAGTCGTTTGGATACAAAGTTCCTTTCATGGCTCTGGGATGCTTCCTATTTCTCATGGTCCCCTTCAACATGTACATCTTACCAAGCTTTGGTAACGGTTTATTTATGGTTTATGGACTTTTAACTAATAGTTAGCCATCTCTAATATATTTATAAATACCTTACGTCCCCCACTGGGGTCTGAGAAGTGTTAACGTGTGAAGTTTTACCTAAATGTTTAAGTTATCTGAGTCGAAAGGATACGTGTTGAAACAATGTTTTCTCTTTGTCATTATGAAATGATTCCTGTGATGTTATTATATGAATCTGCTTGTTCAGCTGCTGATCCTAGCAAGGACTCCTTCTTCAGGCTGTGCACGCGTCTGAAGATAGTTCTCATATGCATTGCCATATTCACCCTGAGTTCTGGACTCGGGTTTCTAGATGCGACCTTGTCCATATATGCCATTGATACGGTAAAGCCAAGCATACACCAGGGTTGAGGTGAATTCCATTTCAGTTTACTTCCTAAATGACTGAACTGAAATAGGATTTACCCCAACCCTGGTATACTTGAAAGCCTCATATTTGAGAATATATTTGTCACATTTCAAAATACGGCTATGTCCAGTAGGATGGACCTCGGTAACTTAATGTTTTTGTTTCTCCATGTAGTTTGACCTATCTCCAGGTTATGTGGGTCTTCTCTTGCTTGGTCTGTCGTTGCCTTACTGTCTAGCCTCACCTCTGCTTGGTATCGTCAGTGACAGGTTTCCTGTGAGTACAGTTAACCCAACACTATACCATACAACACTATAATACACTACATTGTTGGTTAAGGGCTTGTAAGTAAGCATTCCTGTTGTATTTAGTGCATGTGACAAAATGTGATTTGGTTTACACTATACAACAATATGCTACATTATACTATACTACATTATACTAATCAACACTATGCTATAAAACACTATACTACTGTATACTATACAACGCTACATTATACTATACACCATTACACACATTTACAACACTATACTACATTATACAACACTATGCTACACTATACCACATTATACTATACAGCACTATTCTACAGTATACTATACAACACTAAACTACACTGTAGTATACTACATTGTACAACACTTCTACACTGTACTATTCTACATTATATTATACTATACACCACTATGCTATATTATACTATACACCACTATGCTACATTATACTATACAACACCAAACTACACTATAGAATACTACATTGTACAACACTATGCTATACTATGCTACATTATACTGTACAACTACATTACACTATGCTACATTATACTGTACACATACATTATACTATGCAACATTATACTGTAAAATGCTATGCTACATTATACTGTACAACTACATTACACTATGCTACATTATACTGTACAAATACATTATACTATGCAACATTATACTGTAAAATGCTATGCTACATTATACTGTACAACGCTATGCTATAAAACACTATTCTTAATATATTACAACACTACTATGCTACATTATACTATACTACATTATAGTATACAGCACTACACTACATTCTACTATACAACACTACACTATACAACACTATGCTACATTATAGTATACAACACTATACTGCATTATACTATACAACACTACACTATACAACACTAAACTACACTGTAGTATACTACATTGTACAACACTTCTACATTATACTATAAAGCACTATACTATACAACATTATACTATACACCACTATGCTACATTATACTATACACCACTATGCGACATTATACTATACAACACCATGCTACAGTATACTATACTAAACTACATTTATACTATACAACACTATAGTATACAGCACTATACTACACTATGCTACACTGTACTATACACCACTATACAACATTATACTATACAACACCATGCTACAGTATACTATACTACATTATACTATACAGCACTGCTACATTATACTATACAGCACTGTGCAACATTTTCCTATACAACACTATGCTATAAAACACTATACTGCATTATACTATACAACACTATGCTACATTATACTATAGAACACTATACTACATTATACAACATGGTACTATACTACATTATACTATATTACACTACAACCCTACACTAAACGTTTACAACACTATGCTACATTATACTGTACAACGCTATGCTATAAAACACTATTCTTCTTAATATATTGCAACACTATACTATACAACACTATGCTAAATTATACTACATTATAGTATACATCACTACTACACTATGCTACACTGTACTATACACCACTATACTACATTATACAACACCATGCTACAGTATACTATACTAAATTACACTATACAACACCATACTACATTATAATCCAGTGACTCAGCCCCTGTAATAGGGTTAGAGGCAGAGAATCACAGTGGAGAGGGGAACCGGCCAGGCAGAGACAGCAAGGGTGGTTTGTTGCTCCAGTGCCTTTCCGTTCACCTTCACACTCCTGTGCCAGACTACACTCAATCATAGGACCTACTGAAGAGATGAGTCTTCAATAAAGACTTAAAGGTTGAGACCGAGTTTGCGTCTCTCACATGACCATTCCATAAAAATTGAGCTCTATAGGAGAAAGCCCTGCCTCCAGCTGTTTGCTTAGAAATTCTAGGGACAGTAAGGAGGCCTTCGTCTTGTGACCGTAGCGTACCTGTAGGTATGTACGGCAGGACCAAATCAGAAAGATGGGTAGGAACATGCCCGTGTAATGCTTTGTAGGTTAGCAGTAAAACCTTGAAATCAGCCATTGCCTTAACAGGAATCCAGTGTAGAGGCTAGCACTGGAGGGATGATACATTTTATTTGGTTCTAGTCAAGATTCTAGCAGCCGTGTTTAGCACTAACTGAAGTTTATTTAGTGCTTTATCCGAGTAGCCGGAAAGTAGAGCATTGCAGTAGTCTAACCTAGAAGTGACAAAAGCATGGATACATTTTTCCTCATTTTTGGACAGAAAGTTTCTGGGTTTTGCAATGTTACGAAGATGGAAAAAAGCTGTCCTTGAAACAGTCTTGATATGTTCGTCAAAAGAGAGATCAGGGTCCAGAGTAACGCCGAGGTCCTTCAGTTTTATTTGAGACGACTGTACAACCATCAAGATTAATTGTCAGATTCAACAGATCTTTTTTTTCTTGGGACCTAGAACAAGCATCTCTGTTTTGTCCAAGTTTAAAAGTAGAACATTTGCCGCCCTCTACTTTCTTATGTCTGAAACACAGGCTTCCAGGGAGGGCAATTTTGGGGCTTCACCATGTTTCATCGAAACATGTGTCATCCACATAGCAGTGAAAGGTAACATTATGTTTCCGAA
This sequence comes from Brachymystax lenok tsinlingensis, assembly GCA_030435695.1. NCBI lineage: Eukaryota > Metazoa > Chordata > Actinopteri > Salmoniformes > Salmonidae > Brachymystax > Brachymystax lenok. The sequence continues at coordinate 35,861,941 of CM059786.1, read as the reverse complement.
AGACATCACCAAGAGGTAAAATATATATACTATATATATAATATATATTAGTGAAAACAATAGTGGTCCTAAAACGGAGCCTTGAGGAACACCGAAATGTACAGTTGATTTGTCAGAGGACAAACCATCCAGAGACAAACTGATATCTTTCCGACAGATAAGATCTAAACCAGGACAGAACTTGTCCGTGTAGATATACAACATTTCCGGTCCCAACTAGTAGACTTGTTTACGTGCTGCTGTGCGTTTTGTTGCTAACCTAACTTTGCTACCTGCCAACTTTGTTTTTTAACTTTTTAATTACCGTTTATATTTTTTGTTTTTCCATCGCTCAACTTTTTCACTACGGATGCTTTATCTGGACGTGTTTCGTCAGGACCTCCACCAGCCGACGCTAAGTAGTAACATTCACATGATGCCTTCTAATTGCAGTCGCTTTACGGCGAGGATAGCTGTGCTGCAACCCAGCTTCAGACACAATCGTTAGGCCAGGGAAATTTAAGTGTAGGAAAGGATAAAACGGCGCCTGTGCCACCAGTAAGTACAGATGGTAGTATAAATCCCCTCGCACAGTCCCTGCAGCCAGACAATTTTCTCATGGCTTCTGGAGGGAAATGCTATAGGAATGCTCAACCAGTGTCGCTCATTCAGCTGACCAACTTTCAACCGGTTCTCCTCATTTAAGCAGCGAGTCAGAGGCCAAGCCTTCTCTGGTCTCTACTCCTCCCGTTACGGGGTCTGAGATGCCGAAGCCTCCCACCATTAGCTCTGATAAGTTGAAAACTCTAGTCATTGGGGACTCCATTAACCGCAGTATTAGACTTAAAACAAATCATCCAGCGATCATACACTGTTTACCAGGGGGCAGGGCTACCAACGTTAAGGCTAATCTGAAGATGGTGCTGGCTAAAGCTAAAACTGGCGAGGGTAGGGAGTATAGGGATATTGTTATCCACGTCGGCACCAACGATGTTAGGATGAAACAGAGGTCACCAAGCGCAACATAGCTTCAGCGTGTAAATCAGCTAGAAAGATGTCGGCATCAAGTAATTGTCTCTGGCCCCCTCCAAGTTAGGACTGATGAGCTCTACAGCAGGCTCACAACTCAAGCGCTGGTTGAAAACTGCTTTCTGCCCCTCCCAAAAGATAGAATCTGTAGATAATTGGCACTCTTTCTGGGACTCACCCAAAAACAGGACCAAGCCTGACCTGTTGAGGAGTGACTGACTCAATCCTAGCTGGAGGGGTGCTCTCATCTTATCTACGAACATAGACAGGGATCTAACTCCCCTAGCTCCACAATGAGATAGGGTAGCCAGCCTGCCAGCTTAGTGGAGTCTGCCACTAGCACAGTCAGTGTAGTCAGCTCAGCTATCCCCATTGAGACCGTGTCTGTGCCTCGACCTAGGTTGGGCAAAACTAAACATGGTGGTGTTCGCCTTAACAATCTCACTGGAATCAAGACCTCCTCCATTCCTGCCATTATTGAAAGAGATTGTGATACCTCACATCTCAAAATAGGGCTACTTAATGTTAGAACCCTCACTTCCAAGGCAGTTATAGTCAATGAACTAATCACTGATCATAATCTTGATGTGATTGGCCTGACTGAAACATGGCTTAAGCCTGATGAATTTACTGTGTTATGTGGCCTCACCTCCTGGTTACACTAGTGACCATATCCCCTGCGAATCCCTCAAAGGCGGAGGTGTTGCTAACATTTACGATAGCAAATTTCAATTTACAAAAAAAAGAAACTACATTTTTCGTCTTTTGAGCTTCTAGTCATGAAATCTACGAAATCTAATCTGCTCAGACCCCAAGGAGCATCAAAAGTTGTGCTATAAGTTCTCAGACAACCCAAAGATTCCTAGATGCCCTTCCAGACTCCCTCCGCCTACCCAAGGACGTCAGAGTACAAAAATCAGTTAACCACCTAACTGAGGAACTCAATTTAACCTTGCGCAATACCCTAGATGCAGTCGCACCCCTTAAAACAAAAAGCATTTGCCATAAGAAACTAGCTCCCTGGTATACAGAAAATACCCGAGCTCTGAAGCAAGCTTCCAGAAAATTGGAAACTATACTACACTATAGTATACAACACTATACTACATTATACTATACAACACTGCACTACATCATACTAAACTACATTATACTATACTACATGATGATAAACAACATGATGCTACACTATACAACCCTGCATTATACTATACAAGACTGCTATACTACATTATACTATACAACCTACTATACTACACTATGCTACATTATACTATACAACACTATGCAACACTACACTATAAAACACTATACTTTACAACACTACACAACAATATACACTACTATACACCCCAATACTATACTACATTATACTATACAACACTATACTACACTATAGTATACAAAATTATACTATACAACACTGCAATATACACCATTACACTACTATGCAACACTATACTACAATATAGTATACTGCATTATACTATACAACACTACATTATACTATACAGCGCCACATTATACTGTACAGCACTACGTTATACTATACAACACTATACTACACTATAGTATGCAACACTATACTACACTACATTATACTATGGAACACTGCACTACATCATACTAAACTACATTATTCAACACTATGCTATAATATTATACACTACACTACAGTATACTATACTACATTATACTATACAGCACTATACTACACTCTACAGCACTATACTACATTATACTCTACAGCACATTATACTATACTACATTATACTCTGCAGCATTATACTATACAGCGCTACATTATACTATACAACACTATACACTATAGTATACAACACCATACTACATTATAGCATACTACATTATACTATACAACTGCACTATACAACACTATACTACATTATTCAACACTATGCTATAATATTATACATTACACTATACTACATTATACTATACAGCACTATACACCATTATACTATACTACATGATAATATACAACATGATGCTACATTATACTATACAGCGCTACATTATACTGTACAGCACTACGTTATACTATACTACACTATAGTATGCAACACTATACTACATTATACTATACTACATTATACTATACAACACTATACTACATTGTACTATACAGCATTATACTATGGAACACTAGACTACACTATAGTATACAACACTATACTACATTATACTATACAACACTGCACTACACAACAGTATGCTATAATATTATACATTACACTACAGTATACAATACAGCACTATACTATACAGCGCTAGATTATACTATACAACACTACACTATAGTATACAACACCATACTACATTATAGCATACTACATTATACTATACAACACTATACTACATTGTACTATACAGCATTATACTATGGAACACTAGACTACACTATAGTATACAACACTATACTACATTATACTATACAACACTGCACTACATTATACAACAGTATGCTATAATATTATACATTACACTACAGTATACAATACAGCACTATACTACATTATACTCTACAACACTATACTATACAGCGCTAGATTATACTATACAACACTATACACTATAGTATACAACACCATGCTACATTATAGCATACTACATTATACTATACAACTGCACTATACACCATTATACTATACAACACTATACTACATTATACTATGCAATACAACACTATACTACATTATACTATACAGCACTTTACTACATTATACAACACTATGCTACACTATACCACATTATACTACATTATAGTATACTACATTGTATAACACTATACTACAGTGTACTATACTACATTATACTATTCTGTGCTATACTACATTATACAAGACTGTGCTATACTACAGTATACACCACTATACAAGACTGCTATACTACATTATAATATACAACACTATGCTACACTATACTACATTATACTATACAGCACTATACTACATGATGATAAACAACATGATGCTACACTATACTGTACAACCCTGCATTGTACTATACAGCACTGCATTATACTATACAAGACTGATATACTACATTATACTATACAAGACTGTGCTATACTACATTATACTATACTAAACCACACTATACTACACCACACTAATATACCACACTATGCTACATTTTTATATATACAACACTACGCTACACTATAAAACACTACACACCACTATACTATACAACACGATACTATACAACACTACAATATACACGACTGTGCTATACTATACAACATACTATGCACCACACTCTGCTATACTACACAATACTATAATATGGAACACTATACAACACTATAATATATAACACTACACAACAATATACACTACTATACACCCCAATACTATACTACATTATAATATACTACACTATAGTATACACAATTATGCAATTACTGCAATATACAACACTATACTACATTATACTATACTACACTATAGTATACTGCATTAAACTATACAACACTATACTACTATACACCCCAATACTATACTTAAGTAATAATGCCCAAGAAGCCGGTGTTTGGAAGATATATTGGCACAGGTGTTGTTTGGCCCAAGAAGTCCAGTGCTCCAAACACCGACTTCAATGGCATTATCACTTTTATTTAACTGGTTACTAGCATATTTAAATAATGATTGACATATTTTCATTAAATGTTATTTTGATGAATTCATTCGTACTATTTCATCCTTCCACAAGATATAGTCGACACAAATCTAGGGTTGCTACCCAAGCCGGCTGGTCGTTTGTTCTATCGGTTCGGTTGCCAGAGACCCGACCCAGTCTTTCAGTCTTTTGTTCTGTATCTATGGACGGGACCCAGTCGTTCATTCCAAATGTTCCATTGCCATTCTTATCCCTTGCTTGCTAGCTAGCCAACTACGGCAAACAAAGTCACCTCAAACACTGCAGTCAGAATAACAGCAAAGTAGCTGCATTTGCGTTTAAGCTGTTTTCTAGTGACATTTATTTGGATACATCCATAATAATGAGCTAATGAGGCGCGATTTCACCAGGCATAGAAAATGTGCTCTCTCGTCAGGACACTGTTGTTCAGATGAGCTAGCCAACAACACAGCTAACACAAGCACTTCAAACTGAAGATAGAAAGACTGCAAACTAGCTGCACTTCGTTTGTTTTGACCTTTTTTTCTTTCAATTTACATTTCATTGTTTATATCCATAAAAATGAGGCCAGCTGATTCATGAATTCGACTGGCTGAGAAACGCTGCCTGCCCGTCTCGTCCCGACACGTTCATTACTATGGTACAGCTGGATATCAAATTTGAATATTGAAACAATGTTGGAGAGACAGACAGCAAGGTTTATACAAATCTCCACTCTTCAAAACTAAATGTTAGTCTAAAAGAAATGTGAGCTAATGTCTAGATGCTTTTTTTATAGAGATCAAGTTTATAAATTGCCTGGCTGGGCTGATGAGACAGTGGATTGCACAGTCAGATGGAACAGAGTGAATAGGCATTTTAACATTATAGACATAACATAATAGATTTAGCCAGTGGTAACTTGTGGAATAGACACCGGCTGGAATGTGGTTTTAACCTATCAGCATTCAGGATTAGACCCACCCGTTGTATAGTACACTATATTCAACACCAACCAATACCAGTGGTGTATTGTAGTCACAACTTCTCTTTATACAATAATGTGATTTATTTTTATTTTTTTTACCTTCTGGTTGTGTTTGCAGTCCACGAGGCCGTGGTTCATGGTGCTAGGAGGCTTGTTTACAGCAACTGGCTTCTGGTTATTAGGTCCTGTCCCTATTCTGCAGATAAAGAGGTCAGTATCTGTTATTATCAGTGTGAAATGTACTACTTACAATATGATACAATAATTATTATTTTTTTGTCTCTAGTCAGCTGTGGCTGGTGGTCTTCATGCTGGGTATCATAGGATTCTCTCTTAGCATGAGTGCCATCCCTACCTTCCCTGAAATACTTGACTGTGCATAGTGAGTTGACCATTTACATACACCATGGCACTTGCGCACATATACAAATATACTCTATTTGCAATGTCCATTTTCACTTAGAAAAACAGGTATTATCATCATGCATGAGGTACAGAATCCAAAATAATATTGATAATTTTCCAATGGCAGTGAAAATGGATTTGAGGAGGGGCTGAGCACTCTTGGACTGGTGGCAGGATTGTTTGTAGCAGTGTGGTCTTTTGGGTGTGTACTTGCAGTCTTTGTTATATTGTCTTTGAGGCACAATTTGAGAGTTGGTTTTCGGAGATTATAATTCTAAACAAAGGTGTGTTTTATTTGTTCAGGATGTTTTGTGGTCCAACACTCGGCGGCTTCATCACACAACAGCTGAGCTTTGAGTGGGCTGCTTCTATTCAAGGAGGCCTGGCCTTTCTAGCCGTATGTATTATAATAATGTATTTTACCTAGCTCTACAACGAGAATCTCAGACACTTTAAAAAAACTAAAGAAAACAGACATATGGTTCTGGCAGTTCTTGGACCATGGTCTCCCACAGCTTCAGATGAATGGGTGAGGCAGTTCAGAAGGACAGATTGGACATTTATGAATCCTATTAGGCACACTTCAATACTGTCAGTCCTGCCTCGACACTCCTGACTGTCGTCTCCTGACCCCTAGAAACGGGTAACTCAAATGTCTGTGCTAAATTGCTCACTTGGACATCAACAATTTATGTGCTGTCTGAATATGACTGTTTTCCTCTTCTCCTCAGGCTTTTTTTCTTGGTGTATATTTTCTCTGTCAAAGAACACGACAAGAAAGGTAATGATTCCATAATAGATTTTGTTTATTTACATAAACAAGTAAAACATTTATGTTGAAAGCCATTTGAAAAGAGTAACGGGTTCGAAGAAATTGGTATTTGTGCCTGAATTTGCTTTTATTTGTTGGGCTCTAAAGGCCTCGTCAAATCCAGACGAAAGACCTTCCGATGAAGCTACCCATCTTCTGACCTGAACAACGATCATCTACCAGGAACAATAATTTATATTTTCTGCTGTGAGAAACTGGTCAAATTAAGATCCTACACCTGTATATGTACATAGGTGCTAAACGTGGAATGTAACTTGTATTAAAAAAATACAACTAAGAGGATGATACTACACAAGTTATCATTTGTTGTCCTAGCATTAGCTATCTTAACAGAAGCGGTTCAGTTTGCATTATGCCAATACCAAATAATACCTGTGTATATATTTACTTGAACTGTCAAGGACCTCAACAAGCCGTGGTAAAGCTTTGGAACTTTTTGAATGAGCTTTTAACAAATGATTTTAAAACACCATGTACTTTGGAACAGGTGAATGTTTGATTATTGTCAAGTAAACATTTTCTTAAAGGGCATTTATACATATCAGTTGGCTGTTTAAATATGCACCCATTGAAATCCAGTACTATGTAAATGCCTCTCATTCTCCAATCTTCACAGCACCTAACATGGGTTATGTCTAAACAGTTAACCTCCTTTTATGGCGATGTAGATTGACCAATAACCATATCGGTGACGGTTTTTTTTTTTTTTTCAAATGGACCAAGCAAGTATTGCATGTCCATTTATTAAGTGAGATATATATATAATGCAGTTCATTCAAGTACACTACAATATTTGAAAATATGTAACTATTGTAAGCCTAGTCCTTTGTTAGTCTGTTACTTCTCATTTGTACTTACATGCCAACTATTTCCAAACACCATTGCTTTCGGAAGAGGAGAATGTTTCACAAAATAATTTTTACAACTTACAACTCAAAGGGCGTTTATACATACAGTATCAGTTATGTAAATATGTACCGATTTGAAATGCAGTACTATGTAAATGCCTCCTTCTCCAATCTCTACGACATGGATTATGTCTGAGCAGTGGGGTCAGAACACCATATATGGAGTGATTTCAGTGCCAACATAAATTCTATAGTTTTGAATATTTTTTTTTTTTAATTTGTACTGCACAAATGTAGTCATTCATAAAGGGCCTGATTTAGGATATTACGTCTTTTCAAATGCACTTCTCAGTAGTTGATATTCAGGCTTACTTCATGAAGATGGTAAAAGGCTTTGCAGGAGTGGTTCCCTTGAGTGTGCTGAATAAATGTAATTCAACCGCTGAAAACCTTCCCACTTGCTGGCCAACAGATTTTTGGTGGAATTTACATTCAATAGGGTTTTCAGTACATTTATCTTAAGCCTTCCGTTTAAATATGGTGAACCTTTTTAATTAGAATTTTGTGGACAGACTATAGAATACATGGATCAATGAAAGAATGCCATCTACAGTGCATTCAGACCCCTTCAATTCCAAGTTTTACATTACAGCCTTATTCTAAAATTGATTAAATTGTTTTCCCCCCCTCATCTATACCCCATAATGACAAAGCAAAAGCAGTTTATACATTTTTGCAAAAAACATAACATTTACATAAGCATTCAGAAGCTTTACTCAGTACTTTGTTGAAGAACCTTTGGCAGCGATTACAGCTTTGAGTCTTCTTGGGTATGATGCTACAAGCTTGGAACAACACCTGTATTTGGGGAGTTTCTCCCATTCTTCTCTGCAGATCCTCTCAAGCTCTGTCAGGTTGGATGTGGAGCTTCACTGCACAGCTATTTTCAGGTCTCTCCAGAGTTGTTTGATCTGGTTCAAGTCCGGGCTCTGGTTGGGCCACTCAAAGATATTCAGAGACTTGTCCTGAAGCCACTCCTGCGTTGTCTAGGCTGTGTGCTTAGGGTCATTGTCCTGTCGGAAGGTGAACCTTCACCCCAGTCTGAGGTCCTGAGGGGTCTGGAGCAGGTTTTCATCAAGGATCTCGCTGTACTTTGCTCCGTTCATCTTTCCCTCAATCCTGACTAGTCTAACAGTCCCTGCTGCTGAAAAACATCCCCACAGCATGATGCTGCCACCACCATGCTTCACCGTAGGGATGGTGCCAGGTTTCTTCCAGGTATGATGCTTGACATTCAGGGCAAAGAGTTCAATCTTGGTTTCATCAGACCAGGGTATCTTGATTCTCATGGTCTGAGTCCTTTTAGGTGCCTTTTGGCAAACTCCTAGCGACTGTTGTGCTTTTTACTGAGATGCTGCTTCCGTCTGGCCACTTTACCATAAAGGCCTGATTGGTGGAGTAATGTAGAGATGGTTGTCCTTCTGGAAGGTTCTCTCATCTCCACAGAGGAACTCTGGAGCTATGTCAGAGTGACAAACAGATTTTTTGGTCACCTCCCTGACAAGGCCCTTTTCCCCCCGATTGCTCAGTTTGGCCGGGTCGGCCAGCGTCTTGGTGGTTCCAAACTTCTTCTATTTAACAATGGAGGCCACTGTGTTCTTGGGGACCTTCAATGCTGCATAATTTTGTTTGTACCTGTCCCCAGATCTGTGCCTCTACACAATCCTGTCTTGGAGCTCTATGGACAATTCCTTCGACCTCATGGCTTGGTTTTTGCTCTGACATGCACTGTCAATTGTGGGACCTTTATATAAACAGGTGTGTGCCTTTCCAAATCATGTCCAATCAATTGAATTTACCACAGGTGTAGTCCAAGTTGTAGAAACATCTCAAGGATGATCAATGGAAACAGGATGCACCCGAGCTCAATTTCGAGTCTCATGGCAAAGGTCTGAATACCTAATACATTGGTCAAATAAAAAAAAGTAACTGTTTTCGCTTTGTTGTTATGGGGTACTGGGTGTAGATGTGGAAAGAAATGTATTATCATTTTTAGAATAAGACGGTAACGTAACAATATGTGGAAAAAGTCAAGGGGTCTGAATAATTCCAGAAAGCACTGTATGCATCTTCCTCTCTGTTTCAGTGCCAACTGGTAGATAAAAAAATACTCTGATCTTGTAGCTTATTTAGGAAAATGTTAGGGTTAGGAAAGTATGCATGAATCATAAAAAAATAACTGGTTTGGAGAGCCTTTATGCACGAAATATATTGATGAATAAAAAATCGTGGTTTGATTCAAGCCATATAAAATAACATGAGCTGGCGCACAACCAGAACAAAGTTTGTGTGGAGGTGCTGACTAACGGCGAATAAACTATACACTATCAAAATAAAGTCGCACACTACATATATATATATACTCTCCCAACAATTTAATGGGTATTTACCAACGTTTCAGCATCACTGTGCCTTCCTCAGGGTGATGTCATAAATATTTGAACCAGGTTATATAGACAAACAGTGCAATTAGTGTAATCAATGACAGTGGTGAGGGGTGTGTCGTATTGAATAAGTTAATTAGTGACACTGTTAAAAAAGATGATATAGTATATGGCATATTAAATATATTATTATATTGTTATCATATAGAAACATAATGGAATATTGTACATCATATTGGCATTAACATACATTGTTTCATTCAATTTCACAATTTTGTATTCCATTATGTTCCATATAATAATGGTTCAACCTTGATGTATAACGAACATCATCAACAGATATATACTTAATAATCTGTAAAAATAATTATTTTAAATATAAAAGACTTGTTCATGATGGGGAAAAAACATTTCATAAGAAGGCCCTGAGATCAAAATCAATATTCAGACCGTTAGGGGTCAGTGTTTTTAGATAGAATATCCAGTAGGCCTCTCTGTAGTAGTAGGATCTCAATGTTACCTCCTCTTCTCGGTAGAGCAACATGCTCAATGCCTGTGTATCTCAGGGAGGAGACAGGATGGTTAGCCTCAACAAAGTGAGCTCCGACTGGATAGTCAATGTTCTTACACCTGATTGAGCTGCAGTGTTCAGCTATTCACTGCTTTAATTGTCTCTTCGTTTGTCCTACATAGGCTTTGCCACATGAACAGGTGATGAGATAGATTACTGCCTTGGTCTTACATGAGATGATACCCCTCACAGGGATCTTTCCACCTGTATGTGGGTGTGTAAAGAAGGATGTTTTTTTGGTGCTATTACACTGTGCATGAACCACATTTGTAGTTTCCATTTGGGATAGGTGTCCAGAGTGTCTGAGTGGGCCCAGGGGGCATGTCAGATCTCACCAAACTATCTCCAATATTGCGACCACGCTTATAGACCACCATTGGGGGTTCCTTGAAGAGGTGTGCAATTTTTTTGTCTGATTGCAAAATATGCCAGTGTTTTTTCAGGATTGCTTTCATTTTATCCGAACCTTTGGTGTACTTAGTACAAAAGACGACAGTTGCGTTGTTTTTCTTCTTTGGTTGATTTTTTTAGTAATTCCTCTCTTGGTTTTTGAGATATTTTCATCATTGCCGCATCAAGAGTTTTGTCCTTGTAGCCTCTCATTTTGAATTTCTCTGTCATTCTTTTAGCATTGCTGTCAAAATCTGACTGGTGGCCACAGATTCGTTTAACTCTGCATAACTGGCTATATGGTACACCATTCTTGAGGGGAAGGGGATGCATACTATCCGCACATAGCAAGGTATTGCGATCTGTGGGCTTTGTGTATAAGTCTGTGTGTAATGCATCATTCTCTTTAATAGTCCATAAGTCCAGGTAGTTTATTTTTCTCTCATCAGTCTGCATGGTGAATTTGAGGTATTCAGAGCTCTCATTTAGTAGAATTTGGAATTCATTAAGTTCCTGCTGACTTCCTTCCCAGAGCACAAAGACATCATCTATGTATCTCTTCCATAGGAGTATTTTTTTAAGTAAGGGGTGTGTGTCTGTTTTTAAAAGGTATGTTTCCTCAAACTGTCCCACATACAGGTTAGCATAGTTGGGGGAAAAAAGGGAGCCCATGGCTACACCCCGAATTTGAAGGAAAAAGTCTGACTCAAAGACAAAATACTTATGGGACCATACCAGTTCAGTAAGTAGTAAGATGCAATCATTGGATGGAGCAAGGGTAGAGTCTCTCTGCTGAAGGAAGTGTTGCAGTGCCTGCAAGCCGCCAGTGTGTGGGATGTTAGTGTACACGCTCTCCACATCAAAAGTGGCCAGCAGGGTGCCCTCTGGTATCCTTCCTGAGCCCTCTATCAATGAGATCATGTGACCAGTGTCTGACATAAGATGGGAGATTCTCAACCATCGGTTTAATGTGGTAATCCACAAATTTAGAAATGTTGGATGTCAGTCGATTGCTGCTACAATGGGTCTACCTGGAGGAGGAGATACTTGTTTGTGTAATTTCACGACTGTATAGAAAGTTGGTATCTTGGGGAATTTCACACACAGAAATTCAACTTCTTGTTTAGTGATTTGTCCTGATTCCAAACAGCGTTCCACTGTGGATGAAATATTATGCTGGAATTCCAGGGTAGGATCACAATTCAGTTTGCAATAGTTGTCGGCGACATTTATTCACATAGTCATATTTGTTTTGTATACAAATTCCTCCTCCTTTGTCACATTGTTTTATGATAATCTCAGGATCTGACTGTAAGTCCTTAAGAGCCATTCTCTGGTCTCTACTCAGGTTATCATAGGATATGTGTTTCTGTTTGTCTTTCAGTAGGTCACCTACATCATTTTCAACAATCTTACAGAAGGTTTCTATGGAGGCATTACGTTTAGGAGGAGGTACAAATGAACTTTTTGCTCTAAATGTAGTTCTCTCAGAGTTCTCAGGTACCTCAGTTGGATGAATAGCTACATCTCCTCCTTGACTCACGGTAGGACAGTTAAGTCTATTGATTGGCGTGGTAGACCTATGTATACAGTGGGGGAAAAAAGTATTTAGTCAGCCACCAATTGTGCAAGTTCTCTCACTTAAAAAGATGAGAGAGGCCTGTAATTTTCATCATAGGTACACTTCAACTATGACAGACAAAATGAGGAAAAAATCCAGAAAATCACATTGTAGGATTTTTATGAATTTATTTGCAAATTATGGTGGAAAATAAGTATTTGGTCACATACAAACAAGCAAGATTTCTGGCTCTCACAGACCTGTAACTTCTTCTTTAAGAGGCTCCTCTGTCCTCCACTCATTACCTGTATTAATGGCACCTGTTTGAACTTGTTATCAGTATAAAGACACCTGTCCACAACCTCAAACAGTCACACTCCAAACTCCACTATGGCCAAGACCAAAGAGCTGTCAAAGGACACCAGAAACAAAATTGTAGACCTGCACCAGGTTGGGAAGACTGAATCTGCAATAGGTAAGCAGCTTGGTTTGAAGAAATCAACTGTGGGAGCAATTATTAGGAAATGGAAGACATACAAGACCACTGATAATCTTCCTCGATCTGGGGCTCCACGCAAGATCTCACCCCGTGGGGTCAAAATGATCACAAGAACGGTGAGCAAAAATCCCAGAACCACACGGGGGGACCTAGTGAATGACCTGCAGAGAGCTGGGACCAAAGTAACAAAGCCTACCATCAGTAACACACTACGCCGCCAGGGACTCAAATCCTGCAGTGCCAGACGTGTCCCCCTGCTTAAGCCAGTACATGTTCAGGCCCGTCTAAAGTTTGCTAGAGAGCATTTGTATGATCCAGATGAGGATTGGGAGAATGTCAGATGAAACCAAAATATAACTTTTTGGTAAAAACTCAACTCGTCGTGTTTGGAGGACAAAGAATGCTGAGTTGCATCCAAAGAACACCATACCTACTGTGAAGCATGGGGGTGGAAACATCATGCTTTGGGGCTGTTTTCTGCAAAGGGACCAGGACGACTGATCCGTGTAAAGGAAAGAATGAATGGGGCCATGTATCGTGAGATTTTGAGTGAAAACCTCCTTCCATCAGCAAGGGCATTGAAGATGAAACGTGGCTGGGTCTTTCAGCATGACAATGATCCCAAACACACCGCCCGGGCAACGAAGGAGTGGCTTCGTAAGAAGCATTTCAAGGTCCTGGAGTGGCCTAGCCAGTCTCCAGATCTCAACCCCATAGAAAATCTTTGAAAGTCCGTGTTGCCCAGCGACAGCCCCAAAACATCACTGCTCTAGAGGAGATCTGCATGGAGGAATGGGCCAAAATACCAGCAACAGTGTGTGAAAACCTTGTGAAGACTTACAGAAAACGTTTGACCTCTGTCATTGCCAACAAAGGGTATATAACAAAGTATTGAGATAAACTTTTGTTATTGACCAAATACTTATTTTCCACCATAATTTGCAAATAAATTCATAAAAAATCCTACAATGTGATTTTCTGGATTTTTTCCTCATTTTGTCTGTCATAGTTGAAGTGTACCTATGATGAAAATTACAGGCCTCTCTCATCTTTTTAAGTGAGAGAACTTGCACAATTGGTGGCTGACTAAATACTTTTTTTCCCCACTGTATATCTCACTGAGGATGAGTCATGTAAGTATCACTCTTATCAAAAAACTCACGCAATCTCAGGTTACGAAAAAACTAAAATAGATCTGTTTGGACATCAAAGTCATTCATGTATGCAGTGGGTACAAATGTTAACCCCTTATTGAGAACACTGAGGTGAGCGGATGTCAGGGTCTTGCTTGATAAATTGAAGACATTTAGCTCCTGTTGGACTGTGGGCTCGTCCTGGGTCTCAATTGATAAGTGTCGCGGGGTGGTAGTGGATTTCTTCTTCCCCCGACGTATGTGTCGAACCCACTTACGTGCTGGTGGTGTTGGCCTCGACGTTGTCCCTGGTGTCCCCGCCCTCTGTTGTAGAGGAGCCAGAGTTAGCGCTGTCTGCGGATAGTTGGTCTGACAGAGGTCTGTCATCGGCTTGTCTCCTCCGGTTCCTTGGTTTCTTGTGATTAGAGTCTCGCCAAATATATATTAGTCCGTTGTTCTTATCTTCCAAATCGCGTTTATACTTCTTGATTATACATTGATTCAAGCCATGGAAGGTGGAGAGAAGTTGAAATAGGGGTTGAACAATAGTCCTATAAATCTACACTAATTCTCACCATGGAACTGTATGGCAACGTTCCAGTCGTTAGTCAGGCTCCAGGTTTAACCTGCTATGTCTGGTCTGAGTTCCATAAGGATTCTAATGGGCTGCGTGTCCTAAATTACTACACAACGTTAGCCTAATATAATCCACTAATGCTAGCGACCCTCAGGAACAACTACACTTACATGACAGAGCAAAGAAAGGTAAATGGAATGATGAAAAAGGTAAGCTACAAATTGAAAACTAACACTAAAAGTGACAGTTTTAAATATATGTGGGTCTTACTGACCGTGGCTCTTGAGTGGCTAATATTTAACATGATACAAATTGTAAAATAAAACGGAGAAAAGCCTGGGCATAAGCTAAAATTAAAACATTCTAAAGTGCATACGTATTTCACTGTAGAAAAGGGTCCGCAATACATGTCATGTCGATATGATTTTAAGTTCGCTTCCTTGTGGCTGTTTTCACATTCTTCTCAAGGGATCATAAGGGAAAATGATCCAAAACAGTTGCTATGTGTATTTACAACCCCCTTCTCCAAACAGATTACTCATTTACCTAGCTCTCATCCATTTAGAAATTACAATCAAATCCCCCCCAAAATTATTTGTCACACACGTTTAACAGATGTTATTGCGGGTGTAGCGAAATGCTTGTGTTTCTAGCACCAACAGTGCAGTAATATCTAACAATTCACAACAATACACACAACCTAAAAGTAAAATAACGGAATTAAGGAATATATAAATATTCGGATGAGCAATGTCGGAGTGGCACAGTAGAATAGAATACAGTCTATACATGTGAGATGAGTAAAGCAAAAATATGTAAACATTATTAGTGACTAGTGTTCCATTATTGAAGTGGCCAGTGGTTTCAAATCTATGTATATGGGGCAGCAGCGTCTAAGGTGCAGGGTTACATAACCGGGTGGAAGCCGCCTAGTGATGGCTATTTAACAGTCTGATAGTCTCTCTGTCCCAGCTTTGATGCACCTGCACTGACCTCGCCTTCTGGATTATAACGGGGTGAACAGGCAGTGGCTCGGGTGGTTGTTGTCCTTAATTATCTTTTTGGCCTCCTGTGACATCGGGTGCTGTTGGTGTCCTAGTGTAGGCACCCGAGTGGCACAGCAGTCTAAGGCACTGCAGCTCAGTGCTAAAGGTGTCACTACAGACACCCTGGTTCGAATCCAGGCTGTTTCACAACCAGCTGTGATTGGGAGTCCCACAGTGCGCGCACAATTGGCCCAGCGTCGTCCGGGTTTGGCCGGTGTAGGCCGTCATTGTAAATAAGAATTTGTTCTTAACTGACTTGCCTAGTTAAATGAAAGGTTACATTTTCTTTTTAAGTCCTGGAGGGCAGGTAGTTTTCCCCCGGGATGCGTTGGGCAGACTGCACCACCTTTTGGAGAGCCCTGCGATTGTGGGCGGTGCAGTTGCCGTACCAGGCGGTGATACAGCCCGACAGGATGCTCTCAATTGTGCATCTGTAAAAGTTTGTGAGGGTTTTAGGTGCCAAGCCAAATTTCGTCAGCCTCCTGAGGTTGAATAGGCGCTGTTGTGATGTGTATGCCGAGGAACTTAAAACGTTCCACTGCTGTCCCGTCGATGTGGATGGGGCGTGCTCCCTCTGCTGTTTCCTGAAGTCCACGATCAGCTCCTTTGTTTTGTCTACATTGAGTGAGAGATTACTTTCCTGGCACCACAATCCCAGGGCCTTCACCTCCTCTCTGTAGGCTGCCTCGTCATTGTTGGTAATCAGGGCTACTACTGTTGTGTTGTCTGCAAACTTGATGATTGAGTTGGAGGCATGCGTGTCCACGCAGTCATGGGTGAACAGGGAGTACAGGAGGGGGCTGAGCACGCACCCTTGTGGAGCCCCTGTGTTGAGGATCAGTGAAGTGGAGGTGTTGTTTCCTACCTTCACCACCTGGGGGGTGGCCCGTCTGGAACTCCAGGACCCAGGTTCACAGGGCGGGGTTCAGACCCAGGGCCCCGAGCTTAATGATGAGCTTGGAGGGTCCTATGGTGTTGAATGCTCAGCTACAGTATAGTCAATGAACAGCATTCTTACATAGGTATTCTTCTTGTCCAAATGGGATAGAGCAGTGCGATGGCGATTGCATTGTCTGTGGATCTATTGGGGTGGTAAGCAAATTGAAGTGGGTCTAGGGTGTCAGGTAAGGTAGAGGTGATATGATCCTTAACTAGCCTCTCAAAGCACTTCATGATGACAGAAGTGAGTGCTACGGGGGCGATACCTTTGCTTTCTTGGGTACAGGAACAATGGTGGACATCTTGAAGCAAGTGGGGACAGTAGACTGGGATAGGGAGAGATTGAATATGTCAGTAAACACTCCAGCCAGCTGGTCTGCGCATGCTCTGAGGACGCGGCTATGGATGACGTCTGGGCCGGCGGCCTTGCGAGGGTTAACACTCTTAAATATCTTACTCAGGTCGGCCACGGAGAAGCGACGTGAGTAAGACATTTAAGCGTGTTAACCCTCGCAGGGCTGCCGGCCCAGACGGCATCCCCTAGCCGTGCATGGAGAATGCTGTTATTTCCCAAAAATTAACAGATAATTTTTCCACTTTCCAGGTTCGCTTGACCTTATTCATGGTTTCCTTGTGCATAAAGGTGGGAATTAAGAGGGAATTATGAGGGAATTAAGTTAAGGCCATGCGTCCTCCTAAACACGACCCTGTCAAGCTGCACGGATTCTTGACACACAGCTGCAGTTGTACGATGTCGGAGGAAACACCGTACAACTGGAGACCGAAGTCAGCGTGCATGCGCCCGGTCCGCCACAATAAGTCGCTACAGTGCAATGGGACAAGGACATCCGCGCTTCTTAACACCCGCCTGCTTAACCCAGAACCCAGCCGCACCAATATGTCGGAAGAAATACCGTCCAACTAGGAGTCGCTAGAGCTCGATGAGCCAAGTAAAACCCCCCGGCCAAACCCTCCCCTAACCCAGACGGCGCCCGACCAATTGTGCGCCGCCTCATGGGTCTCCCGGTAGCAGCCGGCTGCGACAGCCTGGGATCGAACCTGGGTGTGTAGTGACGCCTCTAGCGTCAAGTTTACCAAAGTTTCATATATTTAACTTCTCAGGTGCATACAGATTCTGTTTTCAATTGCAGTGCTTTACATTCAGATTCAAAACAAAATGATGGTACTTTGCCAGGCAGGAAAGGTAGAGGAGAACAGATAGAAACAAACAGAAGCTACAGTAGAGGCACCAATGGAGCAGTTTCTGGCGGTTTTCTGAAGCTATTGTGGCATGTTCAATTTGGCTCTAGCATTTGAACCGTTTGGGCTTTAAGATATTATGACCCCATTCCCATGAAAGCTAAGACTCATTAGAAGGGGGTGAGAATACAGAATACAGTTGAATAGCCCTGTGTAGCAGAGGCCACTACCACAGACGAGCTAAGAAGGGATTCAAGGTACAGAGGCTCAATTCAAACTTGAGTTATTGCATAAGTTCATAACAGAAATGCTCAAGAACAAGAGCCTTAAAGTATAACCTCAGTAACAAAAAGTTTGTCCTTTATTGAAACAAAAACAAAGTGGCACGCCACCTCTATTTTGGTAATACGCTGATGGATGGGCCTGGATAAATGTAAACACTCAAATTCATAGACAGAGCTGATCATCCATAGACAATGTTTGCTTACGATTGCATTGTTTACAAACACTGGGGTAAAACAAGCATTATTTAGGTAATTTTTGGCACTTATTGGTAGATGGGTAAAAATATATTCCTTTGAGCATGGTAAAGTTATTAATTAACTTTGGATGGTGTATCAATACACCCAGTCACTACAAAGAGGAAGGAAACCACTCGGGGATTTCACCATGAGGCCAATAGTGACTTAAAATCAGGTTCAAGGTTCAGTCTGCTTTCCAACAGACACTGGGAGACAAATTCACCTTTCAGCAGGACAATAACCTAAAACACAAGGCCAAATATACACTGGAGTTGCTTACCAAGATGACATTGAATGTTCCTGAGTGACCTAGTTACAGTTTTGTCTTAAATTGGCTTGAAAATCTATGGCAAGACTTGACAAGTCTCTCTATGGCAAGACATTTTCCCGGTTCACCTTCAACAGGACAACGACCCTAAGCACACAGCCAAGACAACGCAGGATTGACTCCGGGACAAGTTTCTGAATGTCCTTGAGTGGCCCAGCCAGAGCCTTGACTTGAACCCAATCAAACACCAGAGCCTGGACTTGAACCTGATCGAACATCTCTGGAGAGACCTGAAAATAGCTGTGCAGCTACGCTCCCCATCCAACCTGACAGAGTTTGAGAGGATCTGCAGAGAAGAATGGAAGAAACTCCACAACTACAGGTGTGCCAAGCATCATACCCAAGAAGACTCTAGGCTGTAATCGCTGCCAAAGGTGCTTCGACAAAGTATTGAGAAAAGGGTCTGAATACTTATGTAAATGTGATATTTCAGTTAATTATTTATAAAAAAGCAAATATTTCTAAAAACTGTTTTTGCTTTGTCATTATGGGGTATTGTGTGTAGATTGATGAGGGGGAAAAAAATAGTTAATACATTTTAGAATGCTGTAATGTAACAATGTGCAAAAGGTCAAGGGGTCTGAATACTTTCCGAAGTCACTGTATGCAGACATTTTAAAACATGAGTGAAAAAAGCAATATGTTTAAGCTTTACAGGATAGTTTCCTTATAAACATACTTGCTATCTTCTGTTCAAAGAGGAATTTAGCGTTAAAAACTCTACTCTTTACCATAGATCTAGGTATCAGGCTCGAAGGCGCTATTGGACTGTCCTCTCCTGGGGCTGGGGGTCAGTGGTTTGCTGTCTGCAGCCTTGGTTTTCCTCTTGGTAGATGATGATGCTGGGACATCAGGGTCAGAGGATGTGGCTGGTGGTGGGGATGACGGAGCTTTTAACTTCTTCACTAACTTTTTTTCTTTCTTCACTCTTTTAGATACACAGAAAACAGCCCAAAATGTTGAAAGTGTTTGAACAATTACTAAAACCATTTACACTATGTATTTAACCTTAATTATCTAGAATAACGTATAAGCTGTAACGTATCTAGTATGTACATTTTCTCACTATGTTGTTAGAAGATGAGTGTACACAATACATTTAAACAGGATGATATCAGAAGGACTGCTGCTGTGAGGAAGAGGACTTACTTGGTGGCAGCAGGCTGCTCAGGGTCTATGTCCAGCTCAGAAATGAACTTGAGTTCCCCCTTGAGTTCCTCAGAGACAACGGTAGCAGACACCTGTCCAGTAGAGGGACAGGAAATGATTAGTCCAGTAATTCATATAACCTTTGTTCCCTGAAGGAGAGGAATGAGACAACACACAGAAGTGAGGACTGTATTGGTGGAGGGGGATATCTGGGTAAAAAATAATCAACTTGCTACATCACAACCAGGAGACCCTTTAGCTACATCACACAACGATCGCTGAAACAGAACCCACTGTCTCCTTACCTTGGTAGGCAACAACCTCTCATCTGATTGGTCAGTCCGTTCAGACAGAGTAGACTGTGCCTCTAGGGCATGAGACAGCTCCTCGTTGTAATCCCCTGGGACAGAAGAGGGATATAGCTCAGACAACACATCTATACAGACTTTACTTTATAGACTGTATAGACACATGGGTTCTTTTCCATGTAGAAAAGTGGTTTATTTGTTAAGAGTATTGCCCGACCCCGACAGGCCCAGACATTATACATGGGGTTAGGGCAAGTTATGTTCATCAATAACTAAGGTACCAGCAGGGTATCACTAAATTGATCACTAACATTTTGAAGCTGAGTCATTTGCGTGTGCTCTGCTGCGCAGTACAGTCATATCTGACTAAGATCAGTCCCGATTGCCAAATTTAAGGGCCGGCCCTGCCCGAAACCCAAAATCTGTGTATCTAAACTTTCTGTGTACCAAAATCAGAAATAACTTACTCCATTAGTAAATCCATAGCTTCTCCTCTCTGTCACTCGCTCCCTGCATGCAGCTCGCTCTTCCGTGCGCTCTGCTCATGGCGGCTCTGAGTCTGAGTATTCAAAGCAACAGCTCTGCTTGGGCTGTTATGATCTTAGTCAGATATGACTGTACTGCGCAGCAGAGCACACGCAAATGACTCAGCTTCAAAATGTTAGTGATACCCTGCTGGTGTCAGAAGTGCTTCAACCTCGTCAAATATAAGACAAGGATAGATTATTTCACAGAAAATTATAATGTTCCTTGGGTTTAGAGTGACGAAAAGTAGCTAACAGCCTACTGCGGTCTCATGTCTCTTCATTGACCAGAGCAGCCCAAGCGAAGCTGTTGCTATGGATACTCAGACTCAGAGCCGCCATGAGCAGAGCGCATGCAGAGCGAGCTGCATGCAGGGAGCAAGTGACAGAGAGGAGAAGCTATGGATTTACTAATGGAGTAAGTTATTTCTGATTTTGGCACACAGATATTTTAGATACACAGATTTTGGGTTTCGGGCAGGGCCAGCTGTTAAATTTGGCAATCGGGCCTGAACGTCATGGGCATGGGTAGGGCTCGGGCTTAAAATTCATGCCCATGCAGGGCTCTAAAGAGTATGCCACTAGCAACACCAAGGAGGGTTTGTGGGTTTCCCATAGGAATTACATACACAAGCGCCCAATAAAATGTATACAAGCACTGTACTGTGAGAGAAAACGTGTCTGCTGAGTGCCTATAGTATATTAATGTAGAACAGATATAACACTCTACTTACGCTCTTCCACAACATATTAATGTAGAACAGATATAACACTCTACTTACGCTCTTCCACAACATAGGTAGCTGGGAAGTATCCATGCTGTCTGTGAGCCAGCAGGCCAAACCACCTGTTGTTTTTGTAGAGCACACGGATGACGTCACCACACGGTATCGTTAACTCATCTGACCGGTGGGCACTGTAGTCATACAAAGAGACAACCTGACAGAGAGAGAACAATTTAAAAGGATTTAAGAATTATTGACCATGGTGGTAAAATAACTGATTATGTTAAATTTGTCATTTGATTTTTGGGCACAGTATGTTCTTGTAATAAAAACATCAACTTACCGTTTGCTGAACTGGTGCCAAAGAATCTGCTTCTACTCTAATGACGGTAGACAGATGATCAGATAAGCTCTGAAGGAAGAAAGGGAGCTTTTATAGACTTCAATTACATATTAAACTTCATGCAATAGTCTCTTTCAAATAGATAAATAAATATTCAGTCCACAAGACTAAAATGAAGTTACACAATAAAATACACATGAAAGGAAGCAAAGAGAAAAGCATAAATGGCTGCCAAATATAACATTATAATAATGCCTTACTGTCTGTAGCCTTCGAGATGGAGCTCTGTCTAGACGCTCGCCCACTGGGCTGAAACCAGCTGCAAACACACAGAAGAAAGTGAAAAAAGTCATGCCATATTAAATCTAAGATAAAACTCAGAGCATACATAAATCGTAGAGGTGTGAACACCTACGGCTACAGACACAGGTGAAGACAAGGAGAGGCCCATCTTGGTCTTTATGTACAGTGTACATGCTGCTCTGTATGGTCTTTAACAGGTCTAGTGAGTCTGGAAATGTTCTGTTTTGTTCATTCTTCCCCTTGTTGTTGGAATGTCTGGCCAAACCTCTCATTCTGCAAGAATGGGTCTTAAGCTCATTTGGTTAAACTGACCCTAATTGTTACAAATTATTGACGACACAGTAGTTCACAGAGCTGCTTAGATTCATAGACTGGTAGCAGTACAATCTGTCTCCTCCGCTTCATCTGCACTGACATGGAAACACTTGACAGTTGAAAACAATATTGTGGAAGCTCTTCTTTAGGCTGGCTTCCCCCTGTTCAGAACTTTCAGATCAAGGATCAGTGCAATGGAGGCCAGGAGGTGAGGAGTGGACAGATCTTTTCAGAGAAAGGGCCTGTCTGGAGTCACTCACAGTTGTGGGAGGTGAGGGTTGACTGGGGAATGAACTGAGCTCCAAGGGAACCAGACAGCTGCAGTTTGGAATGTGGTGGGAGGACGGACGGAGGACGCAGGGTCGAGTTCAGGTCCATCTGGAAGAATAAAAATAAGAATACAGTGAGGGAAAAAAGTATTTGATCCCCTGCTGATTTTGTACGTTTGCCCACTGACAAAGAAATGATCAGTCTATAATTTTAATGGTAGGTTTATTTGAACAGTGAGAGAAAGAATAACAACGAAAAAATCCAGAAAAACGCATGTGAAAAATTGTATAAATTGATTTGCATTTTAGTGAGGGAAATAAGTATTTGACCACCTCTCAATCAGAAAGATTTCTGCCTCCCAGGTGTCTTTTATACAGGTAACGAGCTGAGATTAGGAGCACACTCTTAAAGGGAGTGCTCCTAATCTCAGTTTGTTACCTGTATAAAAGACACCTGTCCACAGAAGCAATCAATCAATCAGATTCCAAACTCTCCACCATGGCCAAGACCAAAGAGCTCTCCAAGGATGTCAGGGACAAGGCTGTAGACCTACACAAGGCTGTAGACCTACACAAGGCTGGAATGGGCTACAAGACCATTGCCAAGCAGCTTGGTGAGAAGGTGACAACAGTTGGTGCGATTATTCGCAAAAGGAAGAAACACAAAAGAACTGTCAATCTCCCTCTGCCTGGGGCTCCATGCAAGATCTCACCTCGTGGAGTTGCAATGATCATGAGAACGGTGGGGAATCAGCCCAGAACTACACGGGAGGATCTTATCAATGATCTCAAGGCAGCTGGGACCATAGTCAGCAAGAAAACAATTGGTAACACACTACGCCGTGAAGGACTGAAATCCTGCAGCGCCCGCAAGGTCCCCCTGCTCAAGAAAGCACATATACATGCCCGTCTGAAGTTTGCCAATGAACATCTGAATGATTCAGAGGACATCTGGGTGAAAGTGTTGTGGTCAGATGAGACCAAATTGGAGCTCTTTGGCATCAACTCAACTCGCCGTGTTTGGAGGAGGAATGCTGCCTATGACCCCAAGAACACCATCCCCACCGTCAAACATGGAGGTGGAAACATTATGCTTTGGGGTGTTTTTCTGCTAAGGGACAGGACAACTTCACCGCATCAAAGGGATGATGGACGGGGCCATGTACCATCAAATCTTGGGTGAGAACCTCCTTCCCTCAGCAAGGGCATTGAAAATGGGTCGTGGATGGGTATTCCAGCATGACAATGACCCAAAACACACGGCCAAGGCAACAAGGGAGTGGCTCAAGAAGAAGCACATTAAGGTCCTGGAGTGGCCTAGCCAGTCTCCAGACCTTAATCCCATAGAAAATCTGTGGAGGGAGCTGAAGGTTTGAGTTGCCAAACGTCAGCCTCGAAACCTTAATGACTTGGAGAAGATCTGCAAAGAGGAGTGGGACAAAATCCCTCCTGAGATGTGTGCTAACCTGGTGGCCAACTACAAGAAACGTCTGACTTCTGTGATTGTCAACAAGGGTTTTGCCACCAAGTACTAAGTCATGTTTTGCAGAGGGGTTAAATACTTATTTCCCTCATTAAAATGCAATTCCATTTATAACATTTTTCACATGCGTTTTTCTGGATTTTTTTGTTGTTATTCTGTCTCTCACTGTTCAAATAAACCTACCATTAAAATTATAGACTGATCATTTCTTTGTCAGTGGGCAAACGTACAAAATCAGCAGGGGATCAAATACTTTTTCCCCTCACTGTAATTTATTGTCCATTTCCTTGCAACATATTTTGTAAAACATCAATGCACCACTGAACAAAATGTGTTCGGTGTAAATGTATGAAGTGTGGTGTCAACCTACACTACATGACCAAGAGTATGTGGACACCTGCTCATCGAACGTCTCATTCCAAAATCCCTAATGTACTTGTCCTCTTGCTCGGTTGTGCACCGGGGCCTCCCACTCCTCTTTCTATTCTGGTTAGAGACCGTTTGCGCTGTTCTGTGAAGGGAGTAGTACACAGCGTTGTACGAGATCTTCTGTTTCTTGGCAATATCTCACATGGAATAGCCTTCCTTTCTCAGAACAAGAATAGATTGACGAGTTTCAGAAGAAAGTGCTTTGTTTCTGGACATTTTGAGCCTGTAATCGAACCCACAAATGCTGATGCTGCAGATACTCAACTAGTCTAAAAAACAAAAAAGCCAGTTTTATTGCTTCTTTAATCAGAACAACAGTTTTCAGCTGTGCTAACATAATTGCAAAAGGGTTTTCTAATGATCAATTAGCCTTTTAAAAGGATAAACTTGGATTAGCTAACACAACGTGCCATTGGAACACAGGAGTGATGGTTACTGATAATGGGCCTCTGAACATCTATGTAGATATTTCATAAAAAATCTGCAGTTTCCAGCTACAAGTCATTTACAACATTAACAATGCCTACACTGTATTTCTGATCAATTTGATGCTATTTTAATGGACCAAAAATTTGCTTTTCTTTCAAAAACAAGAACATTTCAAACTTTTGAACGCTAGTGTATGGAATCATGTACTAACCAAAAAAGTGTTAAACAAATCAAAATATATTTTATATTCTTCAAAGTAGCCACCCTTTGCCTTGATGACAGCTTTGCACAATCTTGGCATTCTCTCAATCAGCTTCATGAGGTAATCACCTGGAATGCATTTGAATTAACAGGTGTGCCTTGTTAAAAGTTAATTTGTAGAAAGTCTTAATGCGTTTGAGCCAATCAGTTGTGTTGTGACAAGGTAGGGGTGGTATACAGAAGATAGCCCTATTTGGGCTTTATTTTTATTCATTATTCACTGTATATTTATTCATCGTCACATTTCTTATTTGTCTTCTCTGTGTTGTTGGAAAAGGACCCGTAAGTAAGCATTTCACTGTTAGTCTACAAAGCATGTGACAATATTTTATTTTATTTGCACAGTGCACAAACACCCCCTAGAGGAGGTATGTGGATATGACATCAAGCCATTATATAGTGACAACACATGCACAAATACCCTAAAATGTAAATATCCTAGGCATCAGCGTAATCAAGGTTCCACACCTCTCTTTCTCAGGCAGGGTGTATTTGAGGTGCCGTCAGAGGAGGTAGACAGCAGACTCCGGTCATCTCTGGACCAGCAGAGATCATACACAATACTGAGGTAGCCGTTGAAGGCAGCCAACAGCTTTTCTGAAGGAATCTCATACACTGAGAAAAAAACAAAACAAAGGATTAGATGATGCTTCAATAATACCGCTACTACACAGAAATCTCATCATCAACCTTTCAATGGGAAAACGCACTTTGCAGCAAAACCCTTTGACGGATATCACAGCAGTAACTAAGGAGGGCAGGTTTTGCAGGTGGTCAATTCGGCTTTAGATCCCAAGTATAACAAGAAGTAAAATAGATTGGCACGTCTATCTAAATACAGAATACCGTAGAGAAGGGCGAGGGTTAGAGAGAGATCTAATGAGTGGTTAATGTTTTACCTATGATGGGGAAAGCATCTCTGTCAGAACACGCAGCAGCCAGCCTCCTGCCGTTGTGGGAGAAGCGCACGGTAAAACAACCCATCTGACCACCACGGAACGACAGGATGGGCTAATTGGGGATCCGGCACAGTTACAACTTCATCAAATAACACAACTGAAGACAATTAATGGCATTTTCTGGCAAACACAGAACCCAGCAAACACACAACCACCACAGAAAATGGTGTCCATGTTGTCTCAAAGTTGTGTTTCTCAACATACCATCACGACTTGAGAAAAACAATTGGACCAAGAACAATTGGCGCTTGTTCTTGGTGAAACAAGGGCTGCCCTAGTCAGGGTCATAAGTGTTCTGGAGGATAGTCTCATTGTCCTCTGTGTCTTTCACAAGGTCAAGATTTTGTTTCAAAGTCTGGAGCTGAAAGATGGGAGTGGGGACGCAAAGGTGAGCACAGAATTTACGTGCATGGAAGTTAATTCACAGGTACCATGCACAAACAATATTGTAGGCTACAGCATTATCCAACTTAAAGTGATTTCAGCCCCCAAGCCTTCTCGATCTGACCTATTCCAACATGCCACAATACTCTCCTGCTCTGGCTGAGCTGGACTCTTCTTCTTCTCTGAATGTAGCCAGGTCAGTGTATATCTTAAAGACCTTGTCAAATCTGTCCCTAGTCTTAGCTCGGGCTTCACTCTCTCCTACTGGCATTCTGAAGTGGCACTCATTCTGCTTGCTAAGGGCCCAAGGGAGTTTTTCCTCCTGAAAAATGCGAGGCAGTGGATTAATAAGATACATTCATGTGGTACTTTACTGTAATAAATTAGCCAACAGCGTACTATACAGTGTTATGGGTTTGATTGCAAGCAGCGGAAGTGTTCTAATGTTGTATTTGACCAGTCTGCAACCTGCCTAGCCAGTCCATCTTGACCACATAGGTTAGG
Organism: Brachymystax lenok tsinlingensis; assembly: GCA_030435695.1. NCBI lineage: Eukaryota > Metazoa > Chordata > Actinopteri > Salmoniformes > Salmonidae > Brachymystax > Brachymystax lenok. The sequence goes on along the minus strand of CM059786.1, from coordinate 35,834,627 downwards.
CCAACTCAACTGATGAAAGACAAACATAGATAGCTAGCTTCTTTACAAAAAGCTGTGGCTAGCTGGCTGGCTAGCTGACCGTTAAAGTATAGCTAACGTTAGTTAGCTGACAACGTTAGCTAATCAGCTAAATGAATCTGGCTAGCTACAAGGATCACCACAATGATGCCAAGCTTTACAGTGTCTTGCAATATTGTTTATTTAAGTGAATGGAAACGCACTCTAACATCGACAACTTGTAAAACATATAATTGACCACCATACGTGAGTAAACGACAGTGCTTGTGACCCCCGACACCGGCTCCGTTGCGATGTGTTCCAAAAAAAACAACAGCGAGGATAAAAATCTTGTGGATGACGTTTCAGTTACGGTCTTTGATTTGATTTCACTAAAAAAAAAATGTTTCCCTGGAGATTACATTTGAAAATGTATCCAAGACATTGCACATATGTTTTTTTGTTGTTGTTGTAATATATATATTTTACAATAAACAAAAACATATATAGACAAAAACAATAGGCAACTTAACATTTACATACATACATTTCAACATAAATTACACGTTTTCATCAGCCATTATTACACATATCTGAATCTACTCTGCAGAAGTCTACTTTTGAATAGCAATGAATTAATTTCGAAACGTATATGCATTTATCTTTTATGTATTAATAATTTTGTATTTTAAGGAATGTTGAATCATATTTCGTTGTATATACATGCTCAGAATGAAACAAAGGAACGTGCAGCCCACTGGGCGAGAACAATTATGTCACGTGGCGTCCTAAGCTCTCCATTCACTTTACAGGTAATGCCTTGGCAGGCAGGTGCATGTCTTTGTTCCACCAGAGACACGCAAATACATGGCTTGCGAAGAAACTACCACCTGAGCACTGCTACTGGAATTCAACGAATAAGTAACATATAGCCTATATAAATGGTATATTAACAATATATATGTTTTACTATAGTGAATGAATGTTGATTTCACTTTGCTTTGGAGATGGCCACCGGAATATGTGAAAAGTGTGCACAACTGCTAAAGGACTTCGTTGCTTATGTAAAGAGATTGCCATCTGAACTTGTACAGAAGATAACGGAGTGTATAAAGAACCTGTCAAGATGTAGCTGTCTGCGGAAGAAGAGAGCAACTGTTGCATTCTCTATCTCAGAGCAGCACGAGAGACAGGCTGCTCGTGCACTACTGAACCACCTGGACACAGGTATTGGTATTCCAGATGGATGTGTAGTCGTGCGCACCAGTCTAATCAAAGTTTTAACTACACTGCTCAACCCAGTATTGTCTACAGGCATTAAATACATAGGAGCATCTGGAAATCATGGGTCAGCATCACAGGAGATTGGTGGCACTTTAATTAGGGAGGACGGCTGGTGGTAATGGCTGGAGCAGAATAGGTGGAATGGTATAAAATACATTAAACACGTGATTTCCATGTGTTTGATGTCATTCCATTTGCTCCTTTCCAGACATTATTATGAGCTGTCATCCCCTTAGCCAGCTCCACCGGTCAGCATTAATGTATTACAGATCATTCAAACACACCCCAGTCAGGGTACTGTGTTTAAGTGTCATTTTAAGTAGCTTATTGTGTCATGTTTATATTTGAGACAGATTGTTATTATAAAGCTCTCTATCCCATTGTAGTAGTCTACTGTTTTGTAGTGGCTGTGCAGTACAGGTCTCCCATCAGTGTATCTATTCTATTGTAGTGATATGCTTTGTGCCAGTAGTGACCAGTATTATGAAAATGTATGACCAAATGTTTTCCATGAGGGCAGGAAGATAAGAATGGATTCCCCCTGTTACATGGAGGCAGCCAATAGGTCTGTAGGCAGAAAGCTATCATGTACAGCCTATAACTCTCTCTATGGGTAGTTGAAAATGGTGACATGATTGCCTCTCATCCTGTCTTGTTGCAGTGGATTATCCTCTACCTGTTGCTCTCCTGGAGCCATACAAAGCCCTACTGCTCTCTAATGATATGGAGGTACAGAGGATCACCACTCAGTCTCTGGTTCATCTGCTAGTGAAGAACAAAGGTATGTACACACAGACACACACACACACATGCACTGTCTCAAGGTTTAACACTGTACTATTGTCTTCCAGTGAGTAAGGAGCAGGTGATTGAGACAGGGATGCTGATGCCCCTGCTAGAGATGCTCCAGTCTGGGGACCCCACTGTCCAGTGTAACTCCTGTCAATGTGTTGCCTCACTGGCCTCCTCAGGTTGGTGGACTTAGTGTTTACGTTTGATTTGAACTACATTGATCCCCAGAGGAAAATTAGATGTCGCTGGCTGAGACATTACAACACCACTACACAAGACGACCTACACAGTACATTAGTGCAACAAAGTGCTGGTGCTATTGTCAATACATTTCTTGTTTACAATTGATAGTATCAGGTTTCTCTGCAAACTGATTTACTCTCAGATAAGAAGCTAAGCACAACATGTCGGGGTTGGCAGGTAGCCTAGTGGTTAGAGCGTTGGACTAGTAACAGAAAGGTTGCAAGATCGAATCCCCGAGCTGACAAGGTAAAAATCTGTCGTTCTGCCCCTGAACAGAGCAGTTAACCCACTGTTCCTAGGCCGTCATTGAAAATAAGAATTTGTTCTTAACTGACTTGCCTAGTTAAATAAAGGTAAAATTAAAAAAATGTATGATATCACTTCTGAAAGATGTACACGGCTCCATTCCTGCTGGTTAATGAAAGGTGAAAGGCATGGCACATGTGGGACGTCGTGTTCCATGTATTCTAACCAACCTTCCATTCTAACTCAACATGACTCTGTTGTCTAATCTGTGTTTTTTGTTGTTGTTATTGCCTCACATTTATTTAGACTCAAACCGGGAAGCTATCGTGTCAGCTGAAGGGGTGATTCCACTACTGGTTTTAGCCAAGTCTTACGATCCCCGAGTCCAACAGAATGCAGTCTGGGCCCTTTTAAACCTCACACAGTCTGGTAGGTCTGCACAGAACTATGTCCACCAATACATAATGTACACCATGTACTATGCACACATCTCAGGTTGCTGCCACATTTTGGGTTGTTGCTGTATTGATATGACCACCGTGGGTGGAGTTCAAATCACACGTTAATTGGCTGTGATCTAATTGTTTGCTGACATTTCAAAACAAGTGACGCGTGTCACTTAACCATAGAGATCAATCAAGAACACATAGATGGATGGATTTATTCATGTGGTCCCAACATAACCCTCATAACTCATTCCTAGACATACTGTACGTCTCCATATCTGACCATTATTTTGTCTGCCTTCTTTTACCTTTCCATTAATCTTGCATTACATTAGCCTTCATTGCTGCGCTTCTTTCTAGAGAGGACGATGGGAGTGTTATGTCAAGAAGGAGCCATTCCTGTACTGGCACTTCTGTTGCAGTCCTCCAACTATGAGGTCCAGGTAAAACATCCACTGTCACTGTCTCCTGCCCTCAAACCAAATATTGCTGTTTTAAAACCACATCCAAGTATCTATGTGCTGCAGTTATTTTGTGGTTATTTGTTTAAAACAATAGTACGGTTATAGCATGATGACCAAGCGTGTGCTTATTTTGTCCCAGTGGTCTTCAGCCTGAACTTCTATTGTGCTCTGAACTGAACTGACATTCTGTCTGTATTTTAGTTCTATAGCTGCTCTGCCCTGAGCAATATAGCCACTGTCCCGGGCCATCATCCCAAAATGTTGGGCATGGGAGACCGTTTTTTGTTGAAGTCTCTGCTGACACTCATGTCCTCATCAGTGCAGAAGGTAATGGTTGGTCTTAAAGGGATACTTTGAGATTTTGGCAATCAGGCCCTGTATCTACTTACACAGAGTCGGTGAAATCAGGGATACCATTTTTATGTCTCGGTGACCAGTATGAAGGAAGTTAGAGGTCGTTTCATGGGCCAATGCTAACTGGAGTTAACTAAATGCCTGGAAGTCTATGAATATCTAGTATGTCCAACAGCTGTTACACTTTCACACTGAAATGTATTCTGTCATGAAATGTTTTCTTACTCAACCCAAATGTTTGTATTTTATTTCCAGAATGCATCCCAAGCTTGCAGATGCCTCCAAATCCTTTCAGGGAATGGTAATTCTAACGTATAACCACAGAACACACTCTGTTAATGTTTTAGGCACATTCAACACAGATTGTACAGAGCCTTGTGGATTGGATGCAGTGTTGTGCTTTGTTTTGTAGTTGTGACCCAGGAGCAGCTGATGTACCTGAACTGTGTGTTGCCTCTGAAGGCCCTGCTGTGCTCTGCTACTCCCCCCTCTGACTGAGCCTGCTATAGCACTACTGTCTGAGCTAGCCACACATCAACCCAATAGAGTGAGATTTTTAACTAGATGTTGATGGGCGTAGCTGTAGCTTCAAGGTTAGAGAGGTGGGCTAGTATCTGGAGGGTTGTTGGTTTGAATCCCAGGTTTGACATATCTGACAGGATTCTATCTATTATATAGTGATGATGATGGTGGTGATTACAATCAATGTTATTTGTACCAGTGTTAGCAATCAGTATTCATTGTGTCTCCCTCTAGGAGGGCCTGGTGAATGAGGGCCTGATACAGGTGATAGGGCAGCTGCTCCTCTGTTACAGATCCAGCTCCATCATCAACCACAGTGTTGTTACCATCACCAACCTCAGCAGCACCAGCGAGGGACAGAAGGTAATAACGGCTGCCATGTCACTCACTCACTCATTCACTCACTAGGATATGAGGCGCTGTTCCAGTGTCCACACTACCATATTACGTAGAATGCATGCCCATAACATTGCTTCATTCTTACTGGTCTGCTAGTATGGACATTGGAATGTAGATGTGGTTTCCGTCTATATGTTCAGTCACATGTTAACTTTTATCAAACCTAGAATGGTCCATTAAGATGAATATAGAGACACTGACCTGGTGATGTCATATGAATGCTGTGATTATTGGAAGCCATTTAAAATGCATTTTCATTCATGTGGACATGGGATGATCAAGCCTTGTGTTGTCTACAGGCTGTTATGGACAGTGAGTGTGTAACGGGACTTCTCAAGGCCCTTGTGTCCAGTGTGACCTCAGAGGAGACCGTTCTGTGTGTCACTTCCTGTTTACATCACCTGACAAGCTGGGGTGAGAATTCAAGCAATTCATGAAACAGTTTAATTTATGTAACCTCACCTCTATTACAACTTTTCTCTTTGCTTTTCAGACTTACTTCAGTCTCATTTGGCCACAAAAATGACTCCTGAACATGTTTCAAGTCTGGTGAAGTTCTCTGCACAAATGGACAATCTAGAGCTGTCCTATAGGTCTGCTTCCATCATCAGCAAACTAAAGATGAATGGTAATATGCATGTATTTTGTTTGTTGTCTAGTCCCTTTATTTTATCTGTGACTAGCACAATAATTGATAGTGAAATACTTGCAATAATAAATATATTTTCTCTTCAGTGCTATACTGTCTGTATCAGCAAGATTGTCCCATGAATGCTCATACAGATGAGCTTTCTGATGTACATATATTCACTGAAAACCCACACACGGTTATATTAACAGTATTGCACTTTTCATGTAGCCTACTTTTGGCCAGCTAAAAGCCGGACCACCGATCAAGCAACATTATGGACTAAACGTTCAAATCCTGTTGCTGCAGGATTATTTTGCTTTGACAATATACAATACCAGACAAAAGTTTACACACCTACTCATTTAAGGTTTTTCTTTATTTTTACTATTTCCTACATTGTAGAATAATAGTGAAGACATCAAAACTATGAAATAACATGGAATCATGTAGTAACCTACCCCAAAAAAGTGTTAAACAAATCAAAATATATTTGATATTCTTCAAAGTAGCCACCCTTTGCCTTGATGAAAGCTTTGCACACTCTCTCTCTCGCTCTTTCGCTCAGTCTCTCTTCTCTCAACCAGCTTCACCTGGAATGCTTTTCCAACAGTCTTGATGGAGTTCCCACATATGCTGAGCACTTGTTTGCTGTTTTTCCTTCACTCTGCGGTCCAACTCATCCCAAACCATCTCAATTGGGTTGAGGTCGGGTGATTGTGGAGGCCAGGTCAACTGATGCAGCACTCCATCACTCTCCTTCTTGGTCAAATAGCCCTTGCACAGCCTGGAGATGTGTTGGGCCATTGTCCTGTTGAAAAACAAATGATAGTCCCACTAAGTGCAAAGCAGATGGGATGGTGGATCGCTGCAGAATGCTGTGGTAGCCATGCTGGTTAAGTGTGCCTTGAATTATAAATAAATCACTGACAGTGTCACCAGCAAAGCACCATCACATGTCCTCCTCCATGCTTCACGGTGGGAACCACACGTGCGGAGATCATCCGTTCACCTACTCTGTGTCTTACAAAGACATGACGGCTGGAACCAAAAACCTCAAATTTGGACTCATCAGACCAAAGGACAGATTTCCACTGGCCTAAGGTCCTTTGCTCATGTTTCTTGGACCAAGCAAGTCTCTTCTTATTGGTGTCCTTTTAGTAGTGGTTTCTTTGCAGCAATTCGACCATGAAAGCCTGATTCACGTAGTCTCCTCTGAACAGTTGATGTTGAGATGTATCTGTTACTTGAACTCTGTGAAGCATTTATTTGGGTTGCAATTTCTGAGGCTGGTAACTAGAATGGACTTATCCTCTGCAGCAGAGGTGACTCTGGGTCTTTCTTTCCTGTGGTGGTCCTTATGAGAGCCAGTTTCATCATGGCGCTTGATGGTTTTTGCAACTGCACTTGAAGAAACTTTAAGTTATTGAAAATGTCTGCATTGACTGACCTTCATGTCTTAAAGTAATGATGGACTGTCGTTTCTCTTTGCTTATTTGAGCTGTTCTTGCCATAATATGGACTTGGTCTTTTACCAAATAGGGCTATCTTCTGTATACCCCTACCAATAAATTGGCTCAGACGCATTAAGAAGGAAAGAAATTCCACTAATTAACCTCTTAACCTCTTAATTGAAATGTATTCCTCATGACTACCTCATGAAGCTGGTTGAGAGAATGCCAAGTGTGTGCAAAGCTGTCATCAAGGCAAAGGGTGGCTATTTTGAAGAATCTCAAATGTTAAATATATTTTGATTTGTTTAACACTTTTTTTTTTGAGGGGGTTACTACATGATTCCATGTGTTATTTCATAGTTTTGATGTCTTCACTAAACCCTTGAATGAGTAGGTGTGTCCAAACTTTTGACTGATACTGTAGGTCAAATTAAGATCCTACATCTGTACATGCATTTTCTTCTTGTTGCTCATATATCATACAGAACATGTCATCCAACTACTGACGCCACACTACGCTGCCGTCTCTGAATATCTCCTGATGTACCTCAAGAACCAGGAAGTGCGATTCCAACAGCTGAGTATTGTTACTCTATGCAACCTCAAGAAAGGTTGGTCATGTTTTTGTAACAACACTTTTACCAGTCATGCTGTCTATGCCTAAAATACCACATTTCTGTGCTTAATGTCAATAACACTACGTTCTAGTTAGTTATCCTGAGAAACATAAACTGAAGTGCATTAACATAAGGGCAGGTAAATGCAGTGTGTTATAGTATGTAATGCTCTGCTCTGCTATGCTATGTCATGTTATTCTTCAGACGGAGAGTTTTCAGTGCTGATGAGTGGTAGTGTGCTGGAGAAGCAGCTAAAAAGGGTGCATGCACAGACGGAGCAGACCAGGCAGTTACTGCAGGCGATCCAGATGCCTCCATCCTCCTGACCTGTCCACTGGAGCTCTCTCTCTGCTTCAGGACACGGACTGGCACCTCTCTGCTTCAGGACACGTAATGACACTTCTCTGCTTCAGGACACGCACTGGCACCTCTCTGCTTCAGGACACGCACTGGCACCTCTCTGCTTCAGGACACGCACTGGCACCTCTCTGCTTCAGGACACGCACTGGCACCTCTCTGCTTCAGGACACGCACTGACACCTCTCTGCTTCAGGACACGCACTGGCACCTCTCTGCTTCAGGACACGCACTGGCACCTCTCTGCTTCAGGACACGCACTGGCACCTCTCTGCTTCAGGACACGCACTGGCACCTCTCTGCTTCAGGACACGCACTGGCACCTCTCTGCTTCAGGACACGCACTGGCACCTCTCTGCTTCAGGACACGCACTGGCACCTCTCTGCTTCAGGACACGCACTGACACCTCTCTGCTTCAGGACACGCACTGAGATGTGGGACATGCATATCACTGTTTGAACCTGACAATAATTACTGTGTCGTGATTATGTTTGTAATGATGTTGATGGGGCGTTTTATTTTCGGAGTGATTACACTGTTGTGTTCTAAGCATTTACATCCATATTGCACTTGTGAACAGTTGATAAACCATTATTTAATGCCGCGTTCAGGTGCTAGTCGGAACTAGGAAACGTACATTTCAGACTTCCTAACTGGTTGTAATTATACACGTGCCGCATTCAACCAGTTAGCAAGTCGAACATTTCAGAGTTTCCTAGCACTTGAACGCGGCATTTATACAGCACCTTTGGAAAGTATTCAGCCCCATTGACTTTCACATTTTGTTACGTTACAGCCTTATGCTAAAATTATCCTCATCAATCTATGCACAATAGCCATAATGACAAAGCAAAAACAGTTTTTTAGACATTTTTGCAAGTGTATAAAAAAAAGATCACATTTTACGTAAGTATTCAGACCCTTTACTCAGTATTTTGTTGAAGCACCTTTGGCAGCAATTACAGCCTCTAGTCTTCTTGGGTATGACACTACAAGCTTGGCACACCTGTATTTGGGGAGTTTCTCCCATTCTGCAGATCTTCTCAAGCTCTGTCAGGTTGGATGGGGGGTGTCGCCGCACAGCTATTTTCAGGTCTCTCCAGAGATGTTCGATCAGGTTCAAGTCTGGGCTCTGGCTGGGCCACTCAAGGACATTCAGAGACTTGTCCCGAAGCCAATCCTGGTTGTCTTGGCTGTGTGCTTATGGTTGTTGTCCTGTTGGAAGGTGAACCTTCGCCCCAGTCTGAGGTCCTGAGTGCTCTGGAGCAGGCTTTCATCAAGGATCTCTCTGTACTTTGCTCCGTTCATATTTCCCTCGATCCTGACTAATCTCCTAGTCCCTGCCGCTGAAGAACATCCCCACAGCATGATGCTGCCACCACCATGCTTCACCATAGGGATGGTGCCAGGTTTCTTGCAGATGTGACGCTTGGCGTTCAGGCCAAAGAGTTCAATCTTGGTTTCATCAGACCAGATGTTTCTTTTGGCAAACTCCAAGCAGGCTGTCATGTTCCTTTAACTGAGGAATGGCCAATCTACCATAAAGGCCTAATTGGTGGAGTGCTGCAAAGATGGTTGTCCTACGGGAAGGTTCCCCCATTTTTACAGAGGAACTCCGCTCTGTTAGAGTGACCATCGGGTTCTTGGTCACCTCCCTGACCACTGCCCTTCTCCCCCGATTGCTCAGTTTTGCTGGGCGGCCTGCTCTAGGAAGAGTCTTGGTGGTTCAAAACTTCCATTTAAGACTGAGACCACTGTGTTCCTGGGGACCTTCAATATTGCATACATTTTTTGGTATCCTTCTCCAGATATGTGCCTCGACACAATCCTGTCTCAGATTTCTCTTTCAGTCTCATGGCTTGGTCTTTCCTTTTGACATGCACTGTCAACTGTGGAACCTTATATAGACCGATGTGTGCCTTTCCAAATCATGTCCAATCAATTGGATTTACCACAGGTAGACTCCAATGAAGTTGTAGAAACATCTCAAGGATGATCAATGTAAACAGCATGCACCTGAGTTCAGTTTCGAGTCTCATAGCAAAGGGTCTGAATACTTACCTTATTAACATATGTTTTTTTATTTGTAAAAAAATTGGAAAAATGTATACAAACCTGTTTTCGCTTTGTCATTATGGGGTATTGTGTGTAGATTGATGAGGAAAAAATATATAATTTAATCCATTTTAGAATAAGGCTGTAACGTAACAAAATTTGGAAAAAGTGAATACTTTCTGAATGCACTGTACATGGACAGGAGTACAGTGTATGAAACAAGTGACAACCTACTCATACCAGATCACAGTTTTATCAGTGCATTTCTTTATTTGTTTTTACACTTTAAAAGACAGACTTACATTTTACACTTCACTCTTTTGTAATTTGTTTTCTAAAATGATTGCACAATTTCCAAGTAAGGAACTTCCAAAATACTTTGCAAGTGGTCAACCCTCAAGTGAGTATAGTACTCTAAAACTACAAACCACACAAGTTCCATAGCAGCTTTGAAAAATACTATTAGATTATAGTCAGAAAGTGGCCTTTATTTTAACTCAAAACAAAAGCTTTTGCTCTGAAACTAGCACACCACTATCCTACTAACTGGAAGGCAAAGTGCTCAAATAGCAGCATAATTAGGAAAAGCTAAAGCACATGGCTAAAAACATCAGTCATGACTGGGAGACATTCAGTGCCAATACAGTTAAAAATGTATAGACAGAATACATCTTTACATTAATAAATTGTGTATCTAACGCCAACCATATGAACTACTCATTTAATCAGTTTAAATCTGCAGCTATGGGGCATGGACCCTCATACTAGATAAAACATTGTTCAGAGTTGTTACAATGACAAACAAGCTCCCCTGTCTAGTGTTGTAGATGTTGATGAGAAATGTGACCAAACGGGGGTGAGCTCTTTCGAGATCGGAAAGTCCTCCAGAGAAATGTTTGTTTCTCATCACATACTTTCTCTAAAAGTGCAGGGCAGGAAAAAGGCTGCAGTTATTCCTTTCTATGTTGAAAAAACACCACAGCTGTGGAAAGATTCGTGGATGGGTTGTCTCCCCTCTCTGATCTGTACGATACTCAGATAACTTCTAAGGAGTATGTGATAGAAATGGGTTAATAACATAAAATCAGTTGATTCACATATTTATCTTAGACTTAGAGACACATACAAAGAAATGATTGAGAGACCTTAACTATGTAATCTGCTTCCGGGTTCAAATCACACATTGAATATAGAGAGCCCATAACCTCTTATCGGTAGAAATCTTGGACTTTTGTGGGTGGGCTCATTCGTTCAAGACTAGTGTAATATCTACATAGCATAGAGAGTAAAGATGTGGGTGGGCTCATTCGTTCAAGACTCTAGTGTAATATCTACATAGCATAGAGAGTAAAGATGTGGGTGGGCTCATTCGTTCAAGACTCTAGTGTAATATCTACATAGCATAGAGAGTAAAGATGTGGGTGGGCTCATTCGTTCAAGACTCTAGTGTAATATCTACATAGCATAGAGAGTAAAGATGTGGGTGGGCTCATTCGTTCAAGACTCTAGTGTAATATCTACATAGCATAGAGAGTAAAGATGTGGGTGGGCTCATTCGTTCAAGACTAGTGTAATATCTACATAGCATAGAGAGTAAAGATGTGGGTGGGCTCATTCGTTCAAGACTCTAGTGTAATATCTACATAGCATAGAGAGTAAAGATGTGGGTGGGCTCATTCGTTCAAGACTCTAGTGTAATATCTACATAGCATAGAGAGTAAAGATGAGCTGATGGAGGATGTGGTGATGAGCTCTCACCTGCCCTCTGATGGGACTGGATCTCCTCCATGCCAGTCAGAGTTAGCAGGGACCTGAATGAACAAATTAATTAATACATTCATGTTCCATAAGAAAATTTACTTGGCAACATACAATACATCACTTCAGATAACATTATATATTGTATCACAGAACATACATCACAAGACATGATCAAACAGACATAAATATACTGTGTAGGGGCGGCAGGTAGCCTAGTGGTTAGAGTGTAGGAATTTGTTCTTAACTGACTTGCCCAGTTAAATAAACAAAGTTACATTTAAAAAAATATATATATATACACTACCGTTCAAAAGTTTGGGGTCATTTAGAAATGTCCTTGTTTTTGAAAGAAAGCAAAAAAAAAATTCATTAAAATAACATTTTTTAAATCACTGATGAAGGATTTTGAGGCTGATTCCCTGACCCTGATCTTTTTAATTAGCTGTTTTATGATTTTGTTATACTCTTGTGAATTCTATGTTTTTTTACTAGATTACTTGTCGTTTTTCATGTTTTCTGTCTGTAATTGTGTAATGACTTGGTGCTGCCTATCTTGGCCAGGACGCTCTTGAAAAAGAGATTTCAAATCTCAATGAGCCCTTCCTGGTTAAATAAAGGTTAAATAATTAAAACATCAAATTGATCAGAAATACAGTGTAGACATTGTTAATGTTGTAAATGACTATTGTTGATTTTTAATGGAAGATCTACTTAGGCGTACAGAGGCCCATTATCAGCAACCATCACTCCTGTGTTCCAATGGCATGTTGTGTTAGCTAATCCAAGTTTATAATTTTAAAAGGCTAATTGATCATTAGAAACCCCTTTTGCAATTATGTTAGCACAGCTGAAAACTGTTGTCCTGATTAAAGAAGCAATAAAACTGGCCTTTAGACAAAAAAAATATATATATCACCTTTATTTAACCAGGTAGGCTAGTTGAGAACAAGTTCTCATTTACAACTGCGACCTGGCCAAGATGAAGCAAAGCAGTGCGACACAAACAACAACACAGAGTTACACATGGAATAAACAAACATACAGTCAATAACACAATATAAAATCTGTATACAGTGTGTGCAAATGAAGTAAGGAGGTAAGGCAATAAATAGGCCAATAGTGGCGAAGTAATTACAATTTAGCAATTTACACTGGAGTGATATGTGCAGATGAGAATGTGCAAGTAGAAATACTGGTGTGCAAAAGAGCAGAAAAACAAAAACAAACATGAGGATGAGGTAGGTAGTTGGTTGGATGGGTGGGCTATTTACAGATGGGCTGCGTACAGCTGCAGCGATCGGTAAGCTGCTCTGACAGCTGACGCTTAAAGTTAGTGAGGGAGATATGTCTCCAACTTCAGTGATTTTTGCAATTCGTTCTAGTCATTGGCAGCAGAGAACTGGAAGGAAAGGCGGCCAAAAGAGGTGTTGGCTTTGGCGATGACCAGTGAAATATACCTGTTGGAGCGCGTGCTACAGGTGTGTGTTGCTATGGTGACCAGTGAGCTGAGATAAGGCGGAGCTATACCTAGCAAAGACTTATAGATGACCTGGAGCCAGTGGGTTTGGCGACGAATATGTAGCGAGGACCAGCCAACAAGATATCGTACAACGCTGTGTACTACTCCCTTCACAGAACAGCGCAAGCTGTCTCTAGCCAGAATAGAAAGAGTGGGAGGCCCCGGTGCACAACTAAGCAAGAGGACAAGTACATTAGAGTGTCTAGTTTGAGAAACAGACGCCTCACAAGTCCTCAACTGGCAGCTTCATTAAATAGTACCTGCAAAACACCAGTCTCAATGTCAACAGTGAAGAGTCGACTCCGGGATGCTGGCCTACTAGGCATAAATGCAACAAAAAAAAGCCATATCTCAGACTGGCCAATAAAAAGAAAATATTAAGATGGGCAAAAGAACAGAGACACTGGACAGAGGAAATCTGCCTAGAAGGCCAGCATCCCGGAGTCCATTATTTTAATGGACAAAATAAATTGCTTTTCTTTAAAAAACAAGGACATTTCAAAGTGACCACAAACTTTTGAACGGTAGTGTATATACCTGCGTTCTTTGAAGGCCACGACAGGAACCATGTTGTCTTCCACGCCACTCAGACCTAGATTGGATGGCTTGGTCCCCATCCGGACCCCTAGGTTGATGACCTCTTCTAAAGTGCCGTTGACGTTCTTCACAGGCTCAGTATTTTTTTGGGGTTGGGCTTCCTCTGGAGAGGAGTTCCTGTTTGACTTCCCATTCAGGACAGGCTTCTGAATGAAAGCAATCATGTTGATTTTTTTCAAGGCAAGGGCAAATTCTGTTTGTTTTTTAAAAGATGGTTAACAAGGATGGTATCTGGTGCAGGAAAGTACAAGTGCTTTTTGTTTAGTTTTAAGCTAAAGCCACTGTACTTTTAAGATGGATTTCTGCATGAAAGCAATCACATCATGAAAGCAACTTTAGCAGTTTGGTCAAGGACAAGTTTGTTTTTAAAAACGGTGGCAATTAACCTTGTAAGCAAAAAAAAGTTAACTTCGGTACTTGTGGCAGAAAACCTGAGTGCTTCAGGGCAATGTACTGTTCCTCTGAACTAGGCTGGTGTACTTACTTTTTTATCTTCAGTTGAGGTCTTCCTAGTCCTCCTCATGATCAACTCCAGTCGCTGAAAACAAAAAGAGGTCTGTGAAAAGTCTTGAAAGCTTTCATTTAAACTATCATAATACCCTAATGTTTAATAACATAACATTTGCCCCTTGTACAAATAATGTAATTTTTTTGGGAAACAACAATTACCTCTAACATCCATCCACTCCATGTATTGAAGTTGAGCGCCACTATATAAAGATCCTGGGTGCTCTTTTGTAGTCAATTGTACACTATCTGAATACCCTAGATTATCCTATAAAGCATTTCAGAATGATAAGAATATGGCACATAACGACCCTGGTATTTCTCGTAACTGCCTAGAGTTCACGTCTTCCCTCCATTGTCACCTTTTTCCTCTCCTGCCGTTGTTCCTCCTCCTTCTGGAAGTGCTTCTCTCTCTGCAGCCTCTGCTGCTCTGCCTTGTCCCTGGCCTGGGCCTCCTCCTCTCTCTGGGACAGGACACAGAGAACCAGAGCCATTACAGAACCAGATGCTGCATGATTAACAATGATATACACTTTATATACCATACATAAATGGACAAAGTTGAGCTTCTACTAAAATTGTATTAATAGACCACATCCCTCACCTGTTTCTGGAGGAGAGCAGCTTCCTGTGTGGCCCGGATGTCTCTCTCTTCCTCTGCATGTCTCTGCTCCTCTTCCTCCCTCCTCTCCTCTACCAGCCACTGGGCCTCAGCCTCGAGCCGTGCTCGCTCCTCTGCCCTCCTGCGCTCCAGCTCCTCTCTGCCTCTCCTGTGATGCCGCATGACATGACATTACGTAACAGCACAGCACATCACCATACAAATTAATCTATCCTCTGAACATGTGAAATGCTCCCTTAGACCAGGTTTTCCCAAACTCGGTCCCAGGGTCCCCCCTCGGTGCACGTTGAACCTGGGTGGGGCCCCAAGACCGATTTTTGGAAACCCTGCTATAGACTACTTCCGAAGGTCAGTTGTACTTTTTTGTATTCACAACCAGATTTTTGTCTTTTAGGCGTAAAGATTACTCAGGGTTTTTTCCCTACTGGGAAGATGAATGTTGGGTCAGTAGAAGAGAGATGGGAAGATGTAAGGTGGCCCTCCGTCCGTACCTCTCTACCTCCTCCCTGCGTAGGCATTCCTCCTCCTCTCTCTCTCTCTTCAGACGGGCCTCTCTTCTATTCTCGGCCAGAAGACGTGAGGCCTCCTTTGGATCCATGGTGCCAGCAGACGGCCTGGGGCAGGAGGGGGCTCCAGGAAGGGGGGCTGAGGAGGTGGACACGTCATAAGAGTCACTCATAAGAGTCCAAATGCACATTGAACCACATTTCCTGATTTTGTTTTTCAATGAGTAGAACTGGACTTCCTGCATTGACTGAACTAAAATGGAATTGACCCCAACCCTACACTGTACATTACAACATCTGAAATGTATCTAGGGAATTCTAGAAATAAATAGTAGTTGATGGTGCAGTACCTTGCATTTTTAGATGCTCACTCTCACCTGTATCACCCTCCTTTCTAGGTGTGGTGACTGTCTGAGGTTGTGGTGAGCCTAGGAATGGTTGGACCTGGTCCCATGCTGCTGCTGAGATCCTGATTGGTTGTGAGTTCCCGGGAGAGAGGGTGTGATTGGGGACTGGAGCCCAAGGAGAGATGGTCTGGCTGGGCCGTGAGTTCCCAGGGGAGAGGGTTTGGTTTGAGAATGGAGGACCATCCTCCTCCGGAACAGGGTCCAGTTCCATCCCAACCTGCTGTGATGGAGGCTGTCTGATCACAGGTTTACTGAAAAAAAGAAGAGGAGAATACTTTTGTTGAGATAAATAAGCTAACAACATCAATTTACTGGACAGGTTACACGTAGTCTACAAAAGACGTGGTTAGTTAAATTATGCACAGCAATTCTCAACAGAGTGCTCTCACTGTATGAAAAAAAAAGAGGTACATGATAAGTAGTTTGTGTGATATAACATCCAGACATAGTAGCAGACGCACAGTCACATACCGTTCTGGAGAGGGCACTGCATCTCTGCTCTGTGGGTTTGTGGGTAACACTTTCACGGGGGCATTGGGTATGTGAGGCTGCTGTCTATTCCTCCTGAACGTCCTCTCACTCTCCTTCTGCTGTGCTGCTTTTAACTTCATAATAAATCAACAGATCATTTTACCGCAGTCTGTTAACTTCATAATAAATCAACAGATCATTTTACTGCAGTCTGTTAGCTTCATAATAAATCAACAGACATGTTACAAGATCGTCTTACTGCAGTCTGTTAACTTCATAATAAATCAACAGATCATTTTACTGCAGTGACTGAGGCTTATTATTAACAAACATGCTTCCAGAAAAGGGACATTTGTCTTTTAGCTTTCAAAAGTGTGTCTTCTGTAGATTATGACAGTTAATATAATCTACCTAACAATACAGCATATATATGATAATAACATGAGGCAGAAGGAATGGAGCCATGTTACAAGCTCATTTTATTGGGGTCATTTTGGGACGGCAGAAATACATCAAAGTGATTTAGGCTTATAACCAATAAATGTATAGAAATGTGTGCCTCTCTGTTAGAGTTTGACAATGAATATCGTCCAATAATCGAGTATACAGTTGAAGTCGGAAGTTTACATACACCTTAGCCAAATACATTTAAACTCAGTTTTTCACAATTCCTGACATTTAATCCTAGTAAAATTTCCCTGTCTTTGGTCAGTTAGGATCACCACTTTATTTTAAGAATGTGAAATGTCAGAATATTAGCTTTTATTTCTTTCATCACATTCCCAGTGGGTCAAAAGTTTACATACACTCAATTAGTATTTGATAGTATTGCCTTTAAATTGTTTAACTTGGGTCAAACGTTTCAGGTAGCTTTCCACAAGCTTCCCACAATAAGTTGGGTGAATCTTGGCCCATTCCTCCTGACAGAGCTGATGTAACTGAGTCAGGTTTGTAGGCCTCCTTGCTCGCAGACGCTTTTTCAGTTCTGCCCACAACATTTCTATAGGATTGAGGTCAGGGTTTTGTGATGGCCACTCCAATACCTTGACTTTGTTGTCCTTAAGCCATTTTGCCACAACTTTGGAAGTATGCTTGGGGTCATTGTCCATTTGGAAGACCCATTTGCGACCAAGCTTTAACTTCCTGACTGATGTCTTGAGATGTTGCTTCAATATATCCACATAATTTTTCTTCCTCATGATGCCATCTATTTTGTGAAGTGCACCAGTCCCTCCTGCAGCAAAGCACCCCCACAACATGATGCTGCCACCCTTGTGCTTCACGATTGAGATGGTGTTCTTTGGCTGGCAAGCCTCCCCCTTTTCCCTCCAAACATTGCAATGGTCATCATGGCCAAACAATTATATTTTTGTTTCATCAGACCAGTGGACATTTCTCCAAAATGTACGATCTTTGTCCCCATGTGCAGTTGCAAACCGTAGTCTGGCTTTTTTATGGCAGTTTTGGAGCAGTGTCTTCTAGCCTTGCTGCACGGCCTTTCAGGTTATGTCGATATAGGACTCGTTTTACTGTGGATATAGATACTTTTGTACCTGTTTCCTCCAGCATCTTCACAAGGTCCTTTGCTGTTATTCTGGGATTGATTTGCACTTTTCGCACCAAAGTACATTCATCTCTAAGGGACAGAACGCATCTCCTTCCTGAGCGTTATGACAGCTGCGTGGTCCCATGGTGTTTGTACTTGCGTACTGTTGTTTGCACAGATTAACGTGGTACCTTCAGTCGTTTGGAAATTGCTCCCAAGGATGAACCAGACTTGTGGAGGTCTACACATTTTCGTTTGAGGTCTTGGCTGATTTCTTTAGATTTCCCATGATGTCAAGCAAAGAGGCACTGAGTTTGAAGGTCGGCCTTGACATACATCCACAGGTACACCTCCAATTGACTCAAATGATGTCAATTAGCCTATCAGAAGCTTCTAAAGCCATGACATAATTTTCTGGAATTTTCCAAGCTGTTTAAAGGCACTGTCAACTTAGTGTATGTAAACTTCTGACCCACTGGAATTGTGACACAATGAATTACAAGTGAAAAAATCTATCTGTAAACAATTGTTGGAAAAATTACTTGTGTCATGCACAAAGTAGATGTCCTAACCGACTTGCCAAAACTATAGTTTGTCAACAAGAAATTTGTGTAGTGGTTGAAAAACGAGTTTTAATGACTCCAAGAGCATGTAAACTTCCGACTTCAACTGTACATGATGAATGAAAAGAATATAGAGTTTATTGTCTTCCTCCAAGGAAATAATTTCCCTCAAGCGTGTGCATTACATGGAGACAAAATAACAACACCATCCCACCAACCCAGTCGACCTAGACATTTAACAGTCATAGAGATTAAACTATCTATCTCTATGTTTACAATTACATTTCCAGCAGGTATAACCTGTGATGTAATATTACCTGTGATGTAATATAACTTGTGATGTAATATTACCTGTGATGTAATATAACCTGTGATATAATATTACCTGTAATATAACCTGTGATGTAATATTACTTGTGATGTAATATAACCTGTGATGTAATATTACCTGTGACGTAATATTATCTGTGCCATGATGATGGATCAGTTGCTGGTACACTCTTAGAAAAAAAGGTTCTATCCAGAACCTAAAAGGGTTCTCCGGCTGTCCCCATAGGATAACTATTTTAAGAACCCTTTTCGATTCCAGGTAGAACCCGAACCCAAAAGGGTTCTGCCTGGAACCAAATAGGGTTCTCCTATGGGGACAGCTGAAGAACCCTTTTGGAACCCTTTTTTCTAAGAGTGTATGGCTGGGACTGAGGGAGGTGGCTACCTGGTAGTTTGCCCAGATGATAGACCGGTAGTCTGCCCGGAGATTTGCCTTGAAGTCTGATTGTGCCCGGTGGTTGTCAGGTATGCCAGAGCGGTGATCTGCCTGGAGGCCTGCCTGCACCCAGTGGTGGTCAGGTGTGCCAGAGCGGGGTGGTGATTTGTGACAGTTGGTGGCAGTGGCAGGTATGGAGTGGCATGAAACTGAACGGGGACAAACATGGACAACTGAACCAGTTTGTTTCATTGTTGTGGAGCAATGGGGTGACGGTTAGCAAGTGATACAGTGAAAGAATGAAAGTGTGCCCAAAAATGGTTGAAAAAAGGAGAGTAAAGGAAGCAGAGAGTCAGTAGATAATTTGCTTGCTAATAGCGATACTGAGCTTTTCATTTTGGTGGGAAATTAGGTCATGTAAATAAATAATTAAGTAAGCATTGTCCAAATCCCTACTTGTCCAAATGCCCCTAAAATCAATTAATTTAACCAAATACACTTTATTGATGCTATGTCCTTTTTCTTGGATTGAGATCTGGTCTTTATACATGTCTATATACACTGAGTATACCAAACATTTGTAACACCTTCCTAATATTGAGTTGCACCCCCATTTTTGCCCTCAGAACACCTCAATTCATCGGGAGCATGGATGCCTCATGGTGGCCCATGTTGACTCCCAATGCTTCCCACAGTTGTGTAAAGTTGGCTGGATGTCTTTTGGGTGGTGGACCATTCTTGATGCAGACGAGAAACTGTTGAGCGTGGAAAACCCAGCAGTGTTGCAGTTCTTGACTCAAACCGGTGCACCTGGCACCTACTACCATACCCAGTTCAAAGGCGCTTACATCTTTTCTTGCCCATTCACCCTCTGAATGGCACACATACACAATCCATGTCTCAATTGTCTTAAGGCTTAAAAATCCTTCTTTAACCTGTCTCCTCCCCTTCATCTACACTGATTGAAGTGGATTTAACAACTGACATCAATAAGGGATCATAGCTTTCACCTGGATTCACACAGTCAGTCTATGTCATGGAAAGAGCAGGTGTTCCTAATATTTTGTACACTCAGTGTATAACTGTTATTCTACAGGCTTTTGGAAGTACCTTCCTCCTCTCTTGACTGACAACTATGACTCCTGCTCCTGGCTAGGTAGGAGCATGTTGGGGTGAGGAGGCGACAGACCAGAGCCCTCTCCCAGGCAGTCAGGGGAGAGCTGCGAGGGGCTACAGCAGAGCCAAGCACAGTGGAGAAAAGACAACTCACAGAGGCAGAAAAAAATAGCATAGAAAATACAAGACAAAGATAGGCAATACAAGACAGAGATAGACAATACAAGACAGAGATAGGCAATACAAGACAGAGATAGGCAATACAAGACAGAGATAGACAATACAAGACAGAGATAGACAATACAAGTAAGAAAGGGTAGGAAATAGGAGGAAAGTTAAGGTCAAAAGATGTTACAGGGTGAAAGATTAAGCTCGATAGCAGAAGGGTTAAGAAGATGAAACAAAGTCAAACAGACAATCAAAAGTAGTGCACTGTATAGGAAATAGGGCGCCATTTGCAACACAGCCTTTATTCATTTACCGCTCTTGTTGTTGGTCTTCCTTCCTCGAGAGCCCTGGCTCAGTCTCTGTTTGTCCCTCTGGCACTTCTCCAAGGTCTTCTTCACCACAGACTCATAGCGCTCCTTCAGACAACAACAAGCCTCAGTGTCAGTGATACAGTAGTTAGTCTCTTCTCACATCCACTGTATGAGTTTAGCGAGCAAGACACGCTAATACAGTAACTTGGTCCGAGATCCATCGTACTGAGCCTTAAAACCGTTTAGCTTCAGATATGTACACAAAACGTTGAAAACAGTATCTGTTTTCTGGATTATTTCCTGAGTAATAATTGAATTTATAGGGCAGTTATAGAAGTTCTGTGTTACAGGAAATAACTGTTTACCTATTTCTTTACCTGGTAACAAAATATTTGTTTTCCTATTGGCCAATTCTTTAATTGTGTGGGGTTAGGCTTTATTGATACAGGAAGTGACAGACAGTAGTGATGGGCATTCCAAGAGCCGGCTCTTTTGGCTCCCAACGGCTCTTTAAAAAATGTTTTTTTTTTTTTCTTCAAGTCAAACAGTTTGCGATAGTTTGACTATGATTGGTGTTAAAACCATTCAATTCCAATTAAATTATTAAATGAAATCATACTCTACCTTAACCACAATGTATTTAAAAATGCATTGGTTTCTTATGAAAAAGAATGCTATTAAACATTTGCACTTAAAGTATAACTTTTTAATGTATATATACAAAGTGCATATAAATCTAACCATTCAAAATTAATACAATCTGAACAGCATAATAGAGTATTGCACCATATCAAAGAAAAATAAATAACAATTTGCCAAACTGCAGCATCCCACAAATTGAAATAAATGTAAAAAAGAATGATGCTATTACACATGTGGATTTAAAGTATACGTTTTTTAATGTATATAAACAAACTGCATATAAATCTAACCATTCAAAACGAATATAATCTGAATAACATAATAATAGAATATTGCACCATATCAAAGAAAAATAAATAACAATGTGCAAAACTGCAGCATCCCACGTAAAACATTAAACTGGTCCCTCTTTTCGCTCTCTTCTTTATTGCCATGTTATAACCAGCAGCACACAGCAATGCTGACCACATTTTGCTTTTATGAAAGATTTGCATTCAGAAATGCAAGCTGCCTCACTTTTGAGGGGCTGATGCAGTTTCTTCTCTCAGTAATTATTTGTCCCGTTTTCGAGAAGACCCTCTCAGAGGGAAAGGATGTGGCCACTATGCAGAATCTCCCAGTCATGACTTTAGTAAGCTGTGGGTAGACAGAGGCGTTGTTCTTCCACCAGCTCAGAGGATCTGCAGAGAGGCTCCTGCAAATAGCATCGATCCTCCATTATGGCATCTGCTGAGGGATTCCTTCGTGCCGCATCCCCAGTTGCTCTCTCGTCAAACAGATCCAAACAGCAGATGTTTATGGCACTACTTCTGGTGCTTCTGCTCCATCCGATCCCTCTTCTTCCTGTTGCCCTGGTGCCTGAGCCAGCTGACTGCTGGGGCTGTCCCTCCCTGCTGCTGAGGTTATTCTTTGAAGAGCCTCATCAATCGCTCTGCCATCACTGAAGGCTAACTTCTTAAACCTGGGGTCAAGTGCAATGGTTTCTGATAATACGTGATTATATTCCATTCTGTGGAACTTTCTGTCCATTGATGAACATAGGGTGTCCATCAACTCTGTCACATGTCCTGTGGTTACATTTGCTTCTCTCTAGCGGCTGGCTATGATTTGCTGCAGACCCTTACACAGGAGTATCATTTTTGAAGCTGTCACATAGCTGAAAAGAGAGAACAGTAACTTATTAGTTCAGGTTCATGTTTTGTCTACTGATACTACATTCTCATCTACTGCTCATATACATATATAATACTGGATTAAATAATGATGTAATAATAACTGCTTACTGTTCCTCTCTCCACTGATCTCCACAGTGACCTGCTCAAAGGGTTCCAGGACCTCCTCCACCACCTCCCATTCCTCTTGGGTCGGAGCATCAACAGGTGCATTGACAATGGCCAGGGTAGAGATGATGGCATCCTTTGACTCAAGAAATCGCTTCAACATATAAAATGTTGAATTCCAACTTGTAGTGCAGTCTTGTTTAGGCCTCAGCTCAGGCATCCCCATCTGGCGTTGTGTAGACTTCAGTTTTTCAGCACCTACTGTGCCCATGTGGAAGTATTCCACAGCTGCTTTCACTTTGTCCACAGTGGGCTTCATCACCTTCAGAGCATCTCTTACAATCAGGTTGATTGTGTGGGCAAGACATGGATGATGGGTCCATTAAAACATTTTCGTGGCTTTGGTTATGTTAGCTGCATTGTCACTAACACAACAGGACACGTTTCTGTCTACTTGCCATTCTCTGGCCACTCTCAATAGTTCCTCTGCCAAGTTCTCTGAGGTGTGTCTGTCGCGGAACTTCAAGCAGTCCAGAAGACAGCTAGACATCGAAAAATCTTCAATGAAGTGACATGTAACCGACATGTCAGAAGTGATTACCCTTGATGTCCAGTAGTCAGTGGTAATGCAAACTGCAGTAGCTTTTTGGACTCCCTCCCACACTGAAGCCTGTGTGCTCTCGTACAGTTGTGGAATAAGTGATTTTGAAAGGCTTTTCCTGTTTGTAATTGTGTACATTAGATATAGACTATTGCTATAATTTCTTAAACCTCTGTCCTCCACGATCGAAAATGGCTGGAAATCGGTGGCAATCATTTTAGCCAATGCAATATCAATTTGGCCTTGTTTTGCTACAGACATAGACTTTGGCATAAACTGGTCCATAGAAGATTGCGTTGCTGTGGGTCGCTATCCACTCAGCCTACTTGACTGAGTGGATACGAGATGCTGGCTCCACCACTATCACTAGCAGGCCCGCTAGTTTCTCGAAGCTCCGCTACAGCTAGCTTCACAGTTGGGTGCACAGTTCGCATATGCCGGTGTAGGTTGTGCGTAGAACCGGCTTTATATGAGATTTTGTTTTGTGCTCTAACATTGTCTACATTATTAAAATGTATCCAAATGCTGCTGTGCTTCCGACTCATTTTCCAGCTGTTGTTTTCACAGCTGTCCTTCCTTTCTCTCCTCGGCTGCTAAGTGTGTGACTGTGAGTGAGTCGGCTCGGCCCGCCATCATGCAGCTTTGGTTCATTGGTTGACACTGTGTGTCTGACAGACAGGAACAAAAGGTGAGGCTGTTAGTCTGAGCAGACAGAACTAATGCTTGAGCATTTAGGCCTATATTATTTTATTTATTTTTTCATTCTTTGAATTAGTTAATTCTATTCATTTAAAGTCATCCATCAACCTGTACTAACGACCCTCAACTAAAACGAGTGCATTTTATTTTCTGGAAAAAGCTGTAAAGCAACACTGATGCCCACAATAGACACCTAATTAGAAGTAACAACTGCTCCATCTGACCCCTCAGGCACAACAACTCACTGTCTCCTCCTTCATCCTCTGCCTCCTCTTCTCCTCTACAGCAGTGCGCCTCCTCTCCTCCTTCTCTCTCTGCTCCTGCAGCCTCCTCTTCCTCTCCTCCAGGTGCTGTTCATGGAGATGCTTGGCCCGCTCCTCTCGAGCCAACCGGCCCAGCTCTCTGGATGCTACATACACATTTAGTGGAGTTTAGTTTAGTTGATTTATTTAACTAAATTATCGGTCAGTGGTTCTCAACTTCCTTTGGTTACAGAGCCCTAAATCATGTTTTTTTAATCATTATGCCTATGTTCTTATGAGTCTTCCCAATTACCACCTGGGTATAGGCCAGGTACCCCCAAGGGGTACCTCAGGTTGAGGTCATCCATCATCATGGGTGGTGGCTACATACCAAGCTGTTTCTTAAGCTCCTCCCTCCGCTCAAGAGCTGTCCTTCGCTTCTCCTCCTTCTCTCTCTGTTTCTGTAGCCTCCTCTTCCTCTCCTCCAGCTGCTGCTCATAAAGACGCCTGGACCGCTCCTCTCGGGCCAACCAGCCCAGCTCTCTGGACACTGTAAACACATTGTGGGACTTACCAGCCACCAAAATACTACCAGATATTTGTGCTGTGTAGATAACTACTAATAAACAAATTTGGCATGACAGTGACCAGGGGAGCTGGCAAGAAGACAGCACAAATAGATCTGGGACCAGGCTAGGAAAATACCTGAGAGGAATGATCTGGGACCAGGCTAGGAAAATACCTGAGAGGAATTATCTGGGACCAGGCTAGGACAATACCTGAGAGGAATGATCTGGGACCAGGCTAGGAAAATACCTGAGAGGAATGATCTGGGACCAGGCTAGGACAATACCTGAGAGGAATGATCTGGGACCAGGCTAAGAAAATACCTGAGAGGAATGATCTGGGACCAGGCTAGGAAAATACTTGAGAGGAATGATCTGGGACCAGGCTAGGAAAATACCTGAGAGGAATGATCTGGGATCAGGCTAGGAAAATACCTGAGAGGAATGATCTGGGACCAGGCTAGGAAAATACCTGAGAGGAATGATCTGGGACCAGGCTAGGAAAATACCTGAGAGGAATGATCTGGGACCAGGCTAGGAAAATACCTGAGAGGAATGATCTGGGATCAGGCTAGGAAAATACCTGAGAGGAATGATCTGGGACCAGGCTAGGAAAATACCTGAGAGGAATGATCTGGGACCGGTCTACACATACCAAGCTGATTCTCATGCTCCTCCCTCCGCTCCTTCGCTAGTCTCAGCCTGTCATCAACCTTCAGTGCCTGTGGCCCTGGAATATTAGAAAAGATGTGACATTCACTCTACGTCACGGTTCATAGAGTTTGGGTTGGTGACATCAGTGATCAACATCAGTAATGATGATGGGATAGCTAGCTGCTCCATAGACATAATTGTATTACTCTGTCCAGAATAACAGTAGGTTAACAACTGAGGGAAAAAAAATTACGTTTCAATAAAGAGATAAGACAATAAATAACATTGGAAAGGTTTGTATGAAGATGCAATGACAGCTTATACTCAAACTGTTCTATAATAACAGCATGAAATTCATGTTTTGATAACAGTTGTGAGCTTCAGAGGAAGAGAACTCATGACGACTGACACAAAGAACAAGCAGTACCCCAGGCACAGAGAGAGCGAGATAGAGATAGAGAAACACTCTTAGAAAAAAAAGTGCTATCTAGAAACTAAAATGGTTCTTCAGCTGTCCCCATAGGAGAACGCATTGAAGAACCCTTTATGGTTCCAGGTAGAACCCTTTTGGGTTCCATCTAGAATCCTTTCCACAGAGGGTTCTACATGGAACCCAAAAGGGTTCTACCTGGAACCAAAAATGGTTGTGGTTGTCCTATGGGGACTGCCGAAGAACCCCTATGGAACACCTTTTTTTCTACGAGTGTAGAGAGAGAGAGAGAGAGAGAGAGAGAGAGAGAGAGAGAGAGAGAGAGAGAGAGAGAGAGAGAGAGAGAGAGAGCACTGGTGTAAGACCTGCTGCGTTTAAAGGACTGGTTGTGTTGTTACTGATCACAGCTGAGTTGATGGAGGCAGGGACACAGATGACTGCTCTTCTCTTCTCTGAATTATTGGCCTTTATGTCTTCATTGCCTTTTTCTGATACCAAAGAAAGAATAAAAGAGAACATCATGTCCAGGTATCTCTGACATTCAGCTGACTCAAAATGAATTATTTAATCAGGATCATTATGAGATGTTAATAAAACATAATAAGGTGGTCTTCCAGTTCATAACACGTTTTACATTATAACAGCATCATTATGAGATGTTAATAAGACATTATAAGGTGGTCTTCCAGTTCATAACACGTTTTACATTATAACAGCATCATTATGAGATGTTAATAAGATATTATAAGGTGGTCTTCCAGTTCATAACACGTTTTACATTAAAACGACAGATTCGTACCTTGTCAGCTCGGGGAATTGAACTTGCAACCTTTCGGTTACTAGTCCAAAGCTCTAACCACTAGGCTACCCTGCCGGCCCTTATAATAATGGATGTTATAATAATGGATGTTATAATAATGGATGTTATAATAATGGATGTTATAATAACGGATGTTATAATAACCAATATTATAATAATGGATATTATAATAATGGATGTTATAATAATGGGTGTTATAATAATGGATAGTATAATAATGGGTGTTATATATTAGATATTATAATAATGGATGTTATAAAAGTCAAAGTCAAAGTCAAAGTCACCATTATTAGTCAGTTGTACAACCGAATGCCTTCAACCGAAATGTGTCTTCCGCATTTAACCCAACCCCTCTGAATCAGAGAGTGCGAGGGCTGCCTTAATCGACTTCCATGTCTTGGCGCCGAGGAACAGTGGGTTAACTGCCTTGTTCAGGGGCAGAACGACAGATTTTTTTTTTCCTTGTCAGCTCGGGGATTCGAACTTGCAACCCTCCGGTTACAAGTCCAACGCTCTAACCACTAGGCTACCTGCCTAATAATGGATAGTATAATAATGGGTGTTATATATTGGATATTATAATAATGGATGTTATAATAATGGGTGTTATAATAATGGATGTTATAATAATGGATGCTATAATAATGGGTGTTATAATAATGGATAGTATAATAACGGGTGTTATATATTGGATATTATAATAATGGATGTTATAATAATAGATATTATAATAATGGATATTATAATAACGGATGTTATAATAACGGATGTTATAATAACGGATATTATAATAATGGATATTATAAGAATGGATGTTATAATAATGGGTGTTATAATAATGGATAGTATAATAATGGGTGTTATATATTGGATATTATACTAATGGATGTTATAATAATGGATGTTATAATAATGGATGTTATAATAATGGATATTATAATAATGGATGTTATAATAATGGATGTTATAACAACGGATGTTATAATAATGGAGGTTATAATAATGGATGTTATAATAATGGGTGTTATAATAATAGATATTATAATAATGGATGTTATAATAATGGATAGTATAATAATGGGTGTTATATATTGGATATTATAATAATGGATGTTATAATAATGGATAGTATAGTAATGGATGTTATAATATTGGATATTATAATAATGGATGTTATAATAATGGATAGTATAATAATGGATGTTATAATAATAGATGTTATAATAATGGATGTTATAATAATGGGTGTTATATATTGGATATTATAATAATGGATGTTATAATAATGGATAGTATAGTAATGGATGTTATAATATTGGATATTATAATAATGGATGTTATAATAATGGATAGTATAATAATGGGCATCAATGCACCCTACTGAATCAGGCCTATGATGCGTGTTGATGTTTACCACAGCAGAGATAGAGGGTGATTCAATAAGCTACTTCATTACCTCACTGTTTACAAAACAAAATGGCATTAGAGAATAGGATGAACGTATATCTACAGATATGAGGCAATATCAGATAATCTGATCCATTGGTACATGTCAGGAATAAATGGTACGGAATAAATCTAAAATAAGATAATGACTTTATTTATGTGGCCTAGATACATGATGGAACATATCCTCACTGATGATAAACTGAAAGAGAGAGGCTGATTCTGACTGATTCTGCTTCAGACAGCCTGTCCTGTATATAAACACAGTAAACGGCAAAGCAAAGCTAAAATACCAACCTCACGTCAATGACCTCCATGTCATTCTATAAACACAGTGAACACCCCACAGCGAAGCTATCATCCTCACCATAGCAAAGCTACAGCTACCCTGTACCCCCCTGCAGTAAAAAAACAACAGTACCCACCTCCACGTCTCCTGGCTCTGCTCTCCTTTTTCTGCTTGTCTTGAGTATCTCTGGTAGAAAGACCCTTTCTGTCTTCTTGGGGTGCTGTCTTCTTGGTGGGGGTCTCCCTGTGTTCCTTCTTCTGTATCACGGCCATGTTACTGCTAGGCACTGAGCAGGGCACACCACAACTCTGCCACACAACACAGACTCTCCTCTTCCTGTCCTCCTTTTATATGTCTATTTCAGAATGCCTGTTCTGTTCTGTGTCCTCCTGCTCCCCTGTGCTCACTGTGCAGCTGACCGACTGCCTCTTGCTCATCTGCGCAATTCAAACAAATAGAAGACAAAAAGGGAGGAAAAAGCCATATGGGGTAAACGGATAAAACCATCTGACTTGCTGCAGTTCTGGGCTGGCTAGATCCTGCATCCAGATCCAGTGAAGTGGAAAACACAGAAATGCATAATCCAGAATAACACACTGAGTTAAATCTGTGAGAATATAAAACACATTTCTCTCTCCCAGTTCCTGTCAGGATCCTTTACAAACTAGATTAGAGACATGGGTGTTCTACAGCATGGTGAGAAGGTTTATCCTCCTCTTTTTCTCTCTCTCTCTCTGTGGCTCGTTGCTCTACTGAAACCGTTACTTCCCTTTTAAATGTCTCTCACAGCTCACAGACCCTGGAGTGCTGCTCTGCTCTCTTTAGCTACTGAGTGGCACGTACTGCAGTTGTGTCACTTTAATTCAACCCACCCCACCACCACACTATACACTGCTGAATGCAAGCAGCCAGTCCCAAATGGCACCTAATTCCCTATGTAGTGCACTACTTTTGACCAGGGCCTATAGGACTCGGATCAACACTAGTGCACTATACAGTGAATAGGGTGCCTTTTGGGACTGAACCAGAGCCAGCTAAATGGATAAGAAATATTCAGTGCAGGAGAAATAGGGGACGGAGGGAAAGAGGGAGGCAAAGACAGTCACTGGCAGGCAAATTAATCTGTCTGGCCTTGTTCTGTGAATGGTTGCCGGGACAACAGTGGTGCAGCACTGTACTGTATGCCTTCGTGGCATCCTATTCCCTATACAGTGCACTGTAGGTCTCTGGGCTCAACAGTAGGGCTCTGGTCAAAAGTAGTGCACTACATAGGGAATAGGGTGCCATTTGGGACGTAGCCTATACAACAGAATGACATGATGGTCATTAACTCACCCTGTCTTCGGTATGAATCTGACACAAGGGATGGAGGGATATTTATACCCTGCAATCCCACAATGCTTCACTTTAATCTGGGTGAGTCACCGACATCATCAGCCACTAGATGGAGGTCTTTCCTTATTGGCTAGTGATGGGCTAGCCTCAAACCCAGCTATTCTAGAGAAGAATAGTGAGTGTGATGACTGGCAGCCAGCGAATCAGCCTTTAGAACAGTAGCTTGGTGTTCAGCCTCTAGGACAGTAGCTTAGCATTTAGCCTCTAGGACAGTAGCTTAGCATTTAGCCTCTAGGACAGTATCTTACCTTTGGACAGTAGCTTAGCATTTAGCCTCTAGGACAGTATCTTAGCGTTCAGCCTTTGGACAGTAGCTTAGCATTTAGCCTCTAGGACAGTAGCTTAGCATTTTGCCTATAATGTCTTAGCTTTGAGCCTCTAGGATAGTAGCTTAGCTTTCATCTTATAGGACAGTAGCTTAGCTTTGAGCCTCTAGGACAGTAGCTTATCTTTCATCTTCTAGGACAGTAACTTAGCTTTCAGCTTCCTTACATCCAGGGAGATGTTTCAATACTCTACATTGGTTTCCTTTCTTCGTTTCCTTTCTTTCACAATCACTGATTAAGGGACTGGATAAGATCCCTCTTATATCATGCATGATCAGTCATCATGGAGGAAAGGAATCCATCTAAATTGAGGTATCCACTTCACCTAACAGCTATCTACAACTGATTATTCATACAAAGTAAGATGTTCATAACATAAAAAAAAACGATTGTACTTCAGTCTGGGATGAACATTGCCAATTCAGGATGCCACGTTTTTGTAAACGGTTGTTTTTCACAATAAATGGTAAATCATAATGAAAAAGCAAGCAGCACATGACAACTTGTTCAACTTACAAAAAGTAAAAGTCTGACTTTGTGTTGTTGTTATCATAACAGTCATACGTGCACAAACTGAGACAATGTACTCACTGTAGCAGAGAAAAATCTCTGTCTTTATCACTGAATATCGTCACATTTAGCAAAGACCGGTGAACCTTTTTTTCCACATGGGGCATACATAACATTTTATCAGTATCCTAGGCCAGTATCTTTGGGCATGATTTCTATCCATTGAAAGTTTAGTCCAGGGCTTACGCCAAGAAACTGGTCCTAAATGTCTGAGACCATACACTGTACCATTCAAGCCATTCTGGGTATAGCATGAACCCACAGTCCTGCCGCCCTTGCCAGAACTGTGTCTATGGAGTGTTGTGTGACAGAGGTCTCACTACTTGTGGTGGAGTCTACAGTCTCATAGCCCTCGCTAAGCTGGATCATTATGGTCCTATAGCGGCTAGAGAGCTTGGAGTCTGTGCCCGTGGTGGAGGGAGATGGAGATGGTAGGGACTCCTGATCCTGCTCTGTATTGATGTCAGTCTCTGTCTCTGTGGAAGGGGAGGCTGGTGTTGCCTGGTCCTCTGGGCTTGATCAATCCCATATCGCAGTCTTTGTTCCAGCCGGCCTCTGGTTAGTGGTCCAGGGGGGCCGAGCTGAAAGGAAATCAAATCAAATTATATTTGTCACATACACATGGTTAGCAGATGTTAATGCGAGTGTAGCGAAATGCTTGTGCTTCTAGTTCCGACCATGCAGTAGTATCTAACAAGTAATCTAACAAATTCACAACAACTACCTTATACACACAAGTGTAAAGGAATGAATACGAGTATGTACATATAAATATATGGATGAGCGATGGCTGACCGGCATAGGCAAGATGCAGTTAGATGGTATGGAGTACAGTATATACACATATGAGATGAGTAATGAAGGATATGTAAACATTATATAAATGGCATCGTTTAAAGTGGCTAGTGATACATTTATTACATCCACTTTTTAATTATTAAAGTGGCTAGAGATTTGAGTCGATGGCCGAACGGCATAGGCAAGATTCAGTAGATGGTATAGAGTACAGTGTATACAATTGATATGAGTAATGTCGAATATCTAAACATTATATACAAAATTGTTTAAAGTGGCTAGTGATACATTTGTTACATCCAATTTTCTATTATTTAAAGTGGCTAAAGATTTAAGTTAGTATGTTGGCAGCAGCCACTCAATGTTAGTGATGGCTGTTTAACAGTCTGATGGCCTTGAGATAGAAGCTGTTTTTCAGAATCTCGGTCCCAGCTTTGATGCACCTGTACTGACCTCGCCTTCTGGATGATAGCGGGGTGAACAGGCAGTGGCTCGGGTGGGTGTTGTCCTTGATGATCTTTTTGGCCTTCTTGTGACATCGGGTGGTGTAGGTGTCCTGGAGGGCAGGTAGTTTACCCCCGGTGATGCGTTGTGCAGTCCTCACTACCCTCGGAAGAGCCTTACGGTTGTGGGCGGAGCAGTTGCCGTACCAGGTGGTGATACAGCCCGACAGGATGCTCTCGATTGTGCATCTGTAGAAGTTTGTGAGTGTTTTTGGTGACAAGCCGAATATCTTCAGCCTCCTGAGGTTGAAGAGGCGCTGTTGCGCCTTCTTCACCACGCTGTCTGTGTGGGTGGACCATCATTTCAGTTTGTCTGTGATGTGTACGCCGAGGAACTTAAAACTTTCCACCTTCTCCACTACTGTCCCGTCAATGTGGATAGCGGGATGCTCCCTCTCCTGTTTCCTGAAGTCCACGATCATCTCCTTAGTTTTGTTGACGTTGAGTGAGAGGTTATTTTCCTGACACCACACTCCGAGGGCCCTCACCTCCTCCCTGTAGGCCGTCTCGTTGTTGTTGGTAATCAAGCCTACCACTGTAGTGTCGTCAGAAAACTTGATGATTGAGTTGGAGGCATGCTTGGCCACGCAGTCATGGGTGAACAGGGAGTACAGGAGAGGGCTGAGAACGCACCCTTGTGGGGCCCCAGTGTTGAGGATCAGCGGGGTGGAGTTGTTTCCTACCCTCACCACTTGGGGCCGGCCCGTCAGGAAGTCCAGGACCCAGTTGCACAGGGCTGGGTCGAGACCTAGGGTCTCGAGCTTAATGATGAGTTTGGAGGGTACTATGGTGTTAAATGCTGAGCTGTAGTCGATGAACAGCATTCTTACATAGGTATTCCTCTTGTCAAGATGGGTTAGGGCAGTGTGCAGTGTGATTGCGATTGCGTCGTCTGTGGACCTATTGGGACGGTAAGCAAATTGGAGTGGGTTTAGGGTGTCTGGTAGGATGGTGGTGTGTTGTATGTTGTTATGATCACACCACGACTCGTTAATCATAAGACACACACCCCGCCCTTCTTCTTACCAGATAGATGTTTGTTTCTGTAGGCGCAATGCGTGGAGAAACCATGTGGCTGTACCGACTCTGATAACGTGTCCTGAGTGAGCCATGTTTCCGTGAAGCAAAGAATATTGCAGTCGATGATGTCTCTCTGGAAGGCAATCCTTGCTTGGATTTCGTCTACCTTGTTGTCCAGAGACTGGACATTGGCAAGTAGTATACTCGGGAGTGGTGAGCGATGTGCCCGTCTACGGAGCCTGACCAGATGACCGCCCCGTCTGCCCCTTCTCCTGCGCCGCCGTTGTTTTGGGTCGCCAGATGGGATCCAGTCTATTGTTCTAGTTGGTGGACCAAATCAGTCACATTTTAAGTAAATTCATTAGGCCGTTATTTGTTCAGTGTAAATGTAGGGCCGTGCACAGACCTTTCAGGGGCAGATGCTCCAAATGAAAGGGGGCAGGTATTTCTGCCACTACACACTCATCACCAATTGTAAGCAACCAGTTACATTGCCTCCTAAAGACATGATTGACATTGGGAAAAGAGGGTAGGCTATCAGCTGATAATTGATGATGATTGATGTAAATCTGCTAGTTCGTTAGCTCAGTTATTTTTTTACTGATTGTGATTTTATATATATATATATATATATATATAGTTCCTGTCAGAAGTTTGGACACACCTATTCATTCAAGATTGAAATAACACATGTGGAATCATGTAGTAACTAAAAATGTGTTAAACAAATCTTTGAGATTTGAGATTCTTCAAAGTAGCCACCCTTTGCCTTGATGACAGCTTTGCACACTCTTTGCATTGTCTCAACCAGCTTCATGAGGTAGTCACCTGGAATGCATTTCAATTAACAGGTGTGCCTTGTTAACAGTTCATTTGTGGAATTTCTTTCCTTCTTAATACGTTTGAGCCAATAAGTTGTGTTGTGACAAGGTATGGGTGGTATACAGATGATGGCCCTATTTGGTAAAAGACCAAGTCCATATTATGGCAAGAACAGCTCAAATAAGCAAAGAGAAATTACAGTCCATCATTACTTTAAGACATGAAGGTCAGTCAATACGGAACATTTCAATGACTTTGTACATTTTTTCAAGTGCTGTGAAAAAACATAAAGAAATGATGAAACTGGCTCTCATGATGACCGCCACAGAAAAGGAAGACCCAGAGTCACCTCTGCTGCAGAGGATAAGTACATTAGAGTTACCAGCCTCAGAAATTGCAGCCCAAGTAAATGCTTCACAGAGTTCAAGTAACAGACACATATCAACATCAACTGTTCAGAGGAGACTGCGTGAATCAGGCCTTCAAGGTTGAATTGCTGCAAAGAAACCCCTACTAAAGGACACCAATAAGAAGAAGAGACTTGCTTGGGCCAAGAAACATGAGCAATGGACATTAGACCGGTGAAAATCTGTCCTTTGGTCTGATGAGTCCAAATTTGAGATTCTTGGTTCCAACCGCTGTGGCTTTGTGAGACGCAGAGTATGTGAACGGATGATCTCTGCATGTGTGGTTCCTACCGTAAAGCATGGAGGAGGAGGTTTGATGGTGTTGGGGTGCTTTGCTGGTGACACTGTCTGTGATTTATTTAGAATTCAAGGCACACTTAACCAGCATGGCTACCACAGCATTCTGCAGCGATACGTCATCCTATGCTCTTAGTGGGACTATCATTTGTTTTTCAACAGGACAATGACCCAACACACCTCCAGGCTGTGTAAAGGATATTTGACCAAGAAGGAGAGTGATGGAGTGCGGCATCAGATGACCTGGCCTCCACAATCCCCCAACCTCAACCCAATTGAGATGGTTTGGGATAAGTTGGACCGCAGAGTGAAGGAAAAGCAGCCAACAAGTGCTCAGCATATGTGGGAACTCCTTCAAGACTGTTGGAAAAGCATTCCTCATGAAGCTGGTTGAGAAAATGCCAAGAGGGTGCAAAGCTGTCATCAAGGTAAAGGGTGGCTACTTTGAAGATCCTAAAATATTTTGATTTGTTTAACACTTTTCTGGTTACTACATGATTCCATATGTGTTATTTCATAGTTTTGATGTATTCACTATTATTCTACGTTGTAGAAAATAGTACAAAATAAAGAAAAACCCTTGAATGAGTAGGTGTGTCCAAACTTTTGACTGGTACTGTATGTTTTATACCATACATGCCCATATAAAACATATATATAAGTAACATATACAGTATATTGCCATAAATTAGTTTTCAGAATGGAAGACTTCTGAAGCTACCATGTGGTCCATATCAGCGTATCAGTTACACAGGTAATTGTTTCTTAGCTGGAAAGGCACAATCTACTGTATATTTGTGTTAATTTCCATCACAGTTGTTAAGGGATATTATGTTACTACCATAAGGGACCCTTACTAACACCAGATATTAACATTAAGTCCTATGACAAAAGGCCCTGTCTCTCTCTATCCCTCTCTCAGCCAGGTAATGTCAAAAACATGGACTCCTAATGACAATGATTCTGTCGCTCTCTGCCTTTACTAAACCAGGTAGAACCCACCAGAAGACAGAGTGTTAGGATGACACAGTACAACCCAGTCGTCAGATGTCATACCTACAAAGCCAATGGAGCACAAACATATCTCCAACCACCACCTGTCTACACGACAGACACATAAGGGCTGTGGACATGGATAAGATTGCATGGTTGGCATCAAGTCATTCTGTTATTCACCCTAGACTGCATTTGGAAAGGTGTCGTTTGTGAGGACTCAGTTGCAACCTCATGCATTTCCATTGATGTAATCTAAGTACTCCTGGTCCTCGCTCTGACACAGCAACACACATACAGTAGTGAAGATGTTAGAACCGGAAAATGACTATGTCATTTTAGACCAAGTGTGGTATTTGAAATGAAAGCTTTGACATACTGTATACCTAGATTTCTACTTCCTACAACACTTAAATCGCACCTTTCTATGTCTGTTTTGATATATCCTCTGTGGTGCTCTGGTGGATAAGGTTTATACACATACTGTACGGACCAAAATGTTTCATTCAAATTCTTCATGGAAGACAAGAGGAAGCAAGAGGAAGAAAGCTGGCTGGCATCATGAGCCTTCAGTGTCAACTCCTGCAGACAACACTGTCTCCTGGCCTCCTCCTTAACCACACATTAGAGAATTAGTGACAGATAGGTCAGTAATCTGAAGGGCCATGCGGGAGAGAGCGGGCCTGTCCCAGATGGCACCTTGTGTGGTGCCCTATATAGAGAATAGGGTGTCATTTTGGGACACAATATCAGTTCAAATCTCCTCAGCCCTTAGTCTAAGGCCTGGCACTAGATCATGTAATTAAAATCCCATTCTCTCAACAAGGACTGGCGTGTTGATGATGTCACCACGGCTACCACCCAGTCACACACACCACCTGCTGATCAGAACCCTCTGAAGAGATGGGCAGAATTAGACTAAAGACTAACTATAGAATGAAGTGACTGGATAGAGTATTTGCTGAAAGTATTTGAATGATACACAACTAATACTATAGTACTGTAATTTGTCACTTAGCAAGATGCTTGTCTCCAAGACGACCGACAGTACATTGCGTGTATACAGTATGTGTGTATGTGATCCCAATGGGAATTGAACCCACAAACTTTGCCTGGCAAGTGCCACGCCAACGGAGCAACATAGGACAGTATTGTATACAAAGTATTAACACTCATTACACAACAAACCTTTGGTATTAAGCTTGGTACTGTAGCTTTCAGTTGAAAGGGAGACCTGTACCATTTCATTACATCTCATATTACACATGTATTGTAGATGCATTCTTTGTATGCAAACCAGAATCCATTTATTTTCTCTTGATGTGGGCGATACCTTCACACAATGAGGATGACACATGCAACACTGGGTGGAACTAAAGCCTAAATAATTGACAGACTTGTTTGGTCGGATACAGGCAACATTAGACATACTGCATGGCTTTCAGAGTATGTGTTATTGATGAGCTGATGTGTTGTACTTTAGTTTTCAGTGGAACTTGTATTGAAGCTGCTAAAGTGTGCTTTAACTGAGTAATCAATGCTTTTTGCTCAATCCCCATTTAATTTGTCGTGGAAGAAAGAGTTAGGTAATTTCCCCCAACAAGTCCTTGCTGTATTGTGTAGTTCGACTTTGGCTGGATTTCCACCAGATCACTTGAAACATGTAGTCAGAAATCTTAAAAGTTAAAAGTAATGTTAAACTCAGATGAATATGAGAACACGACACAGTGGTGTTTGTTCAGAATAGGGCTTGATGCCTTTTGATGGTCTACCATGATCATATCCTTATTGGAGCAGTACCCCATGAATGATTTAAGGAAGATCGTTCTTCCAACCGTACTGACTGAGACGCGCCGACATTTTGTTGTGTGGCACGTAATTCTATCAGAGGTCACTTTATTGATTAGCTTCCTGTTGTCTTGTACATATACGCACACCTGACCTCACAAATATTAACAGATGTCTTTGGTTGCCGACAAAGAAATAGCCTAATTCTGGTCATACCTTTTCCGCCAACCCAAGTTTTGTCACAATTCCCAAAGCTACATTGAAGTTCTTTCCCAATGTCATAGACACATTTCATTAACATAATTCATACATTATCAGACTAATTGGATTCATATAATGTGCTATATATGTTTGCATATCTGAACTTGTAAAAAAAAGAGTTGCAGTGACTTGGTGGAACAAGTCTTGTTGGCTAGGCTGGCTTAGTAGACTTAGTTTGCAGTGACGTCTCTCTCTCACCAACCTAGCTAGTTATAGTTGCCTGCCTGTCTCGAGTTCAACACTCATACACTATTCATTGACATATCACATCACTCCAGCCCAACTCCTGCCCTGGTCAAACCTTATTGTTTTTAGCGCAACTTTACTTTTTGGGCCTTTCAGTTTCTGCAATGTAAATGTCTGAAATGTAGAATAACTATTTTGGAGAAAAAGTTGTTTTCTTTCTTTCACCAGGAACCATTGGGAGTTGGTTTGAAGAAAATAAAGTGTGACGTTTTCTTTAATGGTATGTATGCAAATTATTCTAGAGCATTTTTTGATAGAATTCATGGAGAACAATGCTGTTGTATATAGGATAGCCACAGCATAGTCTAAAGCGGTATTTATATATAACATTGATTTGAATATTAAACGATGAATCCAACAGATCTCTTCTCACTGGGCTTTTCTCTCTGGTGTAAACTGTAGTTGGCTTTTCTCTCTGGTGTAAACTGTAGTTGGCTTTTCTCTCTGGTGTAAACTGTAGTTGGCTTTTCTCTCTGGTGTAAACTGTAGTTGGCTTTTCTCTCTGGTGTAAACTGTAGTTGGCTTTTCTTTGGTCAAATCTATTCTGTTATTATATTGAGGAAGCTTTCGGGCTCTAGATACTCCAAGTAACAAAAAAAGCTAAAGTATTACACACAGCAACAACAAAAAACACAGCTACAGTGCAATTTGGGCGGAATTATTTCAGGATTGATTTCATGATAGATCTTTGATCATTTGGCTTTAGTTTAAAGATTTAGCTTCAGGGATGAATCATTCTGCATTGTATACTCTCAGTAGAGGTACTGTATGGTCCACTGCTTTATTCAGAATGACTTGTTTTGGGCACTGTAAGCCATTAGTTGCATACCTGTTAATTGGAATACTGTGTACATTTAACAAATTGTGAAGTAGGCCTAGATGTTATGTGGATTTTACTGGACTCCTATTAGATTGCAAAATTGTTCTGCCATATGAAGCATTTAAAATGCATGGTCTCATCTCATTCAATGTTTTAAAAGTACTTAAATGTTTGTGAGAAATTTCATGATGGTTTCACCAACATTTCTGAGTAGAACTTGTCATTAATAAAATGTTTTGCAATCCTCAGTCATGAATAAGCTGATGCTTTACATGTAGTTTTATATTTCAAGAATAATTATTGTGAGTGCTTTTTTTTTTTTTTTTCCCACAAAGCATGTGAAATGTATCCGTGGTTAATTGATGTATTAAGGTCATGGGATGTGAATTATTAAACTCCCCATCGGAGGCAAAATGAGGGTGTGGTGGTAGAGTGGAAATCAGGCTACCTGCCTTAAGAAATACCCTGGACTAGGTTCAAATGGCACCCTATTCACTATACAGCGCACTTCATTTGACTAGGGCCCATAGGGAATAGGTTGCCATTTGAGACTGACAAACTCACTATAATGCTTTGCCATGAGAGGATACTGGTGTGTGTTCAAAATGGCGCTCTATCCCCTACACAGGGCACTGGTCAAAAGTGCCCTGTGTAGATGGACCATAGGAGCTCAAATCAATCGAATCAACAGTGCAGAATTTGTTGATTTAGTAACTCCAAAACGTAGTCTACGCATCATTATACAACGGGTGGGTCTAATCCTGAATGCTGATTGGTTAAAACCGCATTCTACGCATCAATAACCTCCCACGAAATGACCCTACTTTTATTTACTTCACAGAGCAAGAAGAGGACTGTTCTGAATCATGAAGAAATCACGTGGCCATAAGTCAGACCACGGGAAAGGAGGAGGGGGTACAGACACACACACACATGCACACACATAAACACAAATGCACACACACACGCACACACACATGCACACACACACGCATACACACACACACACCCCAATTGTTTAATGTAAATCAATGGAGATATGTAAAATGCTTTCATACAACCTTTGGTCCCACTTACTCTCTGATAAAAATACATAAAAAAATGGAAAAATACAGATTAAAATGTGTAACATAACCTACAATAAATTGTAAACAGTAACATTAAACATTAATACTAACAAAAATGAATTCAAGAAATAAAACAAAGTTACACAAACAACCTTAAAGGGTGGTTGTCGAGCTTAGCTATCGTCATCCTGTCAGGCTGTTCTGACAGGTGTGGCCTCCTTGACTGTGATTGTCCAGGCGATGAGGCTGCCATCTTGGAGACAGAGGACCTGGACTTCATGGGAGGGATGGGAGGGGGAGGGGGTCTTGACCCTGACACCATCTCCCTGGCCTCAGTCACAGCCGTCACCACTAACGTCTCCAACAAGAGGTAAGCACAGCACGCTTCTATGGTGCTTGTGGTTTGCTTTTCAATTTACACATAAAATACATTTCTATGTACACTGAACAAAAATATACATGCAACAAGTTCAAAGATTTTACTAAGTTACAGTTCATATAAGGAAATCAGTCAATGGAAATGAATTCATTAGGCCCTAAACTATGGGTTTCACATGACTGGAAAAACAAATTGCAGATACCTTTAAAAAAAATAAGTAGAGGCGTGGATCAGAAAACCAGTCAGTATCTGGTGTGACCACCATTTGCCTCATGCAGCGCAACACATCGCCTTAACATAGAGTTGATCAGGCTGTTGATTGTGGTCTGTGGAATGTTGTCCCACTCCTCTTCAATGGCTGTGCGAAGTTGCTGGATATTGGCGAGAACTGGAACACGCTGTCGTACACGTCGATCCAGAGCATCCCAAACGTGCTCAATGGGTGACATGCCTGGTGAGTATGCAGGCCATGGAAGAACTGGGACATTTTCAGGAAACACCGTACACCTGGCGACCGTGTCAACATGATTTGCGCCCGGCACGCCACAGGAGTCACTAGTGCGCGATGGGACAGGAACATACCTGCCGGCCAAACCCTCCCCTAACCCGGACAATGCTGAGCCAATTGTGCGCCGCCTCATGTGTCTCCCGGTTGTGGCCGGCTGAGACAGAGCCTGGAATCGAACCAGGATCTCTAAGATCAGCTTTAATATTGCAGATAGATTTTAGCTTCCATCAATGTAATTCTCTGCATCATCATTTTCCTGTAACCCTACCACCCCTCACCTAATTGGAGTAAACTAATGGACAACAACACTTCTATTTCTAGCTTATACATACTATGCACATTTTATATAGTATAAGCTACATATGGACAGTACCAAAACAAATGATTTAGTGATTCTGTCTCTTCGCAGCAAAATCTGCAGAGCAGGGATGGTTGTATCCCGGGCTGATTTTTTTTTTTTCTTGACCGGATGGTCACGGGGACCGGAACATAATTACAAATCATTTGTAGACTGCAAACTGACCGCAAACAGATATATTATTTGACTAAAACATGAATAATTTCAAACCTTGCTTACAATCACGTGTCTCTCTATTATGCGTAGGAATACTTGGGAACAGATTTCTAATAAAAATCATGGAGCTGATTTCCTGGTGTTTTTAGTATTATTATTTTTTTAATTCGGTGTGCGGGACGCCAGTTGGGGAACCATCTGCACGGTGCAGTTGAAACCTGGATTTATCCATGAAGAGCACACTTCTCCAGTGTGCCAGAGGCCACTGAAGGTGAGCATTCGCCCACTGAAGACAGTTACGATGCCAAACTGCAGTCAGGTCAAGACCCTGGTGAGGACGACAAGCATCTGTGGCATTGTATTGTGTGACAAAACTTCACATTTTAGAGTGGCCTTTTATTGTCCCCAGCACAAGGTGCACCTGCGAAATGATCATGCTGTTTAATCAACTTCTTGATCTGTCACACCTGTCAGGTGGATGGATTATCTTGGCAGAGGGGAAATAATCACTAACAGGGATGTAAACAAATCTGTGCAAAACAATTGAGATAAATAAGCTTTTTATGAGTATGGAACATTTCTGGGATCTTTTATTCAGCTCATGAAATATGGAACCAAAACTTGACATGTTGTGTTCATATTTTTGTTTAGTGAAGTAAGATAACATAAGCAAACTCTGAGTGTTGGATTGAAGACAGGTGTTTCAATGACATTGTTTACAATGTAGTATCCTGTAGTTTTACAGAATTCTGAAATGAAAGTCTGCATTGATTTAATCACACTAAAACATATTTCTAACATGTGTCTAACGTCAGATCAAAACCAGACATTAAGATGGAACCTAGTGCCGGGAGACCAGTGGATTACCAAGTAAATTAAACTATACAGTATGCTAAATGAATCAAGGAATAATCAGAATTTAACACATTGTTGTACTCCAGAGTGTTTATACATGATAACCCTATTTCACCAGGTTAGTGTTACCATCGTAGAGGCCAGACAGCTAGTAGGGCTGAACATGGACCCAGTGGTCTGTGTGGAGATCGGAGACGATAAGAAGTACACTCAGATGAAGGAATCGACAAACTGCCCATACTACAATGAGGTAACCAACCTGCTCTGGAATGATGATGCGGAGGAGGAGGTTGATGATGAGGTTGATGATGAGTGTGATGATGATTATAATATTATAATTATATAAGGTCTACAGCATTGTACTTGAATGTTTAGTAATTTTTCAATAAAGCTACACATTTTAACAGCAAACTTCATTACCCTCATGCATTTATTTTATCTCACATTTATCTTTTAGTATTTTGTCTTTGACTTCCACGTCCCATCAGATGTTATGTTTGACAAGATCCTGAAGCTGTCGGTGAGTAGCTCTACCACCATACAAACAAACAAACAAACAAACAAACAAACAGCTGCACTATAATTCCCCTCCCTATCTAGAGAGCCATGGGAATAGCTGTCTATTATTCATACAGTCTATAATTCCCCTCCCTATCTAGATGAATAGAGAGCCATGGGAATCGCTGAAGTCTATTATTCATACAGTCTATAATTCCCCTCCCTATCTAGATGAATGGAGAGCCATGGGAATCGCTGTGTCTATTATTCATACAGTCTATAATTCCCCTCCATATCTAGATGAATGGAGAGCCATGGGAATCGCTGTGTCTATTATTCATACAGTCTATAATTCCCCTCCCTATCTAGATGAATAGAGAGCCATGGGAATCGCTGTGTCTATTATTCATAAAGTCTTTCATAATAGTCAACTCAGGTCACATGTTACTGAAGCACATTGCAATCTGCTTATCCATCCCTCAGGTCATCCACTCCAAGAACCTGCTGCGTAGTGGCACCCTGGTTGGCTCTTTCAAACTGGACATAGGCACCGTCTACTCACAGCCAGGTCAGGGAGAAAGAGAGAAACATAGTAGCTACTAGTGACCCATCTATGGTTCTGGTGCTGATCGTTGTTCATATTCATGTAGATGTTTTTTTATTTTTTTATTTTTTTATTTTTTTATTTTTTTATTTATGTTCAACAGAACACCAGTTTTTCCACAAATGGGCCCTTCTCTCTGACCCTGATGACATCACTGCCGGGTGCAAAGGTTACATTAAATGTGACATCGCCGTTGTGGGGAAAGGAGACAACATCAAGACTCCCCACAAGGCCACGGAAACCGATGAAGATGACATAGAAGGGTAAACAATTACCAACATATTACTGGGGATGTGAGTGAACCCTAACCTACATATTACTGTGGATATGAGTGAACCCTAACCAACATATTTCTGGGGATATGAGTGAACCCTAACCTACATATTACTGGGGATATGAGTGAACCATAACCTACATATTACTGGGGATATGAGTGA
The DNA here is from genome assembly GCA_030435695.1 of Brachymystax lenok tsinlingensis. Taxonomy (NCBI): domain Eukaryota; kingdom Metazoa; phylum Chordata; class Actinopteri; order Salmoniformes; family Salmonidae; genus Brachymystax; species Brachymystax lenok. The sequence continues at coordinate 35,791,194 of CM059786.1, read as the reverse complement.
ACCCTAACCTACATATTACTGGGGATATGAGTGAACCCTAACCAACATATTACTGGGGATATGAGTGAACCCTAACCTACATATTACTGGGGATATGAGTGAACCCTAACCTACATATTACTGGGGATATGAGTGAACCCTAACCTACATATTACTGGGGATATGAGTGAACCCTAACCTACATATTACTGGGGATATGAGTGAACCCTAACCTATATATTACTGGGGATATGGGTGAACCCTAACCAACATATTACTGGGGATATGAGTGAGAAAAGTAGTAACTGTAGGAGTAAATTACCCAACAAAATGTTGCTTAGGGCCCCCAAGAGGCTGACCGCATGTGTGGGTATGGATGTAGGTACACAGACCCGCAAGCCACTGCGGCCCCTTACCCCAATCAAAGTTAAAGAGCCCCGTGAAAGATCTCCTATCTCACAATTCTTGCTTACTTTCTATTGCTGTTTTAGTCATAGAGATAAAATACAGTGTGTTACAAGTGTTCTCTTTGATTCTGTTGTTTCAGTAACTTGCTGTTACCTGAGGGGGTTCCGGCGGAGCGCCAGTGGGCTCGCTACTATGTGAAGATCTATCGAGCCGAGGGCCTTCCCAAGATGAACACCAGCATCATGGCTAATGTCAAGAAGGCTTTTATAGGGGAAAACAAGGACCTTGTGGACCCTTATGTACAAATACTGTTCGCTGGCCAGAGGGTAAGTTATAGCACTGTTCTGGTGCTATGCTGTGTTACGTTAAACTATGTTATGTTATGCTGTGTTAGGTTAAACTATGTTATGTTATTTGTATTTATTAAGGATCCCCATTAGCTCTCCTGGGGTCCAGCAACATTAAGGCAGTTATATACAATAAGAAAATATGACATTACATTTCATAACACTTTTCACAACACATTAAGTGTGTTCCCTCAGGCCACTACTCTACTACCACATATCTACAATACAATATCCATGTGTATGTGTGTGTAGAGTGTGTGTGTTATCATGTGTATGTGTATGCGTGTGTCTCTTAAACTATGTTATGCTATGGTATGTTACTCTATGTTATGTTACGCTATGTTATGTTACGCTATGTTATGTTACGCTATGTTATGTTACGCTATGTTATGTTATGTTATGTTACGCTATGTTATGTTACGCTATGTTATGTTACGCTATGTTATGTTACGCTATGTTATGTTACGCTATGTTATGTTACGCTATGTTATGCTTCGCTATGTTATGCTTCGCTATGTTATGTTACGCTATGTTATGTTATGCTATGTTATGCTATGTTATGTTACGCTATGTTATGTTAAACTGTTATGCTACGCTATGTTATGCTACACTATGTTATTCTACGCAATGTTATGCTACGCTATGTTATGTTTAACTACGTTATGCTACGCTATGTTATGTTATGTTTAACTACGTTATGCTACGCTATGTTATGGTAAACTATGCTATGCTACGCAATGTTATGTTAAACTATCTAATGCTACAGCATGTTATGCTATGCTATGTTATGCTATTCCTCTCCCTATCTGGACTGCTTTGTGATCCCAGGGGAAAACATCTATCCAGAAGAGCAGCTACGAGCCCATCTGGAACGAGCAGATCGTCTTCACTGAGATGTTTCCACCGCTCTGCAAACGCATGAAGGTCCAGATCCGAGACTCAGACAAAGTGAACGACGTGGCCCTCGGAACACACTTCATTGACCTGAGAAAAATCGCCAATGATGGAGACAAAGGTGCTTCAGTAGAGAAATGTTTCCCTTAATTCAGAAGATACTGTGTATTGTGTTTCTTTCTTTTCGTTTCATTTTTTTCTGTGTTTCATTTTTGATATATTTGGTGTTTGTATAAAGCAGTGCTCTCCCAGCCTGTTCCTAGAGAGCTACCCTTCTGTAGGTATTCGCTCCAACTCCAGTTGTATCTCTTAAATCAACTCACAACCAGCAAATAATGGAGTGAAAACCTACAGGAGGGTAGCTCTCCAGGAACAGGGTTGGAGAGCCCTGGTATAGAGTAAAGTAAACTGTAATGGGTGCCAAGTCCCAGCTGGACCAATTTGGGGAAGTGGTACCTCATGAAAAGTCTGACCAAGTGTAACCGACCGAGAAATGGGTTTTGGCTGTGTTAGCGCTCCAATCTCCAAAAGCACTTGCCAAGTAGCCATTATCTTAACAACCATACTCTTCTCTGCCAGGATTCCTTCCCACCCTGGGTCCGGCCTGGGTAAACATGTATGGCTCCACGCGTAGCTACACCATCATGGACGAGCACCAGGACCTGAACGAGGGTCTGGGGGAGGGGGTGTCCTTCAGGGCCCGTCTGCTGGTCAGCCTGTGTGTGGAGATCCTGGACACCTCCTCTCCGGAGGTTATGAGCTCCACAGAGGTCAAGGTGGAGGGGGTGCCCAAAATCTCAGAGGTGGGTCTCTCATACACAAACACACACACACACACAGTCTCTCTCTCTCTTTGTCTCTTTCTCTGCCTCTTTCTCTCTCTCTGTCTCCTGTCTCTCTCGGTGTCTCTGTGTGTGAGTGTCTTTCTCGCTCTCTCTCTCTCTCGCTCTCTTTCTTTCTTTCTTTCTTCCTTGGGTGAGTGCTCAAGCAGACAAACCCTCCTACAGTGACTCACACCTCACAACAACAGGTCATCGCGGTGCAATCTGACTAAATTATTCATCATCTTTATTTAGCTGATCTCTGACACTACATTATTAACTGACTGTTTCCATTAATATAGGTCTTTTATGTGTTCAGACAATGTAAGTCACAGAGCCGATCGAGCGAGGGACCGTCTATGTAACCGTTACTGGTCTTTGCCAGAGTCCTGGACCAGAACTCTGCATGCACCATATTTCCATACTCATCATGGAAATACTTACCATATTCTCATATATTTTCATACATCATACACCATATTACAGCATTCTCAAGCCATACACTATATATACAAAAGTATGTGGACACCCCATCAAATTAGTGGATTCGGCTATTTCATCCACACCCGTTGCTGACACGTGTATAAAATCGAGCGCAAAACCATGCAATCTCCATAGACAAACACTAGTAGTAGAATGGCCTTACTGAAGAGCTCAGTGACTTTCAGGATGCCACCTTTCCAACAAGTCAGTATATCAAATTAAACATTTCTGCCCCGTTAAACTGTAAGTGCTCAACTGCGAAGTGGTTGGCCACACAAGCTCACAGAATGGGACTGCCAAGTGCTGAAGCGCAAAAATAATCTGTCCTCAGTTGCAACACTCACTACCGAGTTCCAAACTGCCTCTGGAAGCAACATCAACCAAGAACTGTTAGTCTGGAGCTTCATGAAACAGGTTTCCATGGCCAAACAGGTTTCCATGGCCAAGCAGCCACACACAAGCCTAAGATCACCATGCGCAATGCCAAGTGTCAGCTGGAGTGGTGTAAAGCTTGCCACCATTAGAAACACAGTCTGGAGTGATGAATCACACTTCACCATTTATTTAAAAAAAAAATATTGAACCTTTATTTAACTAGGCAAGTCAGTTAAGAACAAATTATTATTTATATTGACAGCCTAGGACCAGTGGGTTAACTGCCTTGTTCAGGGGCAGAACAACAGATGTTTACCTTGTCAGCTTATGGATTCGATCTAGAAACCTTTCAGTTACTGGCCCAACACTCTAACCACTAGACTACCTGCCGCACCCGACTGATGAATCTGAGTTTGGTGGGTGCCAAGAGAACGCTACCATCCACAATGCATAGTGTCAACTGTAAAGTTTGGAGGAGGAGGATTAATGATCTGGGGCTGTTTTTCGTGGTTCGGGCTAGGCCCCTTAGTTCCAGTGAAGGGAAATCTTGATGCCACAGCATACAATGACATTCTCTACAATTCTATGCTTCCAACTTTGTGCCAACAGTTTGGGGAAGGCCCTTTCTTGTTTCAGCATGACAATGGCCCCGTGCACAAAAAGAGGTCCATACAGAAATGGTTTGTCGAGATCGGTGTGGAAGAACTTTACTGGCCTGCACAGAGCCCTGACCTCAACCCCATCGAACATCTTTGGGATGAATTGGAACACTAACTGCGAGCCAGGCCTAATCGCCCAACATCAGTGCACAACCTCACTAATGCTCTTGTGGCTGATTGGAAGCAAGTCCCCACGACATCTATTGGAAAGCCTTCCCAGAAGAGTGGAGGCTGTTATAGCAGCAAAGGGGGGACCCATGATTTTTTAATGAGATGTTCGACGAGCAGGTGTCCACATTCTTTTGGTCATGTAGTGTACATCTAGTTATCACATTTGACGGTTTCCATATTAATCTTTGTGTCTCCATCCCTCCAGAATGTCACTGTGAAAGTGTGTGTGCGTGGGAGGATTATTCCTGTTATAATGTATATCCATGTTAATGTTAATGTGTCTCTCTCCATCCAGAATGTCACTGTGAAAGTGTGTGTGCGTGGGAGGATTATTCCTGTTATAATGTATATCCATGTTAATGTTAATGTGTCTCTCTCCATCCAGAGCGCCACAGGGAAAGTGGAGGAGTTCTTCCTCTTCGGGGCGTTCCTGGAGGCCACCATGATTGACAGGAAGATCGGGGACAAACCAATCTGCTTCGAGGTTACAATAGGTTTGTAGCTTCAATAGCTTAGCCAATGAGCCAACATGACATCATCCTTTATGAGGAAATAGCAAGCATTTTTGAAACAGTCTGTTTGAGGAGGTGTTTTAGGGTGAGTCAACATTATTTAGGTATGAGTTAACAGAATATAAACTTTTAAAAGTGAGATTTACCCTGGACAGTTACTGTAAAACTAGTCCTGGTTGTTCATCTAGGAATAGCCTCAATCCATACCTAAGAAACCATTCCTCAATGAAGATTCTCCATTGACAATTATTTTTATTCCATTACTAGGCTTAATCTGGGTTCGGGTAACCAACCTTTGATATACACTACCGTTCAAAAGTTTGGTGTCACATGAAATGTCCTTGTTTTTGAAAGAAAAGCCAAAATCATGGGTCCCCCCTTTGCTTCTAGTCTAAAGAAGGCCAGTTTTATTGCTTCTTTAATCAGAACGACAGTTTTCAACTGTGCTAACATTATTTTAAAAGGGTTTTCTAATGATCAATTAGCCTTTTAAAATGATGAACTTGGATTAGCTAACACAACGTGCCATTGGAACACAGGAGTGATGGTTGCTGATAATGGGCCACTGTACGCCTACGTAGATATTCCATAAAAAAATCTGCCGTTTCCAATAACAATAGTCATTTACAACATTAACAATGTCTGCACTGTATTTCTGATCAATTTGATATTATTTTAATGGACAAAAAATGAGCTTTTCTTTCAAAAACAAGGACATTTCTAAGTGACCCCAAACTTTTGAACAGTGTATATCGCCATATTTTTTACTTTCGTCTTTAAACCAGGTAATTATGGGAGTGAGATTGATGGTGTGACCAAACTCAAGTCGAGTAGCGGGAAGAAGAGTGGGGGAGACGGAGATGAAGAGGAGACAGAGCTGATCCATGGATCTAGTGATGAAGAGGAGGGAGATGATGACAATGACCTGGTCTCAGTGTCCACCACCCCGCCCATGAAACCAGTCATCACCGACAGGTCAGATCCCAACAGACACATTAGATAATAACCTGGTCTCAGTGTCCACCACCCCGCCCATGAAACCAGTCATCACCGACAGGTCAGATCCCAACAGACACATTAGATAATGACCTGGTCTCAGTGTCCACCACCCCGCCCATGAAACCAGTCATCACCGACAGGTCAGATCCCAACAGACACATTAGATAATGACCTGGTCTTAGTGTCCACCACCCCGCCCATGAAACCAGTCATCACCGACAGGTCAGATCCCAACAGACACATTAGATAATGACCTGGTCTCAGTGTCCACCACCCGGCCCATGAAACCAGTCATCACCGACAGGTCAGATCTAGGGTTGCAAAATTCTGGGAACTTTCAATAACTTCCCTGGTTTTCCAGAAATCCTGGTTGGAGGATTCTGGATTTCCTGCTTATTCCCTCCTGATTCAGGGGATCCTCCAACTCAGATTTTGGGAAAACTAGTGAATGTATTAAAGTTCCTAGAATTTTGCAACCCTAGTCAAATCCCAACAGATTAATTAGCAGAGTCCCCCAGCGTGCCAAGCTGGTTGAAAAGAAGTTATTTCTGGTTGTAAACTATATCTAATGACAATCCTTTCAGCTAGTTTTCTTGCTGGGATTGTTTTCTATTCTCTGCAACTGGATCCTAAGTCTCTCTAAGTCAGGTTTCATTCTCTCTTTTTGTGCATCTCAAACCTTCAGAAACTATTTCCACCTGCCTTACTTTGAGAGGAAGCCGTGTATTTACATCAAGAGCTGGTGGCAGGACCAGAGAAGAAGACTGTACAATGCCAACCTTATAGACAACATTGCTGATAAACTGGTGGGTCGGTCAATCACTGTTACCCAATTTAAATGTGTAAGAATTACATTAGTAAAACTTAATAAATAGTACCATTACAAACATTCTTAAAAACATCATGTCTGTAACACTGTGTCAACAGGAGGAGGGTCTGAACGATGTTCAGGAGGTCATTAAGACAGAGAAGGCGTATCCTGAACGCAGACTGAGAGGGGTCTTGGAGGATCTCAGCAATGGATGCAGGTCTCTACTGACCCTTTAACCCTATTTAGGTCTACTGGCTCTATTCTGATAACCCTACTGAGTCCTACTGGCTCTATTCTGATAACCCTACTGAGTCCTACTGGCTCCATACTGATAACCCTACTGAGTCCTACTGGCTCCATACTGATAACCCCACTGAGTCCTACTGGCTCGATACTGATAACCCTACTGAGTCCTACCTTCTCTATACTGATAACCCTACTGAGTCCTACTGGCTCTATACTGACCTTATATCACTACTGATTACTACTACTGGTTCTGTACTGTCTTACTCAATTCCTTGTTTTTAGGAGGACATTGTCTGTATCCAGTAAGCCCTGGTCAAAAGTAGTGCACTATATAGGGATTAGGGTGCCATTTGGTACACTACCATTGACTGACATTTAATGATTTTTTTTCAGTCAATTTCTGACTCTGGCTAACAAGGACCAAAACCAGACTGGGAGGACCAAGCTGGACAAAGAGAGACTAAAGTCCTGCATGAGGGAACTGGTACGGCACACATGATCCATGATTTTAATGTTTCTATATATGATTCTCTGTCACATATTACACCTTGTCCTGGACTAAAAAGCTATTTCTACTGAGCCTACTTTTTAGTCCAAGACTGGGATTGATCTGTGTCCAGGAAACAGGTCAGTCATGTGGTGTGTCAGTGGTAAAAATGTGTACTTGTCTCATTGTGTTTGCTTGTAGGAGAACTTAGGTCAGCAGGCTAAGACCATCAGGACACAGGTGAAGAAGAATACAGTGAGGGATAAGATCAAGCTGGTGCAGAACTTTCTCCACAAGCTCAGGTTCCTAGCTGACGAGGTAAGTCAGGAAGGGGTGTATATACGATACATATACAGTAGTTAATCAATCTAAAACTATTGATTCCATTCCAGATGTCTTTGTTCATCTTTCTTTTCCTTTATATTGTGTATATTTGTTGAATGGTTGTTATTGTTGTTTTTACCCTGTTTGCACTACACATTTCCCAATTGGGACAGTAAATATATTTGAGATTGATTGATTGGTTGATTGACTGACTGATGTGTAATTGCAGCCGCAGCACAGCATCCCTGACATCTACATCTGGATGATGAGTAACAACAAGCGAATCGCCTATGCCCGTGTACCCTCCAAAGACATCCTGTACTCCGGGGTGGACGAGGAGACTGGGAAGGACTGTGGCAAAGTCAAAACCATCTTCCTCAAGGTCTTTGAATAGTTATTCTACAATCAAAACCAAACGCCTATTTCCTCTTCCAGTGTGTGTTTATTGATTTAGTTTGAAATCCCCTAAAAGTAATAATTACAGCCATTCCCATTTCAGTTTTCACTTGTTCTGAACCACTGCTGCTGTGTCCATCTGATTTCCATTCTTGTGTTTGCCTCATCATGCCCAGCTGCCTGGTAAGAAGGGCTTTGGGGCAGCTGGCTGGACAGTGCAGGCTAAGACAGAGATCTACCTGTGGCTGGGTCTGAACCGTCAGAGGAAGGACTTCCTGTCTGGGCTGCCCAACGGCTTCGAAGAGAACAAGATGCTGAAAGGACCTGGCTCGCAGTCTGCTCCCCCCATCAGCCTCACATACATGAGTAAGAGGGACTGAGAGACAGATGGCGTCCGATTCACTACATATATCACTATGCATATGGGAAACTAGAGAATTCCATTGATAAACGCTTACATTAACAGCAGTTTAGACACATGAGTAAGGGAGATGGTGATGTCCCATGCATGTGCCACACATATCCACATATTCACATACAGTGGGGCAAAAAAGTATTTAGTCAGCCACCAATTGTGCAAGTTCTCTCACTTAAAAAGATGAGAGAGGCCTGTAATTTTCATCATAGGTACACTTCAACTATGACAGACAAAATGAGGAAAAAAAATCCAGAAAATCACATTGTAGGATTTTTAATGAATGTATTTGCAAATTATGGTGGAAAATAAGTATTTGGTCACATACAAACAAGCAAGATTTCTGGCTCTCACAGACCTGTAACTTCTTCTTTAAGAGGCTCCTCTGTCCTCCACTCGTTACCTGTATTAATGGCACCTGTTTGAACTTGTTATCAGTATAAAAGACACCTGTCCACAACCTCAAACAGTCACACTCCAAACTCCCACTATGGCCAAGACCAAAGAGCTGTCAAAGGACACCAGAAACAAAATTGTAGACCTGCACCAGGTTGGGAAGACTGAATCTGCAATAGGTAAGCAGCTTGGTTTGAAGAAATCAACTGTGGGAAGACATACAAGGAAGTATGGAAGACATACAAGACCATGGAAATGGAAGACATACAAGACCACTGATAATCTTCCTCGATCTGGGGCTCCACGCAAGATCTCACCCCGTGGGGTCAAAATGATCACAAGAACAGTGAGCAAAAATCCCAAAACCACACGGGGGGACCTAGTGAATGACCTGCAGAGAGCTGGGACCAAAGTAACAAAGCCTACCATCAGTAACACACTACGCCGCCAGGGTGCCAGACGTGTCCCCCTGCTTAAGCCAGTACATGTTCAGGCCCGTCTGAAGTTTGCTAGAGAGCATTTGGATGATCCAGATGAGGATTGGGAGAATGTCATATGGTCAGATGAAACCAAAATAGAACTTTTTGGTAAAAACTCAACTCGTCGTGTTTGGAGGACACAGAATGCTGAGTTGCATCCAAAGAACACCATACCTACTGTGAAGCATGGGGGTGGAAACATCATGCTTTGGGGCTGTTTTTCTGCAAAAGGACCAGGACGACTGATCCGTGTAAAGGAAAGAATGAATGGGGCCATGTATCGTGAGATTTTGAGTGAAAACCTCCTTCCATCAGCAAGGGCATTGAAGATGAAACTTGGCTGGGTCTTTCAGCATGACAATGATCCCAAACACACCGCCCGGGCAATGAAGGAGTGGCTTCGTAAGAAGCATTTCAAGGTCCTGGAGTGGCCTAGCCAGTCTCCAGATCTCAACCCCATAGAAAATCTTTGGAGGGAGTTGAAAGTCCGTGTTGCCCAGCGACAGCCCCAAAACATCACTGCTCTAGAGGAGATCTGCATGGAGGAATGGGCCAAAATACCAGCAACAGTGTGTGAAAACCTTGTGAAGACTTACAGAAAACGTTTGACCTCTGTCATTGCCAACAAAGGGTATATAACAAAGTATTGAGATAAACTTTTGTTATTGACCAAATACTTATTTTACACCATAATTTGCAAATAAATAAATTAAAAATCCTACAATGTGATTTTCTGGATTTCTTTTTCTCATTTCGTCTGTCATAGTTGAAGTGTACCTATGATGAAAATTACAGGCCTCTCTCATCTTTTTAAGTTGGAGAACTTGCACAATTGGTGGCTGACTAAATACTTTTTTGCCCCACTGTATAACATAGAAATACAGTGATTAGAAAGGACAGATCCCTCAGACTTACCCTGGTGGTCTCGGATCGGTCTGTGCTTTATAGCAAACTCCCCTATGGTGGTTATCATCCCTGATGTTCTTCAGGGAGCGTTGACTTGAATGGGAATGTCTTTTTTAGTAGTTCTAATTCTATTCACATATTGTATCACTACGAATAAGGGAAGCTAGAGAATCCCATTGATAAATGTGCCCCCTCCACAGTGAAGCAGATCTTCCAGCTGAGGGTCCATATGTACCAGGCTCGCAGCCTGTTTGCGGCAGACAGCAGCGGCCTCTCTGACCCCTTCGCCAGGGTCTTCTTCTCCACACACAGCCAGGTCACAGAGGTAGGACAATTAGATTTGTTTGTTTGTTTATTCGTAAACAAAATTGTGATTCCACAAATATAACTTTCTATCACCTTTAAAGTCATTTAAGAATCAGTATAAGAATAACAGAATGGTGAACGAGAGTAACAAGATGGTGTATGAATTAATGAATAAATGAATGAATGTCACTCTCTGCCCAGGTGTTGAATGAGACACTGTGTCCCACCTGGGACCAGCTGATGGTGTTCGACAACGTAGAACTGTTCGGAGAGGTCGGCGAACTCAGGGACGACCCTCCGATAATCGTCATAGAAATCTATGACCAGGACACGGTGGTAAGCACGATGCCTGGTCAGAACCCAGACCCCTCTTTCCTTGCTGCTCCAGTCCTCTAAATAACATAAATGACATGTCATCCAAATGAGTCTCTGCATTTGAATGAGATCTTGTAGATACAGTAGTAGGTGCTTTGTTAGCATCATTGTCAAGTAATGTTGCAACTTATATGTTTATCTGATTTTACAGAATGTATATGAATTATATTTGAAAGAATGTATATGTTTACTCAACTGATGATCTGATATCTATTCCTGAACATAAACACCATTGTTTTGGATGACCCTGGCTCGGGATAAGTAGAGTGTGAATTGAATTCTGATTGAAGTCTGGAAGTAGTGGAGGAGAGCATTATGCCCCGAGGCAGGGCTCTCCTAGCCTCGTACGAACCATGCTGATCTTGCAAGCTTACGTTCTGTTTTCGCGAAAACAGATCAGATCTGATCAGGATAATTCGTACGAGGCCAGTGCTCTCCAACCCTGTTCCTGGAGAGCTACCCTCCTGTAGGTTTTTGCTCCAGTTCTAACTAACCTGATATGGATTCAGCTGATCAACTAGCTATTAGAATCAGGTGTGCTTGATTAGGGTTGGAGCGAAAACCTACAGGACGGTAGCTCTCCAGGAACAGGCTTGTAGAGCCTTGGACCAAGGCATGCAAGAGGTATAAGATCTAGCTGGAAAGACACATTCACTGGACATCAGCCTTACCCCTCTTGCATTCCTTCAATGGAAGCTTTTTGCTTATGCGGTACAGTGGTTATGTTTGAGTGTCGTTTCCATAATTCTTTTTGCCTGGTCCCAGATAGTTTCTGAAGTGTGTGCGTATAGCTAACTCCTAAAGTCAAGTTGGCAAAACAGTACAAACAGTTCTGGGACAAGGCTGGTTGATTTTCATTGTTCTGTTGTATCATCTTGAGCTTTGAAGCATGTGCATTGTCAATCCATGCTTCTTTGTTGGGTAAGCTAATACCATACTTAACCTATTGATGAATGATGTGGCATGCTACTGTTTTTTTAAATATCAAATTGTTCTATTAAAATGCTTGTAATGTGAACACCGGCTAATTTCCTCAGATTGTAGATAGTACAGTATTACAAAGAGACCATTCTTTCAAATATTTAAACCTTAATTCATAATTGTGGACATGGTGTAGTCCTTGATTTATCAAAGCATGTTCAGGATTATATTTTGATTGTCTTCCTGTTATGTTACGATGTGACTCCAGGGCAAAGCAGAGTTCATGGGCAGGACTTTCGCCAAGCCCATAACCAAGATGGCTGACGAACACTACGGCCCTCCACGTTTCCCTCCTCAACTAGAGTACTACCAGATCTATAGAGGGAATTGCACCGCTGGAGAGATGCTGGCAGCCTTCGAACTGCTGCAGGTGAGCCTGGCAATTGATCAACCTCAACATTATTTGTCCCAAAGTGGAGGGGAAATTGATTGTGGGACAAATAAAGGTAGAAGTTGGTGTATTCTGAGATTTCCTAGGTTAATGATAGTAAAACAAAATATTATTTCTGCCAGTCATGTGACAATAGATTATTTGATTAGACCCAAATTAATCAGTAATGTTGATGTCTGTAACGTCTGTTCATGTTTCAGATTGGTCCGCATGGTAAAGCTGACCTGCCGCCCATCGACGGTCCTACAGACATGGACCGTGGTCCCATCCTACCTGTCCCTCTGGGCATCAGACCAGTCCTCAGCAAGTACAGGATCGAGGTGGGAGTTAACCTCCTCTTGGTGTACAGGAAGTGTAGCTGTCAATATTTCTGTAACATTTAGGAAATGCTTATGTACTGCTTATGAATGTGTTATGAATGCGTTATGAATATGTTATGAATGTGTCATAAATGTGTTATGAATGGTATGAACAGGTTATGAATGGGTTATAAATATGTTATGAATGAGTTATGAATGTGTCATGAATGGGTTATGAATGTGTCATTAATATGTCATGAATGGGTTATGAATGTGTTATGAATGGGTTATGAAGGCCTGATGTAGGTACCCTTTAAATAAAGTGTTACTGAAATGTTCCCCTTTTCCAGGTGCTGTTCTGGGGGCTCAGGGACCTGAAGAGGGTCAACCTAGCTGCGGTGGACAGGCCTCGTGTGGACATAGAATGTGCCGGTAAAGGGGTCCAGTCTTCCCTGATCCAGAACTACAAGAAAAATCCCAACTTCGGCACCCTGGTTAAGATGTTTGAGGTGGTAAGTTATCTTTAAAATCATTCCATCATTCACCGGGTTCTCGCCTAATAACAACCAAAATATGACGACTTTTCCATGAAAACGAAATCTTTACCTTACTGTAACAGAGATCAGTTGGTTGTAATGTGGTTATATGAAGTCTTCTCAACCAGAAAACTGTTTTACAACAAGGAAAGATACCATGTGCCAAATGCGGCCCATTTATTTCCTGTGAACTTATGTTCTCCAGGATCTGCCTGAGAATGAGCTTCTCCACCCTCCCCTGAACATCAGAGTGGTGGACTGCAGAGCGTTCGGTCGCTACACCTTAGTGGGGAACCATGCTGTCACCACACTACGAAAGTTCATCTACCGGGCAGCAGACAAGCAAGCCAACAACTGGAATACTCAAGGTGCACACACACACACCTCGTAGTGCCTTTACACTTTGCACAGGTTGGGAAGATAAATTATTTGTACAAATGATACTGATGCAGTCTTTCTCCTCCACCAGAGGAGATCATTGTCAACTACGAGCCAGAACCCTCCATCAAGAAGATGGAGACCATGGTTAAGCTGGACTCTGTAAGATCTCATCACACCATTACATTAATGTTAATTTGAATAATATACTTGAATAAAACCTCCTGAATTGTAATATGGTCGAGTATTATATGTTTTGTGGTCTTTTTCAGGGGTCTGATGCGGTGGTTAAAATTGAGGTAGGTGTTACGATGTTAAAGCATTTATAGGTGAAAGTTTATTTGTTAAAGGTCGTACAGTAGTTTAAAATAGTAAAAGGGATATTGCAACCTGTAATCTAACCGGACATTGGTGTTGTAGGAGGATGATAAGGGAGGGAAGAAGAAGAAGAGAAAGAAGGGAGGAGACGAGGTGGAGGAGGAAGAGTTTGATGAGAGCATGTTGGATTGGTGGTCAAAGTACTTCGCCTCGATCGAAACTCTGATGGAGGTGAGGCCATCCGTGAAAATTGCATTGTTATTATTTTTGGGGGTACAGAACGCAAACTTGTATACAATTAAACATCACTATCATCTTATGGCTACATTTGGATACTCATGAATTCATTTTAAAAGGGATCCTGTCTGTGTATTTCATATTATTGGTTTGTGTGTGACTCTGTAGATTCTCAAGGCTCAAGAGGCAGCTATGGCAGATGCCGAGGAGAAAGAGGACCAAGATATTTCTGCTGAGGGTGGAGGTAACAAATGCAATCCTACACTATGAAAAACACCAGAGCAGTAGATTTAGCACATCTAGGATTTATCTATACACATTTTATCTTCAATATGTTTTCATGTTAAGGTTGCTGATGTTTGTTAATTTGTTAGAGATTGAAAATGTAGATACCATAGATACAGACAAACCTTGAAGTATTGTAGATAGTCCAGCATAATCATGAATCTTTGCATATTGATCATTGGACTTTAAAGTAGAACGTAATTATTGCAGTCGAAGGGAATTATCAGGTTGTGTACTATGTCCACTTTCATGTCACTACTATGCAGTATGTGCTGTCCTCTTGGAATCAGGACAACCCATACTACTAACCCTTCCCATAATCCCTGACCTCTCTGTCATAGTTCATCTCTGCATACATTTACACAGACACGAATCCATTATGCCGGTCATGAAAGTTGGCCATGAAAAATATAATACAATGTTACGAATAAAACACACATAAATAGTTAAGTTTAGCTTTGAATTAACATGATACATAAAACAGTTTATATAAAACTAACTTAAACAAATATTTTTTGAATCCCAAATGCACTATTATGCAGAGATTGTGTGCAACGTTTTTGACCTATTGATACATAAAACAGTTTATATAAAACTAACTTAAACAAATATTTTTTGAATCCCAAATGCACTATTATGCAGAGATTGTGTGCAACGTTTTTGACCTATTGGCTAAATGTTGTATTAGCAATTCTGAAAGGTCTGTTTCACTGGCATTTACAGTGGCGATTTCAACAAGAACATATTGGTAGGGCAAGCTTAATCAATAAAGCTTATGATATGCATCGAAACCAGTACACTACACCGGCTACACATTGAATGCACTAATAACCAATCCCCAAAATAATGTTGAGCCACACACACACACAAACGTTGTAATGTTTGGGTTATGATCAGTTTATGGCTACTTCCCATATCTTTAACTCTTATTGCACGGAAGACCATGACAGTCGCACACTTTTATAGAGTCAACTAGCTAGTAATAAGTCTGCAATATTGCGACACTGCATACGTCTGCCTGTTACAAAGGGGCCTGGTTAACAAAACGTAACAGTTATAATGACATTCCCTCGCTTCATCTATTGCACAGTTCCAGTTTCATCAAAGATACAGTGGTTTGCAGAAGTATTCACCCTCTTTGGCATTTTTCCTATTTTGTTGCCTTACAACCTGGAATTAAAATAGATTTTTTGGGGCGTTTGTATCATTTGATTTACACAACATGCCTACCACTTTGAAGATGCAAAATATGTTTTATTGTGAAACAAACAAGAAATAACTATTCACCCCCCCAAAGTCAATACTTTTTAGAGACACTATTTGAAGCAATTACAGCTGCAAGTCTCTTGGGGTATGTCTCTATAAGCTTGGCACATCTAGCCACTGGGATTTCTGCCCATTCTTTAAGGCAAAACTGCTCCAGCTCCTTCAAGTTGGATGGGTGTACAGCAATCTTTATGTCATACCACAGATTCTCAATTGAATTGAGGTCTGGGTTTTGACTAGGCCGTTCCAAGACATTTAAATGTTTCCCCTTAAACCACTTGAGTGTTGCTTTAGCAGTATGCTTAGGGTCATTGTCCTGCTGGAAGGTGAACCTCCGTCCTAGTCTCAAATCTCTGGAAGACTGAAACAGGTTTCCCTCAAGAATTTCCCTGTATTTAGCACCATCCATCATTCCTTCAATTCTGACCTGTTTCCCAGTCCCTGCCGATGAAAAACATCCCCACAGCATGATGCTGCCACTACCATGCTTCACTGTGGGATGGTGTTCTCGGGGTGATGAGAGGTGTTGGGTTTTCGCCAGATATAGCGTTTTCCTCCATTTTAGTCTCATCTGATCATAGTTCCTTTCTTCCATATGTTTGGGGAGTCTCCCACGTGCTTTTTTGGCAAACACCAAACGTGTTTGCTTATTTTTTTTCTTTAAGCAATGGCTTTTTTTCTGGCCACTCTTCCGTAAAGCCCAACTCTGTGGAGTGTACGGCTTAAAGTGGTCCTATGGATACATCAATCTCCGCTGTGGAGCTTTGCAGCTCCTTCAGGGTTATCTTTGGTCTCTTTGTTGCCTCTGATTAATGCCCTCCTTGCCTGCCCTGTGAATTTTGGTGGGCGGCCCTCTCTTGGCAGGTTTGTTGTGGTGCCATATTCTTAAAAAAAATATATTATGGATTTAATGGTGCTCCATAGGATGTTCAAAGTTTCTGATATTTTTTTTATAACCCAACCCTGATCTGTTCTTCTCCACAACTTATCCCTGACCTGTTTGGAGAGTCTTCATGGTGCCGCTTGCTTGGTGGTACCACTTGCTTAGTTGTGTTGCAGACTCTGGGGCCTTTCAGAACAGGTGTATATTTACTGAGATCATGTGACAGATCATTTGACACTTAGATTGCATACAGGTGGACTTTATTTAACTAATTATGTGACTTCTTAAGGTAATTGGTTGCACCAGATCTTATTTAGGGGCTTCAGAGCAAAGGGGGTGAATACATATGCACGTACCACTTTTCCGTAAAAATTCTTTTGAATTATTTGAAACAAGTTAATTTCTTCATTTCACTTCACCAATTTGGACTATTTTGTGTATGTCCATTACATGAAAGTCCAATAAAAATCCATTTAAATTACTGGTTGTAATGCAACAAAATAGGAAAAACACCAAGGGGGATGAATACTTTTCCAAGGCACTGTATTTATAACTAACTCTTCTTCTACATGTGGTTCCATGGGTATTAGTCTGCCATCAAACATCAACAATTAAACAGGTACTGTAGCCTATAGGGTATTATAGCCAGCCTACCTAAAAACGTATGCTAGCCACTGCTCCATGATCCACCACCAACCACTCCACTTGAATCTTCTTTTCCAGCTTGCATTATTTTAATGGATGGCCATATTTTCAAGTTTAGGTGGCTAACGGGCACCAATACGTTTTATCTCTACATTTCCTTCATAACGCTAAAGTTTGAAAGTGATTTGCTAGGACATAGTTAAGCTTGTCGACATGTTTCAGCTAGCTAAGCTACCTAGGTTGAAGACGTGGTAACAGTGCGTGGTAAACAACTAGCTAGCTGTAAAGTTGAAACATCAGTCCAATCAAAGTTACCGGGCATAAGACGCAGATTTTTCTGACAAGCTCTCTTAGCAGGTGCTGCGGTGATGTAGTGTCCCCATAAGTGACAGCACCCTGAGCCAATCACGCGCAACCAGAGAAAATCAAAGACGCCTATGCTCTGTAATTTATCTGTCTCCCCTCCACCACGAGCGAGGCTAAAACAGCTGCATTTAGGAGTTAAAATCTCTTAAATGTAATGGCAAAATTTAGATTTCCGCCCAAACATACCCAAAAGTAACTGCTATTCATGTGTAATTGTATGATTCTGATATGCAAAAACGTGGTATATTTGGAAAGAAGACATCTGGGAGATTGTGAGGAAATTATCAGAAGATAGATAGGAATTACATAGTTCAGAATACACACGATCAAGCACACACAATATATATATATATATTTATATATATTTTGAAAGTCATCTTTCATTGACAAACTATAAGTGAATTATTGATGACCAGAGCTGGAAACACATCAGACGGCTTCCACAACATGTGAACAATATCAGAAAAGAAAGAAAATGGTATTGATTGACCTAACAACTAGAAATGGGCAGATGTTTTGTGGTGTCAGGTGTGGTCACGGGACGTTTCCAGGTGTTCCTAAACCTCTCCAAAGGGGCATATGTCTGTAAATTAGATAATTCCAGTGCTATTACATATTTGCAATCCCTAAATGCTAGTTGTTCAGTATTAAAACACAATTTCTAACATATCAACCTCACTCAAACATTGTAGTGGTGTTATGGGATATCCAGGGTACACTCACGTGTCCTTTCAACCTCTCCAAAGTGTCAGAATGTGGTAATTGCACTGTTTTTGCACACTGAATGTGCCTAAAAGTTATTTTTCACTATAATAATGAAATTTCTAGAACACCAACCTCTCTCAAACATTGTGGTGGTGTCGGGGGACATACAGGGGATAGCCAAGTGTTTTTTCAACCTCCATAGTGCCTGACCGTTTAGCCTGACCGTTTAGTGGCGCTCACCTTGAGTGGGGGCGTCTTGTGGCGGTTGTGAGGTTGCTTTGGGCCCCCAATTCAGCCATTTCCAACACCAGTTGGATGCCAACTGGTAGAGAGGGGTTTGGCATTTTGCTTTGGCCATCTGCTTGTGGAGAATGAAAGCATTTACTGTAGCAATGTCAACAAAGTGGTAAACAAAAGTCTTATACCACTTCCTGGTCTTGTGGAGGACCTGGTAGTAGCCTATCAGAGCATCAGATAGGTCGACACCCCCCATGCTGGCATTGTAGTCCTTCACAGAAACAGGAATGGGGACACTCTTCCTCCTCACCCATGCCCCAATGGCATTTTTCACCCTTCTTGATACATGGTCGTTACTGAATGCCTTATGCTGTGTGGTGAACATGGTTACTTCCCTAGTGTCCTTCCATTTCACAAAAAGCAGTTTGTTAGTCCTGTTCCAACACATGGTCCCCGCCTCCGCTGTCTTTGTCATGTTGTTTACCTTGGTCTTGGGGAAACCGATTCTGATAGGACGAATGGTGCCACAAGCCCCTATTTTCTTTTTCAAGGGGTCTATGAAAAGTGGATGTAGAACCATCAGACGGGGTGATTAACATAGCCGTGGGGGGTGAAGACCTTGAACGGCGGGGCGCTTGCTGGGGAGGGGTGAAGACCTTGAACGGCGGGACGCTTGTTGGGGAGGGGTGAAGACCTTGAACGGCGGGGCGCTTGTTGGGGAGGGGTGAAGACCTTGAACGGCGGGGCGCTAGAATCCTCTGTATCGTCCACTCTGTGGTGAATAAAATAAAGGAATATATTGTTGTAAGACACACAAAAATACAGTTGACTAAATTTACAAAACAACGTTACTGTAAAGTAAAAACACCAAGCATAAACTTTATCTGTAACCTTTTATTTAACTAGGCAAGTCAGGCAACACCGGCCAAACCTGGGCCAATTGTGCGCCGCCCTATGGGACTCACAATCATGGCATAGAAGTTGTGAAGCACACACACATTGCAAACAG
The DNA here is from genome assembly GCA_030435695.1 of Brachymystax lenok tsinlingensis. Classification (NCBI taxonomy): domain Eukaryota; kingdom Metazoa; phylum Chordata; class Actinopteri; order Salmoniformes; family Salmonidae; genus Brachymystax; species Brachymystax lenok. Next base: position 35,771,869 of record CM059786.1, on the reverse strand, counting down.
TAACACTTCGGAGACAAAGGCAGATGTGAGAACCACGAATTAACAATGGCCATGAGAGTTTAGGTGGCCTCTCCAAAGTTACAAGGATGAAACTTCCAACTGCTTTGGAATTATATAACATTGAAATTACTTGTTACACAGGCCTATGTAAACTAAATCCAAAGCACAAAAAGCAGACAACTTATAAAAAACGAAATACAATACTTTATAAAGTTTATAAAGAAAATAATTTACTTACAGATCTAAAAGTGGATCCAATCCTTCTAGAAAGCAATCTTTGTCGGACGAGTCGAAAATCCTCTTTTTAGGTTCCTGTTCGATATTATTAGTTTTTACCCCCCCATTTAAAAGGTTAATCAACGAAAATTGTACAAAACAAGAATACAATGGGAAAGCGACCACGTATACTTTACTAGATCAAGCAATTCTTTAAATAAAATAAAATTGGGTGTTAACTGTTATATTGTTGTGACATGAAATAACAGAATTGCAAATCTCCTGGATATTGGTGGGGCTGTTCACTGACTGTTCATATTCATATTGTTTTTAACCCTCACCCCTTGTCCCTAACCTATACTCAGAGATCAAACCTGATGACTCTCCTGTCAAAGGAAAGAAAGGAAAAGGAAAGAAGGACAAGAGGAGGCCTGGAGACATGCCAGAGAAGAAGAAGCACAAACTCAACGAGCTGCAGGTATGTGGCTACTCAATACCACCCAGCGAGCAAAACTGATTACAGCGCCTTCAGAAAGTATTCATACCCCTTGACTTACTCCACATTTTGCCTGAATTCAAAATGGATTAAAAATATATATAATCTCACCCATCTACACACAATACCCCATAATGACAAAGTGAAAACTTAACACATTTATATAAAATGAAATGCAGAAATATCTCATTTACATGAGTATTCACAATACTTTATAGAAACAACTTCGTTGGTGATTACTGCAGTCTTTTGGGGACTAAGTCTAAGAGCTTCGCACACCTGAATTGTACAATATTTGCCCATTATTCTTTTTCAAATTCTTCAAGCTCTGTCAAGTTGATTGTTGATTATATATATCATTTTTTAGCTTAGGGTCATTGTCCTGTTGGAAGGTGAACCTTTACTCCAGTCTGAAGTCCTGAACGCTCTGGAGCAGGTTTTCCCATCAAGGATCTCTCTGTACTTTGCTCCGTTCATCTTTTCCTCAACCCTGAATAGTCTCCCGGTCCCTGCCGCTGAAAAACATCCCCAAAGCATGATGCTACCACCACCATGCTTCACCGTAGTGAAGGTGCCAGGTTTCCTCCAGACGTGACACTTGGCATTCAGGCCAAAGAGTTTAATCTTGGTTTCATCAGACCAGAGAATCTTGTTTCTCATGGTCTGAGAGTCATTTAGGTGCCTTTTGGCAAACTCCAAGCGGACTGTGATGTGCCTTTTACTGAAGAGTGGCTTCCGTCTGGTCACTCTACCATAAAGGCCTTATTGATGGAGTGCTGCAGAGATGGTTGTCTTTCTGGAAGGTTTCCCCACCTCCACAGAGGAACTCTGGATGCTCTGTCAGAGTGACCATCGGGTTCTTGGTCACCTCCCTGTCCAAGGCCCTTCTCCCCCGATTGCTCAGTTTGGCCGGACGGCCAGCTCTTGTATGTATGCATTCGGAAAATATTCAGACCCCTTCACTTTTTCCACATTTTGTTACGTTACAGCCTTATTCTAAAATGGATTGAAAATGATCCTCATCAATCTACACACAATACCCCATAATGACATCACAATACCCCATAAGGACATCACAATACCCCATAATGGCAAAGCAATAACAGGTTTTTAGAAATCTCTGCAAATGTATAAAAACTAAAATACATTATGTGACTTATTAAGCACACTTTTACTCCTGAACTTATAACAAAAATGGGTTGAATACATGTGTAGATCAGCGACACAGAATCTCAATTTAACCAATTTTAAATTCAGACTGTTCAAAACAGAAGTCTGGGTAAATACTGTATACTCTTTAACTTTTAGTATTTCCTCATTAGGTGTACCCCAAGGAGTTGGAGAAGGAGTTTGATAACTTTGAAGACTGGCTTCACACCTTCAACCTGTTCAGAGGGAAGGCTGGAGACGACGACGACCAGAACATGGCAGATGAGGACAGGATTATTGGCAAATTCAAAGTAAAACCCCTTTCACACAGAGGGCCTTACCTTCTTCTTTGTCGGCGACGGAAGAGAGAAGGAAGTAGACTGGTCCCAGATCTTCTTGTGCTGTACATTAGATTCTGCCGTAGTTGTTCAATGACTATAGGAGTTGTCTATACAGCATACAAATATCTGGGACCAGGCTAGGAAGAAACTGTACTGAGCATACAGAGTCCATTATTTTATTGAATACCACACCCCACCCAATCCTGATATAGTGATGTGACATGAAATAACAGAGTTGCATGCAAAGGGTAGACCCACACGAAACACAGCCCTTATTTTAAGGCTTTCTAAAATCCCCAATGGGAAAAATGAATGGTGGAAAAATGATTGGAACCATTTCCCTGTTTGACCACTAGGTTTTATGGGTATTTTGACACCTCCACTGTGGCTCTCTATTTCAGTTGAATGTATCCCCCCACCCCCACTTCCAGAATCTAACAAAAATGTGCGTGTCTGTTTGTGTTTCAGGGCTGTCTGTGCATGTACATGGTGTCAGATGAGATGTGATTGTATTAAATCTGTCTGTATCTGTTTGTGTTTCAGGGTTCTCTGTGCATGTACAAAGTGCCAGTGTCAGATGAGATGCAGAGGGAGATGGGCTTCGACTCCAACATGGGCATGTTCCAGAACATTCCAACCAACGACCCAATCAACGTTGTAGTCCGGGTCTATATCATCAGGGTATGTGCACAACACAACACAAAACTACACTACACTACACTACACAACACAACACTACACTTCACTGTCTACACTTCACTACACTACACTGCACAACACAACACTACACTTCACTGTCTACACTTCACTACACTGCACAACACAACACTACACTACACTACACTTCACTGTCTACACTTCACTTCACTACACTGCACAACACAACACTACACTACACTACACAACACAACACAACACTACACTTCACTGTATACACTACACTACACTGCACAACACAACACAACACAACACAACACTTCACTGTATACACTGCACTGCACTACACTACACTACACTGTCTACACTGCACTACACTACACTGTCTACACTGCACTACACTACACTGTCTACACTGCACTACACTACACTGTCTACACTGCACTACACTGTCTACACTGCTCTACACTGCACTACACTGCACTACACTACACTGTCTACACTGCACTACACTACACTGTCTACACTGCTCTACACTACACTGACTACACTACACTGTCTACACTGCACTACACTGTCTACACTGCTCTACACTGCACTACACTGCACTACACTACACTGTCTACACTGCACTACACTACACTGTCTACACTGCTCTACACTGCACTACACTACACTACACTACACTACACTGTCTACACTGCACTGCACTACACTACACTACACTACACTGTCTACACTGCACTACACTACACTGTCTACACTGCTCTACACTGCACTACACTACACTACACTACACTGTCTACACTTCACTACACTACACTGTACTAAATACTACTTACAATCCTAAATATCAGAATTAATCTGGGAAGCTACAGACATTAGACTATCCTGTGATTATTAACATGTAATGTCTTGATTGTCAAATGAAACCAAATAAACAATTTTCTAAAGGCAACTGATCTGCATCCAGCGGATATCAATGGAAAAGCTGATCCATACATCGCTATCAAACTGGGAAAATCAGACATCAAAGACAAAGAGAACTACCTCTCCAAGCAACTCAACCCTATCTTTGGCAAGTAAGTGGAGAAACTCTAAAAACAATATTTCGTCCATTTCCACTAACATTCATGATGTTGTAGTAGAATGAATGAATTCTTAATAGCATACGAGCTAGCCAAGTAATTTACTCTGAAGACTGGCGCTGCTTGTATAGTTATAGCTTGTATAGTTATAGCTTACGCATTTAGAGTGTAAACATGTTGAAAATAATAACCAGAAGTTATGACCAAAGACTTCAAAAAAGTAATTTATTTTGAACCCATCAGATCTTTTGACATCGAAGCCACATTTCCCATGGACTCTACACTAACAGTGTCCGTCTATGACTGGGACTTAGTGGGCACTGACGACCTGATTGGGGAGACTAAACTGGATCTGGAGAACCGTTACTACAGCAAGCACAGAGCCATATGTGGCCTCCCATCCAAATATGCCGTGTAAGTACTATTACAGTAGCCTGACGACTCACACTAAATTATTCCGCTGCTCTGTCGTTCGCTACATACTTTAGTCTGACACTGACATCATTGAAGTAATTTGTGGTGACGAGGGGCACAAGAAGCGTTGTACAAAGTCATCAGTGGTTGGATCGTCTCTAACCAATCAGAGTATCAAAGCCAATGACGAATTCTCAAACCGCCACTTCACCCACGTGTGTTCTGGCTCTGGGCCAACCCATCGGTTTCTGGACTAATCAGACGGCCTCAAATGTGTTTGCATCAGTGAAGGGTCGGTGAGATACTCAGATCCAGACTCATTGCAGGGAAGAAACTAATGTGGTCGTGGCATAGCGTTTGGCCAGAGCAAGGAGTCTGGGTAGCCAGACAACTATTACAGCATGCACAGAGCAAAATGTGGCATCGCATCCATTTAGGTGAACCCTCTCTTTTGCATATAAATATATGTACAACGCAGGATCCTGTATATGATCCAATTCAGGACTGACCTAGATAAATAAACCATACATAAATAAATACCCAATATTTTAAAACTGCATTCAATTTGTCTCCGTCTTTATTTTTTTCGTCCCTGTAGCCATGGCTACAATGTGTGGCGGGACCCCCTGAAGCCAACCCAGATCCTGGCCAAGCTGTGTAAAGAGGGCAAGCTGGACGGGCCCCACTATGGCCCTGGAGGCCGGGTCAAGGTGGCCAACAGGATCTTCATGGGACCAACCGAGATCGAAGATGAAAATGGTACTGTATAGAGTACAACACAACAACATTACCTGAAATGCTTTTCTACCCTCCCTTGTTGGTTACTGTACCGCCAATCATGTTTTGCTCTGTCTGGCTGAAGTACCCCGTCATGTACAACTGATCATATAGGTCTATGTTCTTATGAGCTGTCCCTGTGGGTAGGCCAGGTGGTAGTCAACTAGTCTAGTACCCCAGGTTGACAACTACTGCTGTACTGTCTGTCTGGGTTGGTCTGGTGATGTTCCTTAGGTCTGAAGAAGCAGACAGATGAGCACCTGGCCCTGACGGCGCTGAAGCACTGGGAGGATATACCCAGGGTGGGCTGTAAACTTATCCCAGAACATGTGGAGACCAGGCCACTCCTCAACCCTGACAAGCCTGGCATCGAACAGGTACTGTAGGACAAGGTTGCCTTTAAGCATGTGCCTGATTGATTAGGTTTGATTGCTGTGTAGTTTAATTGTATCTCACCCCATGTTTATCTGTGTGTTTCTCTTTGTGTAGGGGAGGATTGAGATGTGGGTGGACATGTTCCCTAAGGATATGCCTGCACCTGGACCGGCCATTGATATCTCACCCAGAAAACCAAAGAAGTATGTTCTAGTATATTGTGCTTTAAAAAAAAAAAAAATTGTAAGACAATTTGCAAAGTGAAATAAAAGTTAAGGAATGTGCATTGTCGGCAGGGTTAGATATCAGTAATACACTGTATATTAGTGGGGCGAGGGTCAACTGTTTGTTCACCCGCACCCACCCGCAATTGCTAATAACCCATCCACAACTCCCCGACTATATGTGATAAAGTGAAAATCTGTGGCCCTCACACTACCCTAACCCTCTAACATAGAAATGCGCTTTAGGCTATTTTTGACAGGGGGCACAGTTTTTTTTTTGCCTGATTTTTAGATATGTTTCTGCTTATAATTTCCAACATTTTGGTAGTCACCTTGTCTATAACTAGATACATGAAGCTTCTCTTCTGTCATTATATGGGGCAGCAGGTAGCCTAGTGGTTAGAGCGTTGGGCCAGTAACCGAAAGTTTACTCGATCGAATCCCTGAGCTGACAAGGTAAAAATCTGTCGTTCTGTCCCTGAACAAGGTAGTTAACCCACTGTCCCTAGGCCGTCATTGTAAATAAGAAGTTGTTCTTACAGTGAGGGGAAAAAAGTATTTGATCCCCTGCTGATTTTGTACGTTTGCCCACTGACAAAGAAATGATCAGTCTATCATTTTAATGGTAGGTTTATTTGAACAGTGAGAGACAGAATAACAACAAAAAAATCCAGAAAAACGCGTGTGAAAAATTTTATAAATTGATTTGCATTTTAATGAGGGAAATAAGTATTTGACCCCTCTGCAAAACATGACTTAGTACTTGGTGGCAAAACCAATCACAGAGGTCAGACGTTTCTTGTAGTTGGCCACCAGGTTTGCACACATCTCAGGAGGGATTTTGTCCCACTCCTCTTTGCAGATCTTCTCCAAGTCATTAAGGTTTCGAGGCTGACGTTTGGCAACTCAAACCTTCAGCTCCCTCCACAGATTTTCTATGGGATTAAGGTCTGGAGACTGGCTAGGCCACTCCAGGACCTTAATGTGCTTCTTCTTGAGCCACTCCTTTGTTGCCTTGGCCGTGTGTTTTGGGTCATTGTCATGCTGGAATACCCATCCACGACCCATTTTCAATGCCCTTGCTGAGGGAAGGAGGTTCTCACCCAAGATTTGATGGTACATGGCCCCGTCCATCATCCCTTTGATGCGGTGAAGTTGTCCTGTCCCCTTAGCAGAAAAACACCCCAAAGCATAATGTTTCCACCTCCATGTTTGACGGTGGGGATGGTGTTCTTGGGGTCATAGGCAGCATTCCTCCTCCTCCAAACACGGCGAGTTGAGTTGATGCCAAAGAGCTCCATTTTGGTCTCATCTGACCACAACACTTTCACCCAGATGTCCTCTGAATCATTCAGATGTTCATTGGCAAACTTCAGACGGGCATGTATATGTGCTTTCTTGAGCAGGGGGACCTTGTGGGCGCTGCAGGATTTCAGTCCTTCACGGCGTAGTGTGTTACCAATTGTTTTCTTGCTGACTATGGTCCCAGCTGCCTTGAGATCATTGAGAAGATCCTCCCGTGTAGTTCTGGGCTGATTCCTCACCGTTCTCATGATCATTGGAACTCCACGAGGTGAGATATTGCATTAGAGCCCCAGGCCGAGGGAGATTGACAGTTCTTTTGTGTTTCTTCCATTTGCGAATAATCGCACCAACTGTTGTCACCTTCTCACCAAGCTGCTTGGCGATGGTCTTGTAGCCCATTCCAGCCTTGTGTAGGTCTACAATCTTGTCCCTGACATCCTTGGAGAGCTCTTTGGTCTTGGCCATGGTGGAGAGTTTGGAATCTGATTGATTGATTGCTTCTGTGGACAGGTGTCTTTTATACAGGTAACAAGCTGAGATTAGGAGCACTTTCACATGCGTTTGTCTGGATTTTTTTGTTCGGTCTCTCACTGTTCAAATAAACCTACCATTAAAATTATAGACTGATCATTTAGGGACCGGGGAGAAGAAAGAAAGATTTTCAGTTTGACTGGTTGTAAGGACATAGAAAGTTGTGAAAATGACCCAAAATGTTTCAGATTTCATTTCAGCTTGGATGCGTATTTTATGTGGTTGAAATACTATCAGCTTTTATGATGCTGATAAAGATAGCACCTCATACAGATCTTGTATAGCGCCTTTCAATCATCACACATGACATGTCATGTGTGATGATTGAAAGGCGCTATACAAGATCTGCACTGCTATCATCCAGTTTTACCACTTCACCAAATCTTTCCCAAACATTACTTTTCTGGCCCTCCCCTCTCTTTATTTTCAACTCTCCATTTCGCAGCTTTTCTCTTATTGAATTAATCTCCGACATTGTCCTTTTTGCCTCCATAGATCGACATTAACTTTGGCGATTGGCGTGTAGGCTATTTGACCCTAAAGTTTAGTCTTACACACTAGATACCCTAAAATAATTAAAGAAAAACCTCAATGTAGCCTATAGATATATATAAGTTGCTCAAGAATTCTACATTTATGGGTTTTTAATGGATTGTTTTCTCTTTATTCAACCCGCCATCCACCCGCCTTTCATCTACACAATATTTCATGACCCTAAACCCGCGGCCCCTCGGATATAACCGTGGGGCCTACGGATTATGAGTCGACTCACACATCACTACCATGGCCGGCCCGCTCATTAGGCAGGATTAGATTGAGGAGGGCGGCCTTTTCTGAGCTAAACTGACCAAGATGCACCTCCAACAACAACACATAAAACCTCACAAAATGTTGCCCAAAAACAATGACAATTTCTCTAAACCAGTGGCATATGCTGCCCTACCAAGTAAAAAGGCAGTAACTGCTCATAGCGTGGAACTGAGAAAAATTGCTTGTCTTTACTTGGTTTCACAGTAACTTTATGCAGTTACTGCTAGCATGACCCCCATTTTCTCCAAAACACAATACAATAGAGGCAGGATACTTGTCCACATGATTAAGTATTTAATGTAGCAAAAAGGACATTAACTAATTTTTGACAATTTTGCTTTTTAGGGCAGTATGGGCTTTAATAGGTAAGCGCTTATGCCACCCTTTGATAAGCATTGCCCACTTTGTCAAAGGCAGGGGTGCAAAATATTTAGCTTGTCCATTCCCAGCTCGCCTCTCCAGGGTTCTGTTGGAGAGATGCATCTCTGCAGCGCTCCACCAACGTTCTGTCAAAAAAATTATCTAACATAAATCATAGGATATGGTAGAAAGAGATGATCTAACATAAATCGTATAGGATATGGTAGAAAGAGATGATCTAACATAAATCATATAGGTATAGGATATGGTAGAAAGAGATGATATAACATAAATCATATAGGTATAGGATATGGTAGAAAGAGATGATCTAACATAAATCATATAGGTATAGGATATGGTAGAAAGAGTATGTGGCCTTTTCTGTAGCCGACAGGCTGGAGATAAAATGGATGACAATGTAATGAGATGGACACTTTTTACATTATGCAGGTTTCCCCGATCAAATAGCCTAACCTAAATGGCGCCCAACCAAATAAAAAATGAGCTGTCATGTTAACAAACAGGTAAAAGTAAAATGGACAATCACAACAGAACGGCAAGGACGGCAAGGACCGGTCCTGATCACTAGTGTGTGTGTGTGTGTGTGTGTGTGTGTGTGTGTGTGTGTGTGTGTGTGTGTGTGTGTGTGTGTGTGTGTGTGTGTGTGTGTGTGTGTGTGTGTGTGTGTGTGTGTGTGTGTGTATATATTATACCATATACAGTATATATATATTATACCATATATACAGTACCAGTCAAAAGTTTTAACATACCTAGTCATTCAAGAGTTTTTATTTATTTTTTACTATTTTCTACATTGTGGAATAAAAGTGAAGACATCAAAACTATGAAATAACGCATATGGAATCATGTAGTAACCAAAAAAGTGTCAAACAAATCAAAATATATTTGAAATTCTTCAAAGTAGCCACCCTTTGCCTTGATGACAGCTTTGCACACTCTTGGCATTCTCTCAACCAGCTTCATGACGTCGTCACCTGAAATGCATTTCAATTAACAGTTGTGCCTTGTTGAATTAATTAACAGTTCATTTGTTGAATTTCTTTCCTTCTTAATGCGTTTGAGCCAATCAGTTGTCTTGTGACAAGGTAAGGGGGATATACAGAAGATAGCCTTATTTGGCAATAGACCACGTTCATATTATGGCAAAAACAGCTCAAATAAGAAAAGAGAAACGACAGTCCATCATTACTTTAAGACATGAAGGTCAGTCAATACGGAAAATTTCAAGAACTTTGAGAGTTTCTTCAAGAGCCGTCGCAAAAACCGTTAAGTGCTATGATGAAACTGGCTCTCATGAGGACTGCCACAGGAAAGGAAGACCCAAAAGAAATGCTTCACAGAGTTCAAGTAACAGACACATCTCAACATCAACTGTTCAGAGGAGACTGCCTGAATCAGGCCTTCATCATCCAATTGCTGCAAATAAACCACTACTAAAGGACACCAATAATAAGAAGAGAACTGCTTGGGCCAAGAAACACGAGCAATGGACATTAGACCAGTTGAAATTTGTCCTTTGTTCTGATGAGTCCAAATTTGAGATTTTTGGTTACAACCGCCGTGTCTTTGTGAGACGCAGAGTAGGTGAACAGATGATCTCCGCATGTGTGGTTCCCCGCCGTGAAGCATGGAGGAGGAGGTGTGATAGTGTGGGGGTGCTTTCCTGGTCACACTGTCTGTGATTCATTTAGAATTCAAGGCACACTTAACCAGCATGGCTACCACAGCATTCTGCAGCGATATGCCATCCCATTTGGTTTGTGCTTAGTGGGACTATCATTTGTTTTTCAACAGGACATGACCCAAAACACACCTCCTGGCTGTATAAGGGCTATTTGACCAAGAAGGAGAGTGATGGAGTGCGGCATCAGACGACCTGGCCTCCACAAACACCCAACCTCAACCCAATTGAGATGGGATGAGTTGGACCGCAGAGTGAAGGAAAAGCAGCCAAAAAGTCCTCAGCATATGTGGGAACTCTTTCAAGAATGTTGGAAAAGCATTCCTCATGAAGCTGGTTGAGAGAATGCCAAGAGTGTGCAAAGCTGTCATCAAGGCAAAGGGTGGCTACTTTGAAGAATCAAAATATAAAATATATTTTGATTTGTTTAACACTTTTTTGGTTACTACATGATTCCGTATGTGTTATTTCATAGTTTTGATGTCTTCACTATTATTCTACAATGTATAAAATAGTCAGAATAAAGAAAAACCCTTGAATGAGTAGGTGTGTCCATACTTTTGACTGGTACTGTATATATATCAGTAAATTCACAATTATATATGATAAGATATATCACATAACAGAGATTTTAAAAACACAAAATGCAACAAAAAATGTTACTGTGCCTCACTGATGTGACACTGAACTGTTTGGTCGTTGGCAGGTTTGAACTGAGGGTGATCATCTGGAACACAGACGAGGTCATTCTAGAGGATGATGACATCTTCACTGGAGAAAAGTCCAGTGATATCTTCGTGCGGGGGTAAATAATGTTTCCTTTGAAAGTATGTATGTTTTTCTAACTTCTGGAGTTGTACTAAATATTAAAACCATTTCTTCTTCTTCTTCTTCTTCTTCATTTCATTAAACAGCTGGCTGAAGGGTCAGCAAGAGGACAAGCAGGACACAGACGTCCACTACCACTCCCTGACAGGGGGAGGGTCTCTTCAACTGGCGCTTCATCTACCCCTTTGACTACCTACAGGCTGAGGAGAAGATAGTCATCTCTAAGAAGGAGTCTATGTTCGCCTGGGACGAGACTGAGTATAAGATCCCTGCTCGTCTCAACCTGCAAGTCTGGGATGCTGATCACTTCTCTGCAGATGACTTCTTAGGTGGAGTGATTTAATTTCTCTCTACTAAGCATTCACCATAATGAATTTCTGGGCCGTAAATGTTGGTCTTTCTGTGAATTTAAAATAACATGAGCTGGCGCACACCCCTGAGGAAGGCACAGTGATGCCGAAACGTTGGTAAATCCCCATTAAACTGTTGGGAGAGTATATATATATATGTAGTGTGCCACTTTCTTTATTTTGATAGTGTATAGTTTCTGTGAATTTAACATTTCAGACTAGGGCTACTTTTTTATATAGAATTTGTATTCTGGGACATGGAAAGTACTTTTGTGGTAGTCATAACAACAACATCAACATAACAGCAACAACAACAGCTGAGAAACCTTTATGCATATCGAATAAATATGCATGATATTTTTGTCTATTCCTAGGCGCCATTGAGCTGGACCTGAACCGTTTCCCTCGTGGAGCGAAGACAGCCAAGCAGTGCTCCATCAACATGGTGCTGAATGAACAGGATATTCCCATGGTGTCCATCTTCAAACAGAGGAGGATCAAGGGCTGGTGGCCCTTCCTAGCCAGAGATGAGAATGACGAGTTTGAACTCACTGTATGTAGTGTGGACTGGATTAAACACAGTAAACTATACACTTGACAAAATGGTGTCTTTTATTAAACAAAGCGTGACAATTGAGTTACACTGTGAAGAAACTAGCTGAGTTAAAGACTGAACAGAGGTCAGTTTGGAAATGTAACAGATCAGTCAAAGATAAAGAATCACTAGACCTCCTTTGTATACTGCATGAACCCCAGTGTTTTGGTAGTGATGTTGTTCGTGTCTTTGCAGGGGAAAGTGGAAGCAGAGCTGCAGCTGATGACTGCAGAGGAGGCTGAGAAGAGCCCAGTAGGTGAAGGACGCAACGAACCTGAACCCCTGGAGAAACCCAAGTAAGAGCACTATTAACCTACCACTAAGTTATCAAATACAGTGTCAAATGTTGGAGCCAACTCAATGTATTTCAACCAGGAAGGTGCATTGGAGTGGGGAAGGGACAGGAGCATGAGTTTTTTGCGCTAAAACAGGTTGCACTAAAACAAAGCTCTACCATGCGGTCGGAACGCATTCTCGTCAGAACGCACCCTAATGTAAAGGTCCATTTGATTAAAAGACATAAAAATTATGGAATAGGAATTTTTATGAAATTGCTTTGACTAAGTACTGGATTTGAACAGGGATGATCAAACTGGCCAATACAGAGCATCAGCAGTCCAGTTACTAAAGTACCCTTTCTTTATGCCATCATTTTTATGGGTTTGTTTATATTTACATCAAACCGGGCCTGTATCTTAAAGTCATATTTGGTAGTCCTCTGTGTCTCTGTTTGATTGCCTTATAAGGCATTAGCGCAGTCTAACCAACCAACCCTGTCTCTCTCTCCCAGCCGTCCAGACACGGCCTTCCTGTGGTTCCTTATGCCTTTCAAGGCCATCAAAAACCTCATCTGCAACCAGTACTTCTGGCTCACGGTCAAGTTAGTGGTGGCCCTGCTGCTGGTGCTCATCCTGGGTCTCTTCATATACAGCATGCCTGGATACATGGTCAAGAAGCTAATGGGGGCTTGAGAAGTGGAAAATCTTAAAATGGATAGTTACTCAACAACTTCCAAACTCGATAATATATTCAACGACTTGTTTTCAGTAACAAGCATCTCCTCTTCTCATGGAGTCCCTGTAATGTTTTTGCCATTTGACAAGACAATCGTACACACACCATGTATCGTAAAAAAAAAGGTACCAAAACCATGTCCAAGTATCAATAAATAATACAGAAAATATGATTTATTATACATATATATATACATCCCTTTCAAGTACCTGTTCAAGGATACACAGTAGTAAACATTTTCATATTATGGGGCTGCACAACACTTCAATCTACAAAGTAAAATGTTTTGTTTTGGAGTTCTGATTTTGTTCTTGCTTGAAGTCATTTATTAGCCTTGGTTTGCACTGACTGGCTTTTCTGTGGATGTTGATATTAATGTTATTTAACAGTGTGCAGTATGTAGTATGTAGTATATTACGTATAATCTGGTTTGTGTGAATAAACTGAGAAGAACAATAACTGAGTCTGTTTCTCTTTGTCACTCCATGCATTTGAATCCATCCATCTGAATCCAATACCATCTGTTTTCAGAATATCTTAGTAAGAAAGGAGGCATCAGTATTGTGGATCAACATTTCAACTGACTCCAAAAGTCTCATATTTAGTCATGATCATTATTAGATGATGATGAGACCTAATTATGAAACCATACATGTTTATGGCAGGTCCAAAGAATTTTAACCTACTGTACCACAAGCTATTTTTCCATTTTATTATTAACTTTACTGCAGTCTAACCAACCAACCCTTATTTATCTCCCCCAGCAGTCCAGACACAGCCTTCCTGTAGTTCCTTATGCCTTTCAAGGCCATCAAAAACCTCATCTGCAACCAGTACTTCTGGCTCACGGTCAAGTTAGTGGTGGCCCTGCTGCTGGTGCTCATCCTGGGTCTCTTCATATACAGCATGCCTGGATACATGGTCAAGAAGCTAATGGGGGCTTGAGAAGTGGAAAATCTTAAAATGGATAGTTACTCAACAACTTCCAAACTCAATAATATATTCAACGACTTGTTTTTGGTGTGCCTTGAGTATCGAGCACACAGTGCTGTTCAGTCTCTTATGGCTACTGGATAAGTTTTTAACACACTGGCTACATCATATGGTAGCATGTCTACGTCAAATTCACTTTAAGTAATCTCTGCTTTATTTATTTTTTTCAAACATAATTATTTGAATTGACAAATATGTGTTGAATTAAGGAGTTTGTTTCGATTTTACTGTTTATTTTGATTGTATGTCCCACAACCAACAAAATAATGGACCTATTGAAGAAAACTTTTTGTAGGTTTAAAACCCCTTCGTTCAAAAGGTTGATTTTCATAATTTATGTAGTAGTATATAATACGTATTTTAATTTAAAGTTAGAAAGTAAACTCATAATGCGCTTTTACATTCAATGCTGTCTCAAGAAAAGAGCTGGAGGATGCGGGCATCGATCCCGCTACCTCTCGCATGCTAAGCGAGCGCTCTACCATTTGAGCTAATCCCCCGCATAAGTTTTACTGTGGCTGTGTAAATACAAGACCTTGTCAGTGTTGTGTTGAATTTGAACAAAATAAACTGTAGGCATTGAGTAGAATGGAGATTCAACATTCATATCCGAAATTGTAGAGACATTTTCTTTCTACATGTATTTTGCCTGATTGATCAACGAAATTAATAGAAGACCAATGCTATTCTTCTTTCAACACTGCAACACTTTGTGTGGAACAATATTGCCCTTTACAGTCCTTGAATGGAAACGCACTCTTTTTTTGGACCTACTAATCTGCGCAATGGTTTATATAAAATATTATGGATTTACTGACAAGATACATTTCTCTCCGCCCTAACAATGGGAATCGTTGTCCACAAAGCAGCACGACGGACTGTCTAGCTCCCGCCTATCCTTTATTTGGATTGGTGGATAAATCTCACTATTGTAATCCTGTTTTGAATATTCGATGAGGGTTGTTCATGTCAACCGCCTGTATTCAATGGCGAGAGACGCTATGCTACTAGCCTCATAACATGAATATGCATGTACCATCCCGATATACGTTTTTTCTCAAAGTTGATGGGATATCACTTGTCTTAGTTATATCAGTACACTCGTAACAACTTAAGCGTTACGAAACTTATATTCGATCAAATGAACCTTACAAGCATTACATTACAGTCGCAATAACATCTGCTAACCATGTGTATGTGACCAATAAAAGTTGATGATTTTTAGCAAATAAGCCATTCATTTACTTGTTGACCAAATTAGACACTCATTGACCTCCATTCAAAAACTCCTTGCTTGGTATGCGAAACAACGAAAATACGCCACCTGCTGGAGGGAGACAGATTTTCCGCCGAGTTGGGGCTCTCTTCCTCTCTGTTTCGACTCACTGGGGCTCTGTTTTGAAGCCACCGCGCCTCCATCTTGGCACACCCCACCATTGTAAACAAAAATGTGGAAGCTAAATGCATTAATTAATGTCAACATATGTTTTGGCCACGTTTATTCTATTATAAACACCTCAATGCATACTTTTACATTGTATTATGTGAGCTTAGCATATATAAAAATGTATTTAAAGTATAATTTTTCTAAAGTTTGGATGCTACTGTCCCCACTACAACCAAAGAATACTTAAATACACGTAATTTTGTCCTTGAAACACTTAATTGAAATATTGTAGAATTCCATTCATTCATTTGGAGGACTGCTCGTTCTGTGGAGTGCAAATATCGCTGACCAGTGGCTTCAAAGCATCTCACTGGCCAATACAGAGCATCAGCAATCTAGGGTTTATATACATAATTGATTCTACCTGTAAACCAGCTGACCATATTAGGCAAGATTTTACTTCTGTGTTAACAGAGATTAGGGCCTACCATTGAGAGTGGGGCCCATAGGAAGGCCAGTGGGCTCTTTCCATGGTTTTCTGTGGTCACAATATTTTAGCCAAACAGAAATCAACAACAGTATTATAACAGTTTATTTCACAATCGTTTGTTTATTTACTTAATAAAACTCAAAGAGATGAGAGTTATGCAGACAGTCAAAGCACGTGAGAGAATGCAGGTCAGATTCTATTGCAGATGGCTGTAGGTTTGCATTGAAAAGGCAGTAGTACAGGGCAAAGGACTTCTATTCCTTATGATGCTCATGATGACCAGCATCATTTTGAACTGGCCATAGACCCCTAACTAACTCAGTGCATCCCAAACGGCACACTATTCCCTATTTAGGGCTCTACCTTTGACATATTATTATTCTTTATCCAGCTACCAGTCACTTTCTCCTATTCCCTGCCTACAGTATATGTACATAACTACCTCAAATACTCAAGTATCCCTGCACATTGTACATTTGGTATTAGCACTGACCCTGTATATAGCTTCCTCTTTTATTTCTTAGTGTTTTCCTTATTATATATATATATATATATATATTTTTTTTTTCACTGTACTAAAACTTGAACTTGATTTGGGACGCAAACTCCTGACTTCATCATTCTCTAAACTCAACTTGAAATTAGTAAGACGACTCATTACAGCTGAGCAATATATTATAGCAAACCAAAAGTAGAAACACAGCAAAATTAGCAGCAGAAACGTGATATGATCAAATCAAAGTAAATAATTGGTTTCAGGCTCTTTTAAACAACACATTTTTACAGTTAAATTAAAAAAACAATTTGCTGCCATAGTCAGCCTACATAGTACCTCAGGTATTGTTAATACCAAATTAATTTTAAACTCATTATACATAATAAATACCATGGCATGTACCCAGACACTTCTGACTGAAGATAAAATCTCCACATAAATTAGTTTATGAATATATCGCCCATTCCTGTTAATTTATGACATTCTCATGTTCAAATACAGCTAATCTAGAATGAGTACAGTCAAAGAGCATTGGTCATATCCTATATCTAAATTATTATTTCTGGACCACTTTCTTTAATGCATTTTCCCTTGATGTTACTACATGCCATCAACTGAAATGAAAAGCTTAAGCCTTTTCACTACCATGAGCATACGTTACAGTATTGTTTAATTTACATACATTTTGCACCAATTATTGTACCGATAGTAGTTAAAATTAAAATTAAAACCAATAAATAAAAAAGTAAAACATATTAAATATAATTTGTTGTCATAGGCGATTTTGTTAGTCTACTGTAGGACTCTTGTGGTAACCGTGGTAACCTGAAATACAGTAACATGCACAAGGTGCTTTCTACACTCTGGAATAGAACCAAAATGAGTTTTAGAAAAAGCGCGAGTCAAACTAAAAGACAAACAAACAAATGCATTCAGACAAATACCTTACTTCAAAATCATTCCTTTTTTGTCATATTTACAACTCTGAATGAATTGTACAGGCCTAACACCCCCATTAATATCACCTTGGTTTGGGTCATTATTCTGTGTTATACTATGTACCATGCTGGAACGACTAGGATATGTTCTGTTATTGTTGCTGCTACTGTGTCATTGGAGAGGGAGGGAGGGGTAGCTTATGACACTGAGATGTAATGGTGTATGTACAGTACATAGCCGGGGGGAAGGGAGGAGACACACATATATACATATGAAGAGAGAGGAAGAGAGGAAAAGAGATAGAACAGGAACAGAGGCAGAGACAGAGAGAGAGAGAGAATGTGGATGGAGAGAAGGGTTTAGAGGAGGGAGAGGGGGATGTGGATAGACAGAAGGTATTAGAGGAGGGAGAGGGGGATGTGGATAGACAGAAGGTATTAGAGGAGGGGAGGGGGATGTGGATAGACAGAAGGTATTAGAGGAGGGGAGGGGGATGTGGATAGACAGAAGGTATTAGAGGAGGGGAGGGGGATGTGGATAGACAGAAGGTATTAGAGGAGGGGAGGGGGATGTGGATAGACAGAAGGTATTAGAGGAGGGAGAGGGAAACGTGGATAGACAGAAGGTATTAGAGACTCAGTATTCATCCTGGTCCAAGTGGGCCTGTCCATCAATCTCGTCATCATCTGGAGCAGCAAAGCCGTCCTAAAATACAGATATCATCAAATTTACAGAGAATGTTGATGATAACCCACAACCCTTGTATAATTTATAATAATATGAGTTCATATTTTTATACATGAGAGAGGGGTAGAGCCAATTAAGGATAGCTAATTGCAATTGCTATCTCTAATTTTAAAAAAGTTGGCTATTCTATACTTAGGGCTCTGTTCAATCCGTATTGCGGAAATACAGATTTACAGCGTGATTGAAATTTAAAGGCAATCTTCCAGCGTAAACGATGCTCATTTTCGTCTCAATTGGAAATTACCTTGACATTTCTATCACGCAATCTGTAAAGTTTTAGCGATACAGATTTAATAAAAGCCCTTAGTTTCAGTGTTGACCAATGTATATGAACAAATTGAATTCATATGTCTGTGGTTGTGAGAGGTACCTCTGTGGCGTAGAGAATGTCCATGATCCTGGAGAGGTGAGGGTTGGTGTCACTCTCGTGTTCCTGACAGATCAGCTCAATGTCTCTCAGCTTACTGAAGTAGAAATCTCTCTCCTTCTCTAGTCCGTCCACTGTTAACTTCAGCTCCATCAACTACACAGGGAAAGAGAAGAGGGTGTTTCAAACACACAGGGAATGACAATGTAAATGTAGTACTCACTGAGTAGTGTTATGTTAGTAACATACTTACTGTACTTAAACTATACTTACATTTAGTTTCCTAATATGCCCCAAATATATCCTTTATTGTCTACGTGACAACTGAGTAAGAAATTAGGATGCCAACTCTAGTGTGAACTTACACTCACACATTCCAAAGACCAAAGCATGACTTAGCCCTGAGATGTGGGTGTAGGCTACGGTCAAGTCTCAGGGCTAAGCATGACTCTACTTGCAGTAAATAAAACCTGATAACTGAGGCAAATCGAATATACGTTCATTTGTATTGAATACTGTCAATACTACAGTCATATGGCCCATTAGTTTACTTGTCCTTTGTAAAGGCCTCCTTACCCTCCCTGGGACTCTACCTGTTGATTTAGCTCCAAGAGTTCCGCGTCGGTGCCCCCGTTCCGCGCCAGGGCTGGGGCCTTCCTCACATGCACAGTGGTGTTCAACACCCTCTGGGGCGTGGGTAGGATCTTGGGCACCGTGGGCGAGTGCCTCTGGGGGCCTGGAATAATCAGATAGTGTTAGGGCTAGATTCAATCTGTGTCGCAGATCCGTGGTATAGCACCATCTAAAGTTAAAGGCAGTGTTCCCGCGTTCACAGAGACTGCATTCACGGTAAACGCTAAATATGTCAGCTCAATCGGAAAATGACCTTTACATTTCCATCGCGCTATACTGTGGCTCTTCTGCAATACAGATTGAATTGGGCCCTTAAGTGTTGCAGCGCAGGTTTAGTGTTCTAACATTTAGGCCAGGATTTAATCCAAGGCGATTTATAGAGCAGGCTTTTAAAGGTCATTTACAGTGAAAGTGATCTCGGAAAACGTAGGAGGGGGGAAAATGCCTTTAAAAGGCACATTGTCAGATGTCTAGTGCACTGGTCTATAACGCGCCTTGGATTGAATCCCAGCCATACTCATAGTAAATGTAAACAAAATACTATCAAACAAATAGTAGTAAACTAAAAGTAGTCAAAATACTAGTAAACATCTTGAACAAATACTAATTGTTTGTCATCCCATGCGTTCAAAGCTATGGATACAACTACAGCATTTCAATGAGAACCATGTTGAAAGCATACCATCATGTTCTGCCTGTGGTGTAACCAATGAGAGCCATGTTGAAAGCATACCATCATGTTTTGCCTGTGGTGTAACCAATGAGAGCCATGTTGAAAGCATACCATCATGTTTTGCCTGTGGTGTAACCAACACTATGGATTTTGAGAACCGATGCTGATTGATTTTCAACCTTAATGCCAAAAGACAATGCCCAAAAATCCTGCTTTTAGGGAAATTTATTTTACCTTTATTTAACTGGGCAAGTCAGTTAAGAACAAATTATTCTTTAAAATGACAGCCTACCGGAGAACAGTGGGTTAACTACCTTGTTCAGGGACAGAATGACAGATTTTTACCTTGTCAGCTCGGGGATTCAATCCAGCAACCTTTCGGTTACTGGCCCAACACTCTAACCACTAGGCTACCTGCCGCCACAATCAAGGCTTAAAACATTTATGTTGGTACGAAGGGTCCCAAAGGGGTGCCACAATTATCAATTCACTACATGAAGGATCACTAGAACAAAATTTATTTATAGATTTGTGTTCATCAATTCTGCTAAAGGTACTGTGGAGATCACAAGAATCCCCAACTGTCACTCACAGAGCTACCTTTCCTTGACTGTTTCTAAAATGCTGTGGATCGTGCAGTGCACACACGCACAGAGACAAACACATACACACACACAAACTTGCAGAGCGCTGTGAGTGTTTTGAGCCATCCAAAGCTCAATCAGCGAGACAATCCCATTCAGAAGAGGTAGAACCATTCTGTTGGGTTACCTGCAGGGCCATGAGTTCTCTTTGGTCTGTGGGAAAAGTGATCACCTGGATTGGGGGCGGGGTTCACATCTTGTCCCTGTCTGGCCTGTAGCGGGTCGTACTCCTTCCCATCATAGTTGGCGTCGAAGAATTTCTTGAACCACTGCACAAACTCAAAGTTATCCTGGAACTTTCCTTTTACCAGCTTCTCCACAGGAATTATCTGTAGGAATAAGAATACATGTTAGAAAACTTTTTTGAGAGATGACAATCTTTCCATTGAAGAATCTAGCTGCAAGCCCTCACATGGCTCCAGTCACAATTTGTTTTGGACACTACTTCTTTCGCTATATAAATGATTTACAATGCTTTACAGATGATGATAAATAGATAATAGCCTGACTTTGTCAACGCCCATTCTCTTGAAGGCAGCCTGGAGAACCTTGAAGTTGTGTATGAACTCGTGTTCCAGCTTGGCCTGGAACTTAACCTTCTTTAGAAGGACACAGCCTGGAAACAGCATGTCCATGAACTGACAGTACGCTGCCCCTGAAAGGTAGGTGGGAAAAGGGCACACTGCTATAAAACAACACAATGTAAACATCATCTCATTACTCATCATTTGAAAGGGTTTGTTGAGGTCCATGCCGACAGGCAAAACTGGTTGAAATGATGTCATCATAACCAAATTCCAACCAGTGTAATGACGTCATTTGAACCAGATTTTCCCACTGGGATGGGGAAAGGACCCGTTCATTACATTCATTTGGGAGATGAGATGAGGGAACAATGGCTATGTTGCCTGAGCCGGTTAATATATAAGGAACCAAATAAAAAAAGAAGGTGATCAATGATGTCAGGAGGACTGGAGAAAAACATACCAGAGCAGAGCTGTTCTATCTTAGTGTAGGTGAGGTGCAGGGAGTCGTTGAGCCAGGCCAGCATGTCATGTCGGCTCAGGGTGTCACAGGACACAGACGTAGCGTGCACATTCACTGCCATCCTCTACACCCAGAGAATAATACAAATATGGTAAAGATGTTAAACTGGCCAGCAATTAAGCAAACGTCCTAGCTGTTTTGCAATGCTGCAAAACATAAAATTGTGTGGTTAAAAATACAAGAAATTACTATTGTTCAACATTCAAGGAATAAATATGAAGATGAGGGTTCCTCACAGGGTCACAGAACATCATCAAAGAGTGCTTTGTTCCAAAAGTGGCTTTGACATGGTCTACAAAGCCTGCCTACAGGTATTTGTCAGCAAGACTTTATCACTACAATACAGGAATATAAATATAACTTATGCCTAATGTTGACAGTATAAGAGTACACTTTCTGGGCTAGTTTGATGTTGCAGGAGTCTTTTATTTTTAACTTTCAATCTTCTGTTGTCACAATAATCCTCTCAGATTAGACAGAATGTCCTAGTGCTTGAAAGAAGCAGCACAGACAGGAAGGACACATCTGGCCCTCAATTTAGTTTGAGAGTAAGACTGTCTTTCTGCTGTTTTAGGAATACAATTTATTAGGCTACATTTCTAGCAAAATCTGAAATACAGAAACATAAATCTCACGTATTATCACTACAGAGATGTCTCGCACTGATAACCAACCAGAAATATTGTTTTAACCCAGGATACGTGGCAATGTGCAGAGGAATATGTATTTGATTACCACCACCTTTGTAGAAACGAAAAGAAAAAGCAGTAACGTTAGCCAACGCATCGAGTGGCGTAAAGTTTCGCCTATATGGTGCATATTTCTATGACATTCAAAGTAAAGCCTTATAACGTATGAATGATCAGTCTGTGCCAGCAGAGAAGAAAGTCCTCTTTCCCTATTTCTGCCCTTGCTTTCAGCTTTATCATAAATGATTACATAGCGATATACAATACGTGCAACAGCCCTCCCATGAGCTTGCATTGAATAGCACTATCTATCTGTCAAATCCCACGCGGCTGCACAATTAGGTAATAGCCTATAATGGAAAGTAGTCCACCTGCCGTAAACGGTTTTATAGAGGGCTGTATGTAGAAGGTAATTTACAACAGCGTTTATAATACAACAATCATTATTATTGTATTGTATTGTAAAAAAAAAAAAAAAAATTACAACAATAAACACAACAGACTATCGTGCGAGGAGTCGATTTTATTCTCGTCTCTAAACCCTATTATATTCTAGGCCTTTGAACGGTACGCGACCTCACTCTAATACATTGTTCACAAAATGTATTTACCTGGGTTTTAAACGCGGAAATTTGCTATTTATTTCATACCCAGAGAACAATACATTTGTCCAATTTGCATTTGGTGCAAAGAAACAAAACCCTGCAATGTTAGTTGCTAGGCTATCCAAACGGCCGCCCGGACCCCCTCTGCAGGCCTCTCCGAATAGACACACACACAGAGACAGAGGACTGTCACTGTAAAGAGAAATATCCTCACTGGATGGATAAGAGACCCTTTATTTTCTCCTGGAATGCTAAATGTACCAATAAAATGTCTTTCTTGCAACGGCAAATACAGTGTTTTGGCTATAGGCCTAAAGTCATTGCTACTCACTTTATTCAGACAGCTATCTTTCTCTGTTGTTATTTCGCTGGCAGTATTGCTATGCTCCAATCCTCCGTTGTGGTTGTTGCCAGAGCTCCTGCGCGGTGCAGTGGTTAGTAACCGGCCGCCCCCCACTGCTACCGACGCCCAGTCTGCAACAATCCGGCACGTATTGCGCATGCGCCAGACTCCATGCTGTTAGAGGCGCATCTATGGTAAATAAATCAATAGGATGTTGGTCTGTTATAGAGAGCAGACTCACTAGCCTACATGTGCTTAGGCATCTTAACAGATTTGTTGCTGACGGATGGGGGTATATACACCTTATATAACCCCTATTATATTCTATTCTACACCACTGGTCAAAAGTTTTAGAACACCTACTCAGAAAAACCCTTGAATGAGCAGGTGTTCTAAAACTTTGGACCGGTAATGTATTCTATAGCAACAGAATTGTACATTGTAATTTATTGAACCCCATTTGCCAAATACAGCCAGTATAGGCTATAGACCCTATACATAATTGTGTTATTTAAAAAAAAAAACACAATTCAAGCTTGACATTTCAGTGTGGTTTTATTTGCACTCAAACTTGTGCTAAAGAGCTGCAAGAACACATAGGATAAAACAAAAACAAACCTCAGTGAAAACACTGAAGGCTGTTCAGCACCAGTAAGGACCTCCTCTGCAGTCTTCTATCGTACAGTGGGGTTTAAAAAAGTCTATTGAAAAACAAAAAACGTTTAAAGCATATTCTTAACAAATACAATTCATATGTTCTCAGTAGCTTACAATGGAAGAGTGTAAAGACAATTTAAAACAGAAAGAGATCAGTGGTTTTCATAGACACTCCTGAATAAGCATGTCATCCAGTGATATAATGCATTGACTGACATTATGACAAAACTCTGGAGAACATGCATTTTGTATATTTAAATTGCCCTTAAAATACCAAACATTCAATCAAATTATAGATCATGCACTTCTCTTGCCCAATTGACAGTGTTCCAACCTTGGAAACGTCAACCGAAAAGATATACAAAACTGTCAAGCACGTTTCAGTGCAAGTCAAGACCAGAATTCCTCAGTGTTTTGTGCTAAGTGTTATGTGCTCAGTAGCTAGCTTGAACATTCTAAGAGGAATCACAATGATACACATGTTAAGGTCCTATTATCTCTATACATGAACTGTATATGTGGATAATGAGACTTCTCTGGTGAGAAAAAAGGCATTTCAGAGTGGAGTTAGTTAGCTAGCTAGCTTGTCGCTAACAGACAGAGAAAAGTAAAGGAATTTACTACTTATATTACACAAAGAACGCTGCTAAATATGAGTCAAATCAGTGTTCTATGCCACAACATACATACAGTAAACACAGCATAGGTTCATTCATATTGATGGGAGATGAGATGACCAGAAAGGAAGAGAGTGCTACTATATTAAAATGTAAACAGGAATATAGAAGGTATAAAAACTCTTACTTAGCCTAAGCATTTTGATGACCTATGTCATCCTCAGTTTTTCAGGACTCATGATTATAATTTTACAGTGCCCTAAAAGGGAATGACATATTCTCAATAACATTGTAACATAAAAAATTAAATAAAATACAAATCACATTTAAAAGTATCAGCTTTGCGTTTTAGTCAACAGACGAACGTATTCGTGAATGAAACCGAACAGAAAATAGGCGTTTCACACAAAATTATGACATATCCACGTTATGAGACATGAACGTTATGAGACATGAACGTTATGAGACATGAACGTTATGAGACATGAACGTTATGAGACATGAACGTCATGAGACATGAACGTCATGAGACATGAACGTCATGAGACATGAACGTTATGAGACATGAACGTTATGAGATATGAACGTTATGAGACATCCACATTATTTAATGTCAAGTGCATTGAGATATTGTGTAATAATAAATAACTAATCATATTTATTCATGAAGATTCTGTATTGTTAGAAAAAGTTGTTTTGTTACACATCAAATAATGTAAGGAAAAGGCAGCTAAGTAGTACATGATACAAGTGCAGCATTGTAGGTTAAACAGAGAAATAAACCAACGATCAACTCAACCCCCCCACTCCCCCAACCCCCTAAAACCATTAGTGTATAATGACATACAGTACTTTCTCTAACATATATCCATTTATCCAATACACTCAACTAGCAACTTATGTTAGCTGCTGCACAAATTTAGTTGAGATTTGTCTAATTTTAAAAACAAAAATGTAATTTTTTAAAAAGTTAAGCCCAATATTGTTCAGGTTTCGACCATACAGGCAGATATTCCAATATTAAAATGACATCAATGTCATATAAATGTAATTCAGACTCTGTCATCATATATACACTAAATACTACGTGCGTTCGTTTTTCAAATAAAAAGTGAGTTATTATTTTCTTTTTATGCTTTCTGGGTGAACGTAACAAGCAGTTGTCTTGGTTGGCCCTGGTTCCATTCTTCATTGTAATTGAGAACTAGGGTAGCTGTTTGGTTCTAGAACTCGCTAGTCTTCCACACAGTTACCAGATTCCACTGGATCGACCACCTGGGGGGGCCAGAATCCTGGCAGAAGATCTCTTTGGGGTTTTGTCATCGGTCTGGGAACCTGGAGAGATTGATAGACAACAAGAGAAATTACAATCTGTCAGGTTAGCAAAAATGAGCTAATTGTTCATGAGACAGAGTAGACACTGCATCATAGCTGGTATTAATAAAGTTCTCTAGACCTTAGAGGCAGGGATGCAAATGATAAAATCCCAGTTTGCAAATCAATGCAGTGTGTGTTACCAGAGAGGCTGAAGCTAGACTCATGCAGGTCTCTCTGTCCTCCGTGCTTGGTGTGTGGTCGTGTTGGAGTGTCCCCGTCACACGGTCCACAATCCTTCTTCCCAGAATGCACCACTGCTACGTCTCCTTCGTACGGCTCACGCTCCACCGCCTTCAGGGCCTGACACTGAGGAGAGGCAGAGAGAGGCAGACACACAGACACACAGGCAGAGAGGCAGACACACAGGCATACAGGCAGACACGCAGACACACAGGCACACAGACAGAGAGGCAGACACACAGGCAGAGAGGCAGACACACAGGCAGAGAGGCAGACACACAGACACACAGGCAGAGAGGCAGACACACAGACAGAGAGGCAGACACACAAGCAGAGAGGCAGACTCACAGACAGAGAGGCAGACACACAGACAGAGAGGCAGACACACAGACAGAGAGGCAGACACACAGACAAAGAGGAAGACACACAGACAGAGGCAGACACACAGACAGAGAGGCAGACACACAGACAGAGAGGCGTACACACAGACACACAGACAGAGAGGCAGACACACAGACACACAGGCAGAGAGGCAGACACACAGGCAGACACAGACACACAGACAGAGAGGCAGACACACAGGCAGAGAGGCAGACACACAGACAGAGAGGAAGACACACAGACGGAGAGGCAGACACACAGACAGAGAGGAAGACGCACAGACACACAGGCAGAGAGGCAGACACACAGAAACAGACACACAGACACGTGCATGTATGCACACAGACACACAGGATAATTAGTCTCTGGTTATAGACAGTGAAACACATAACACCTGATGGCAATCAAGACAATCTAAAGCAGGTATGGAGAGTTTATGCCATTTAAATATCACATTTTGTCTGCTGTAAATTAACATTTTAAAATCCACATCCTGTTGATAGCTTTGTACAGTACCTTCTCCCGCTGCACCATCTTCTTATAGAGGTAGTCTGGGAAGGTCCTGAGAGGATAGAACTTCCCAGAGCCCTCAGAACACGTGAACACTCCGTTCTCATAGACCAGACGGCCACGGCTGATGGTAACCAGGGGGACACCATGACAACGGAGACTCTCGTACAGGTTGTAGTCTCCACCCTGCACCTGGTTGTCCACAGAGATGGTCCTGGAAACAGAGAAACATGTCTTCTTCACACCTACTACTGTTATTGGTCTTGTGTGGCTCAGCTGGGAAAAACGCTAGCAACACCAGCATGGTAGGTTCAATTCTCGCATGGATCATGGGCAGAACATTTATTCACTCTGTTACTATAAGGCAGAATTCAATGCAAGGTGCGTTGTAGCCCAACGCACTAGACAGCCGACAATGTGCCCTTTAAAGGCTTTTTTCCTGACATTCACAGGGATCACATTAATGTCGGGACACATGTAAATTACCTTTCAAAGTCTGTTATAGTGTGCATTCATCACATTCATGTTGCACCTTGCATTGAATCCTGGCCTGAGTAATTTTGGATAAAAGCATCTGGAAAGAGGTATATTATTATTGCACTATCAAAGGAAAACCTTAACATCCCCCAGAGGGTTCAACCTTAAGATCCCCAAGGGGGTTAAACCTTAACATCCCCCAGAGGGTTCAACCTAACACCCTCCAGGGGGTTGAACCTTAACACTCCCCTGGGGGTTAAAGCTTAACATCCCCCAAAGGGTTAAACCTTAACATCCCCAAGGGGGTTCAACCTTAACATCCCGCAGGGGGTTCAACCTTAACATCCCCAAGGGGGTTCAACCTTAACATCCCCAAGGGGGTTCAACCTTAACATCCCCAAGGGGGTTCAACCTTAACATCCCCAAGGGGGTTCAACCTTAACATTCCCCAAAGGGTTAAACCTTAACATCGCCCAGAGGGTTAAACCTTAACATCCCCCAGAGGGTTCAACCTTAATATCCCCCAGGGTGTTAAACCTTAACATCCCCCAGAGGGTTAAACCTTAACATCCCCCAGAGGGTTCAACCTTAATATCCCCCAGGGTGTTAAACCTTAACATCCCCCAGAGGGTTAAACCTTAACATCCCTCGGGGGTTAAACCTTAACATCCCCCAGGGGGTTGATGTAGCGGTAGTAGTGAGAAGGGAGGGAGTGAGTGGATAGCTTTACATACCTGGTCCCTTCTGGGTCCCAGACCACCACGTCAGCATCAGCCCCTGGGATGATCCTACCTTTCCTGGGGTAAAGGTTGTAGATCTTAGCTGCGTTGGAGCTGGTCACCGCAACAAAACGGTTCTCATCCATCTTGCCTCCAACCTAGATTAGCAGGGGATCAAAATGTTCCATGTCAGAAGGAGAGGGAAAGGGAGGGAATTCTGTTATCAATAGAGATACATCATGTTTGTCTTGTTTTAAGCCATCTGGTCGTAGAGCACAGAGCTTTGCATTCATACATAGAGATACATCATGTTTGTCTTGTTTTTACCTATCTGGTCGTAGAGCACAGATCTTTGCCTAGACAGAGATACTATAATACTATTTATATAATACTATTTATATCGTTGCCTAGACAGAGATACTATAATACTATTTATATCGTTGAATAGACAGAGATACTATAATACTATTTATAACTTGGCCTAGACCGAGATACTATAATACTATTGATTTCGTTGCCTAGACAGAGACACTATAATACTATTTATATCATTGTCTAGATAGAGACACTATAAAACTGTTTATATCGTTGCCTAGACAGAGATACTATAATACTATTTATATCTTTGCCTAGACAGAGATACTATAATATTATTTATATCATTGCGTAGACAGAGATACTATAATACTATTTATATCATTGCCTAGACAGAGATACTAGAGTACTATTTATATAGTTTCTGTCACGAAGTCGGTCACTCTCCTTGTTCGGCGGTTTTCGGTGGTCGAAGTCACCGGCCTTCTAGCCATCGCCGATCCATTTTTCATGATCCATTTGTTTTGTCTTTGTTTTACACACCTCGTTTCAATTCCCAAATTACATGTTCATTATTTAACCCTCTGTTTTCCCCATGTTTTTTGTGCATGATTGTTTGTTGTTTCTTTGCCGGTTTTATTACGTCTGGTTATATTCGCCCGTGTGTTTTAAGGGCACGTTGGATTTGTTATTCCTTTTTCCGTATTTTATTAAATACGTTGTTCACTCATCTCTGCTTTCCTGCGCCTGACTTCTACACCAGCTACACACACCAGCCTTGACAGTTGCCTAGACAGACACTATAGTACTATTTATATCATTGCCTAGACAGAGACACTATAGTACTATTTATATCGTTGCCTAGACAGAGATACTATAATACTATTTATATCGTTGCCTAGACAGAGATACTATAATACTATTTATATCGTTGCCTAGACAGAGATACTATAATACTATTTATATCGTTGAATAGACAGAGATACTATAATACTATATATATCGTTGCCTAGACAGAGATACTATAATAATATTTATATCGTTGCCTAGACAGAGATACTATAATACTATTTATATCGTTGCCTAGACAGAGATACTATAATACTATTTATATCATTGCCTAGACAGAGATACTATAATACTATTTATATCGTTGCCTAGACAGAGATACTATAATACTATATATATCGTTGCCTAGACAGAGATACTATAATACTATTTATATCGTTGCCTAGACAGAGATACTATAATACTATTTATATCGTTGCCTAGACAGAGATACTATAATACTATTTATATCATTGCCTAGACAAAGACACTATAATACTATGTATATCGTTGCCTAGACAGAGATACTATAATATTATGTATATCGTTGCCTAGACAGAGATACTATAATATTATGTATATCGTTGCCTACCACTCCTCTCTCCCAGATGACGCTCATGCGGTCCTGGATGCCCGGGACTCCGTGGGGGATCTTTGTGAAGTCATCCTTGCCCATAGCCTTCTGTTTGGTGGTGAAGGGACGGTGGTCAGACACCACTACGTTCAGAGTGTCACTACAGTAGACAAGAGAGAGGGAGGAGAGGAGAGGTCAGGCGAAACACACACACACCAACATTTCATTAACTTTGATTTGATAACATAATGTTCAGAGTGTCACTGTTAAAGACCAGAGAGAAGGAGCAGAGGACAAGTCAGGAGGGAAATTTAGTTGAAACGTGATAATATAATTGAACGCTAACAGACTGGACTGGTGGCTGAATTATATCATTGAATGCCAACAGACTGGTGCCTGGATTATATCATTGAATGCCAACAGACTGGTGCCTGGATTATATCATTGAATGCCAACAGACTGGTGCATGGATTATATAATTGAATGCCTGGATTCAATCCAACGCAGATTTACGATCTGTCCACAGCGATAGAATTTTTAAGACAATTCTCAACGTTCAGGGACATCACATTAGATACATTAGATGAAAATGCTGCGGATGTCGGCTCAAACATTAAACACCTTTAGCAGATTACAAAGGAAATGTTCCCCTCTTACTTCCCCAGTAGACTCATCAGGTAAGTGTGTGTGTGTGTGTGTGTGTGTGTGCTCTTACTTCCCCAGTAGACTCATCAGGTAAGTGTGTGTGTGTGTGTGTGTGTGTGTGTGTGCTCTTACTTCCCCAGTAGACTCATCAGGTAAGTGTGTGTGTGTGTGTGTGTGTGTGTGTGTGTGTGTGTGTGTGTGTGTGTGCTCTTACTTCCCCAGTAGACTCATCAGGTAAGTGTGTGTGTGTGTGTGTGTGTGTGTGCTCTTACTTCCCCAGCAGACTCATCAGGTAGTTTGGTGTATTGGGGTCCAGGCGTAGAGGAGGCACTGTGACGTAGGCTGCAGCATGGGCCCAGTCCTGGTGGTAGTACTGCAGACCGTTCAGCACGGCATGGGCCGTGGTGGTCTCCCCATGGACTACTTTACCTACAGACAGATCAGTAAGATGGGTTCATACAGAGCCATAGATAGTAATGTGTAGTATGTAGAATGTAGTATTGGACAGTTACTGTACAAGACAGGCAGACAGACAGACAGACAGGGGTGGGGTTCCGAAAGAATTTGTAGTGAAGACCAGATCAGATCAGACCAGATCAGACCAGACCAGATCAGACCAAGCCAGCAGAGGGTAACAAACCACAGGAAATCTCTGATCTGACAGGACAGAACAGGATAGGACAGAACAGAACAGAACAGGATAGGACAGGACAGAACAGAACAGAACAGGATAGGACAGAATAGGCTAGGACAGGACAGATTTGGACAGGATAGGACAGAACAGAATAGGACAGGACAGGATAGAACAGGATAGGACAGAACAGAAAAGGATAGGACAGGACAGGACAGAACAGAACAGGTAGGACAGGACAGAACAGAACAGGACAGGATATGCCTTACCCTGCATCTTGGCTGTGGCGAGCACATTTCCTGCTGACATGCTGGACACGTTGACAAGGTAGATAGGGCAGTGGGCCTGAGGGAGAATGACAGAGAGAGAGACAACATGTGTTAGAGAGAGTTTCATTTGCTTTCACCAGAAAAACCATTGCCCTTCAAATGGCAAGGTATTTCCCAATCAGTTACACTATATATACACAAAAGTATGTGGACACCCCTTCAAATTAGTGGATTAGGCTATTTCAGCCATACCCGTTTGTTGACAGGTGTATAAAATCGAGCACACAGCCATGCAATCTCCGTAGACAAACATTGGCAGTAGAGTGGCCTTACTGAAGAGCTCAGTGACTTTCCACGTGGCACCGTCATAGGATGCCACCTTTCCCACAAGTCAGTTCATCAAATTTTTGCCCTGCTAAAGCTGTCCCGGTCAACTGTAAGTGCTGTTATTGTAAAGTGGAAACATCTAGGAGCAACAACAGCTCCGCCGCGAAGTGGTAGGCCACACAAGCTCACAGAACGGGACCGTTGAGTGCTGAAGCGTGTAGCGCGTAAAAATAGTCTGTCCTCGGTTGTAACACTGACTACCGAATTCCAAACTGCCTCTGGAAGCAGCATCAGCACAAGAACTGTTTGTCGAGAGCTTCATGAAATGAGTTTCCATGGCCGAGCAGCCGCATACAAGCCTAAGATCACCATACGCAATGCCAAGCGTCGACTGGAGTGGTGTAAAGCTCGCAGCCATTGGACTTTGGAGCAGTGGAAACACGGTCTCTGGAGTGATAATTCCCGCTTCACCATCTGTCAGTCCGACGGACAAATCTTGGTTTGGCGGATGCCAGGAGAACGCTACCTGCCCGAATGCATAGTGCCAACTGTAAAGTTTGGTGAAAGAGGAACAATGGTCTGGGTCTGTTTTTCATGGTTTGGGCTAGGCCCCTTAGTTCCAGTGAAGGGAAATCTTAACGCTACAGCATACAATAACATTCTAGACGATTCTGTGCTTCTAACTTTGTGGCAACAGTTTGGGGAAAGTCCTTTCCTGTTTCAGCATGACAATGCCCCTGTGCACGAAGCGAGGTCCATACAGAAACGGTTTGTCGAGATCAGTGTGGAAGAACTTGACTGGCCTGCACAGAGCCCTGACCTCAACCCCATCGAACACCTTTGGGATGAATTGGAACACCAACTGCGAGCCAGGCCTAATCGCCCAACATCAGTTGCCCAACCGCACTAATGCTCTTGTGGCTGAATGGAAGCAAGTCCCCACGGCAATATTCCAACATCTATTGGAAAGCCTTGCAAGAAGAGTGGAGGCTGTTATAGCAACAAAGGGGGGGACCAACTCCATATTAATACCCATGATTTTGGAATGAGATGTTCCGATGAGCAGGTGTCCACATACTTTTGGTCATGTGGTGTACCACTGTGCTGCAGTGCTTGATGATAAAGAACATGCAACAACTTGACACAGAACCCACACTCACCCTATTGGCGATGGTGATCGCACGATGGGTGGCCTCTGCCTCCAGCTGTGAGACAAAAGAAACAGCAGAATATTGTGGTGAGTAGCATAAGGCGCTGCTCCAAAGGTCATTACAATATTATGAAGGGCTGATATCCATAACGCTAGGGTCATTACAATATTATGAAGGGCTGATATCCATAACGCTAGGGTCATTACAATATTATGAAGGGCTGATATCCATAACGCTAGGGTCATTACAATATTATGAAGGGCTGATATCCATAACGCTAGGGACATTACAATATTATGAAGGGCTGAAATCCATAACGCTAGGGTCATTACAATATTATGAAAGGCTGATATCCATAACGCTAGGGTCATTACAATATTATGAAGGGCTGATATCCATAACGCTAGGGACATTACAATATTATGAAGGGCTGATATCCGTAATAGAAATGTATCCCATCGATGTCTATGTCTACGAAGTACTGAAAGAAAGACAAGGGAGTATGTGGTCGGATATGAGTACAGGCTACAAGAGTAGCATTGCTTTCTGTTTGGGGTTTTAGGCTGGGTATCTGGAAAGCACTTTGTGACAACTGCTGATGTAAAAAGGGCTTCATAAAATACATTTGATTGATCGAATTTGATTGGTCTTACCTCCTCTGGTCTGCTGATCTCGATGCCCTCAGGGCCACTAATGCCCAGGTCCAATGCCTCCTTGGCACCCTAGAAAACCCACAGGATGATGTCATGAATACTGGTGTATGTTCAGCATCACCCATAGAAATAGAGAGTACACAAAATATGTCCGCCGGCCCATCCATCACGTAACGTTGAATGTCCGTTCTAGTAATTCTAGCTCTATGGTCTCTGTCTCACCTCTGCTCTGCCACCAGTTCTCACAACAGAACTCATATGAAATTGCACTTATCTAGTCTACTTGCCTGTACATATCCTTTGATTTTCTGATGTTGTTGTTTGTAAAACAAATTGATTAAGTTTGTATGTATTGTGGTGGCTGCAAATGACTTGCCTCATTGAGAACATACAAGTTTTTCGAATCTGAATCATTACAGATAATTTATTTCTGTTCAAAGATACAATGGAAGAAAAGTCAGTGATATGGAACTACATATTGAACCAGAGTCTCTGACCCACCTCGGCCACCAGCTCTCCGTTCTCAGCGAGTACGCGGGCCACGGCCCCGATGTCCTTACAGTTTTGTAGGGCCTGGAAGAGCTCGGAGTCCCTCAGCATGAACAGGTCCTTATAGGCCATGAACATCTGGAACGAGTTGATCCCTTTATCTCTCACCAGGCTCTCCATCTCAGCTCGCACCTACAGGTCAGGGGTTAGAGGGTAGGGGTTAGAGTTGATCCCTTTATCTCTCACCAGGCTCTCCATCTCAGCTTGCACCTACAGGTCAGGGGTTAGAGTTTAGAGTTCACCTGTACAAGATGAACACAGTCAGGAGTCACACCTTTTCACATTATCGTGTCTACCTGAATCGTACTGTGCTGGCTTGGATATCTTCCTTTCATAATGTATTTTCCAGCACAGATCCAGCAACTATTGTGGATGTGTAATCAGGCCAGTGCAGTAAGGATTGGCTCTGTTTGGTTCATCTTAGCTCAGTAAAATGGAAAAGGGTATACTACTCCAGTTATCAAAGGAGTACGACAGTTACCTTTGGCCCCCACCAGGTGACCCCCATGTGCAGGGAGTAATCGCAGCAGGCTTTACTGTCAGCCTGGGAGCGGGTCTTCTCATAGGCTTCCAGCAGAGATTCGTTCTTCTCTGGTAACACATGTCCTATAACCATGGTGGTCCCTCCAGCCAGGGCTGCCTGTAGACGGAATAGAAAAAGATGACATACACACATTCAATGTATTTGAGCAGGTCTTCATAAAAGGTGATGGGACCTAAGTAGTGGAAACATTGTCACCTATAAGGCACAGGGCAGCATAGGTTGTAGTAGAGGACACACACATGACCTCTAAGGCCTCGTAACCTTGTCACATCTACTTAGTAAGTAATTGCATGCATTGATTATTCTCTATAAATTTAGAGCAATACAGAATGAACTTGTCACCGTTGCCCCAGCTTTGAAATTAATCTACAGTAAAATGTGTCAATTACCCTTAACGTTGGCCTTAACGTTTGCCTTAATGTTTATTTTCTGGGTGGATGTTATAGACTGCGTCCCAAATGGCACCCTATTCCGTGTACTACGGACCACCTATGGACCCTGGTCAAAAGCAGTGCTCTATAAAGGAACTAGGGTGCCATTTGGAACGCACGCATGGAAAACCCATACATCTATCAGTAACTAGATTAGAACCAGGGAAGGGGACAGGGAGGTAACCCAAACCAGGCTGGTCTAATGAAGAGGTATTATAGTAATTATGATGGTCAGTGAGCTAACTAATGTATATCAATCAGCTGACAGTCCTCTCATTGTTTATTACAACAAGGACCATCAATCAGCTATCCAAGCCGAGACAGACATACTAGATCTAAAATGTAGGAATGAACAATGCATTGTATGGCCATCCTAATAGTCAAACATTTAAAATATGATTCTATAGAATACATTTCTATATTCATAGATTCCGACATATGAAAGCTTCACTACTGCTCCATTACATGTTCAGAATCCTTTTTTTTCTTTAATGAGTCTGACTAGCAAACGTGCAATCTTTGGACAATAAAATTGAAGATTAAACTACCAACGGGACATTCAAAAGTGTAATATCTTATGCTTCACGGAGACGTGGCTGAACGACGACACTATCAACATACAGCTGGCTGGTTATATGCTGTATCAGCAGGATAGAACAGCGGCGTCTGGTAAGACAAGGCGGACTATGTATTTTTGTAAATAACAGCTGGTGCATGATATCTAAGGAAGTCTTGAGATATTGCTCGCCTGAGGTAGAGTATCTCATGATAAGCTGTAGACCACACTACCTACCTAGAGAGTTTTCATCTGTATTTTACGTAGCTGTTTACATACCACCACAGTCAGAGGCTGGCACTAAGATAGCATTGAATCAGCTGTATTCCACCATAAGCAAAAAGGAAAACGCTCATCCAGAGGCGGCACTCCTAGTAGCCGGGGACTTTAATGCAGGGAACTTAAATCAGTTTTACCAAATTTCTATCAGCATGTTAAATGTGCAACCAGAGGGAAAAAACTCTGGACCACCTTTACTCCACACACAGAGACGCATACAAAGCTCTCCCTCGCCACCCCATTTGGCAAATCTGACCATAATTCTACCCTCCTGATTCCTGCTTACAAGCAAAAATTAAAGCAGGAAGTACCAGTGACTAGTGGTCAGATCAGATGAAGCAGATGCTAAGCTACAGGACTGTTTTGCTATCACAGACTGGAATATGTTCCGGGATTCCTCCGATGGCATTGAGGAGTACACCCCATCAGTCATTGGCTTCATAAATAAGTGCATCGATGACGTCGTCCCCTCATACCCCAACCAGAAGCCATGGATTACAGGCAACATCCGCACTGAGCTAAAGGTTAGAGCTGCCACTTTCAAGGAGCGGGACTCTAATCCAGAAGCTTATAAGAAATCCCGCTATGCCCTCCGACGAACCATCAAACAGGCAAAGCATCAATACAGGACTAAGATCGAATCGTACTACACCGGCTCTGACGCTTGTCGGATGTGGCAGGGCTCGCAAACCATTACAGACTACAACAGGAAACACAGCCGAGAGCTGCCCAGTGACACGAGCCTACCAGACAAGCTAAACTACCACTATGCTCGCTTCGAGGCAAATAACACTGAAACATGCATGAAAGCACCAGCTGTTCTGAAAGACTGTTTGATCACACTCTCCGCAGCCGATGTGAGTAAGACCTTTAAACAGCTCAACATTCACAAGGCCGCACGGCCAGACGGATTACCAGGACGTGTACTGCGAGCATGCGCTGACCAACTGGTAAGTGTCTTCACTGACATTTTCAACCTCTCCCTGTCTGAGTCTGTAATACCAACATGTTTTAAGCAGACCACCATAGTGCCTGTGCCCAAGAACACTAAGGTAACCTGCCTAAACGACTACCGACCTGTAGCACTCACGTCTGTAGCCATGAAGTACTTCGAAAGGCTGGTCATGGCTCACATCAACACCATTATCCCAGAAACCCTAGACCCACTCCAATTTGCATACAGCCCATACAGATCCACAGATGATGCAATCTCTACTGCACTCCACACTGCCCTTTCCCACCTGGACAAAAGGAACACCTATATATGAGAATGCTATTCATTGACTACAGTTCAGCGTTCAACACCATAGTGCCCTCAAAGCTCATCAATAAGCTAAGGACCCTGGGACTAAACACCTCCCTCTGCTACTGGATCCTGGACTTCCTGACGGGTGGTAAGGGTAAGTAACAACACATCAGCAACGCTGATCCTCAACACAGGGGCCCCTCAGGGGTGTGTGCTCAGTCCCCTCCTGTACTCCCTGTTCACTCATGACTGCACGGCCAGGCATGACTCCAACACCATCATTAAGTTTGCCGATGACACAACAGTGGTAGGCCTGATCATCGACAACGACGAGACAGCCTATAGGGAGGAGGTCAGAGACCTGACCGCGTGGTGCAAGGACAATAACCTCTCCCTCAACGTGATCAAGACAAAGGAGATGATTGTGGACTACTGGAAAAGGAGGACAGAGCACGCCCCCATTCTTATCGACAGGGCTGTAGTGGAGCAGGTTGAGCGCTTCAAGTTCCTTGGTGTCCACATCACCAACAGACTAACATGGTCCAAACACACCAAGACAGTCGTGAAGAGGGCACGACAAAACCTATTCCCCCTCAGGAGACTGAAAAGATTTGTCATGGGTCCTCAGATCCTCAAAAGGTTCTACAGCTGCACCATCGAGAGCATCCTGACTGGTTGCATCACTGCCTGGTATGGCAACTTCTCAGCCTCCGACCACAAGGCACTACAGAGGGTAGTGCTAATGGCCCAGTACATCACTTCGGCCAAGCTCCCTGCCATCCAGGAACTCTATACCAGGCGGTGTCAGAGGAAGGCCCTAAAAATTGTCAAAGACTCCAGCCACCCGAGTCATAGACTGTTCTCTCTGCTACCAAGACGGCAAGCGGCACCGAGCGCCATGTCTAGGTCCAAGAGCCCCCTTTGCTACTCTCTGTTGTTATCTTCTATGCATAGTCACTTTAATAACTCTACCTACATGTACATATTACCTCAACTAACCGGTACCCCCCTGTATATAGTCTCGCTATTGTTATTTTACTGCTGCTCTTTAATTACTTGTTACTTATATTTCTTATTCTTATCCGCATTTTTTTAAACTGCATTGTTGGTTAGGGGCTCGTAAGTAAACATTTCACTGTAAGGTCTACACCTGTATTATTTGGCGCATGTGACTAATAAAATTTGATTTGATGTTCTAAATCCTTCTGGAACCAGGTTGATATATATGTAAAACAACAAAATACCTCCTATATTAAATCCTTTAAAACACCAACCGTGTCTGTTACTGTGCAGCTAAGTGCATCCTCCAAATAGCAGCTGACATTAGAGAGAGTGGAGGAGTGTCTGGTAAGGGTTGTAAGTGTGTCTAGTGTAGTGTGTTTGAGAACTATTGTCTCGAGGGAAAAGGTTTTTTCAGCAGTCTTTGCAGCAGCCCCATGGTAGCCATGGAAACAGAAACTGATCTGCATTTGTCTTGGTACTCTAGCCAGGCAGCACGGCAGCACGGCAGCAGCTACGATGGAGGTGGGTGGGGGGCAGAGGGTCTGCCAACCCCAGATTAGAAGAATGATAACATATCCTTGGCTAGCTTGTGGTCTCTAAAACACAGCTATGCTCTCAGACGCTGTATGTAATCTCTGGGTGGTAGAGCATAATGATGGATGAGTCATCCATGCCCTGAAGTGATCTGGGATAGCCCCAGTCTCAGTCTGCTCGCTGCCCCAGCCCCACCACCACCTCTCTCTCTCTGTATCTCTCTCTCTCTTTCCCTCATCGGTCTGTCTCTTTCTCCATCTCTTTCTCTCTTTGTCTCTCTCTGTCTCTCTCAAATTGAAATGTAAGCTGTTTTATTGGCATGAAAAACATTGAGTCAATATTGCCATAACAACTATGTATACAATATACATTGTAATAAAAACATATTTAATAATAATAATATAAAATAGTTATAAAATAGTATTTCTCTCTTTCTCTCTTTGTCTCTGTCTGTCTCTGTTTTTCGCGCTGTCTCCGTCTTTCTCTCTGTGTATCTCTCACTCTCTCATCCCACTCTCTGTCTCTCTCTCTCTCTCCCTTTATCCCTCTCTCTCTTTATCCCTTTCTCCCTTCAGTCTGTTCAGTGCACTGATAGAATATAATAGAACAGAATAGAATGGAATAGAAAACAACATAATAGAAAGGAACAGAATAGAACAGAACAGAATAAAATAGAACATAATTGAATAGAATAGAATGGAATAGAACAGGATAGAATGGAATTGAACAGAATAGAACAGGATAGAATGGAATAGAACAGAATAAAACGGAATAGAATAGAATGGAAAAGAATAATACAGAATATAACGGAATAGAATAGAATAGAACAGAATAGAATGAAATTCTTTCCGGTCTGTTCAGTGCGCTGCTGTTTGACTGCATCAGGAGTCAGCACACCCTGCTACAGCTTCCACAGATTCCTGCTACATCATCTATATAAATCATTGATGGGCAAGTGAGTTATGTAATAAAATAAAGATGACTCAAAACAACAGAGAATAATGTATCATATCTAACTTGAGTCAGCAGAATTATGCATCTACTATCTCTGTCTAAATAAATGTAGCATCTCTGAGTCCTAACCACGCCCGGTTTAATAGTAGTTCTCTGAATATTTCTTACTCTCTCCCTGAATCCCTAATCAACCCCTAGCCCCTAGCTATTTTTGTAGATCAAAGAGAATTGGTAATTTTGGCAATATGGTAATTACTTCAATTTGCCTTCTGAGAGATTGAGTGGGATTTTGGCCTTTTATCCAGATCTCCAGGAGTGTGTAGGGATGAGGGAATGAGGGACTAAGGGTCGACTTCAGGGAGGAAGGATTCAGGAGTCTGTCTCCACACAAAATCTTAAGTTATTTTCTCACGCTGCAAGCCACACTGGGAAGATTAGTTTCTATAGTTGAGAGAGAGAGAGAAATGCCAGTCCTAAAACACTAGTCCTATTTGTCAATAAATCAATGAATCAAAGTTGTTTGATACAGCCTTTTTTACAACAAGTAACCCTGCCTTAATCACCAAAGAGCAAGCAGCAGCACAGTAGCAAAGAAAATCTCCCTAGAAGGAAGAAACTTGGAGAGGAACCAGACTCAGAGGCGAGGCCCTCTGGCTGCACTAGATTATTGAGGGTAATGCCCACCACACAGTGTTATTGAGGGTAATGCCTTCAACTCTGGATTATTTAGGGTAATACCTACTGCACTGGGTTATTGAGGGTAATGCATACAGCACTGGGTTATGGAGGGTAATGCATACATCACTGGGTTATTGAGGGTAATGCCTACACCACTTGTTTGTTGAGGGTAATGCTTACAGCACTGGGTTATTGAGGGTAACCCCTACAGGACTGGGTTATTTAGGGTAATGAATACAGCAATGGTTTATTGAGGGTAATGCCTACAGCACTGGGTTATTGAGGGTAACCCCGACAGTACTGGGTTATTGAGGGTAATGAATACAGCAATGGTTTATTGAGGGTAATGAATACATCACTGGTTTATTGAGGGTAATGCCTACAGCACTGGTTTATTGAGGGTAATGCCTACAGCACTGGGTTATTGAGGGTAATGAATACAGCACTGGTTTATTGAGGGTAATGCCTACAGCACTGGTTTATTGAGGGTAAT
Organism: Brachymystax lenok tsinlingensis; assembly: GCA_030435695.1. Taxonomy (NCBI): domain Eukaryota; kingdom Metazoa; phylum Chordata; class Actinopteri; order Salmoniformes; family Salmonidae; genus Brachymystax; species Brachymystax lenok. Next base: position 35,731,004 of record CM059786.1, on the reverse strand, counting down.
GAATACAGCACTTGTTTATTAAGGGTAATGCCTACAGCACTGGTTTATTGAGGGTAATGAATACAGCACTGGGTTATTGAGGGTAATGCCTACAGCACTGGTTTATTGAGGGTAATGAATACAGCACTGGGTTATTGAGGGTAATAACTACAGCACTGGTTTATTGAGGGTAATGAATACAGCACTGGGTTATTGAGGGTAATGCCTACAGCACTGGTTTATTGAGGGTAATGAATACAGCACTGGGTTATTGAGGGCAATGCCTACAGCAGTGTTTTTGTTCTCTCAATCTCACAGACAGGACTCCTGAAGATCATACAGCCAGCAGATACCTTGGTGCCGCTGTAGTAATCGTCCACGGTGGTAGCATTCATGAAAGTCTGCTGGAGGTGCACACTGGTGTCGATCCCCCCGGGGAGGACCAGTTTCCCAGAAGCGTCAATCACCTTGGCCCCTCCCGGGATCATCAGCCCCTCCCCCACCTGCATGATGATGCCGTTCTCAATGTAGACGTCCGCCTCCTGCGTCACGTCATCATTCACCACCTGGTGGAAAAAATATGCACGAATCAGGTGCTAGGCAGAAAAAAATGAATAAATGAAACAGGTAATATCCGCAACTCTGCAATACTCCCAGTGATTTATTTTAGATTAACAGACAATGTTTCAATCCCACTGGGATCTTCACCACCACCATCAATAACCACAACCACAACAACAGCAGTCAACACAACACACCCACTGTCACGGTGTGCGCTACTGGGGTTGAAATCAGGTGCAGGAGAGCGGAAGGTGTCGTAAAGGTGCACACTTTAATGGCAGAAGCAAAACAAATGAAAGAACGCACACTGCGTCAAACTCTCCTTAGGCCACAACTAAAGTGTCAAGCGCGACGACTAAACACAGTCCACAAATGTCACAACAATATACAATAATTAAATACGGGTGAACAATCATTACCCGGTGAACCGAGCCTGGTTCTACACACAAATGTAACATAGAATAATTCCACACAACGACATGATGAAATTCAGAGGAATAAATACATCCCGTAATTACTGGAATGCAGACGTGTGAAGTGAAGTGTGAAGTGAACAAGACAAAAGCAAAGGAACAATAAATAACTGAGCGGCGATGGCTAGAAAGCCGGTGACGTCGACCACCGAACGCCGCTCGAACAAGGAGAGGAGGCGACTTGGGTGGAAGTCGTGACACCCACCTTGCCACCCTTGATCAGGATCCTGGTTGTCGCTGAACTGGAAGACATGATGGCTCTGGAAGAGAGAAGTGAAGGGTTAGCACATTTCTCGCTTGTGGTGCAGGGAGTTACAGCCCCAAAATTGACATTGTAGAAGAAAAAAAGTAGATTTTACCTCTGTATATTTTCTCTGAAAGAGAGACACGCAGACGAGAAATCCCTTTCACTCTCATAGAGAATGGTATTCATTTCCTGACCAGCAATACCACAAGACTTCAACTACAACTTGGTATATACAAGCTGTGGTACTACTGACAGTCATTGGCATTACGTTCAGATGAGGAGGGAGGGACCCATTGAAGAACACAAATGAATCGCTGTGTTCTAAAACAAGTTATAGCACAATAAATATTGTGTTCTCAGCTTGGCCTGGCTGCTGTGACATTAACTAGCAGGCTTGACTCGGAGGCTGTGTCTGTCACTGAGTATGACCAAACACCCCTTAGCTGTCTGTCTGTCACTGAGTATGAACAAACATCCCCTAGCTGTCTGTCTGTCACTGAGTATGACCAAACACCCCTTAGCTGTCTGTCTGTCACTGAGTATGACCAAACACCCCTTAGCTTTATGTCTGTCTGTCTGTCACTGAGTATGACCAAACACCCCTTAGCTTTATGTCTGTCTGTCTGTCACTGAGTATGACCAAACACCCCTTAGCTGTCTGTCTGTCACTGAGTGTAACAAAACACCCCTTAGCTTTCTGTCTGTCTGTCTGTCTGTCTGTCACTGAGTATGACCAAACACCCCTTAGCTGTCTGTCTGTCTGTCACTGAGTATAACCAAAAACCCCTTAGCTGTCTGTCTGTCACTGAGTGTAACCAAACACCCCTTAGCTTTCTGTCTGTCTGTCTGTCACTGAGTATGACCAAACACCCCTTAGCTGTCTGTCTGTCTGTCAGTCTGTCACTGAGTATAACCAAACACCCCTTAGTTGTCTGTCTGTCTGGCCTGGACAAAAACACACACTGGCTTCTGTCCATCACAGAACTACATCATTTTTTTATTATACTAAAACCTCACATAAACTTAACCTGTACATGCATACTGTATAGGTGTACTGTGGTGCAGGTGTGCTGTGGTGCAGGTGTGCTGAGGTGCAGGACATAGAGGGATCTATTATCTCATCAGAACGTTAAGATATTCACATTTTCCAATACAATGTATTGGAATAATATGATAAATATCCCCCAGGGGACTCCCCCCTCTCCCCCTCGTGTGAGTGCATGGTGTGAGACGCGGTGGGTGTATGCATTCTCCATGCACAGTGAGGGCGTGTGCAGACTGTGCACCATGCCTACGTGTGTGGGTGTGAGGGTGCGGCAGCTGGCAGGTTTACCACATGCTCTCTCTCCTCATGGCTCCAGATAGGGAGCTGAGATGATCTATATAAAAGGTTGACTAGATGACATCTTGATCATGCATGCTCAGATGCAAATCTAGGCCAATTTTAAAGGCAGACAGCTGATGTCTAAAACGTCACATTGAAATATGGGAGGGAGGGAACATGCATCAACCATTTGTTATCCATCACTTCTACTGGTTGACCCACATCTTACTGAGTGTTGTATGATGTATAATTAATGAACGAATGACGTTACAATCCTTCCACGGATATAATAGAAACACATACAGGCTTAAAAAATACACATTTCAGGGTGGAGCACAAATAATTAGGCTACTGCAGAAATAATAACGTACCAGCAGGTTGTCTTGTGTAGGCTAGACTACTGTATTGTCGGACCTAAGTCTTTTACAAACAGTGTTTATAGGATATTTCACAAAATTGACACAAACATAGAAATGACAGTAGCCAACGTGGATACGTCTTTGGACAATTAGTCATGGAGTTTGAAACGTCACAGATTGATACAGCCATAAATTATAGCAATTCCAACGTTAATACACCTGTTATTGGCTGGAACCTAGATGATAGTCTATAACAAATAAGGACAGAATATTAATTGAATTTACTATAATAAATCATAGATCAACAATAATACATCACACAATCTACAATGACACAAAGAAACATCGGCCTTCAGGATACATAATGTTCCAAACCGACGCAGAAAACTGTTCCCAGAACCCCCCCCATAATAACGGAACACCCTATATTAATAAATACTCTCTTCCATCCCACAGTCTGAAAGATAATGTTGCACTTGGAACCTAGAAATCGATGGGCCAAATTCATAGCATGTGCAATTGGATAGCTAGCTATAGCACTTGCGTTCCCTGTCTGAGTTCCATATGCTGTCTACCGGTAGCCTATAGCCTACTGGGTTATTATTTCGACTACCCAACAAAAGCTAACGATGGTATGAAATGAATTAGGAATGCAGAATTCAGAAATATACAAGAAGCAGTCATGAAGCCGGGTAGCAGACACTAAACATTCAACCAGTCAGCATGAGAAACAAAGTATCCACATAAAGCAAGCATCGTTGTCTAGGGCCGATCCATTGGCTACACCCGCACAGCGCACAGTCTGGGTCCCCAAGTCAAAGCTTCTTCACTTTATTCTTAGTGCATTACTGTATGCTAAGGCTGCATATCACAATCTCGTTCCACATACCTCTCCTACCGGCCTTTGGCTCCAAAACGTCTTTTTGGTTACTTTCTGATAGCCTACAACAGCACCAATCCGTTGAATGAGACGAACGCTTGCGGTAGACAGCGAGCAGAATCCAGGCTTCTCAACCTCCGGTCACAGCGTGCAAGCCCGTGCGACGTGCAGACGCTCCAATCACCGGTAGATAATGCAGCATCGGCCACCAGAGGAACCAATCAGCATGCACTTTGGCGGTATCCACTTGGAGGAAGCTGTACCATTACTGGAGAATGTAGTATGGAAGAGAGGAAGAGGCGAAGCGAGAGGTTTTACTCCGCCCAAAATCTGTCCACGAAAATAAACCCACGAAGTGAGGAATCTTTATATGGAGGTCAACGAGTGTCGAATTTGGTCAACAAAAAATGTAATTGCTAATTTGCTACGTAAGGCTTATGTAACAGTTAGGTTGTTACAAATGTACTAATAATATAAGTGTACTAATAATATAAGTGGACTCATGTGGCATTTTGGCAACTTATAATTTTTCTTTTTATATCGGAGTTGTGCCAATTGAGATGGTCTGGTATGAGTTGGCGAAGCTGGTTGAGAGAATGCCAAGAGTGTGCAAAGCTGTCATCAAGGCAAAAGGTGGCTACTTTGAAGAATCTCAAATATAAAATATATTTTGATTTGTTTCATTTTTGGTTACTACATGATCCCATATGTGTTATTTCATACAATGTAGAAGATGGTAAAAATAAAGAAAAACCCTTGAATGAGTAGGTGTGTCCAAACCTTTGACTGGTACTGTATAAAGTTGAAGTCGGAAGTTTACATACACTTAGGTTGGAGTCATTAAAACTCGTTTTTCAACCACTCAACAAATTTCTTGTTAACAAACTATATAGTTTTGGCAAGTCGTTTAGGACATCTACTTTGTGAATGACACAAGTAATTTTTCCAACTATTGTTTACAGACAGATTATTTCACTTATAATTCACTGTATCACAATTCCAGTGGGTCAGAAGTTTACATACATTAAGTTGACTGTGCCTTTAACCAGCTTGGAGGTGTACCCGTGGATGTATTTCAAGGCCTGCCTTCAAACTCAGTGGCTCTTTGCTTGACATCATGGGAAAATCAAAAGAAATGAGCCAAGACCTCAGAAAAAAAATGGGAGACCTCCACAAGTTTGGTTCATCCTTGGGAGCAATTTCCAAACGCCTGAAGGTACCACGTTCATCTGTACAAACAATAGTACGCAAGTATAAACACCATGGGACCACACAGCCATCATACCGCTCAGGAAGGAAATGCGTTCTGTCTCCTAGAGATGAACATACTTTGGTGCGAAATGTGCAAATCAATCTCAGAACAACAGCAAAGGACCTTGTGAAGATGCTGGAGGAAACAGGAACAAAAGTATCTATATCCACAGTAAAACGAGTCCTATATCGACATAACCTGAAAGGCCGCTCAGTAAGGAAGAAGCCACTGCTCCAAAACCGCCATAAAAAAAGCCAGACTACGGTTTGCAACTGCACATGGGGACAAAGATCGTACTTTTTGGAGAAATGTGCTCTGGTCTGATGAAACAAAAATAGAACTGTTTGGCCATAATGACCATCATTATGTTTGGAGGGAAAAGGGTGAGGCTTGCAAGCCAAAGAACACTATCCCAACCGTGAAGCACAAGGGTGGCAGCATCATGTTGTGGTGGTGCTTTGCTGCAGGAGGGACTGGTGCACTTCATAAAATAGATGGCATCATGAGGAGGGAAAATTATGTGGATATATTGAAGCAACATCTCAAAACATCAGTCAGTAAGTTGCAAAATGGCTTAAGAACAACAAACTTGTGGGAAGCTTGTGGAAGGCTACCTGAAACATTTGACCCAAGTTAAACAATTTAAAGGCAATGTTACCAATTACTAATTGAGTGTATGTAAACTTCTGACCCACTGGGAATGTGATGAAAGAAATAAAAGATGAAATAAATCATTCTCTCTACTATTATTCTGACATTTCACATTCTTAAAATAAAGTGGTGATCCTAACTGACCTAACACAGGGAATGTTTACTAGGATTAAATGTCAGGAATTGTGAAAAACCGAGTTTAAATGTATTTGGCTAAGGTGTATGTATACTTCGACTTCAACTGTATATATATATATATATATATATATATATATATATATATATATATACAGTGGGGGGAAAAAAGTATTTAGTCAGCCACCAATTGTGCAAGTTCTCTCACTTAAAAAGATGAGAGAGGCCTGTAATTTTCATCATAGGTACACTTCAACTATGACAGACAAAATGAGGAAAACAAATCCAGAAAATCACATTGTAGGATTTTTTATGAATTTATTTGCAAATTATGGTGGAAAGTAAGTATTTGGTCACATACAAACAAGCAAGATTTCTGGCTCTCACAGACCTGTAACTTCTTCTTTAAGAGGCTCCTCTGTCCTCCACTCATTACCTGTATTAATGGCACCTGTTTGAACTTGTTATCAGTATAAAAGACACCTGTCCACAACCTCAAACAGTCACACTCCAAACGCCACTATGGCCAAGACCAAAGAGCTGTCAAAGGACACCAGAAACAAAATTGTAGACCTGCACCAGGTTGGGAAGACTGAATCTGCAATAGGTAAGCAGCTTGGTTTGAAGAAATCAACTGTGGGAGCAATTATTAGGAAATGGAAGACATACAAGACCACTGATAATCTTCCTCGATCTGGGGCTCCACGCAAGATCTCACCCCGTGGGGTCAAAATGATCACAAGAACGGTGAGCAAAAATCCCAGAACCACACGGGGACCTAGTGAATGACCTGCAGAGAGCTGGGACCAAAGTAACAAAGCCTACCATCAGTAACACACTACGCCGCCAGGACTCAAATCCTGCAGTGCCAGACGTGTCCCCCTGCTTAAGCCAATACATGTTCAGGCAAGTCTAAAGTTTGCTAGAGAGCATTTGGATGATCCAAATGAGGATTGGGAGAATGTCAGATGAAACCAAAATATAACTTTTTGGTAAAAACTCAACTCGTCGTGGTTTGGAGGACAAAGAATGCTGAGTTGCATCCAAAGAACACCATACCTACTGTGAAGCATGGGGGTGGAAACATCATGCTTTGGGGCTGTTTTTCTGCAAAGGGACCAGGACGACTGATCCGTGTAAAGGAAAGAATGAATGGGGCCATGTATCGTGATATTTTGAGTGAAAACCTCCTTCCATCAGCAAGGGCATTGAAGATGAAACGTGGCTGGGTCTTTCAGCATGACAATGATCCCAAACACACCGCCTGGCAACGAAGGAGTGGCTTCGTAAGAAGCATTTCAAGGTCCTGGAGTGGCCTAGCCAGTCTCCAGATCTCAACCCCATAGAAAATCTTGAAAGTCTGTGTTGCCCAGCGACAGCCCCAAAACATCACTGCTCTAGAGGAGATCTGCATGGAGGAATGGGCCAAAATACCAGCAACAGTGTGTGAAAACCTTGTGAAGACTTACAGAAAACGTTTGACCTCTGTCATTGCCAACAAAGGGTATATAACAAAGTATTGAGATAAACTTTTGTTATTGACCAAATACTTATTTTCCACCATAATTTGCAAATAAATTCATAAAAAATCCTACAATGTGATTTTCTGGATTTTTTTTCCTCATTGTGTCTGTCATAGTTGAAGTGTACCTACGATGAAAATTACAGGCCTCTCTCATCTTTTTAAGTGAGAGAACTTGCACAATTGGTGGCTGACTAAATACTTTTTTCCCCCACTGTATATATATATATATATGTGTGTGTGTAATTTGATGTATAGACATATGGACAGTATATGGATAGAGTATGTAATATATCTGAAGAATAGTATATGTACAGCAATAGTTTAATAGGATAGGCCTTGACTAGAATACAGTATATACATTTGAAGTGGGTAAAACAGTAGGTAAACATTATTAAAGCGATCAATGTTCCATGACTTTGTGCATAGGTCAGCAGCCTCTAAAGTGCATGATAGAGTAACCGGGTGGTAGCCTGCTAGTGACAGTGACTAAAGTTCAGAGCAGGCTATTGGGCAGAAGCCGGCTAGTGATGGCTGTTTAACAGCTTGATGGCCTTTAGAAAGAAACTTTGATGCACCTGTACTGACCTCGTCTTCTGGAGGGTAGCGGAGTGAACAGGCAGTGGCTCGGATGGCTGAGGTCCTTGATGATCTTATTGGCCTTCCTGTAACACCGGATGCTGTAGTTGTCCTGGAGGGCAGGCAGTGTGCCCCCGATTATGCATTGGGCAGACCACACCACCCTCTGGAGAGCGCTGTGGTTGCGGACAGTGCAGTTGCCGTACCAGGTGGTGATACAGCCCGACAGGATGCTCTCAATGGTGCATCTGTAAAAATTTGCCAGTGATGTGTACGCCGAGGAACTTGAAGCTTTTCACCTTCTCCACTGTGGTCCCGTTGATGGGGGCGTGCTCCCTCTGCTGTCTCCTGAAGTCCACGATCAGCTCCTTCGTTCGGTTGACGTTATTTTCCTGGCACAACTCCGCCAGAGACCTCACCTCCTCCCTGTAGGCTTGGTAATCAGACCTACCGTTGTTGTGTCATCTGCAAACTTGATGATTGAGTAGGAGACAATGGTCCCATCTGATCTCACCTCCTCCAGCCTGCCATCTTTGAGGACATGTATTTCTATTGTTAGAGCAGTCACTTGAAAATCTTGTCAATATTGGATGTGAACTGTGATTACATTTTAGCAGACACTCTTATCCAGAGTGACTTGCAGTAGTGAGTGCATGAATTTTCATATTGGTCCCCCGTGGGAATTGAACCCCAAAACCTGGCATTGCAAGCACCATGCTCTACCAACTGAGCCACACGGGACCTCATTGTGAAAAGAATTATCATGGATAGTAAGTAAAGCAAGGAGGCCATAATATCACTAGACAGCCTATAAATAACAATACACATCATTTTTTTATCATAAAGTATACTATTCAGATTTAACGTTTATGTAATCATTATGAACCCAAGACAACACATTAGGCTATAATAAACACTACAAACACAGATTATTATTAGTAGTAGTCATTAGGCCTTAAATGTGCGAGAAAATGCAGGGTGATGTGAGCAATAGCAGAGCCAACAAACTATTACCTTTTTTTAAATAAAAATGGTTTAAAAAAACGGTTTAAAAGTAGGCTTTAGTTTTTACTTTAGTATAGATGTGCAACAATTGTTTAATAGGTAATGTATGTTGTTATGTTGCCAAGAAACCTGATCAATAACAGTGATCAGATTTTGAATGGTTCAATTTATTACGGGTACAGGTGAAGAATAACAAGAGCTATCATATTTTTGCACAAAAACAATACATTTATTCAAGTGTTCTCCAGCACAAATACATAAGGAGCCGTTTTCTTCTTTCTGGGCACTAAAACATAAGTAATGGGTAAAGGGTGGAGAATGAATGCTACATTTGCTGTATGCACTGATCATCTTAAAGACGAAGAACATAGGCCATAAAACAATTAATATGACACAAAAAGAAACAGTCACACAGACTGACTTGTCTGATGCATTGGAACAGTGAAATGTCATGGGAAAGCATCCTAAATGGCACCCTATTCCCTATATAGTGCACTACTTTTGACCGGTGTCCAATGTAGTGTAGTGCACTATATAGGGAATAGGGTGCCATTTGGGACATATATTTGCCAATAATAACAAAAATGACCATCGAAAACAAGACATGGAGGACAGAATATTATGGCACGGAATGTAGGATTAAGAAGCAAAGCGAATGCCAGGTTTTACACATACATTATGCTACAGTAAACGTTATTACTGAAATGCTTTTATTTTTTTGTTATTTCCCATTATGGAGTAAATGGTTTTTCCAACAGATAAGCACCAACCAACTACAGCAATTTCTAGTCTAAAACAATATAGGAAACTCATTATTATTTATAATTCATAATTTTTTCAAGTCAAAAGTTCAAATGTATTTGTTAATATATGCATCCTATGAGAGTGAAATAATGGTGCTTTTCCATCATTACTACAAGGAAGTTAAAAACAGTCATTGTCAAGACAAGTTTTATTTCTCTTCCAAAACAAATATATTTTTTCTTGATTAGATAAAATGTTTAGCACCGTCAGAAACACCTACAATCCCTCTTTATAGTTCTTATAAAAAGAAACAAAAGGCAAAAACAACCAACATTATGTAGGGCTGTGCAGTGAAGTAGAGACCGTTGCATCTTAAAGCTGTCATTATTAGGCTAAAGATCACTTGACACATTTAAACTGGATTCACTCAGGACTCACTCAGAACATCAAAAACAAATAAAACAAATGATCAGTACTAGAAGGCAACACTTGGAGTCTACCCTCTAATGCTTCATAGCTTATTTTGATAAAAAATAAAAATAATACTATTTTACTTGATTTAATTTTTTACCTCATCTTTTTTTTCTAATTCCATGATATATATTAGCAAAGAATTATATTTGTACATCTCATAGGTAATTCAAAAAGACAAAAACAAACCAAAAACAGTGACAGGAAAACTCTATGTACAAACTGTACAAGGGGCATGGTCATTTACTATAGGGAAAGGGAATTTAACATCAACACAACGCACCAGGATTCCTGCCAACCCAATGAGTTCAACAAACAAGGTGGAAAGGATACGATAAGGTCACTTAAGAACTTAATCATGTATGAAACTACATTTATGAAATGAAGTCATTTTGAATATTTAGATAGAGCATTGGTAAGTCATAATCTCTGCTACTGTATTTTTCTGGTCACCGTTCACTCTTCAGTTTTGAGTTCTGAAAAACTAATTTCTAAATCGTCCACAAGTTTAAAAATGAATTCCCAACAATTCTACATATCTTGCCATGGGGAGTAGAGAAAATGTTGCAGTTTTAAATCAAGTTTTCTGCAATTCTACACATTCTGTGCAATTCTACACATTTACACCATGCTAATATGATATCTGAGTGAGAATAACTAACCAAATAAATGGGGCCCCCTTGAGGTCAGGGTCCTAGGCATGTGAACTGCTTGCCCGGTCAGTATTTGGCCATGACTACTACAAGTTTAGATAGCAGGCTAGACTAACTACCAATCTAAAAATTGTTAGCTGGCATGGCTAATTGAGTGAGTCAGTGACTGACATAATAAAAGGAAAACTGCCGAATGATGCCCAACCAAATTTCAAAATTGCACCAGGTGTATTGTACTTTTCTTACTCTCAATAGTAAGTTGAGACCCTGACTGAGTTCAAAAAAATAAAAAAAGCTTATGCCTGAAGCCAGCCCTGTAATAAGTTTGTAAATCTGTCTCTATCACTCTCGCCTTTTCTAATTATTTGAGGTCTACAAGAGGAAAGTGCAGAGGACATTGCATCTGCGGTCTGGTATTCATTTGGGAAGGTAACGTTACAAACACACGGTATAACATAGTTCCTTAACTCTGTTTTAAATTCTACAATGTTAATAGAAATAGACACATTATTTTTTATCCAGAGAATGACATACTGAATTACGGCTTTCAACAGAAGACAATATGGAAATGGGGCACATCAATCATTTTCTATTCATCTACTGTACATTGAGTAGGATCAATAATCAATCATTTCCATGGATACATGGATTTAACATAATTCTATGAGTCCATTCTTCCACTTCTATTGGCACAGCCCTACTGTATAGAAAACATACTGTATTACACAGTTCACATCATAAAAACATAACATTTCACAAGAAAAACAAACAAGAAACATTTTAAAATACTAAAGAAAAAAACGGTATACATATAAAAAGTGCTTTATAATGTTGGTAAAACAGCACATATTTGCTATAAAAAGGTAGAAGAACATTGTGAAGCCGCACCATTTTTGTTAGAAGATTTGCACCTGACAGTATGTAGTTTGCAGGGGTGAAAAAGGGAAGGAGAGAGTCTTTACTTTATTGTGGAAACCCCAGGCCACCCGCCCTCCCTCCAGTCCAACCACCATGCTCACTAACAGTTGTACAGTAATGACACTAGAAAAAAGTAGTTCACCACAGACTTTGATCTCAAGGTACTTTGTTGTTGTTGTAACGACAGAATGCATCACCGCCCATGTGGCTAGCTTCATTTTGTGTTTGTGCAGAGTCAGACACAGGCATGCATGGGGGGCCTGAGTTTACATGTAGCAAGGCTTGAACAATTAGTTTTTTAAAACACCAGTAGAATTTATGTTTATAAAAGCTGTAAAACAGAAAAGAGGAGGATATGGAATATTATTCTGCAGTCTTCTGTCACCACACCTTCTTTAATCGCCACTTTGAAATCATTTAAATTTACTAAAATAACACAGAACTACTTTAAATAGTGAAAATATTACACTGAAAAAAAAACTGTTTTTCTTTTATTCCCATCTTGTCTAAAGTGTAGTGCCTGTGCCACATGACCTGTGATGCTTCCTATCGTTGTGAAGCACCATGGTATTGTAACCATTTTACAGTAGTACCTTTACTTTCAGTTAACTGTGTGTATAAACTTTAAACACAGAGGTATATGTGATCTGATGTTTTGGATTCATTAAGACACAGCTTTCTGCGACACTGAAGAAAATCACCCTTATTCACTTTAGCTCTGCGAGGCTCAGTAGCTGGAGGAATCAAAACTCAACATGACTATACTATCGGTGGCTTGCTTTACCCACTTCAGATATTGGCCAATAGAAAATCATGCCTACACAGCCAATATCTTTCACATACATACTGTACATACAGTATCATCAACTCTCTTTCAGATCTTTTCCAATCATCCAATCCTAGTCCTTATTCTAAAAACCACACAGATCCTAGTTACTTCTTTCTCAGTGCCTTGAGAAGAAAGCCTTGTCTCAAGTATAGCTTGCACAAATAAATCAATTTAAAAAATACTGGATAACACTGCTAAAAGGTAAAATGACATATACATATTAAATACAATAAGAAGTACATTTCAAATTACAAGAAATAATTTGAAATATTTACTTTCATGATGTTTTGCTTGCCTGGGAAATGATACCAGGTACCAGGGAGTAGTATAATTTCACCAATGCTCATGTTTCTAGTTACAACATCAGTTCTATGTTTGTGATGATCTAGTTAAGTCAAGTCTTGTTAAACGCAGGCAAAGTATTCTTTGAGTGGTGCAAACAAGTGTCGGATGACCGGTACACTCCACGACCTTCCCAGAAGCCTTTGCCTGGCCAGCCGACTCATGTTGGACACGTCTGTGTAATGGACTGGGAAGCCAAACACCCTGGGGAAGGAGAAAGTAACCAGACAGCCACCAGAGGGAACAAGAGAGACAGACAGAGCAGGAGATAGATGGATAGATACAGAGGGACAAAGAGAGGAAGAGAGCCTTGAGAATTAGTGACATAGGGCTATGTTTCCATGTGAGATTGACTTTAGGTCCTTCATAGGAGGGTACATTGAAATCATATCTATCACTTTCTGTAAGGGAATCATTTTATAATAAAGATGTATGCCACTGATGAAAAACTGCTCGTATTAAAGTCATTTAATTATGGTATTAATTAATTTGAAAGGTAATCAGTTCCTACCTCTCCATCTCAGTGCACCAAAGAATGTCCTCCTTCTCGTTCATGAAGACGGGAAAGTGCTGGTCTTTACCCTGCTTAATGGAATTAGAGCGAGTGGTGATGGTCCTCACTTTGCCAAACTGAGGGGAAACCAGATGGTGGACACACTAAGTGACTGGTGCATAAGAATAGGACAACCAAGTATTGTTTACAGACCAAATTGTCCATTTGACCAAACATTTCATTTGACAGTTCAAAAGGTACTCACACACAACTAGTTTTTTTCTTGAACTAAGTTAATCAAATTAATGAACTATATAAATTACATATTTGGCTATATGCATAATTTGTACTAAAAATTAAAAAAATAAAAAACACAGCTACAAAAATAGATGAATAACTGACCTTCGCTGTTCTGCCGTGCTCCAAACAGTCCTGAAGGTCTAGTCTGTCAGTGAACATGGCCGTCAAGGGTCTGAAGAGGAAAACAGATGAAAAAGTGAGAGATGTGTGCAAATAGAGTGAGAGAGAGAGAGCGAGTGAAAGAGAGAGAGTAAGAGCGAGAGAGAAAGAGAGAGTGAGTGAGTGAGTGAGAGGAGAGCGTGAGAGAGAGCGAGGGAGAGAGGGGGTGGAGAGAGAGAGAGAGAGAGAGAGAGAGAGAGAGAGAGAGAGAGAGAGAGAGAGAGAGAGAGAGAGAGAGAGAGAGAGAGAGAGAGAGAGAGAGAGTGAGTGAGTGAGTGAGTGAGGGGAGAGCGTGAGAGAGAGCGAGGGAGAGAGGGGGTGGAGAGAGAGAGAGAGAGAGAGAGAAAAGGGAAGAGATAAAAAAGGTGATTAGGATTATTTGGTTCCTGGGTTTGACTGGCTCAGGAACTAGCCCAGGTGTAAATTGCTTTAGGTGACAGGCTAGCTGTTTCTTCCCTCACCGTTCTCTCACCAACCTGTTCATGCCAGGCAGGTTGCCCCAGAAGTAGCGGGCACGGTGAGCAGCAGTCACCTCCTTGGCATCGATCATCACCGGGTTACACTAGAAGAGGAGAGACAGGATATTCCTTTAACCTTTATTTAACCAAGTTATTAAGAACACATTTTCTTTTGCAATAATAACCCGAAGAATGTAACTAGTGGAGATCATATTTTGTATAAGGACAATCTCATACAATGATCAATTAATATCTTTAAATTAACAGTTTAAATTGAAGGTGTCGTTACACCTTCATAACCTAACTAGTATATTGACAGCATGCACTGTCTATTACCACCACAAGGTGGCATTCATAATACATTAATCCATATTCCAATGGATGACTGATATATAGTATAATTTGTTTTTCTAGAAGTTATATAGGTCTCTGTAAAGGAACAAACCTCTAGAAAGCGAGAGATGTCCCTCTTGTCACTGACGCCCATTGCCACCACGTTTTCAAAGAGCCAGAAGAACGGCCGGTTGTCACCCTCTTTGGGCCGAGCCTCGTGCAGCAGGCGGTAGAACTCAAAGAAAAGCCGACCAGTGCCCTCTACAGGACAGACAGAGAATGACAGGCATATAAAATTCAGCTACAGGAAATAAGTCTTCAGCGGTCCCAGAACACAAGTGATAAATGTAAGAGTTGTCACCTACCATAAAGACCCTTCCTAGCTGGGTTGACAATAGAGAGGTCGTTACACGGACTTCCACCAATCACTAAGTCAAAGGGGCCCCACTCGTGTAACTGTTACCGAGGAAGAGAGAGAACAGGAAAACAACGAGAGAAAGGAGGAGGACAGGAGATAAGAAAGACAAAATAGACAGATTATCCAACTAAGAGACACATTTTGTGCTTTAGCGGTTGAAGTACTGTTACGTGAAGTGTTATTGTAATAACCCTCGCTGATAGGCGCCTTACAATCTTTCTCATTTGGGATATCTTTATTGAGAGACTGTGGATAGGGCGTTTTGTCTTTGAGCCACGCTATTGGGATGTCCTTATTGAGAGACTGTGGATAGGGCGTTCGTCTTTGAGCCAGGCTATTGGGATGTCCTTATTGAGAGACTGTGGATAGGGCGTTTTGTCTTTGAGCCAGGCTATTGGGATGTCCTTATTGAGAGACTGTGGATAGGGCGTTTTGTCTTTGAGCCAGGCTATTGGGATATCCTTATTGAGAGACTGTGGATAGGGCGTTCGTCTTTGAGCCAGGCTATTGGGATGTCCTTATTGAGAGACTGTGGATAGGGCGTTCGTCTTTGAGCCAGGCTATTGGGATGTCCTTATTGAGAGACTGTGGATAGGGCATTCGTCTTTGAGCCACGCTATTGGGATGTCCTTATTGAGAGACTGTGGATAGGGCGTTTTGTCTTTGAGACAGGCTATTGGGATGTCCTTATTGAGAGACTGTGGATAGGGAGTTTTGTCTTTGAGCCAGGCTATTGGGATGTCCTTATTGAGAGACTGTGGATAGGGCGTTTTGTCTTTGAGCCAGGCTATTGGGATATCCTTATTAAGAGACTGTGGATAGGGCGTTTTGTCTTTGAGCCAGGCTATTGGGATATCCTCATTAAGAGACTGTGGATAGGGCGTTCTGTCTTTGAGCCAGGCTATTGGGATGTCCTTATTAAGAGACTGTGGATAGGGCGTTTTGTCTTTGAGTCAGGCTATTGGGATATCCTTATTGAGAGACTGTGGATAGGGCGTTTTGTCTGAGTCAGGCTATTGGGAGTGACCTTGATCTAGTCTCACAGTTCATAACATTATACTATATGATACTCACATGTTTACGTGTGACGTTCCTCACGTCGCCCACGTACATGATGCGTCCCTGATGCCTGACGATGCCCACCGTGATAGAGTCCTCACACACCTCCGATGCCACGTAGCGCTCCACCTGGATACCCAGCTCCTTTAGCACCAGCAGACCTAAAGGTCAGAGGTCAATGAGGTCAAACAGTAGCATGTTGTTGTTCTTTTGATGGACGCCATGGCAACACTGACAGTTGTTGCTGAGTGGATTATCCTGGTTAAATAGAGTGGATTATCCTGGTTAAATAGAGTGGATTATCCTGGTTAAATAGAGTGGATTATCCTGGTTAAATAGAGTGGATCATCCTGGTTAAATAGAGTGGATTATCCTGGTTAAATAAGAGTGGATCATCCTGGTTAAATAGAGTGGATCATCCTGGTTAAATAGAGTGGATTATCCTGGTTAAATAAGAGTGGATCATCCTGGTTAAATAGAGTGGATCATCCTGGTTAAATAGAGTGGATCATCCTGGTTAAATAGAGTGGATCATCCTGGTTAAATAGAGTGGATCATCCTGGTTAAATAGAGTGGATCATCCTGGTTAAATAGAGTGGATCATCCTGGTTAAATAGAGTGGATCATCCTGGTTAAATAGAGTGGATTATCCTGGTTAAACAGAGTGGATGATTCTATTTAAATAATAATTAACTTGAAATTGATGAACTGAATGACAGAATACAGACACAACACTGAAGGTCTGGCCTGAGGCGCACCATTAATTAGCATTCACAGTGGTTTCCTTTTCCTTTACAGGAGTGGGAATTCCCACTTCTTTTCTATTTGTGTGTGGTTTTATTGAACAGATAGGGAAGTAAAGGACAGACAGGATAGGTATGAGAAGTGCACTACTAGACAATATGGTTAAACAGCATACTGTGTGGATTAGTTTTCTACCCATCTATCCATCCATCCATCCATCCAGTGTAGTAAATATAGTAATAAGTTAGGGGGCCAGTCCCAGTGAAACCTGAGGCAGACAGAACATTTTGTAGAGACAGAGACTTTCAGAGGGTTTTGTGTCAAGGAGAAGAGAGGAGAGGAGGGGAGGGGAGGGAGGAGAGAAGAGGACAGGAGGGGAGATTCCCGTCTAACCTGTTGCTATGCCGTCGAACAGTGACAGGACACGAATAGGTTGTCTCTTCTCTGCCATGACTGGAGGGTAAAGCTTTGGTTGTTCCTGTGAAACAACAGAGAGAGAGAGAAGATACGGCTCAGTTTTGACCCAGATGAGAGGGAGCCTGGAATGACTTCAGCTGTCTCTAATGTTTGAAGCCCTATTCATAGAGCGCCATAGCCGTGATAGTCTGCCTGGTCATTGTTGCAGATTTAGGGAGCTAAACGTTACACACACATAGTGTTACACACACATAGTGTTACATACACATGGCTGTTACACACACATAGTGTGTCACAATGGAACATAGACTAATTGTGGCTCTGTGGCTTCTTTATTTTGATTTGTTATATTATTTATATAATTTTTTTACCTCAGGTTATTTTAGTAAATACTTCCTTAAGACTTATTTTTCTTAAAACTGCATTGTTGGTTAAGGGCTTGTAAGTAAGCATTTCACTGTTGTATTCAGCGAATGTGACAAATAAAATTTTATTTGGCTGTGAACTTCACACACACAGCTAGTACTGAGGTACTACTCACAAAATCTTGGTCGTGATTGTTAGCGAAGAAGTGCTGTAGACGGCAGGGCCAATCAGTGTGACGCTCCAGCAGGCCGAACACTCCCTTCTGGCCCTTCTCACACATGTAGCAGCACCAGGGATCCTCTTTTATAGCTATCTGTGCTGCGCCTGGCCCCACCAGTAGGTCAACACACTCCACACAGAAACACCTGGAGGGGACAGAGGGAGGTGTGTTATTACACTGCTAGACACTAGTACACACACACACACACACACACACACACACACACACACACACGTAAGAACAAACATACTGTACACACACTCACAAGGACCCACGCAATCACACATACGTAAGAACGAACATACTGTACACACACTTATGAAAACCATCAAGATAAACGTGAACTGGTACACTCACACACTAACACACTGAGTGAATCACACAAGTTAATGAACAATAACACATATATTTGTGAACTCAGCATCATATGAAAGTAGTCCGCTCACCTGCAGCAGTTGTTGTTCCCACACATGAGAACCTCTCGCCCCCCACAGCAGATGGTGCAGTATGACTGGTAACCATCGTCATCATACTGATATGCACATTCTAGAAAGCAGTTCTTGAACACAGTGAACAAAACATTTCAGCTTTGAGATTCGCTGTGTAATGATATGCGCTCTATAAGTTGAATCACATTATTGTCAATATTATTCTTAAAAGAACAACAAGTAGCAATGATAAAACCAGTGTGAACACTAAGTATCATTGACTCACAAGGAACACGGACTGTGTACTGAAGGTTTGTTGTGTTTGTAATAGCCTTATTGTTAACACATTATGTGTCTAGTGATTCTGTAAGCCTTTCAGGTAAGCTGTGTTTGTGTTTTGGTAACAGAGAGCTTTAAAATAGGGCCTAAAGCAGAGCTATAGCCTAGAGGGGAGTTAGACCAGGGCCAAGCATCTCAGAGTAAGAGTGCTGAATCATGTCCAACCTGTCCTTGTTATCTTATTTATTGTTTTTAATAATCGTTTAATCAAAAACTAATCTTAAATGTTTAATAATTGTTTAATCAAAAACTGATCTGAACTTTTTAATAACCGTTTAATCATTTTTCCTTGCTCGACCTTTTTCATTTAACTTTTTAACCCGAATGCTTTATCTGGTTAGGGTTAGGGGCAGGGCTACCGACGACGTTAAGGCTAATCTGAAGAGGGTGCTGGCTAAGGTTAAAACTGGCGAGTGTAGAGAGTATAGGGATATTGTTATCCACATTGGCACCAACGATGTTTGGATGAAACAGTCAGAGTTTCACCAAGCACAACATAGCTTCAGCGTGTAAATTAGCTAGAAAGATGTGTCGACATCGAGTAATTGTCTCTAGCCCCCTCCCAGTTAGGAGGACTGATGAGCTCTACAGCAGAGTCTCACAACTCAATCGCTGGTTGAAAACTGTTTTCTGCCCCTCCCAAAACATAGAATGTGAAGATAATTGGCCCCCTTTCTGGGACTCACCCACAAACAGGACCAAGCCTGGCCTGCTGAGGAGTGACAGACTCCATCCTAGCTGGAGGGGTGCTCTCATCTTATCTATCAACATAGACAGGGCTCTAACTCCCCTAGCTCCACAATGAGATAGGGCGCAGGCCAGGCAGCAGGCTGTTAGCCAGCCTGCCAGCTTAGTGGAGTCTGCCACTAGCACTGTCAGTGTAGTCAGCTCAGCTATCCCTATTGAGACTGTGTCTGTGCCTCGACCTAGGTTGGGCAAAACTAAACATGGCGGTGTTCGCCTTAACAATCTCACTGGAATAAAGACCTCCTCCATTCCTGCCATTATTGAAAGAGATTGTTATACCACACTTCTCAAAATGTGGCTACTTAATGTTAGAACCCTCACTTCCAAGGCAGTTATAGTCAATGAGCTAATCACTGATCATAATCTTGATGTGATTGGCCTGACTGAAACATGGCTTAAGCCTGATGAATTTACTGTGTTAAATGAGGCCTCACCTCCTGGTTACACTAGTGACCATATCCCCCGCGCATCCCGCAAAGGCGGAGGTGTTGCTAACATTTACGATAGCAAATTTCAATTTACAAAGAAAAAATGACTGCGTTTTCGTCTTTTGAGCTTCTAGTAAATCTATGCAGCCTACTTTTTATAGCTACTGTTTACAGGCCTCCTGGGCCATATATACAGCGTTCCTCACGGAGTTCCCTGAATTCCTATCAGACTTTGTAGTCATAGCAGATAATATTCAAATTTTTGGTGACTTTAATATTCACATGGAAAAGTCCACAGACCCACTCCAAAAGGCATTCGGAGCCATCATCGACTCAGTGGGTTTTGTCCAACATGTCTCCGGACCTACTCACTGCAACAGTCAATCTCTGGAAATAGTTTTGTTCCGTGGAATAAATATTGTGGATCTTATTTTTCCTCATAATCATGGACTATCAGAACACCATTTTATTACGTTTACAATCGCTCAGACCCCAAACAAGAATCATCAAAAGTCGTGCTATAAATTCTCTGACAACCCAAAGATTCCTAGATGCCCTTCCAGACTCCCTCCACCTACCCAAGGACGTCAGAGTACAAAAATCAGTTAACCACCTAACTGAGGAACTAAATTTAACCTTGCGTAATACCCTAGATGCAGTCGCACCCCAAAAAAAAAAACATTTGTCACAAGAAACTAGCTCCCTGGTATACAGAATATACCCGATCCCTGAAGCATGCTTCCAGAAAATTGAAACGGAAATGGCGCTCCACCAAACTGGAAGTCTTCCGACTAGCTTGGAAAGACAGTACGGTGCAATATCGAAGAGCCCTCACTGCTGCTCAATCATCCTATTTTTCCAACTTAATTGTGGAGAATAAGAACAATCCCCACCAAAAATGTGATACTGTCACAAAGATAACTAAAAAGCAGCATTCCCCAAGAGAGGATGGCTTTCACTTCAGCAGTGATGAATTCATGAACTTCTTTGTCGAAAGCAAATGACCGACTCCTCTCTGAATCTGCGTATTTCTCCAAAGCTCAGTTGTCCTGAGTCTGCACAATACTGCCAGGATCTAAGATCAATGGACACGCTCAAGTTTTTGAATCCTATATCTGTTGACACATTCATGAAAATAGTCATGGCCTCTAAACCTTCAAGCTGCATACTGGACACTATTAAAATACTGAAAGAGCTGCTTCCTGTGCTTGGCCCTCCTATGTTGAACATAATAAACGGCTCCCTATCTACCTGATGTGTACCAAACTCACTAAAAGTGGCAGTAATAAAGCCTCTCTTGAAAAAGCCCAACGTTGACCCAGAAATTATAAAAAACGATGAACCTATATCGAATTTCTCACTCCTCTCAAATATTTTTGAAAAAGCTGTTGCGCGGCAACTCACTGCCTTCCTGAAGACAAACAATGTAAACGAAACGCTTCAGTCTGGTTTTAGACCCCATCATAGCACTGAGACTGCACTCGTAAAGGTGGTAAATGACCTTTTAATGATTCTCTGCCTCTGACCATTTACGGTGGCTGAGTCACTGGCTTACTGGTCCTCTTCCATGCTGTCCCTAGGAGGGGTGCGTCACTTGAGTGGGTTGAGTCACTAACGTGATCTCCCTGTTCGGGTTGCCCCCCCCCCTCGGTTTGTGCCTTGGGGGAGAAATTCATGGGCTATACTCAGCCTTGTCTCAGAGTAGTAAGTTGGTGGTTTGCGGATATCCCTATAGTGGTGTGGGGGCTGTGCTTTGGCAAAGTGGGTGGGGTCATGTCCTGTCTGGTTGGCCCTGTCCAGGGGTATCCGGAGCCACAGTGTCTCCCAACCCCTCCTGTCTCAGCCTCCAGTATCTATCCTGAAATAGTTTATGTGTAGGGGGGCTAGGATCAGTCTGTTATATCTGGTGTAATTCTCCTGTCTCCCGACCCCTCCTGTCTTATTCAACTGTTCTGCCTGCGGCTATGGAACGCTGACCTGTTCACCGGACGTGATACCTTGTTCCGGACCTGCTGTTTTCGACTGTCTCTTTCTACCGCACCTGCTGTCTCAAACTCTGAATGCTCGGCTATGAAAAGCCAACTGACATTTATTCCTGAGGTGCTGACCTGTTGCACCCTCTACAACCACTGTGATTATTATTATTTGACCCTGCTGGTCATCTATGAACGTTTGAACATCTTGGCCATGTTCTGTTATAATCTCCACCCGGGCACAGCCGGAAGAAGACTGGCCGCCCCTCAGAGACTGGTTCCTCTCTAGGTTTATTCCTAGGTTCCTGCCTTGCTAGGGAGTTTTTCCTAGCCACCGTGCTTCTACATCTGTATTGCTTGCTGTTTGTGGATTTTGGCTGGGTTTCTGTAGAGAAACTTTGTGACATTCGGCTGATGTAAAAAAGGCTTTATGAATAAATGTGATTGATTGATTGAAGTCAGCACTCCTGCTGCAGACACTTGATACATACAGCCCTCCTACACTTAGTCCTGACTCCTACAGCTAGCACTGACTCCGACAGCTAGCATTGACTCCTACAGTTAGCCCTGACTCCTACAACTGGCCCTGACTCCTACAACTGGCCCTGACTCCTACAACTGGCCCTGACTCCTACAACTAGTCCTGATTCCTACAACTAGCACTGACTCCTACAGCTAGTCCTGACTCCTACAACTAGCACTGACTCCTACAACTGGCCCTGACTCCTACAGCTAGTCCTGACTCCTACAACTGGCCCTTACTCCTACAGCTAGTCCTGACTCCTACAGTTAGCCCTGACTCCTACAGCTAGTCCTGACTCCTACAACTAGCACTGACTCCTACAACTGGCCCTGACTCCTACAACTAGCACTGACTCCTACAGCTAGTCCTGACTCCTACAGCTAGTCCTGACTCCTACAACTGGCCCTGACTCCTACAACTGGCCCTGACTCCTACAACTGGCCCTGACTCCTACAACTAGCACTGACTCCTACAACTGGCCCTGACTCCTACAACTAGTCCTGACTCCTACAACTAGCACTGACTCCTACAACTGGCCCTGACTCTTACAACTGGCCCTGACTCCTACAACTGGCCCTGACTCCTACAACTGGCCCTGACTCCTACAACTAGTCCTGACTCCTACAACTAGTCCTGACTACTACAACTAGCACTGACTCCTACAGCTAGTCCTGACTCCTACAACTAGCACTGACTCCTACAGTTAGCCCTGACTCCTACAACTAGTCCTGACTCCTACAGTTAGTTCTGACTCCTACGGCTAGTCCTGACTCCTACAACTGGTCCTGACTCCTACAGCTGGTCCTGACTCCTACAGCTGGTCCTGACTCCGACAGCTGGTCCTGACTACTACAGCTAGTTCTGCCTCCTACAGCTAGTCCTGACTCCTACAGCTGGTCCTGACTCCTACAGTTAGTCCTGACTCATGCAACTAGTACTGACTCCTAAAGCTGGTCATGACTCCTACAGTTAGTCCTGACTCCTACAGCTGGTCCTGACTCCTATAACTGGTCCTGACTCCTACAGTTAGTCCTGACTCCTACAGCTGGTCCTGGCTGCTACAACTAGTCCTGACTCATACAACTAGTCCTGACTCCTAAAGCTGGTCATGACTCCTACAGCTAGTCCTGACTACTATAACTGGTCCTGACTCCTACAACTAGTCCTGACTCCTACAGCTAGTCCTGACTCCTATAACTGGTCCTGACTGACTCTTACAGCTAGTCCTGACTCCTAAAGCTGGTAATGACTCCTACAGCTAGTCCTGACTCCTACAGCTAGTCCTGACTCCTATAACTGGTCCATTGCCTCAATGGCCTCTAATTCCCTCCTTACCTTACAGCTCTGGCACATTCCTCCAGCAAACAGAGGGTGTTCACGGGAAACATTCAAACTTCCACAGGAGATGCAGATGTCTGTGGAGAAAGACAGAATGTAATTGGTGCAAGCCAGAGACGTAGCGGTAAAACCAACAAGTGGGTAAACCCTGATCGCTCAGAGATGGAAATCAATGTGGGTAACTGATCTCTGATGGAGACAGTGCTTTAACATAACAGGTGCCTAGCAACAACTTACAAAAGAAAAAGGTGCATAAACAGTCCTTTATGAACATTTATACAACGGGTGGGTCTAATCCTGAAAGCTGATTGGTTAAAACCGCATTCCAGCCAGTGTCTATTCCACAAGTTACCACCAGCTAAATCTATTATGTTAAAAATGCCTATTTACTCTGTTCCACCTGACTGCGCAATCCACTGTCAAGAAAGTTCAACGCACACAAGACCAACTGGAAGTCTGAAAACCCCACTGCCATGCACCCAGCCTTGGATTCAAAAGGCATAATTGAACAGATGTGAGAAGAATGTACATTTCATAAGGAAAGCCAATATGCTTTGAGGACTCAAATAAAATAGTCACTTTGTTCCATTTGATGCCTACTGAACATGAGCCTGGCTGTCTGAAGATGACCCTGGCTGCCTGTACACGACCCTGCTGTCTGACCATGACCCTGGCTGTCTGAACACGACCCTGGCTGTCTGAACACGACCCTGGCTGTCTGAACACGACCCTGGCTGTCTGAACACGACCCTGGAAGTATGTACAAGACCCTGGCTATCTGAACACGACACTGGCTGTCTGAAGATGACCCTGGCTGCCTGTACACGACCCTGGCTGTCTGTACACGACCCTGGCTGTCTGAACACGACACTGGCTGTCTGAACACGACCCTGGCTGTCTGAAAACGACCCTGCTGTCTGTACACGATCCTGGCTGTCTGAACACGACCCTGCTGTCTGAACACGACCTGGCTGTCTGAACACGACCCTGCTGTCTGAACACGACCCTGGCTGTCTGACCCTGGCTGAACACGACCCTGGCTGTCTGACCCTGGCTGAACACGACCCTGGCTGTCTGACCCTGGCTGAACACGACCCTGGCTGTCTGATCCTGGCTGAACACAACCCTGGCTGCCTGAACACGACCCTGCTGTCTGAACACAGAGACAGAACACTTACCCTCTATGCTTCTGCACTTCTGTCTCACTTCATACACGAGTCTCTCTGGAAACAGACAGACAGTTTCAGATCAGGATATGATATGCATGTTTGTTGTATCATTCGTGGGGGAAGACATGTTTACTGTTGTTTACATCTGTAAACAGATACATCTTTACAGACGACATCTTTAAGATATGTAAAAAAAATTATCTGCAGACATACTTCCTCCTACCACTCCATTTGCTTTAAATATATTAAATAGATCTATCTACAATATAAAGTGCATTATAACGAGAGTTAGGCTGAGTACATTTATAACAACTACATAAAAGCTAGATAAGAGCTACATAACATTTCCCAGCTACATAACATACAACACAGCTACACTCATTAACAGATTTGATGTGTTAACCCTTTGACTTCTAGTACAAGCACCTGCTACCCTGTCACAACACACACACACATCCGCACACACACACACACACACACACACACACACACACACACACACACACACACACACACACACACACACACACACACACACACACACACACACACACACACACACACACACACACACAAGATCCTCCCTGAGGAGGAAGTATATAGGGGTCACAACCCCTATTTAAGCCACTTAAATGAGTCGCCTTACCTCTCGTCCCCTCGTCAATCATCTCCTTGACCTTGGGTTTCTCGGCTGCTGTGCTTTTGCGAGGCTTTTTGGCTGGAGGGGGTGTGTAGGCTGCCGCCTCTGGCTCCAACCACACGTCAGGGTACACCTCCTTATATGGGTTACGCTCCTCTGGTGGGCGGGGCATATAAGTAAGACGAAAAACACCTCTGATAAGCAGAGGAAAACAGAGTACTTCCAAAGGACAACCCAAGTCAGATTCTTTATTTCCCCATTATGTGCCATGTTAGCTGTAGTGTAATACATCGAGCATATGGTGTAGAAATTGAGCTTCCGCTTTCTTTGTGGCACTCATTTCGGTAACACTTTACTTAAAGCCTGCCGGTATATTGGATTATTACTTGTTTATAAGCGTGTAGGTAGGTAGGGGCGGTAGGTAGCCCAGCGGCTAAGGAGTTGGACCTGTAGCCGCAAGGTGGCCGGTCTGAATCCCGGGCCGGGCGCTGGAAAAAAGGGGGGAATTGATCTGGCAACTGGAGGGCTGCTGGGATCACATCCTAAAGACATTCCCCTACCGTTGGGCCCTTAAGCAAGGCTCTTATCCCCACAACATGCTCTCCAGCAGCAGTCTGGCTCTGTACTTATCTCAACTGTGTGTGACGTGTGCTGTCTCGGTGGGAGTTGAGAACAGAGCAGAAGACACATTTCCCTTGGCCACTGTAACATGGACACTACAATGGTATTGTAGGTATGAGCCTTCATAATGTCTTATTAGAAGGGTTATAACATGATATGAGCTCCTCTTGCCTTCAGGTGGCTCTAAGCTCAGGTGGTTTCCAATATATTCACTACAAATCATTGTCAAATAAACATGAAACTTGAACTTACCTTCTGGTGGCTCTAGGCCCTTGGGCCCGGTGGGTTGGAAGCCTGTCACAGCCCAATCTATCATCTGGTTGTTGTGAAGATCCACTGACTTGGAGGTGTCTGTCTCATCGCTCTCTGGACAGGCAAGGAAGGTTTTGCCTGCTCGGGTGGTAGCCACCTGCAAAGAGACATGACCTGTCAGTGTTATCATCATTTCATCACGTGTGTGTGTGTGTGTACAGTGGGGTCTGAAATGATTGACACCCTTGATAAAGACGAGCAAAAATTACTGTCTAAAATAAATAATAGAAATACTGAGCTATATACATTTTGGGGGGGAAATTATATTATTTTATACTAATACAATTGCTTTGTCTTGTTTAGGAAGTAAAACAGCTCTATTTTCATGTCATTCAACAAATGTAAACGCCTGGAGTTTGCTAAACGGCATTGGCACTTGGATTGGAACTGGTGCTTTGGTCAGATAATATGAAAATAGAGCTCTTTGGCCACGTACACCAGTGGTGGGTTTGGCGTCTAAATGAGAACGGATCAGTAGAAAATAACCCAATACCTACTGTAAAATATGGTGGTGGATCTTTGATGTTATGAGGTTATTTTGTTTCCACCCGATCCTTGTTAAGGTCAACGGCATCATGAACTTTACTCAGTACCAGGACATTTGAAACGTTGAAAACGTGTGTTTTGAATTGAAGTGGGCAGTCCATAAGCGCAGACAAAGGATATCAAGGATCTGAAAGCATTCTGTATGGAGGAATGGTCTAAGATCCCTCCCAATGTGTTCTCCAACTAATAAACATTTCAGAAAAGGCTCAGTTCCATTATCCTTGCAAGGGGACGAATTGAAAGGTATTGAAAACGGGGTGTCAATACATTTTACTCCCATCTTTTTGAGAAAAAAAGTATTACTTGTTAAACAAAATCGCTTTCTCTGAGCAGTTGTATTAGTATAGAATACAATAATCCCTAATTTTTGTGAGCATACAATATATAGCTCAGTATTTAAATTGTTTATTTTATACAGTCCTTTATGCTCGTCTTTATCAAGGGTGCCAATAATTTCCGTAGCCCACTGTATGTATGTACAGTGCATTCGGAAAGTATTCAGACCCCTTCCCCTTTTCCACATTTTGTTAAGTTACAGCCTAATTCTAAAATGGATTAAATCAAACAAATTCCTCATCAATCTACACACAATACCCCATAATGACAAAGTGAAAACAGGTTCTTAGAAATTTCTGCAAATCTATTAAATATTAAAAACAGAAATACCTTTGCTTTGACACTCGAAATTGAGCTCAGGTGCATCCTGTTTCCATTGATCATCCTTGAGATGTTTCTACAACTTGATTGGAGTCTACCTGTGGTAAGTCCAACTGATTGGACATGATTTGGAAAGGCACACACCTGTCTATATAAGGTCCCACAGTTGGCAGTGCATGTCCGAGCAAAAACCAAGCCATGAGGATGAAGTAATTGTCCGTGGAGCTCCAAGACAGGATTGTGTCGAGGCACAGATCTGGGGAAGGGTTCCAAAAAGATTCTGCAGCATTGAAGGTCCCCAAGAACACTGTGGCCTCCATCATTCTTAAATGGAAGAAGTTTTGAACCACCAAGACTCTTCCTAGAGCTGGCCGCCCAGCAAAACTGAGCAATCAGGGGAGAAGGGTCTTGGTCAGGGAGATGACCAAGAACCCGATGGTCACTCTGACAGAGCTCCTCTGTAAAGATGGGAGAACCTTCCAGAAGGACAACCATCTCTGCAGCACCAATTAGGCCTTTATGGTAGAGTGGCCAGACGGAAGCCACTCCTCAGTAAATGGCACATGACAGCCTGCTTGGAGTTTTCCAAAAGGCACCTAAAGGACTCTCAGACCATGAGAAACAATATTCTCTGGTCTGATGAAACCAAGATTGAACTCTTTGGCCTCAATGCCAAGCGTCACGTTTGGAAGAAACCTGGCACCATCCCTACGGTGAAGTATGGTGGAGGCAGCATCATGCTGTGGGAATGTTTTTCAGCGGCAGGGACTGGGAGACTAGTCAGGATCGAGGGAAAGATAAACGGATCAAAGTACAGAGAGATCCGTGATGAAAACCTGCTCCAGAGCTCTCAGAGCCTCAGACTGGAATGAAGGTTCACCTTCCATCAGGACAACGACCCTAAGCACACAGTCAAGACAACGCAGGAGTGGCTTTGGGACACGTCTCTGAATATCTTTGGGTGGCCCAGTCAGAGCCCGGACTTGAACCCGATCTAACATCTCTGGAGAGACCTGAAAATAGCTGTGCAGCGACGCTCCCCATCCAACCTGACAGAGCTTGAGAGAATCTGCAGAGAAGAACGGGAGAAACTCCCCAAATACAGGTGTGCCAAGCTTGTAGCGTCATACCCAAGAAGACTCAAGGCTGAAATTGCTGGTGCTTCAACAAAGTACTGAGTAAAGGATTTGAATACTTATGCAAATGTAATATTTAAGTTTTTAATTTTTTATAAATTTGCAAAAAGTTCTTAACCTGTTTTTGGTTTGTTATTATGGGGTATTGTGTGTAGATTGATGAGGAAAAAAACAAAAATGTAATCCATTTTAGAATAAGGCTGTAATGTAACAAAATGTTGAAAAAGTCAAGGGGTCTGAATACTTTCCGAATCTATACTAGCAGGTATTTACATTGACATTTTAGTCATTTAGCAGATGCTCTTATCCAGAGAGATTTACAGTAATGAGTCATTTAGCAGACGCTCTTATCCAGAGAGATTTACAGTAATGAGTCATTTAGTAGACGCTCTTATCCAGAGAGATTTACTGTAATGAGTCATTTAGCAGATGCTCTTATCCAGAGAGATTTACAGTAATGAGTCATTTAACAGACGCTCTTATCCAGAGAGATTTACAGTAATGAGTCATTTAGCAGACGCTCTTATCCAGAGAGATTTACAGTAATGAGTCATTTAGCAGACACTCTTATCCAGAGAGATTTACAGTAATGAGTCATTTAGCAGACGCTTTTATCCAGAGAGATTTACAGTAATGAGTCATTTAGCAGACGCTCTTATCCAGAGAGATTTACTGTAATGAGTCATTTAACAGACGCTCTTATCCAGAGAGATTTACTGTAATGAGTCATTTAGCAGACGCTCTTATCCAGAGAGATTTACAGTAATGAGTCATTTAGCAGACGCTCTTATCCAGAGAGATTTACTGTAATGAGTCATTTAAGACACTCTTATCCAGAGAGATTTACAGTAATGAGTAATTTAGCAGACGCTCTTATCCAGAGAGATTTACAGTAATGAGTATTATAAGCCTCTGTCATTACTACAGAGTATACCTACAGAGTATACCTTCTTGGATCCATTCAATAATAATAAGAATTAGGTGGATGCTTATTTGTCTTACTTCGCACATATACAAGTGAGTATTATACGTATGTGTGAATTGGAAATGTGTTTTTACACATCCCAACTCCCCCTGTGACTCCCTCGGAGAGTGGATCACGGCCAGGGTCAGCCATTATCAACACCGGACCTGGAGCCAATTAGGGTTAAGGACCTTGCTCATTGGCACATCGGCATCACCATTCTAGAGGGTTTAATGCCTCTTTCAACAGTCTGGCAGGGGAATGGCTTACCAAGAAAAACTTCCAAAAGGACTCATCTATTTTTGAGCTTAGTTGTGGTAAATTTGCAGTGTTCAAAATTATTATAAGTATGTTCCGGCCCCCTGAAAATTCCTCTCAGACAGAAATCGGCCCGCGGCTGAATCAGTTGCCTACCCATGGTCTATGGTTTTGAGATGTGCTGTATCTTTGAGCTATCCCTCCCAGCGCACAAAGCTGGTTGACATGACATTATCACAATCAAACTACAACCATTACAATGAAATTATAATCCATTACAATCAGATTATAATACATTACAACGAGATCATAATCCATTACAATGAGATTATAATCCATTACAACCAGATTATAATCCATTACAACCAGATTATAAACCATTACAAACCAGATTATAATCCATTACAACCAGATTATAATTCATTATAACCAGATTATAATCCATTACAACCAGATTATAATCCATTACAACCAGATTATAATCCATTACAACAAGATTATACTCCAGGTCTAGTTGTGAACTGGTAATAATGACGTAATTTCAACCAGTTTAACCCGCTGTGAAGACTGTGATGGGAAACGACTGAATACTGTGAATGAAACATAATGAAAGCTAACCCCGTACTGACCTGTAGCACCTCGTAGATGGCTTTCTTATACATGGGCTGCTTGATGAAGGTGGGCTGATGGAAGGCGTTGGAGAAGGAACTGAAAGGCAACAGTTTCTCTACACACACCTGTACAACACAACATTGTCATAGATCCTTTTTATTTTAGTTTTTAATTAGTGGAACAGAAATGCTGTTTATAACAGGTGGTGTTCAGTAGGGTACAGTGTAGCAAAACGTTTTAAAACAGAAACTGATAATGACTGTTTCTTATTGGGCAAATTAATCCAGGAAGTCCCTTCCAGTTCCACTCTGTTTTCATCTGTTTGGTGCCTACCGAACACAACACTTTTGCACTGTTTTACAGTTTTTTACTCACCACTGAGAACTTTCCGTCACCGAACCACATGACCCATCGTGTCCCCTCCGCAGCTCGGCTGCGTCCGGTCATCCACCAGGAGACAATACGACCAGGCCACCAGGAAAACCCCCTCAGCTTCCCCCACACCAGCTCCCCAATGCCGAAATCCCGCCCGTCCTACAGGACAACAACAAAGGTCAACAACAACAACACCACCAGTTGTTCCAGAGTGGCGCAGCGGTCTAAGGCACTGCATCTAAGGCACTGCATCTAAGGCACTGCATCTAAGGCACTGCATCTTGAGCACAAGTGGCCCAGCATCGTCCGGGTTGGGATAGGTCGACATTGTAAATAAGAATTTGTTCTTAACTGACTTGCCTAGTTAAACAAAGGTTAAATAAATACATAAAAGGAGAACCCCCTCAGCTTCCCCCACACCAGCTCCCCAATGCCAAAACCACACCTGTACTACAGGGATCATCACATACCCATACTAACAAACAACAATGTACTCACTGAACTATCAGTCAGTGTCTGGTGGATGACTGTCTGCTAAATGGTATACATTATATGTAATTCCTACACTGTGTGTTTACCTCGTACTCCGGCTCAGTATCGGCAGTCTTGGGGGACGTCTTGTCCCCTCCTGCCATGGGGACAGGTTCAGGTGTGGTGGCCACAGTCGGGGACGCTGGGTCCGTTGGCTGCTGCTGCTGTTGTTGTTGTTGTTGTTGGTGGGGTGTGATGACTGACACCTCTTCTTTCTGTTGTGGCTCAGGCTCCATCTCCTCATGGTCCTCCATTAAGTTCAACACTGACACCAGTTGGGCTTTTTTCTCTGCCTGAAACACCACAGAGACAGGGGACAGGGAGAGGTCACTTATCTCTGCCTGAAACACCACAGAGACAGGGGACAGGGAGAGGTCACTTATCTCTGCCTGAAACACCACAGAGACAGGGGACAGGGAGAGGTCACTTATCTCTGCCTGAAACACCACAGTGCATATGTGTGTGTATACACATTTTTGCATGGGTGGCCCAAGCGGACTCAAACCCACAACTCTGACATTGTAAGTGCCATGCTCTACCAAGTAAGTCACACAGGGATGAAGAGGAAGCTACATGTACAGTTCAGTGCATTTAAAAGTTAATATTTCAAAGCACCTTTCTGCAGAAAGGTTAATGCAGTGGTTCCAAAAGAGTTTTGGTCCACGACCCCATTTTGATATTTAAAAAAATTGCGACCCCACCATGTAAAAAAAAGTGATGTAATCAACGGCCAATGTTTACTTCTTTAATCGGGGCTATGACAATTTATTACAAATCAGTGTGACAGTACTTTTGACAGTATTTCGATCTGAAGGAAGTATTGTTTGAAGTGAATTAAATGCATTAGAAAGGTATTGGGTGTTCAGAAGATCATCAGCCAATAATTGTGTATAATCTTCTTTGTAGAAAAGAAAATCATAATTAATGATGCTACTTTCTCCCTCAGTCTGATTTAGTGCCTGGTCTAAATCCTTCCCCCTCAGTCTGATTTAGTCCCTGGTCTAAATCCTTCCCCCTCAGTCTGATTTAGTGCCTGGTCTAAATCTTTCCCCCTCAGTCTGATTTAGTGCCTGGTCTAAATCTTTCCCCCTCAGTCTGATTTAGTGCCTGGTCTAAATCTTTCCCCCTCAGTCTGATTTAGTGCCTGGTCTAAATCTTTCCCCCTCAGTCTGATTTAGTGCCTGATCTAAATCTTTTCTCTTTTTTTTGAGTTTCTCTCGCGACCCCATTTTCAAATCAGTCGACCCCACATGGGGTCGCGACTACTAGTTTGGGAAACAGTGGGTTAATGGGATTCCCGAGTGGCGCAGCAGTCTAAGGCACTGCATCTCAGTGCTAGAGGCGTCACTACAGACACCCTGGTTCGATTCCAGGCTGTATCACAACCGTCCGTGATTGGGGGTCCCATAGGGCGTCGCACAATTGGCCCAGCGTTTGGCCGGTGTAGGCCGTCATTGTAATTAAGAATTTGATCTTAACTGACTTGCATAGTTAAATAAAGGTAAAAAAATATGTATTTTACATCCACTTTGTAGCAAACCTAACATAGCAGGCATAAAAGAAACACCTGAAACATGATCCCCTACATACTGGTCTTGGTGGGAAGAAAAAAATGTTGGGGAGATTCTCTTCTGCACTGTTCAACCAATCCAGTAAATGTGGAGGAGGAGTTAAGATTGAGTGTCTCCTTGTTAACGTCAAAAAGAGGAAGTTGTGTCAGGCTGGAACGTCCAGTTGTTGGGGACTCGACAGAGGCTACTTTGCAGCAAACGCCTTATTTACATCACTACATCACTGGTTTTCAATTCTCAGAACTGTACAGCAAAGTCTCCCCTCAAGACTGCACACAGAGAAGCCAATCATCAGTAGGATCAAGACTGCACACAGAGAAGCCAATCATCAGTAGGATCAGGACTACACACAGAGAAGCCAATCACCAGTAGGATTAGGAGTCAGAACTACACACAGAGAAGCCAATCACGAGTAGGATCAGGACTACACACAGAGAAGCCAATCACCAGTAGGATCAGGACTACACACAGAGAAGCCAATCACCAGTAGGATCAGAACTACACACAGAGAAGCCAATCACCAGTAGGATCAGGACTACACACAGAGAAGCCAATCACCAGTAGGATCAGGAGTCAGAACTACACACAGAGAAGCCAATCAACAGAAGGATCAGGAGTCAGGACTACACACAGAGAAGCCAATCACCAGTAGGATCAGGACTACACACAGAGAAGCCAATCACCAGTAGGATCAGGACTACACACAGAGAAGCCAATCACCAGTAGGATCAGAACTACACACAGAGAAGCCAATCACCAGTAGGATCAGGACTACACACAGAGAAGCCAATCACCAGTAGGATTAGGAGTCAGAACTACACACAGAGAAGCCAATCACCAGTAGGATCAGGACTACACACAGAGAAGCCAATCACCAGTAGGATCAGGACTACACACAGAGAAGCCAATCACCAGTAGGATCAGAACTACACACAGAGAAGCCAATCACCAGTAGGATCAGGAGTCAGAACTACACACAGAGAAGCCAATCAACAGAAGGATCAGGAGTCAGGACTACACACAGAGAAGCCAATCACCAGTAGGATCAGGACTACACACAGAGAAGCCAATCACCAGTAGGATCAGGACTACACACAGAGAAGCCAATCACCAGAAGGATCAGTGTGTTTCACACATTCTAGTAGTGAGCTGACCTCAATGGGTGTAGCATTTCAATGTCAACATGAGTCAGAGAAAAGTAGCGTCAATTAGGCCTACCTAATGTTTACACAATTATGGTTAAAGAGCAGGAATATGGTAATTATAGCTGTGAACTACTAGATAAAACAAGAACAGATCTCCCTTGAAATTGAGGTATTTTGACCTCAATGGGACAACCTGGTAAAATAATGGTTAAATTAAGACAAATAAAAAACAGATTCTAGAACCGTGCCATTCTTAAACCTGTATAAACATTTTCTCAGTAAAAGTCTACTCTGTTCACTGATACAAAAGCAAACAGGTTTCTCTTCCAAAACAAGATTAAAGTAAAAATCCACTCCAAAAATATATTTTGGTATTTTTTGCATTAATAGAGGCACTAAAGATTTTGCATGTCAGCTGCCAAGTTTTCACTTGCCACCGCAAAACCACATCATCATGGTGTGGCAAGTGACATGTTGCTTCTTGAAAAACCTAGAACCTGAAAACTTGAGTGCTGACATGAAAAACATTTTGGGAATGTACTGTATCAACAGTGGACAAATGACAAAATTATCAAAAGATCGTTTTTGAGTGGATTTTTCCTTTAATGCTAACCTGTATAAATAGCCTGTATAAATAACCTATATAACATAATAAATAACAGTTAGCTATTAAATACTAATTAAATACTTTAGTGTCCACTGTCCAGCACTGGTGGCTGTTCACACAATACAAAAAGAAAACTATAGTATAGAGCACTACCCAATGGTTCTACCATGTTGTACTGCTACCATGTTGTACTGCTACCATGTTGTACTTCTACCATGTTGTACTGCTACCATGTTGTACTGCTACCATGTTGTGCTGCTACCATGTTGTGCTGCTACCATGTTGTGCTTCTGCCATGTTGTGCTTCTGCCATGTTGTGCTGCTACCATGTTGTGCTTCTACCATGTTGTGCTGCTACCATGTTGTGCTGCTACCATGTTGTGCTGCTGGCATGTTGTGCTGCTACCATGTTGTTGTCATGCTGTGTTGCTACCATGTTGTTCTGCTGCCATGTTGTGCTGCTGGCATGTTGTGCTGCTACCATGTTGTTGTCATGCTGTGTTGCTACCATGTTGTGCTGCTGCCATGCTATGTTGTCATGTGTTGCTGCCATGCTTTGTTGTCGTCTTAGGTCTCTCTTTATGTGGTGTTGTAGTGTCTCTCTTGTCGTGATGTGTGTTTTGTCCTATATTTTTATGTAAAAAAAGATATATATTATCCTAGCCCCCGTCCCCGCAGGAGGCCTTTTGCCTTTTGGTAGGCCGTCATTGTAAATAAGAATTTGTTCTTAACTGACATGCCAAGTTAAATAAAGGTTAAATAAATAAATACAATTTAAATATCTGCTGACCAATAGCATCTCTCTATGTACTATATCTGCTAGGCCCTGACGTCTCCAAGCAGTAGACTGAGGGAGAGTTCACTGGGTTTTGGTACCTGACACTGAACCAATCACACAGAGAGAACGAGAGAGAGGCCAGGCCTACAGCCCCTCTCACACTAAATTCCCAACAGCTGCACTCATCCTACTGCAGTCTGCCTCTCTCTCTCTGTCACTTTCTCTATCGGGTTCTCTCTCTCGCGCTCTGTCACTTTCTCTCTCTCTATTGGGTTCTCTCTCTCTCTCTCTGTCACTTTCTCTCTCTCCATCGGGTTCTCTCTCTGTCACTTTCTCTATCGGGTTCTCCCTCTCCCTGTCTCTCTATCGGGTTCTCCCTCTATCTCCCTGTCTCTCTATCGGGTTCTCCCTCTCTCTGTCTCTCTATCGGGTTCTCCCTCTCTCTATCGGGTTCTCCCTCTCTCTCTATCGGGTTCTCCCTCTTTCTCTCTGTTGATTCTCTCTCTCTCTCTCTTTGCCTTTCTCTTTTACACACAGTATATCTCTCTCAAAACACACACACACACACACACGTGAATACCCTTTCCTGCACTTATTCCAATGCTCTGGG
This sequence comes from Brachymystax lenok tsinlingensis, assembly GCA_030435695.1. Classification (NCBI taxonomy): domain Eukaryota; kingdom Metazoa; phylum Chordata; class Actinopteri; order Salmoniformes; family Salmonidae; genus Brachymystax; species Brachymystax lenok. Next base: position 35,694,805 of record CM059786.1, on the reverse strand, counting down.
GCAAAATCTTTCTCAGGTTTCTGAGAAATGTATCAAATAGTGGGTGCTTATATTTGTCCTGTTTCATTTCCTGTACACATGTGAGGTGTGAAATGTAAATGGAATTTTTGCATATCCCAACTCCCCCTGAGACACCCTCGGAGAGAGAAGGAGAGGGCTGGGAACAAACCCTAAGCCCCCGTCTCAGCCCCTGCTCTCCCTCCCTCCCTACCTCCATACAGTAGACCCTCAGGGAGAGGGGGAGGATGGGGAAGGATGGGGAGGAGCTGGTGGGGCAGAGTAGAAACATGTGGTGTTCAATCAAGAGGCTCTGCTCTAGTTTATAAATATCTGCAGTAAGTAGTGGATGACTGCCTGGTTCAAAGCCCTCCTCAACCATATGTGTTAGAGTGTTGGTTCAGCTGGCTCAGCTGAAGGTTATACAGGAGGCAGGGAATGTGATGTGTAGAGGAGGGAAAATGTTTCCTGTTTTTCTTCTAACTCAATGATGATAATAAACTTTTGACTAGGTTTTTGTTGAACACAGTTGTCAGGGGATGAGCAGAGTATAGAGGTGGTGTCCTCTTGGATGTGTGTTAGATTTAAACAAACTTGTGAATCAAACACACTGATTCAAACACATTGATTCACTCAAATAAACGTGTTAATCAAACAAACTGATTCTAACAGACTTGTGAATAATACACACTGATTCAAACAAACAGATTCAAACACACTGATTCAAACAAACTGATTCAAACACTTTGAATCAAATCAACTGATTCAAACAAGCTGATTCAAACAAAATCCCAATATATTATCTACTTATAGTAATAAAGTTTTACTATGTTTTCTTGTGCAGTCAAATAATTGATTTGGTGCCAAGATAATTCCTGGCAAGTCAAATCTGTTACAAGTGCACCTGTTGATACTGTGGATACAGTATGGCACAACAAAGGAATCTCTGCTAATCATTGACTGGAAAAATTAAAATAAACTGAGTTCAATGGGTTCAGACTCATTGCTAATGTAACAGGCCATCTGCTGGGACTACAACACAGTAAGTAAATTACAGGTAGATTTTAAGGAAGTGAGGAAAACTTATGCACTCACTACTGTAAGTCGCTCTGGATAGGAGTGTCTGCTAAATGACAAAAATGTGAAATATAAATGTAAAATCCTGTAGGCTACTGTACAGTACTGTTACAACTGTACTGTGGTGGCCATCTTGGCAAGTTTTAGGGGAGTAACTGCTCTCTCCAGGGTCCTGCTAGTGGGTCATTTATCTTCAGAATCAATGGAAAACTGACTCTACCAAACAGTGGTGGGGGAGGAGTAGAGTACAGTGGCTATAAGAACCAGATATTTGTCTCTGGCCTTTTTCCCAGTTGTAAATGCCCCCTTTTGGGGCCTCTCTCTCGTGTGATTGCAGCTACACCAGACAGGCAGCCTGCAAGACAGGCAGCCTGCAAGACAGGCTCTCTAGATCCACAGGAGAGAAAAAACAAAACGCAAAGGAGGTAGAGGAGAGAGAGACAATGCAGTCTTTATCATTGTACACACGCTGCCTGCCACTGACAACTTGAGAAATACCAGCTAGCTAGCAGCACATATACACTGTGTGCCAACTCAGAGATCACCATAGAAAATGACACCATGCATGGATACTAACAATAAAACCACTGGGAAGGAAAAGTAGCTACTTCTAGTAAATGGTATCTTTGATGTTAAAAAGAAGCTGAGTGTTGGTATAATGTCCCATACAGACATACTGTACTATACACTGAACTTGTCTCAAATATATACAGTACTGTACTGCACACAGGAAAGAAGGCAAACATAAGCAACAATGGAGAAATGACTAACTGCTAATTGTTAACAGCGAACTGCTAACTGTTAACAGCTAACTACTAAATGTTAACAGCTAACTGCTAACTGTTAACAGCTAACTACTAAATGTTAACAGCTAACTACTAAATGTTAACAGCTAACTGGTAAATGTTAACAGCTAACTGCTAAATGTTAACAGCTAACTACTAAATGTTAACAGCTAACTGGTAACTGTTAACAGCTAACTGCTAACTGTTAACAGCTAACTACTAACTGTTAACAGCTAACTACTAAATGTTAACAGCTAACTGCTAACTGTTAACAGCTAACTGCTAACTGTTAACAGCTAACTACTAACTGTTAACAGCTAACTACTAAATGTTAACAGCTAACTGCTAACTGTTAACAGCTAACTGCTAACTGTTAACTACTAGCTGTTAACAGCTAACTACTAAATGTTAACAGCTAACTGCTAACTGTTAACTGCTAACTGCTAACTGTTAACTGTTAACAGCTAACTACTAACTGTTAACAGCTAACTACTAAATGTTAACAGCTAACTGCTAACTGTTAACAGCTAACTGCTAACTGTTAACAGCTAACTACTAACTGTTAACAGCTAACTACTAAATGTTAACAGCTAACTGGTAAATGTTAACAGCTAACTGCTAAATGTTAACAGCTAACTACTAAATGTTAACAGCTAACTGGTAACTGTTAACAGCTAACTGCTAAATGTTAACAGCTAACTGCTAACTGTTAACAGCTAACTGCTAACTGTTAACAGCTAACTGCTAAATGTTAACAGCTAACTGCTAAATGTTAACAGCTAACTACTAAATGTTAACAGCTAACTGGTAACTGTTAACAGCTAACTGGTAACTGTTAACAGCTAACTGGTAACTGTTAACAGCTAACTACTAACTGTTAACAGCTAACTACTAAATGTTAACAGCTAACTGCTAACTGTTAACAGCTAACTGCTAACTGTTAACTACTAGCTGTTAACAGCTAACTACTAAATGTTAACAGCTAACTGCTAACTGTTAACTGCTAACTGTTAACAGCTAACTACTAACTGTTAACAGCTAACTACTAAATGTTAACAGATAACTGCTAACTGTTAACAGCTAGCTACTAAATGTTAACAGCTAACTGCTAACTGTTAACAGCTAACTGCTAACTGTTAACAGCTAACTACTAACTGTTAACAGCTAACTACTAAATGTTAACAGCTAACTGCTAACTGTTAACAGCTAACTACTAACTGTTAACTACTAGCTGTTAACAGCTAACTACTAAATGTTAACAGCTAACTGCTAACTGCTAACTGTTAACAGCTAACTACTAACTGTTAACAGCTAACTACTAAATGTTAACAGCTAACTGCTAACTGTTAACAGCTAACTACTAAATGTTAACAGCTAAATGCTAACTGTTAACAGCTATCAGCTAACTGCTAACTGTTAACTGTTAACAGCTAACTACTAACTGCGCCTGGGTGAGATTAGTAGGTTAGTAGTTCATTGGTGGAAAAGCCCTCCATTCCTGACTGACTTCCTGACTGTAGAGACATGTTGAGGAAGACACAACTTCTCTTGTCACGTGTTTGTTGTTCAGTACCCCATGAGGCCCCCAGCACAAATATAGTGATGGAGTTCCTAGTCAGAAAATAAGAGCTGCTTCTTCTTCATAGACTGGCTCTATAACGGTTTCCACGCATATAGGCCTATGCTTTTACTTACTTATAGTATCACGGGCTATGTTATTACTGCAGTAACTACAGCGTTACTATACAGGTATAATAGCAGCTTCATGTCTAGTGTTACCAGATGAAATATACAGCTACAGTGTTACTATACAGGTATAATAGCAGCTTCATGTCTAGTGTTACCAGATGAAATATACAGCTACAGTGTTACTATACAGGTATAATAGCAGCTTCATGTCTAGTGTTACCAGATGAAATATACAGCTACAGTGTTACTATACAGGTATAATAGCAGCTTCATGTCTAGTGTTACCAGATGAAATATACAGCTACAGTGTTACTATACAGGTATAATAGCAGCTTCATGTCTAGTGTTACCAGATGAAATATACAGCTACAGTGTTACTATACAGGTATAATAGCAGCTTCATGTCTAGTGTTACCAGATGAAATATACAGCTACAGTGTTACTATACAGGTATAATAGCAGCTTCATGTCTAGTGTTACCAGATGAAATATACAGCTACAGCGTTACTATACAGGTATAATAGCAGCTTCATGTCTAGTGTTACCAGATGAAATATACAGCTACAGCGTTACTATACAGGTATAATAGCAGCTTCATGTCTAGTGTTACCAGATGAAATATACAGCTACAGCGTTACTATACAGGTATAATAGCAGCTTCATGTCTAGTGTTACCAGATGAAATATACAGCTACAGTGTTACTATACAGGTATAATAGCAGCTTCATGTCTAGTGTTACCAGATGAAATATACAGCTACAGCGTTACTATACAGGTATAATAGCAGCTTCATGTCTAGTGTTACCAGATGAAATATACAGCTACAGCGTTACTATACAGGTATAATAGCAGCTTCATGTCTAGTGTTACCAGATGAAATATACAGCTACAGCGTTACTATACAGGTATAATAGCAGCTTCATGTCTAGTGTTACCAGATGAAATATACAGCTACAGTGTTACTATACAGGTATAATAGCAGCTTCATGTCTAGTGTTACCAGATGAAATATACAGCTACAGTGTTACTATACAGGTATAATAGCAGCTTCATGTCTAGTGTTACCAGATGAAATATACAGCTACAGCGTTACTATACAGGTATAATAGCAGCTTCATGTCTAGTGTCACCAGATGAAATATACAGCTACAGTGTTACTATACAGGTATAATAGCAGCTTCATGTCTAGTGTTACCAGATGAAATATACAGCTACAGCGTTACTATACAGGTATAATAGCAGCTTCATGTCTAGTGTTACCAGATGAAATATACAGCTACAGTGTTACTATACAGGTATAATAGCAGCTTCATGTCTAGTGTTACCAGATGAAATATACAGCTACAGTGTTACTATACAGGTATAATAGCAGCTTCATGTCTAGTGTTACCAGATGAAATATACAGCTACAGTGTTACTATACAGGTATAATAGCAGCTTCATGTCTAGTGTTACCAGATGAAATCTACAGCTACAGCGTTACTATACAGGTATAATAGCAGCTTCATGTCTAGTGTTACCAGATGAAATATACAGCTACAGTGTTACTATACAGGTATAATAGCAGCTTCATGTCTAGTGTTACCAGATGAAATAGACAACTACATGGTTAATATACAGGTATGGTCAAGGATTTTACCAAGTAATTCCTCTCACACAAAGTCCTCCAACACATCTACTCTGTAGTCAGGAACATTGAATTACTGTATACTGTATGACCGACTGGGTTTGTATTTGTAAAGCATTAATAAAACACACAGGAAGAAATCAATGGGGATTCCCAGAGAGATGTAAGCTAACATGAATAATGTTATAGTAAACAGACTGTTAGGATCATCAGACCATCAACTGTGATCCAGATAGCTTCTTTCAGGCAGGAAATGAACCATGAAACACCTTAACACACAGATGAACACAGCAGAGCCATGTGTAGCAATGTGGCAACAGTATTCAATAGCCCTAATCGATGTCATAATGCTCCACAATGGCTGTGTATTTTATTACTGGCCCAGGGGGAGGGTCACTCAGACACACACACATTCGCACACACACACACACATCTGTTCCACGCGCGCACGCACACACATTCGCACATGCCCAAGCACACACACACACGTAACAAATGCCACACACACACACACACACACACACACACACACACACACACACACACACACACACACACACACACACACACACACACACACACACACACACACACACACACACACACACACACACACACACTGGGGGTCACACACACAGAAAGATGCCATCTGGTCCCCATTGTATTGGGTCTTTAAGGAGACAACTAGGAATTATATTACAGGGTCAGTCATGAATACATAAACATAGTTCACTATGAATCCCCAAGTGGTATTGTTAAAACTGCCACCCAGTGAGCTTGGTTAAATTACTTTCAAAAGGACTTGAATTTCAAGGAATTTACATTAAGCATATCCCCCTTCTACTTACTATGCCTGTAATATGTGGTTGTCCCACCTATCTATCTTAAGATGAATTCACTAACTGTAAGTGGTTCTAGATAAGAACGTCTGCTAAATGACTACAATGTAACATGTAGACTTCCAACAGTCCACACAACAGAGAGAAGGGTTGGGGCCTAGTACTGAACTTCCCCCAGTTCAACCGGTTCAGTTATATCTTTATACTCCAAACTCCACAGCTACTGAACCCTCTGTCAGAAACATACGCATAACGCATTTAGAACTATTCTAATCTATAATGGATATGGGTGATAATGTACATAAAGGTGTCATGTATTGTGTAAGCAAGTAGCTTATCTAAACTGGGAAGAAACCTAAACCCCCGGAAAAAATAGCAAAACACAAGACTAACACATCTAACGTGTTCAATAATAACTATTAGTGCTACTGCTGTGTAAAACAGGAAACAGTTTATGCACATTCCCCCCTCAGGATCACATTATTCTCATTATGCACTTGTGAAAATCAGTGCTTTCACTTTCCTTTCATAAAGAGACAGTTTCCCTTTAAGCTGCCGAGAGACAACAGATGGGCTGTAGCAACTCTCCTGGAAATACCTGAAGTCAGCATATTCCTCTGGCTGTATACGGGCTAATCTCTAATGCACACTCTCCACCACCATGTTAGCAAACAAATAATGCAATGCACATACCCATACACGCCGGCACACAATCCTTTTAATCCAATGTGGGGGCTGCAATTTGTTTACCCCCCACTCCTGGGGTAGAGGAGATCACTCAATAAAAATAAAGAAAGAAGCATGAACATTTCTTTGTCTGGAAATTCAGGGTCAGGTGACTGAAGACAGGAATTCTGGTTGGCTAGAGAGGACTTGCAAAATGTTGGCGGGGAGCCAAGAGGCTGCCTTGCAAACAGGGCTGGAAATATGCTGCAAACCTCATCTTCATCCTCGTATCCATGGCTGGGGCTGGGGGAGGGGTTAGGAAAAGGATGAGGGGTGGGAGGAAGGAGAGAAAAGTCCACTGTAAGACAAGAAAGGCACTTAAAAAGAGTTATCCCTCTCTCTCTCTTTCTGGGAGAAAATGTAAGAACAGAGTAGAAATGAATTCTTCCCCTTTAAGCTAACCCTTTCAGTTCAGACAGCTCCTTTCCTTCTCAGTCAACTCCAGCAACACGGTGAACCTGATGCCTTGTCCCCAGCAGCAGCAACAACAACAGCCAAGCCAGCCAGCTTCCTCTTTACCTCTTCTGTTTAGTCCTGGGAAAAGGGCTGCTGCAATGCCATCACAACAAATCCATCCTTATGCAAATGTTATCACAAAGAAATAAAATGTATATGACAAAATACTGACTATTTCTTCTTATTTATATGTAATGTGCTCTTTATGTTATCTTATGATTTTTAAAGCCACTAGTTGAAAGAAAATCAGCCTCTATATTTGTAAAATGAGAGCTGCGGTGCCTAACCTCGGCTGCCTGTTTCTGTGGTTCTTTACCACGTTTCACTCGCCAGCCCCCAGAATGTCCTGCTAATTTGCAAATAATTCCCCCCACCAGACACTCTTATGGGTTCTTCCCAAGCCTGCTCCAATGGCAGGGCTGAGGGCTGGAGGGGTGGGGTGAGAGACGAAATGGTAGCCCCCATCTTGTTGCCATGGACACAGCCACTCATTATGTAACAGTGACAGTCTCACTACACGTTCTGGCTTTACTACCAGGAGTATTATAGTCTGATGTGAAGAAGGAGGGAGGAGAGATAGGGAGGGTGGTAGAGAGAGAGAGAGAGAGAGAGAGAGAGAGAGAGAGAGAGAGAGAGAGAGAGAGAGAGAGAGAGAGAGAGAGAGAGAGAGAGAGAGAGAGAGAAGGAAACATTTCTGAGGATTTATGACATATTGTTTTGAGAAAGAGTTATTAATGATCTGAAATCAAATCCCACAACTTGAATAAGCAGTAGAGTACATTACGTCACATTAGGTCAGCAGGAGTAGGAATGCTGTGTAGTCACATTCAGGAGGAGGCATGGTTTCATAAGCTACCAATGCAATAGCCTATTATAGGGATGTACATTTAGCAGCCACATTACTGCAACATAAACTATAATGAAGTGGTTGGAACAACAGAATAACTTGCTTATTAGTCTCGACGTTGTAAATTAACTTGGTTTGCTCTCCTTCGTTTGCATTAGTAGTGGATTTCCAATTAGTTTATTACATGGCTAATAAACTTAAGCTCAGTTTGGATTCAGGTGGAGACTAGATTAGTCTTTAACTGGTGCAAGTCCATGACTATAATGTGACTTTGGCTGTATAGTGGGAGCCAAACTGAGGCAAACAAAGCACAAAAGTGAGCGACAACATTGCGGTCATTTATCATTGGTCAACAATGGTGCCCTGAAGTAGGTCCTACAAAGAGACAAAGACAGGAAGGAAACTCTGAACTCAACCAACCTACAAAAACAATGAAATAAATGGTATCTCTATGATATATCAATGACCTATCAAATACACTTGGCTGTGAAAGAACCCAACAAATACCGGTCCACTTTGCTGAGAATGCCCTGTCTATTGGGCTCCTGGTAACCCTGCCAGACAGCTCTGGACCATCTGGAGTCCCTGAAACCAGGTTTGAATAACAGGATGGCTAGAGACTGGCAACAAATCATCCCCATAACAAATCAGGGCCCACTAGGGCTGAAACACAATGATTGAAATCTTTGGGGTCAGCCCTAGAGCCCACACATAAGCCCCACAATTGTAAAAGATATCAACATTGGGCACCCCAAGACACATTGGGCACCCCCAGGGCACATTGGGCACCCCAAGACACATTGGGCACCCCCAGGGCACATTGGGCACCCCCAGGGCACATTGGGCACCCCCAGGGCACATTGGGCACCCCAAGACACATTGGGCACCCCCAGGGCACACCCAAGACACAGTGGGCACCCCAATACATATTGGGCACCCCCAAGACACATTGGGCACCCCAAGACATATTGGGCACCCCCAAGACACATTGGGCACCCCAAGACATATTGGGCACCCCCAAGACACATTGGGCACCCCCAGGGCACATTGGGCACCCCAAGACACATTGGGCACCCCCAGGGCACCCCCAAGTCACATTGGGCACCCCCAAGACACATTGGGCACCCCCAAGACACATTGGGCACCCCTAAGACACATTGAGGCACCCTCAAGAGTCAAACCCTGCCTGAGACAGTGGCTAGCCAGCCATCTGGTGGGTGGTACTGTACTCACCTCCATCTTCCACTTGGCCAGCCACTCCTCCCTGGTCCTCTTGCTAATGTAATATGGGTCACCGGCCTGGAAGGTTACTCTGGGCATGGGCCTCTGACGCAGACTGACGGAGCCACGCAGCCTGCCTGTCCCAGGGCCTCCAACTCCCTGTTTAAAGGGATACAAAGAAGAACACCGGAATAAAGAAATTAACTAACGTACTTGTTTTCTGTTTGTTTGTTCTGCTTTTTTCATGGTTGTAGAGGAGGAAGATGACTCAGGCAAACAGTTTCATGCTATCACTGCTGAAACTGCTGGCTAGTACTGTTGCTAGCTAGCCAGAGAAGCAATATTTTGCTCTTTGTCTTTTTGGGGGTGTGGGCGGAGGGGGGCTGCGTAGGGGGGGTGCTCCAGAAAAGGATGATGACTCATTGACAAAACTGCAGCCCAATGCAGACAATGTGTGACTGGTCAAACAGCAAGTAGCACAAACTGTCTCTTCCAGAGCCCTGGCAACCCACTATATTGTCTCACTCTCTACCAATCACAGCCTGGCTTGGCGAGCCAGCTGACGTCATTGGCCAACGCAAGGACCTTCCCATGTCGGACAGGGCACCAAGTGTATTTGATATGTCAGATCTATACTCCATTAGGTACCATTTCTTTCACAAGTGCAAGAGGTCATGATATTGTTAAAGGAGAAGAGCACCTCCCCCTAGTTCAGCATCATCACCAGCTAACATGGGGGGCCACCCCCAAAGGTCAGTCTGAAGAGGCTACATCCCATTTCTCCAAACTTGTCTCTACAGCAGTCCGAACGTTAGACTAGATCCTCCATAGGATTGATGTAAGCATCGGCTGGAGGGAGATTCTACCATTGTTAAATTCATGCGAGAAGCTGGAGAAGTGGGCTGACTGATTGACTGATTGATGGATGGATTGATTGATGATGTAACACAATCCAGAATAATGAAGACAGTGGATGACTTACCTGGTTCTTGGCTGTATCACCTCCGTCCTCCTCCTTCTGCTCCACATCTAGAGGGAAACACAGTGAGTCACACTGGAGCAATCATTCAATAGCGTGTTCCTGTGGGCTAGCCAAAAGTCCGAGTAATCTCAGCAAATAGGAGACGAGCGAGACTACAGCCACAGTCACCTTGGCATCGACAGAGAAAACAAAGCCACTCAGCAACACGGGACCAATGGATCTCCTCAATCATTCATAAGAGTTCTACCTGACTTATATCAAAGTCTGCCGGCTGGGTTAGAAGTCTATTCACCACATGGCATCGTTGTCTTAGGAAAGTTAGACGTGCCAGAACAACGTAGCTGTCTGAAGACAATGTCCATGGCCCCCCGAAGATGACCTAAATTCACTCTGGTTCAGACTCTCAGCTGCTAGGTAGAAATTAAAGCCACAGGTAATTGAACATCCCTGTTGTAGGCCCTTTCTCAACATCCCTGTTGTATTCCCTTTCCCAACATCCCTGTTGTAGGCCCTTTCTCAACATCCCTGTTGTAGGTCCTTTCCCAACATCCCTGTTGTAGGCCCTTTCCCAACATCCCTGTTGTAGGTCCTTTCTCAACATCCCTGTTGTAGGCCCTTTCTCAACATCCCTGTTGTAGGTCCTTTCCCAACATCCCTGTTGTAGGCCCTTTCTCAACATCCCTGTTGTAGGCCCTTTCTCAACATCCCTGTTGTAGGTCCTTTCCCAACATCCCTGTTGTAGGCCCTTTCTCAACATCCCTGTTGTAGGTCCTTTTCTAACATCCCTGTTGTAGGTCCTTTCCCAACATCCCTGTTGTAGGCCCTTTCTCAACATCCCTGTTGTAGGTCCTTTTCTAACATCCCTGTTGTAGGTCCTTTCCTAACATCCCTGTTATAGGTCCTTTCCTAACATCCCTGTTGTAGGTCCTTTCCTAACATCCCTGTTATAGGTCCTTTCCCAACATCCCTGTTGTAGGCCCTTTCTCAACATCCCTGTTGTAGGTCCTTTCCTAACATCCCTGTTGTAGGCCCTTTCCCAACATCCCTGTTGTAGGTCCTTTCTCAACATCCCTGTTGTAGGTCCTTTCCCAACATCCCTGTTGTAGGCCCTTTCTCAACATCCCTGTTGTAGGTCCTTTCCTAACATCCCTGTTGTAGGCCCTTTCCCAACATCCCTGTTGTAGGTCCTTTCTCAACATCCCTGTTGTAGGTCCTTTCTCAACATCCCTGTTGTAGGTCCTTTCCTAACATCCCTGTTGTAGGCCCTTTCCCAACATCCCTGTTGTAGGTCCTTTCCCAACATCCCTGTTGTAGGCCCTTTCTCAACATCCCTGTTGTAGGTCCTTTCTCAACACCCCTGTTGTAGGTCCTTTCTCAACATCCCTGTTGTAGACCCTTTCCTAACATCCCTGTTGTAGGCCCTTTCCCAACATCCCTGTTATAGGTCCTTTCCTAACATCCCTGTTGTAGGTCCTTTCTCAACACCCCTGTTGTAGGTCCTTTCTCAACATCCCTGTTGTAGACCCTTTCCTAACATCCCTGTTGTAGGCCCTTTCCCAACATCCCTGTTATAGGTCCTTTCCTAACATCCCTGTTGTAGGTCCTTTCTCAACACCCCTGTTGTAGGTCCTTTCTCAACATCCCTGTTGTAGGCCCTTTCCTAACATCCCTGTTGTAGGCCCTTTCTCAACATCCCTGTTATAGGTCCTTTCCTAACATCCCTGTTATAGGTCCTTTCCTAACATCCCTGTTGTAGGCCCTTTCCTAACATCCCTGTTGTAGGCCCTTTCCCAACATCCCTGTTATAGGTCCTTTCCTAACATCCCTGTTATAGGTCCTTTCCCAACATCCCTGTTGTAGGCCCTTTCTCAACATCCCTGTTATAGGTCCTTTCTCAACATCCCTGTTATAGGCCCTTTCCCAACATCCCTGTTGTAGGCCCTTTCCCAACATCCCTGTTGTAGGTCCTTTCCTAACATCCCTGTTGTAGGCCCTTTCCCAACATCCCTGTTGTAGGTCCTTTCCCAACATCCCTGTTGTAGGTCCTTTCCCAACATCCCTGTTATAGGTCCTTTCCTAACATCCCTGTTGTAGGTCCTTTCCTAACATCCCTGTTGTAGGTCCTTTCTCAACATCCCTGTTATAGGTCCTTTCCTAACATCCCTGTTGTAGGCCCTTTCTCAACATCCCTGTTATAGGTCCTTTCCCAACATCCCTGTTGTAGGCCCTTTCCTGTGAAGCTCAGGCACCTCAATGTGCTGAGGGACAGAGAATAGACAAGTGCAGGTGCTGCTGGTGCAGTCAGTCAGGTAAAGAGATGGAGGCTGAGATGAGTTGATGCAACAGAAAGGTTTGGTGTGGTAAAGCCATGATGAGTAGTGGAGAGAGGCCTGGTTTACTTTTGCAAACACCACACACCATGGCCTTACATACTCCCGATGTACCGTCAGGAGAGGAGAGGAGAGGGGGAGGAGAGGGAAGGAGAGGAGAAGAGAGGGGGAGGAGAGAGGGAGAGGAGAGGAGAGCCACAGCTGGCTGCTATTACCATAGTTTGTACCACTTCACAACCCCTCGCCACTAAGCAGAAAAAACAACAACACACTGAAGCATACTCACTGCTTCTCTTGTGTGACTTTAGGTCCACATAACATCTCTGCAGGGATCTCTACGCACTTGATGGAATTGAGCTAGTATGGATGTGTGCTACACCAACTAGTCCATGCCTTTTGGATTACATGCATTCCGCCTCCTTCAATGATGCAACTTTCTGCATGAATTCTGGAACAGTGTTGTTCCAATGACTTCACTGTAATAAAGTAGTGAATTCTGGAACAGTGTTGTTCCAATGACTTCACTGTAATAAAGTAGTGAATTCTGGAACAGTGTTGTTCCAATGACTTCACTGTAATAAAGTAGTGAATTCTGGAACAGTGTTGTTCCAATGACTTCACTGTAATAAAGTAGTGAATTCTGGAACAGTGTTGTTCCAATGACTTCACTGTAATAAAGTAGTGAATTCTGGAACAGTGTTGTTCCAATGACTTCACTGTAATAAAGTAGTGAATTCTGGAACAGTGTTGTTCCAATGACTTCACTGTAATAAAGTAGTGAATTCTGGAACAGTGTTGTTCCAATGACTTCACTGTAATAAAGTAGTGAATTCTGGAACAGTGTTGTTCCAATGACTTCACTGTAATAAAGTAGTGAATTCTGGAACAGTGTTGTTCCAATGACTTCACTGTAATAAAGTAGTGAATTCTGGAACAGTGTTGTTCCAATGACTTCACTGTAATAAAGTAGTGAATTCTGGAACAGTGTTGTTCCAATGACTTCACTGTAATAAAGTAGTGAATTCTGGAACAGTGTTGTTCCAATGACTTCACTGTAATAAAGTAGTGAATTCTGGAACAGTGTTGTTCCAATGACTTCACTGTAATAAAGTAGTGAATTCTGGAACAGTGTTGTTCCAATGACTTCACTGTAATAAAGTAGTGAATTCTGGAACAGTGTTGTTCCAATGACTTCACTGTAATAAAGTAGTAATACTTACAGTAGAACAGAAGTCTCTCTTCCTCTCCCACCAACAGCGTTCACACTCACCATTCACTAACATGGTCCAATCAGTAGGGCATCATCCACTTCACAAGCAGCCTGACTGAATGTTACTGGATGTTTCCTATCTACACCTCACCCCAAAGAAATATGTTTTGCATTTCCTGTTAGAGCACATGGTTCGATTAAAACTATCTGTCTGTCGTGTGTGTTCGCGCGTGTGTGTGTGCATGTCTGTGTGTGTGTGCATGTGTGTGCATGTCTGTGTGTGTGTGCATGCGTGTGTGCATGTCTTTATGTCTGTGTGTGTGCACATGTGTGTGCATGTGTGTGCGTGTGTGTGTGCGCATGAGCGTGTGTGTGTGTGTGCGTGTGTATGGAAAACTGCACCCTAAGCCGTAACATAACATACCTGGCCTGGAAATACAAAACCACACAGCCGTTGGTGGTGTGGTAAAAATATACAGAAAAGGAAACTGACACACTTCCTGTAGGCTAAATGCTGCACAAAATATACTTCCTCAAGCCTCTAGTAATAAAATGTAGCTTAAACCTACTCTCCACTAACAGTAGAAACTTCAGAAACGAGGCTCCGTCCCAAATGGCACCCTGTCCCCTACATAGTACACTACCTTTGACCAGGTCAGAAGTAGTTAACTACATAGGTAATAGTGCCATTGGGAAAGCAGCCTTGGGGCTTTCCCCACGTATCTGGCGTTGAATGAAATGAGTTCCTGAGGTCTGTAAGTCAGAGTGGGGGGGGTTTGCACAACTCTTCAGCTGGTTCCACTAGACCAGGCAAGCTCAATCAAGCCCAGATAAAGGATTTGAAATAGTTTTTTGAATAGTATTGAACCCAGGTCAGCTGCGATTACAAAGGCGTGTTATCCATTCTTAAGCAGCATTGTTTTCCTGCTTGCGCTCAGCAGAGCACAGTTGAGGTTAACCAAGGAGCATGGACGCTACCCAACTGAAACAGCAGAAGACCAGGCCACTATGACTCATGACCTTGAACCATTATTTAACTAGAATGAATACAACGGACGTCCCCATTCAAGTCAATGATGGCATAATGGGTGGACTGGCAGCCATTTTGTAACCATGCCAGGAAGTACAAGCATTAGGTGTACCTTTCACACTGAGCTGTGATTTGTTTAGTCAACTTAACTGACATGACAACAAATACATTCCCTTGCATGAGCCACATCAGTTAGCATAATTTTAATGAACATTCTACATTACCATTGAAATGATTGCATCACAATACCAGGCAGCTATTGCGAGTGTAGCCATGAGTTTACCAGGGTTCCAGCTTCCAAGCCTGTTCTATTTCTATAATACGTAGAGCAGCAAGAGGCTGAGGAAGGGAGAAAGTCCGAGGCAAAAGCAACTCACTCACATTCACAACAACAGTCTTTATAGCTATGATCCCTCTTGAGCAGTGTGCACATTTCTGGAACAGGGGTGATACGCTCCAACTAAAACAATACACTGTTTTCATATCAGCCCTCAATATCTATTGAAAATGTAAAGAAATACTGCATGTAGCTGCTACACATCACAGGACGTAATGACACAACATTGAAAAACCCAGAATACAACCATATTATTACCATAACCTAAAAGACCATGACAGCCCAGTGGAAGAAAACACAGTACACTGAAGAGTTGTTTCATCCAGCCCATTTACAACAGCTCTGAGAGGCCTGTGGGAACATCCTGATAGCATGGGTACATCCCAAATGGCATCCTATTCCCTATATAGTGCACTGCTTTTGACCAGGGCACCGTCTCAAAGTCCCCTTTTACCCCGACATGCAATTTGAGACGCAGCCCATGTTTTCCTGCTTTAACTACCCTGGGGCTGTCACTGAAGTACCGTACACAACCTTTACACCCTACACTCAATGGACCACGCTCATTAAGAGGCCTTTTCAACTTGGTTCTCTCTTTCTGCCCACCTCTCCCTCCCTCCCTCCTTCCACCTCTCTCTCTCTCTCCCTCCCTCCACCTCTCCCTCCCTCCTTCCACCTCTCTCTCTCCCTCCCTCCACCTCTCCCTCCCTCTTTCCACCTCTCTCTCTCCCTCCCTCCACCTCTCCCTCCTTCCACCTCTCTCTCTCTCTCCCTCCCTCCTCCTCTCCCTCCCTCCTTCCACCTCTCTCTCTCCCTCCCTCCACCTCTCCCTCCCTCCCTCCCTCCCTCCACCTCTCTCTCCCTCCCTCCACCTCTCTCTCCCTCCCTCCCTCCACCTCTCTCTCCCTCCTTCCACCTCTCTCTCTCTCTCCCTCCACCTCTCTCTCCCTCCCTCCACCTCTCTCTTTCCACCCCCTCCCTCCAACTCTCTCTCTCCCTCCCTCCCTCCCTCCCTCCCTCCACCTCTCTCTCCCTCCCTCCCTCCACCTCTCTCTTCCTCCCTCGCTCCACCTCTCTCTCCCTCCCTCCACCTCTCCCTCCCTCGCTCAGCTCCCTCCCTCCCTCTCTCCCTCCACCTCTCTCTCAGTTTCATCAATAGGAATAAGTTACTAAAATAACCAGAGTGAAGCAGGCAGAGTGGGAGTTACTTTACATTATAGTGGCTTCTGCCAAGGTCAGGGAGTTTCTGTTACGTTGCAAGGAGAGGGAGGGAGGGAGGAGGAGGAGGGAGGAGGGAGGAGGAGGAGGAGGAGAGAGGAGGAGGGAGGAGAGTTGGCTGAGACTATGTCGGCACAATGTCGGCATCCCAAATACTCTAATCCCTAACAGTGCACATATGAGCCCTAGTCAAATGTAGTGCACTATGTGGGGGAAGAGGGTGCTATTTGGGACGAATCCTGTACCTTGCCAGTTTGGGGGCGTTCCAGCTCTCGTATTCCTAGCGCTCATGCAGTTCACCTAATCCTTCCCTCTCCTCCTCTGTAACCTGCTGTAGTTACTGTGCTGTGCCCTCCAGATCAGGGATCAGCAACTCGGTTCAGCCACGGGACTATTTGTTTTGTTGAGCGGATGGTCAATTACAAATCATTTGTGGACTGCAAATTGACCGCAAGAAGCCCAACAGATATAATATTTTACTAAACACAATCATTTCAAACCTTGCTTACATTTGTATACGATCACGTGTCTCACTATTATGTGTGGGAACACTTGGGAACAGATTTCCAAAACGTAATCACTTGGAGCTGATTTCCTGGCGTTTTTACAGTCTTTTACGTCCAACAATGAAAATTCCCAAACAAATATAGATTTCTGGGGCTCAGAAAGCTTGGGAGGCCAAATAAAAGCACCAACGAGCCACCAGTACAGGAACCCTGCTTTGGATGGATGGCAGAACCCCTTCCCTTTATTCAACCATCTATCCCTCCCTCCATCCATCCAGCCATCCATCCCTGCCTCCCTGTGAATTAGGTTCATTTAGAGAGGTACGATATCTGGCCATTCAGCATGTGGATTAGGTTCACTTAGAGAGCAATATACCCACACACAAACACGGGCCCCAACAGAACAGAACAAGGGCTGGTAGACAGGAGACTGGAGCTCTCTCCCTCTCTCTCCACCTCTCTCTCTCTCCACCTCTCTCTCTCTCTCTCACTCCCTCCACCTCTCTCTCCCTCCCTCCACCTCTCTCTCGCTCCCTCTCTCCCTCCACCTCTCTCTCGCTCCCTCCCTCCCTCCACCTTCCCTCCCTAGACCCACCTCTCTCTTTCCATCCCCCCCTCCCTAGATCCATCTCTCTCTTTCCATCCCCCCCTCCCTCCACCTCTCTCTCTCTCTCTCTCTCAGTCACAGCCTGGCTGCCCTCTGAGAAGGGAGAGAAGAGAGGGAAGAGAGAGAGGGATAGGGAGATAAGAGAGGGGCACAGAGGTGACCAGGGTCACTGTTTCCAGATCTATTTGAAGCTTTTTTACACGGTTACTACCTGTTGTTTATTTAACATGTTCTACATTACTGTGTTAATTCATCCACACTGAACACACCCGAAGAATAATTCAAAATGGCCACAGCGTTCAAGGAGAAACCATACATTGTTCATTTTCATTCACTTGGCATTGCCCGTCAGTTCAGCCAGTGCAGAGCTGGCTGTGCCAGGAATGTAGTGAGAGTGAAGACAGTAATGTCACCAAGCAGGAGGCAGGACTCACATTTTGTTGGGCGCTCCAGTTTCCGCCTGCCTCGTTTCTTGCGTGGCGGAGTTGTCAGAGTCTCCTCTTTGTCTTTCTCAGAGTCGTCCTGCTCGTCCCGGCTCGGCTCCCGGCTCACTAGAAACCTGTTCTCCAGGAAGGGGGGGCTCCGGCTCTGATGCAGGAGGGTGGGTGGTCCGGGGGCGTCTTCAGCCTGACTGGCAGGGGCACTGGGGGAACCAGGGGTACCTGGTAACCCGTTCTTCTCTGGACCTTTCTTCTCTTGCTTGGGGCAGCCGCTGGCATCAGCCTGGGTCCTCTCTCTGTCTGTGTGCCCGCCGCTCATGACTCCATTCTGCACCTGCGCCACAGACACTCTCTCTCTTTCCGCTGCCACCCCGGTGAGACTGTTGCCCCCGCCTCCGGCCACACTGTCCTTCACAGACACACTGCCCTCCGCCTGCAGGTAAAGGAAGGAGATAAGCTATTAGGAAGATTATATTGGAGTGGATATTATTGCCAATCACTTCACGTTGTTAGCCATTTCCCCTTAAGGACAATGGAGTCATTTTTATTCTATAAGCAGTTAGCCTTTAGTACAAGTATTTTGTTTAAGTTTCACTGTATCACTTTAATCATTATTTGAATGAAACGCACAATTCAGTATATTGGTATGTCATGCTTCAGTAGCCTGAGGTCCTGTCTGCCTCCCTCCTGTAACCGGTGTAGCTCGAAACATCCGTCAATACAGTCAAAACTGTACCAATAACCTCATGTAGATCATTGTATTAGAGTCAGAAACCCTGTGAACTCGCTGTGCGTTGGTTGTGTGCTGTAACTCAGCAATTCACTGCATCACAGTAGCGCAGAAATATGAGAGGAATGTTGGCTTTTTGTCAAAAGCAGGAAATCTTTCATTTTATTGACGTGGGACTCGCCCCTGGAAACCATTTCATTCTGTAAAGAGAAGTATTTACTCATCTCTGTTCCAGCAGAAGAACAGAGATTCTCCAACCCAATGACCCTATAGCACAGCCAAACAACATGATCTGCCTGGTATTATCTGTGCGCGATTCAACTACATTGTAAATCTATATAATCGTATATCTATATCACCAGGAATGCCTCTACTCTTTTCAGATAAGTACAAATAAAAATCAGATGTCAAGTATCTCATATAACATGTTGATCACAAGATTTACAATATTTTATTTTTAGTGACCTAGAAAATTAATAGGACTCCTTTCAAAATGTTTGAAGAGGAAATGTGAGCTGGTGGGAGAGCGATCTTTTCTCCGCACTGTCTCTGCTAGAGACTACTGCCTAAAAATAGAGTTCAAAAGCATTTTTGAGACAATTCCATTACTAGGTCACAGCAAAGGAAAGTAGAGCATGTCTACTAGCGAGATGAGATTGGCCTGTCTGTCAACACTGAGATTGGCCTGTCTGTCAACACTGAGATTGGCCTGTCTGTCAACACTGAGATTGGCCTGTCTGTCAACACTGACAACATCATGTCTGAAGCGTCCATCGTCTCAGACAGACGGAAGAACAGATGCAGAGTGAAAGAAAGACAGAGACAGAAAGACAGACAGGCAGGCAGAGAATGAGAAAGAGACAGTGAATGAGAGACAGACACACCCACACAGAAACAGGTGTAGTATGTACATCACATTCTGTTAGCAACAGTCTAATGCCTAATGAGACAAGGGATCAGAGACTTTAGAACATGTGGATGTTGTGGAAATATTTTATTATATCAGACTAATAACTGTATATTTTCATTCCTTAACAGGCTCTTTAGAGAAGCCAATCCTAATTATACTGCGATGTGGACGGAGTAGAACTAAAACATATCCACTGTTATTTGTCAAGCTATTTTCAGAGAAGAGTTCTGAAAGCAAAATTCCACTGATTTCTCACTGACTTAAGAAAAAAAGGATAGCATTTAACCGAAACATCATGAGAAGAAGAGAGACAGAGTGAGAGAGACAGACAGTGTGAGAGAGAGTGAGAGACAGACAGTGTGAGAGAGAGAGTGAGAGACAGACAGTGTGAGAGAGAGAGTGAGAGACAGACAGTGTGTGAAAGAGAGGGAGAGACAGACAGTGTGTGAGAGACAGACAGTGTGTGAGAGAGAGTGAGAGACAGACAGTGTGTGAGAGTGAGAGAAATACAGTGTGAGAGAGCGAGTGAGAGACAGACAGTGTGTGAGAGAGAGTTGAGACAGAGTAAGAGAGAGTGAGAGACAGTGTGTGAGAGAGAATAAGAGACAGACAGTGTGTGAGAGAGAGTGAGAGAAATACAGTGTGAGAGATTGAGTGAGAGACAGACAGTGTGTGAGAGAGAGTAGAGACAGAGTGAGAGAGAGTAAGACAGAGACAGAGTGAGAGAGTGAGAGACAAAGACAGAGTCAAACAGAGAGTGAGAGACAGACAGAGTGAGAGAGATAGTGAGAGACCGAGACAGTGTGTGAGAGACAGAGAGAGTGTGAGAGAGATAGTGAGGGACAGACAGTGTGTAAGAGAGATTGAGAGAGAGATTGAGAGACAGACAGCGTGTGAGAGAGTGAGAGACAGACAATGTGTGAGAGAGAGAGTGGGAGACAGACAGTGTGTGTGAGAGAGAGTGAGAGACAGACAGTGTGTGAGAGAGAGTGAGAGACAGACAGTGTGTGAGAGAGAGTGAGAGACAGACAGTGTGTGAGAGAGAGTGAGAGACAGACAGTATGAGAGAGAGAGTGAGAGACAGATGGTGTGTGAGAGAGATAGTGAGAGACAGACAGTGTGTGAGAGAGAGACAGTGACAGACAGTGTGTGAGAGAGAGAGAGAGAGAGAGAGAGAGAGAGAGAGAGAGAGAGAGAGAAGAGAAACAGACAGACAGTGTGAGAGAGAGAGTGAGAGACAGACAGTGTGAGAGAGAGACAGAGGCAGACAGTGTGTGAGAGAGAGTGCGAGACAGACAGTGTGAGAGACAGAGACAGACAGTGTGTGAGAGAGAGTGAGAGACAGACAGTGTGTGAGAGAGTGAGAGACAGACAGTGTGTGAGAGAGGGAGAGACAGACAGTGTGTGAGAGAGGGAGAGACAGACAGTGTGTGAGAGAGTGAGAGACAGACAGTGTGTGAGAGAGTGAGAGACAGACAGTGTGTGAGAGAGGGAGAGACAGACAGTGTGTGAGAGGGAGAGACAGACAGTGTGTGAGAGAGTGAGAGACAGACAGTGTGTGAGAGAGTGAGAGACAGACAGTGTGTGAGAGAGTGAGAGATCCAACACTTTCTGTCAGCACCAGGGTGTTACACAACACCAGCCAATGACCTTTGAGCCAATGACCTTTGACCCAGTGACCTACAACTGGCCCCTGCCAAAAGTCACAGTACATTTGGAAAATATTCAGACCCCTTGACTTTTTCCACATTTTGTTACGTTACAGCCTTATTCTAAAATTGATTAAATAAAAAAAAAGTGAAGTGAAGAGGCGACTCCGGGATGCTGGCCTTCTAGGCAGAGTTGCAAAGAAAAAGCCATATCTCAGTGGCCAATAAAAATAAAAGATTAAGATGGGCATCCTGGAGTCGCCTCTTCACTGTTGACGTTGAGACTGGTGTTTTGCGGGTTCTATTTAATGAAGCTGCCAGTTGAGGACTCGTGAGGTGTCTGTTTCTCAAACTAGACACTCTAATGTACTTGTCCTCTTGCTCAGTTGTGCACCGGTGCCTCCCCCTCTTTATATTCTGTTAGAGACCGTTTGCGCTGTTCTGTGAAGGGAGTAGTACACAGCGTTGTATGAGATCTTCAGTTTCTTTGCAATTTCTAGCATGGAATAGCCTTCATTTCTCAGAACAAGAATAGACTGACAAGTTTCAGAAGAAAGGTCTTTGTTTCTGGCCATTTTGAGCCTGTAATCAAACCCACAAATGCTGATGCTCCAGATACTCAACTAGTTTTATTGCTTCTTTAATCAGGACAACAGTTTTCAGCTGTGCTAACATAATTGCAAAAGTGTTTTCTAATGGTCAATTAGCCTTTTAAAATGATAAACTTGGATTAGCTAACACAACGTGCCATTGGAACACAGGAGTGATAGTTTCTGATAATGGGCCTCTGTAGACATTCCATAAAAAGATCTGCCGTTTCCAGCTACAATAGTCATTTACAACATTAACAATGTCTACGCTGTATTTCTGATCAATTTGATGTCGTTTTAATGGACAAAAAAATAGCGTTTCTTTAAAAAAATATGAAATTTCTAAGTGACCCCAAACTTTTGAACGGTAGTGTGTCTTTTATTTATCTAAGAATTTCAATATTTCTTCATCATACTTTCAATATCAAACTTTCAGACGTTCAATATCACAGTCTCCATTTAGTTCTTAACACTGGTAGTCACTGCACTGTGTTGATTTATCAGCTGAACTCCCCTAGCTAATTGGCCAGTTTCAGTGAGATGAACTCCACTAGCTAATTGGTCAGTTTCAGTGAGATGAACTCCACTGGCTAATTGGTCAGTTTCAGTGAGATGAACTCCCCTAGCTAATTGGTCAGTTTCAGTGAGATGAACTCCACTAGCTAATTGGTCAGTTTCAGTGAGATGAACTCCACTAGCTAATTGGTCAGTTTCAGTGAGATGAACTCCCCTAGCTAATTGGTCAGTTTCAGTGAGATGAACTCCACTAGCTAATTGGTCAGCTTCAGTGAGATGAACTCCACTGGCTAATTGGTCAGTTTCAGTGAGATGAACTCCACTAGCTAATTGGTCAGTTTCAGTGATATCAACTCCCCTGGCTAATTGGTCAGTTTCAGTGAGATGAACTCCACTAGCTAACTGGTCAGTTTCAGTGAGATGAACTCCACTAGCTAATTGGTCAGTTTCAGTGATATCAACTCCCCTGGCTAATTGGTCAGTTTCAGTGAGATGAACTCCACTAGCTAACTGGTCAGTTTCAGTGAGATGAACTCCACTAGCTAACTGGTCAGTTTCAGTGAGATGAACTCCACTAGCTAATTGGTCAGTTTCAGTGAGATTAACTCCCCTGACTAATTGGTCAGTTCCAGTGAGATGAACTCCACTAGCTAATTGGTCTGTTTCAGTGAGATGAACTGGTTGAAGTGCTTCCATTACCCATTTAGGAAAATTGCTCATTAATAAATTGGTGACAGCCTATATTGTCACGACTTCCACCGACGGTGGCTCCTCTGCCTGTTCGGGCGGCGTTCGGCGGTCGTCGTCACCGGCCTATTAGCTGCCACTGATCCTCATTTCCTTTCTGTTGATTATTCGATTGTTTGCACCTGTTTTGTGTTTTTATTCTAGGGCTATTTAAGCCGATCAAGCCCGCCTCCTTTTGTGCGGGCTTGTTTCTCTGTTTTGGTGGACGTTCGTGTGTGTCATCATTTTTATGCCCGTGTCTGTTTTGAGCGCCTGTTTGTTTGTGCGCCTGCCGTGTATTGGGCATTGTATTTCACACGCCGTATTAAAGAGGAGTGTTTTCCCTACACCGTGCTCTCTGCGTCTGACTCCACACCCACCACTCCTAGCTGATCGTGACAGAAGCCCGCACCAAATCTTCATGGAGTCAGCAGGAGCAGCGACTCCCTCTCCCATCTATGGAGGAGCGTGTCCTCCACCACACCACCGTCCTCCACCGGATCGGGTCGGCAATGGACCAGATGATGGAGAGAATGGACCGATGGGAGAGGGGTGGTCTCCTTCCTCGCCCACTCAACCTTCCCTGCCTCAACAGACTCCTTCGGCGTCCGGATCCAGCACGCTCCGTCTCGCCCCTAAGGAGTGCGATGGGGCGGCTGGATGTAAGGGGTTCCTGCTCCAGTTGGAGTTGTACCTGGCCACCGTCCGCCCGGCGTGGCGCCCTCGTCTCCTGTCTGACGGGTAGAGCCCTGGAATGGGCCAACGCTGTATGGGATGGCCCAGACTCCGCCAGGGACAACTACCGGAGTTCGCCCGCCGTTCGGGCCGTGTTCGACCACCCACCAGAGGGCGGCGGCGGGTGAGCGGCTGTTTCACCTTAGACAGGAGACAAGGAGTGCACAGGACTTTGCTCTAGAGTTTCGGACCCTGGCTGCTGGAGGCGGGGTGGAGCGACCGGGCCCTGATCGACCACTACCGTTGTAGTCTCCGGGAGGATGTCCGCAGGGAGTTGGCGTGTCGAGACGCTACCCTCTCCCTCGATGAGCTGATCGACATGTCCATACAACTGGACAACCTGCTGGCAGCTCGCGGACGGTCGGGAAGGGCCCTGTTTGTTCCACCTTCCGAACCTTCCGCTCCTATCCCTATGGAGTTAGGGGGGGCAGCATCGAGGGGAACCGGAGGAGGAGGCTCCTCCTGCACCAGTTGTGGTCGGAGAGGACACACTGCCGATCGGTGCTGGGGGAGTCCCTCTGGGAATCGAGAGGGCAGGCGGAGCACTGCTCGGTCACCCCAGGTGAGTCGGCACCAGACTCACTCAGAGCTCCCTGTTGGTCACATGTTTGTATTAATCTCTTTCCCTGAGTTTTTTCCCTCTCTCCAGCATAAGGCGCTAGTCGATTCAGGCGCAGCTGGGAACTTTATTGATCGCGGACTCGCCTCGAGACTAGGTATTCCGCTAGTATCGATAGATCAACCCATCCCGTTCACTCCTAGATAGCAGACCGTTAGGGTCAGGGCTGGTCAGGGAGGCCACGGTTCCGCTGGACATGGTAACGCAGGGGGGTCATGGGGAGCGGATTAGTCTATACCTCATTGATGCGCCTGCGTTTCCAGTGGTGCTGGGGATTCCCTGGCTGGCTAAGCACAACCCTATGATTTCGTGGAAACAGGGGGCTCTCCAGGGGTGGTCCGAGGAGTGTTCAGGTAGGTGTGATGGAGTTTCCATCGGTGCCACAGCGGTGGAGAGTCCAGACCAGGTTTCCACTGTGCGCATTCCCTCTGAATATGCCGATTTGGCTATCGCCTTCTGTAAAAAGAGGCGACCAAATTACCACCTCATCGGCGAGGGGATTGCGCGATAAACCTCCAGGTAAACGCGACACTTCCCAGGAGTCACGTGTACCCGTTGTCACAGGAGGAGACAGTGGCTATGGAGACCTATATCACTGAATCTCTGCGACAGGGGTACATTCGCCCTCCGTATCACCCGTCTCCTCGAGTTTCTTTTTTGTGAAAAAAAGGAGGGTGGTCTGCGCCCGTGCATTGATTATAGAGGTCTAAATGCCATCACAGTGGGATTTAGTTACCCGCTACCTCTCATTGCTACGGCGGTTGAATCATTTCACGGGGCGCGTTTTTTCACAAAACTGGATCTCAGGAGTGCTTATAATCTGGTGCGTATCCGGGAGGGAGATGAGTGGATGACAGCGTTTAGTACTACATCTGGTCATTATGAGTACCTCGTTATGCCGTATGGGTTGAAGAATGCTCCCGCCGTCTTTCAATCTTTCGTGGACGAGATTCTCAGGGACCTGCACGGGCAGGGTGTGGTGGTGTATATAGATGATATATTGATCTATTCCGCCACCGCAGCGCGCGCATGTGTCTCTGGTGCGCCAAAGTACTTGAGCGACTGCTGGAGCATGACCTGTGCGTCAAAGCGGAGAAATGTGTGTTTTCCAAGCGAGCCGTTTCCTTCCTGGGATATCGCATTTCCACTTCTGGGGTGGTGATGGAGTGTGACCGCATTACAGCCGTGCGTGGTTGGCCGACTCCGACCACGGTAAAGGAGGTGCAGCGGTTTTTAGGGTTTGCCAATTACTACCGGAGGTTTATCCGGGTTTTGGTCAGGTGGCTGCTCCCATTACCTCACTGCTGAAGGGGGCGGCTCGGTTGCGGTGGTCGGCGGAGGCGGACAGAGCTTTCAGTAGGTTGAAGGAGCTGTTTACTAACGGCGCCCTTGCTGGCTCATCCGGACCCCTCTTTGGCGTTCATAGTGGAGGTGGGCGCGTCTGAGGCTGGTGTTGGAGCCGTGCTATCACAGCACTCGGGCACGCCACGAAACTCCGTCCCTGCGCTTTCTTTTCAAGGAAGCTTCGGCCCGGCGGAGCGTAACTATGGCGTGGGGACCGGGAGTTGTTAGCTGTGGTCAGAGCCCTGAAGGTGTGGAGACATTGGCTTGAGGGGCTAAGCACCCTTTTCTCATCTGGACTGACCACCGTAATCTGGAGTATATCCGGGCAGCGAGGAGACTGAATCCGCGGCAGGCCAGGTGGGCCATGTTTTTACCCGCTTTCAGTTCAAGATCTCCTATAGGCCAGGTTCCCAGAATACTAAGGCCGGCGCGTTGTCCCGTCTCTATGACACCGAGGAGCGGTCCATCGAGCCTACTCCCATACTTCCTGCTTCGTGTCTGGTGGCACCGGTGGTATGGGAGGTGGGCCAGCGGACATCGAGCGGCACGGCGGTTGGAACCTGCGCCTCCTCAGTGTCCTCTGGTCGCCAGTACGTGCCGCTCGGTGTTCGTGACAAATTGATTCGATGGGCTCATGTGCTACCCTCTTCGGGTCATCCTGGTATTGAGAGGACAGTCACGAGGTCTTAGGGGAAATACTGGTGGCCCACCTTGGCTAAGGGCGTAAGGTTGTATGTCTCCTCCTGTTCGGTGTGCGCTCAGAGTAAGGCTCCTAGACACCTGCCTAGAGGGAAGTTACAGCCCCTCCCGTTCCACAACGGCCATGGTCTCACCTGTCGGTGGATTTCCTCACGGATCTTCCTCCGTCCCAGGGGAACACCACGATCCTGGTCGTTGTGGATCGGTTCTCTAAGTCCTGTCGTCTCATCCCGTTGCCCGGTCTCCCACGGCCCTACAGACTGCGGAGGCCCTGTTTACCCGTCTTCCGGCACTACGGGTGCCTGAGGACATCGTTTCTGATCGGGGCCCCAGTTCACGTCCCGAGTGTGGAGGGCGTTTATGGAGCGTCTGGGGTCTCGATCAGCCTGACCTCAGGTTTCCACCCGGAGAGTAATGGGCAGGTGGAGAGAGTGAACCAAGAGGTGGGTAGGTTTCTGCGGTCGTATTGCCAGGACCGGCCCGGGGAGTGGGCGAGGTACGTCCCATGGGCGGAGGTGGCGCAGAACTCACTCCGTCACTCCTCTACCAACATGTCACCATTCCAGTGCGTGTTGGGCTACCAGCCGGTCCTGGCACCATTCCATCAGAGCCAGACTGAAGCTCCTGCGGTGGAGGAGTGGGTGCAGCGCTCAAATGAGACCTGGAGAGCCGTCCAGGAATCACTAAAAAAGGCTGGTGGGCTACAGAAGAGGAGCGCTGACCGTCACCGCAGTGAGGCCCCCGTGTTCGCACCGGGGGACCGGGTCTGGCTCTCGACCCGGAACCTGCCCCTCCGCTTGCCCTGCCGGAAGCTGGGGCCGCGGTATGTGGGGCCATTTAAAGTCCTGAGGAGGATAAGCGAGGTGTGTTATAGGCTACAGCTTCCATCTTACTACCGCATTAACCCCTCGTTTCATGTGTCTCTCCTCAGGCCGGTGGTAGCTGGTCCCCTGCAGGAAGGTGAGGTGCCGGGCTTCCCCCTTGGACATCGAGGGTCCCGGCGTACACAGTCCGCTCCATTCTGGACTCTAGGCGCCGGGTGAGGGCCTGCAGTACCTCGTGGACTGGGAGAATGCGGCCGGAGGAGAGGTGCTGGGTACGGTGGCGGACATCTTGGATCCGTCA
Source organism: Brachymystax lenok tsinlingensis (assembly GCA_030435695.1). Lineage (NCBI taxonomy): Eukaryota > Metazoa > Chordata > Actinopteri > Salmoniformes > Salmonidae > Brachymystax > Brachymystax lenok. The sequence continues at coordinate 35,667,238 of CM059786.1, read as the reverse complement.
CTACAGGCGGAGTTTCACCGCCTTCACCGGATCGCCCTGCGCCTCGCCCTCGGGTCGCCCTCGAGGTCGCTGTCGGCGCTGCGGGAGCCGCTGGCGTCAGGAGGGTACTGTCACGACTTCCACCGACGGTGGCTCCTCTGCCTGTTCGGGCGGCGTTCGGCGGTCGTCGTCACCGGCCTATTAGCTGCCACCGATCCTCATTTCCTTTCTGTTGATTATTCGATTGTTTGCACCTGTTTTGTGTTTTTATTCTAGGGCTATTTAAGCCGATCAAGCCCGCCTCCTTTTGTGCGGGCTTGTTTCTCTGTTTTGGTGGACGTTCGTGTGTGTCATCATTTTTATGCCCGTGTCTGTTTTTGAGCGCCTGTTTGTTTGTGCGCCTGCTGTGTATTGGGCATTGTATTTCACACGCCGTATTAAAGAGGAGTGTTTTCCCCTACACCGTGCTCTCTGCGTCTGACTCCACACCCACCACTCCTAGCTGATCGTGACATATATGCCCTTTACCTAACTGTTTCAGGTCTCAGGTAGTCTGTGAAAGCCAGCATGGATAAAAAGCAATAATTAACTAATAATAGCCATATTCTAATAATTCTCATGTGCCAACGTATCGCCTTGGTGAAACTTGCACTCCTGTAGAATTTAAATAATTGGATGATGAAACTTGCCAGCCAACCAGAAAAGCAAGGCGAAGCAATTCAGGCATTCTTGAAAAGTCAGGACAATCCTTGTCCTGCAAAGAAGCATTATTTTGCGAGCAGTAGGCATTTAGAATGAAATGTGGTGTGGAGCTTTATAGTTAGGACTAGGTGATGACATTACGTGTAACGTGTACCTTCAAATTTAGTTTCCATCATCATTTGTTGCAATAAAGAAAGTTAGACAAAAGATAAATCCACCCCTGTCGAACGGATTAAAATGTTGTAGATCTTTAGAAAATGTCTCCTATATTATATTTTACTTTTATATTATATTTCTTTGCAACATTGGTTTTGTAGAATAAACCTGGGTCAAAGGAAACCTAGTAACTCAATGCTTAAAGTCAATAGTGACGCAAGAGAACAATTCCCAATGACAACTCTTTGATTCACACAGCCTCTGACACAGTATTTTCCCCTACCACAAATTGTATATTCTGCTAGTTTTACAATAAACCTACAATGTGTGTGTAGCCTTCAGGTCTGCATGACAGTGTTTCTGACGCTGTGAAAAAGTCCAATAAAGATATTATTACAAATGATCTACTTACAGCTATCTGCTTGTGTTTTCTCCCAGCAGGCCGGCCCTCTTTACAGCTGGTGTTGCTTTTCGCTGCTTTCTCTTCTGGTGCCAGCTCTTTGTCCAGTATCGTGCTCTCCCTCTATCAAACAATCACACAACACAATATTATCAATCTCATATGAAGAATCAGGTAGAATCACAGTAGAATCAAGTAGAATCGCAGTAGAATCAGGTAGAATCGCAGTAGAATCAGGTAGAATCACAGTAGAATCAGGTAGAATCACAGTAGAATCAGGTAGAATCACAGTAGAATCAGGTAGAATCACAGTAGAAGCAGGTAGAAGCACAGTAGAATCAGGTAGAATCACAGTATAATCAGGTATAATCACAGTAGAATCAGATACAATCAAAGTAGAGTCAGGTAGAATCACAAGTTCATAAACCAACCATATTCAAAATGTGACATCAGTCGACATCAGTCCCCACAACTAGCTAATCTAATTGATTCTAAAATTGTGTTCTGAATTCCCTGTATAGCTCTACTGTAAACATTCCAAGTCTTCACAACCTCACATGAACAGTTTAGAATCGCAAGTTGACAGGAAATGCATAGTAAGCATCACCCATAGGATTGACAGGCAGTTTGAATGTGTAATGTGATTCTAATTGTAGTATAACTGTATACAGTATTTATCCATTCCAACTGAACATTTGAACAGTTTAAAATCTCTCAAAAGGTCTCCATCCTATTTCGCTTTAGGATGATGACAGACAATAGGACACATGGGATGTGAATGTCTCTTTGAGCGCAACACAGCACAGAGCCTGACCTCACCCAGACACATTCCCTAATGACACTGTTACAAAGACACTGTGTGTATGTGTGTGTGCGTGTAGACCCCATCCAGCACATTGCCTTTGATTAATAAAACTGTGTCCACCCCGATGCAGCACCCCTGGGGTTTTCTGTCTACCCCGATGCAGCACCCCTGGGGTTTTCTGTCCACCCCGATGCAGCACCCTTGGGGTTTTCTGTCCACCCCGATGCAGCACCCCTGGGGTTTTCTGTCCACCCCGATGCAGCACCCCTGGGGTTTTCTGTCCACCCCGATGCAGCACCCCTGGGGTTTTCTGTCCACCCCGATGCAGCACCCTTGGGATTTTCTGTCTACCTAATTGCAGCACCCTTGGGGTTTTCTGTCTACCCCGATGCAGCACCCTTGGGGTTTTCTGTCTACCCCGATGCAGCACCCTTGGGGTTTTCTGTCTACCTAATTGCAGCACCCTTGGGGTTTTCTGTCTACCCCGATGCAGCACCCCTGGGGTTTTCTGTCCACCCCGATGCAGCACCCCTGGGGTTTTCTGTCTACCCCGATGCAGCACCCTTGGGGTTTTCTGTCTACCCCGATGCAGCACCCTTGGGGTTTTCTGTCTACCCCGATGCAGCACCTTTGGGGTTTTCTGTCCACCCCGATGCAGCACCCTTGGGGTTTTCTGTCTACCCCGATGCAGCACCCTTGGGGTTTTCTGTCTACCCCGATGCAGCACCCTTGGGATTTTCTGTCTACCTAATTGCAGCACCCTTGGGGTTTTCTGTCCACCCCGATGCAGCACCCCTGGGGTTTTCTGTCTACCCTGATGCAGCACCCTTGGGATTTTCTGTCTACCTAATTGCAGCACCCTTGGGGTTTTCTGTCCACCTTGATGCAGCACCCTTGGGGTTTTCTGTCTACCCCGATGCAGCACCCTTGGGGTTGATGGAAAATATGATAATACTAATGTAGTTGCTTCTATAAAGCGTCTCAGACTGCTGATTTGGGATCTGTTTAGCCTATTAGATGATAATGAATAAGGTGATATGGACCTGGGGGACCTGATCCTCGATCAGCACTCCTCCTACTCTAACTAAGACTATTTTGTGAATACAGGCCCTGGGGTTCAATATTGACTGAATAACATGTACTGACTGAGTCTGTTGTGGGGCTATGAAGGGAGACAAGCTTGAACAATTAATTGAGGCAGATCAAATCCTGCTTAGCAACCAGCTATAAGCATCACGAGGTGGGAGCTACTGGGAGCTGCTGATGACAAACAGCCTGGACTTTTTAAAGGCAGTCATATAAGCAGTCATATTATGGAGTCACATTATTGGTAGTAAATCTACAGTAGTATCTAGTACGTGGATCCACTGACCTAAAATCATTCATATAATCTTCTAAATCTAATTTCCTCCTTATATAAGATTAATACGATTATCTGACTGTACATTTTCATTATCTGTTGTCTATTTCTCCAGCAGTGATTTACCTTCTCCTTTCTAGAGCTACGTCCCAAATGGCACGCTATTCCCTACAAAGTGCAAAGAACCCTATGGGCCTTGGTCAACAGTAGTGCACTACAGTATATAGAGAATAGAGTGCCATTTGGGACAAACCCCTAGTGCCTGGTTTAGCCTGGCTCCACCACAGGAGTATTGGTGCTGCTACTCTATTCAGGATGAGCAGTCACCAACCCCCATGTCACCAAATTATAAAAATCAAGGAGCGTGGAAACGAGGTAACCGCAAGGGCGGAATTCTAGAATACAGAATGTTTTATATGCGGCCCTAAATCATGCTTTCGTTTGGAGACACCGCCAGTCCGCCACTACAGGCACAATTCAGTGCTGTCGGATTCCATGGACATGTTGCCTTCTATTGTATTGTCAAAATCTTCAACATTTTCAATGAAACACAACATACCATTATAAGGCATGACTAAAAGACATGGAAACAATAGATGGCATAAAATACATAGACTATTTTGTTATTGCCTTTTGTGTGAACCCTATAACACACTCTAGCACTATTCGATATCTCTGGCACAATTTCCGTCAGCAGTCGGTTTATTTAAGGCAATGGGTGTTGCTTAGCAACAGGACTACATTGGGCGGGCAGTGTGATGGGAGACCATAGTACAGGAGAGAGAAGAGAGGAAGAGAAAGAGAGGAGGATAAATGTCCCAGTATAACACATAGAGAGAGCAGTTTCAGCAGCAACTGGCTGGCACAGCATCAGATATAACAGCCAACGCCCCACGTAACAGTAAGAAAACACTGCCACCATTCTAACAGGCACAATCAGAGAGAACACAGTCGTTTTTGTTATCAATAATGTAATGCAATTCATCAAATGTATTTATAAAGCCCCTTTCACGCCAGCAGCTGTTACTGTTGTTAATGTGGCTAATGGGTGTCTAACTTACAGTAACCCAGCATGACATGTTATGATGTTTATAGTATAACTGTATAGAGTATAGACTCATATGAATCCTTACATACAATGGAAACATCTGATGGGTGTACCTGCTTTATGTTTATTCTCGTATGGAAATTATGGAAATAGTAATGAATTACACAGTGGTTCAGATAAATAATGTAAAATAACTCAATGATAAGATCTCTGATCAATATGGGTATAACATGTGATAATAACATTCTAAAACACACTGTTATAACGTAATAACACAGTAACAAAACGTTACCGTGCTTTAATGACAGTAGTTTTTCTAGCGGTTTGATTCTTACCATTCTGTTCCCAGGTGCATCACAGGTGTACTCTAAGCTTTGGAATGCAGCAGTGGTGGTGGTGGTGGCAACAGTGTTGGACGGCATCGCCAAGAGCGCAAATCGTAGGGATGATATTCTCAATGGAAAACAGAAGAAGCTTCAAAATATGAGAAATAAAATCAAAGGAACAAAAAAATGACGACCCTTCAATGAACCTTCGATGATCCTGCAAAATGAAGAACAACAAATGTAATCATGCACGCTGAAAAACTGTCAATACAACTATTTATTATTATAATAGTATATATATATTATTACATTATTATTCATTAGTTTTTGTGTTAAGTTGAACATGATTCTAGCCTATACCTACAGATTGAATACAATGAATCTCAATCTCTCTACTAAGCTTGCAATGATCTGATCAGGCAAAAGAAGGGCCTACTAGCGTCAAATTGACAATGACTTTACATTCAGTCTACTCCAGTTTTGGATTTACTAGTTAGAAATACATTTTAAGCATGCTGAAATAGTGTCAGTTCTCTTTGGTTTCTCCCGTTTCTCACTTCTAGGCCTGTAGGGCGTTATGGAATAAACTATTACCGGTATATTATATATGCATTATGCATATAATAATCTATATGCATATTAGATTTTCATTATAGCCCAACACCTGTGGTCAAACGAGACATTCTCATTTGCACAGACTGCTGGCTACATGCAAGGCCTAGCCTAGCCTACTACCTCTCTGCCTGTTGGTATCCATAGCTAGCCATGTGCACATATAAATACAGTATCAATGTTGATGGTCAATGTTATACTTTTCATCGATTTTTCCAGAAGGCTTGTGATATAGGCCTAGTCTTGATATAGGCTAAACGTCCTTGGTGTTTTTGTTATTGCCCCTATTTTCACTAGCTAGTACTACACTACCGTCTACCGATAACTGCCGGAGATGAAGTGCTCGAGCCACACTTTCACCCACGCGCACAGACAGGCAGACTTTCTGACACATTGATACAAATGTTGCATTAATGCGTCATTGGGAACATTTGAATGATAGTTAAAATCAATCTAAACATATTGGTAAATGTAGCATATCACTGTAGTTCAAGTGTAAATGCGTTTCCATTTGTTCGTGGGAAGAGACAAATATTGCGGGAAATGATATTGCAGCTACAAAACGTGTTACTTTTTAAATATATATATATATATATTTTTTTTTGTGAATACAATGTCACCTACTGTTCCATTGTCAGCAAAATCACAAATATGATGCATTATAACAATTTTGATTGAATTAACGACTTTATCTATGAACACATGGCTGGCGGTTATCTGAATTTGTCACTATTGCAGGCTTAAATTACCAAATTGTACACGTATTTGAAGGGGAAATCAGCGTCTAAACCGGTGGGACTGTACCGCGTTTATAGGCCACAACCATTTGATGGACAAAACCCCGTTATTTTCAGACGGGCGTGTATTCTGTAGAAACAATCGCCTTTCTGTATGTACAAATACGCGGTCACCAAGTTCAACTGCGTATCGCAATGTCTAATCACAAGTCAGTCACCAGATATCTGCAAAAGCACAAAAAGGAATACTGTTTCCCCCCCACCACCACGATCGAGTGCAGCCAGTGTTCCTTCCGTTCTAAGGGATCTCACTGACTGTGTGTGTTCCGATAAAGGTTAACCCTACAGAGGGTTTGGTAATAACGGGCTATGTTTTTTAAACGAGTGAATCACGGTGTTCATTACCCGTTTTGCCAAGTCCCAGGCCAGACCCTTTTTGTTGTCGCTTGCGCCCGGATCCTCCTTCTTCTTCTCTCCCCGTCCTCCACCACGCCAGCCGGCCAGCACTCCGCCAGATGCTCGGCTCACACTGCAGGGGCCAGCGGACCGATAGTGTCTCCACTAGGTCCTAAAGGTAGTGGGGTAACGGCTGCTGCTTCGCTGCCATTATGCCAGAATTTATACATAATATATTTAATTATTGTTTCAAAATCAGGTTAAACTCAAATAATTGTCAATTTCTGTGCCAAATATTAAAATAGCAAAAAAGTTAAGAGTGTTGAAAATAGCATACATCAGTCAACATAGCTGGCAATAGGCCTAAAAGTAGGCACCAGACAGGCATATAGGCTGCAGACCTATTTCACACTGGCCCTAGGCCAAGGGTCAAACCTCTGGCCATAAACATGAACATAAACATATAAGAGATAAATAAAACAATATTACCAAGAATGAATCAAACCCAATAGCAAATAAATAGGCCTGCAGTCTGCATTGTGTTTATAGTGATTACATAATAATGAATCTTCTGGGAAGGCTTTCCACTAGATGTTGGAACATTGCTGTGGGGACTTGCTTCCATTCAGCCACAAGAGCATTTAGGCCTGGCTCGTAGTTGGCGTTCCAATTCATCCCAAAGGTGTTTGATGGGGTTGAGGTTAGGGCTCTGTGCAGGCCAGTCAAGTTCTTCCACACTGATCTCGACAAACCATTTTTGGATGAACCTCGCTTTGTGCACAGGGGCATTGTCATGGTGAGACAGGAAAGGGCCTTCCCCAAACTGTTGCCACAAAGTTGGAAGCACAGAATCGTTTAGAATGTAATTGTATGCTGTAGCATTAAGATTTCCCTTCACTGGAACTAAGGGGCCTAACCCGAACAATTAAAACAGCCACAGACCATTACTCCTCCTCCATCAAACTTTACAGTTGGCACTATGCATTGGGGCAGGTAGTGTTCTCCTGGAATCCACCAAACCCAGATTCATCCGTTAGACTGCCAGATGGTGAAGTGTGATTATAACTCCAGAGAACGCATTTCCACTGCTCCAGAGTCCAATGCGCGTCTGCCTAGCCAGGCGCTAAAATAGAACTTGGTTCTATTTGTGACGCTCTACAAGTCCTGCCTCTCCCATCTCCTTATTGGTTTTTAGGAGCATATACCTACGTGGTGATTGAAAGACTAACTGAGGTCCACACTCCAGTCCAGTTGTGGTGGTAATGCACCGTAAAGTTCGTTGCCTACCACCATGTAAAGTCCAAAGAAGAAGAAGAAGCCTGAAGGAGGAGAGATTACTAGAAGTAAACTTGGTTTACCCTTTTATCTGTGGATTAATTGTCAAGTAGAGGACCTTGTGCATTTCAGGTAAAATAACAACCCAATGTTTATATCCCAGGACAAATTAGCTAGCAACAGCAAGCTAGCTAGCCATATTGCCTTAAATGTTGAATGCTTTTCGACCTGTCCCCAAATTAATAAAGTTGGTTCAGAGTTAATTTTGATACTTCAACCTGCATGTCCTGATCGAGTCTGGTACGGACGGACAAAATCAACATGTGCGAGTGGTGTGGTCAGCACGTTAGGCTTGTGTGTGGCTACTCGGCCATGGAAACCAATTTCATAAAGCTCCCTACAAACAGTTCTTGTGCTGATGTTGCTTCCAGAGGCAGTTTGGAACTCAGTAGTGAGTGTTGCAACCTACGCTTCAGGACTCGACGTTTCCACTTGACAATAACAGCACTTACAGTTGACCGGGCAGCTCTAGCAGGGCAGAAATTTGATGAACTGACTTGTTGGAAAGGTGGTATCCTATAACGGTTCCATGTTGAAAGTCACTGAGCTCTTCAGTAAGGCCATTCTACTGCCAATGTTTGTCTATGGAGATTGCATGTCAGTGTACTAGATTTTTTTATACACCTGTCAGCAATGGGTGTGGCTGAAATAGCCGAATCCACTCATTTGAAGGGGTTTCCACAAACCTTTGTATATTTAGTGTACGTCCTGTCTGTTGCTTCAGAGTATGTCATTGTCAGGCGTAAAGTGCCAGAGGCTCCAGAGGCTCTTACAAGCACAAACAGAACAAAACCCTGGGGATCAGACAGGCTACAGATATTTAAGAGGGAGGAGGGATGGGAGGGGGAAGGGGGAAGGGGGAGAAAGGAAGAGGGAAGGAGAGGGAGGGGAGGCAGAGAGAGGGGAAGGGAGACAGGGAGGGAGAGGGAGGGGAGAGAAGGGAGAGAGGGGATACAGGGAGGGAGAAAAGGGGAGGGAGGGAGAGAGAGAGAGAAGGAGGGGGGAGGGAGAGAGATCGAGAGAGTGAGAGAGTGAGAGAGTGAGGGAGGGAGGGAGGGGTGAGAGACAGAGAAGTGAGAGAGGGGCGGAGAGAGAGACAGAGAGAGAGGGGAGTGAGAAAGAGAGGCAGAAAGAGTGAGAGAAAGGAGAGAGAGGGAGAGTGAGGGAGGGGGAAGAGGGGGTGGAGGGAGTGGACAGGGAGAGGCAGGGAGTGGGAGGGGAGGGGGAGGGAGGGAGGAAGAAAAGAGAGAGAAATCCAGAGAGAGGGGGCAGCAGGCTGATGTGGTTCCAGTGAGCTTGAAGCATGGCTGGAGCCAGGAGCTCCTCACATCACATGACACCACACGTCTGTAGAGTAGACTGACTCTGTCTCTCTCGTCTGTAGACTGAATCTCTCAGTCTCTCTCTTGTCTGTAGACTGAATCTCTATGTCAATTCAATTCAATTCAAAGGGGTTTATTGGCATGGAAAACATATGTTTCCATTTCCAAAGCAAGTGAAATATATAATAAACAAAAGTGAAATAAACAATCAAAAATGAACAGTAAACATTACACTCACAAAGGTTTCAAAGGAGTAGAGACATTTCAAATGTCATATTATGCCTATGTTATAACGATGTGCAAATAGTTAAAGTACAAAAGGGAAAATAAATAAACATGGGTTGTATTTACAATGTTGTTTGTTCTTCACTGGTTGCCCTTTTTTTGTGGCAACAGGTCACAAATATTGCTGCTGTGACTGCACACTGGTATTTCACCCAGTAGATACAGTATGGGAGTTGATCAAAATTGGATTTGTTTGGAATTCTTTGTGGGTCTGTGTAATCTGAGGGAAATATGTGTCTCTAATATGGTCATACATTTGGCAAGAGGTTAGGAAGTGCAGCTCAGTTTCCACCTCATTTTGTGGGCAGTGTGCACATAGCCTGTTTTCTCTTGAGAGCCAGGTCTGTCTCTCGTCTGTAGAGTAGACTGAATCTCTCTGTCTCATCTGTAGAGTAGATTGAATCTCTCTGTCCCTCTCTTGTCTGTAGAATAGACTGAATCTCTCTGTCCCTCTTTTGTCTGTAGAGTAGACTGAATCTCTCTGTCCCTCTCGCGTGGTCAGGTTCAGTCAAGGACAGAAGCATGATGACACAATCCAATGAAGGGAGAGGAGAGGAGAGGAGAGGAGAGGAGAGGAGAGGAGAGGAGAGGACAGGAGAGGACAGGACAGGAGAGGACAGGAGAGGAGAGGAAGAGCAGGAGCTGTGTCTGGGGCTGCTCTCACTGACCCTCACACAGACAGATGGACGGACGAACGAAAGGACAATGCACATACACAAGCACGCAAACGTATTATTTGTCTGTTATGATTAGGGCCCTGTGTTTTGGACAATCATTTGACATGACCTGGATTTTAACCTTCATATAAAGCTTTTTCATAAAAAATGTCCCCTTTTCTTTTTATGCCAGATGGTCCAGCACCATACACAGACAATTGCTTACATTTTTGGTGTAATTCTCATTTCTGGAAAAGGCTTAAAATAGAGGTTAAAATCTAGGTCATGTGACATGATAGTCCAAAACACAGGGTCATAGTTATTATTACAGTTATGCAAAGATCAGGAGATATTGTTTGTGATTGGAGGATATATGACTCCCTGCGGGCCAATGGTAATCTTATCCGATAGCTGGGAGTTGTTTCCCAGGAAAAATAACCACTCAATTACTTGGAAAAACAAGTAATTGAGTGGTTTTATATTTATAAATATTTTTTTTTTGTAAAATTTATTTAACACAAATTCTTATTTACAATTAATGGCCTACCCTGGCCAAACTCGGACGACGCTGGGCAAATTGTGCGCCAACCTGTGGGACTCCCAATCACTGCCGGTTGTGATACAGCCTGGAATCGAACCAGGGTCTGTAGTGACAATTCTAGCACTGAGATGCAGTGCCTTAGACCGCTGTGCCACTCGGGTGCCCCTAAACTATAAAGTAATGACAGTCACATTTTTTCAAGGCCATATTCAACAGTGCAGTACATACAGTGCCTTCAGAAAGTACATCAATATTTCATTTACATAAATATTCACACCCCTTTGCTATGACACTCCAAATTGAGAGCTCAAGTGTATCCAATTTAATTTACATGTTATTAATTCAGCAGACACACTTATCCAGAAGGACTTACAGTGGTGAGTGCATACTTTTTCGTGCTCCTTTGATCATCCTTGAGATGTCACTACAACTTGATTGGAGTCCATCTGTGGCAAATTCAATTGTTTGGACATGATTTAGAAAGAAGCACACCTGTCTACATACTGTAAGGTCCCAGTTGGCAGTGCATGTCAGAGCAGAAACTATACCATGAAGTCAAAGGAACTGTTCATAGATCTGAGATAGAACTGTGATGAGACATATATCTGGGGAAGGGTAGAAAACCATTTCTAGAGTGTTGAAAGTTTCCAAGAGCACAGTGGTCTCCATCATTGGGAAATGGAAAAAATATGGAACTTCCCAGACTCTGCTTAGAGCTGACCATCCGACCAAACTGAGCTACAGGGCAAGAAGGACCTTGATCAGGGTGGTGACCAAGAACCCAATGACCACTCTGACAGAACTACAGCGTTCCTTGGCTGAGATGGGTGAACCTGCCAGAAGGACAACAGTCTCTACAGCACTTCACCAATCTGGGCTTTGTGGGAGTGGCCAGACTGAAGCCACTCTGGCGAAAAATGCACAACAGCATGCCTAGTGTTTGCAAAAAGTCACATGAAAGACTTTGATATCATAAGGCAACATATTCTGTTGTCTGTTGAGACAAAAATTGAATCCTTTGCAAAGGGTTATGTCTGGAGAAAACCAGGCACAGCTCATCATCTGTCTAACATAGCATCATGCTTCTGGGATGCTTTTCAGCAGCAGGGACAGAGAGACTGGTAAGGATAGAGGGAACAATGAATGGAGCCAAATACACGCAAATCCTTGATGAGAACCTGCAAACAACCTTAGACTGGGGCGAAGATTTACATTCCAACAGGACAATGACACCAAGCATTCAGCCAAAGCAACACTGGAATGGCTTCAGAACAAGAATGTGAAAGTCCTTGAGTGGCCCAGCCAAAGCCCAGACCTGAATTCCATTGAAAACCTTAGGAAAGACTTGAAGATTGCTGTTCACCACAGCTCCATCTAACTTGAGAAAATATGCAAGTAAGAATGGGAGAAAATCCCCAAATCCAGATGTGCAAAGCTGATACAGACATACCCAAGACAACTCAATGCTGTAATTACCGCCAAAGGTCGAATAAATCAAGGGGTATGAAAACTTTCTGAAGTTCAAATGATAACAACCAGTGGCTAAATACTGTTCTGAAAAAAGGCAGCACATCACATCACATCAAAGCATATAAAGTTTTTTAATATTTTAATACATTTCACAATTGATTCATTGTATATACAAAAGACAGTGGTCATGTGACATAAAACAATGTTTTTAAAATTAACATGACAAACAAATGAATACCAGAAGCATATCAGTATATAACACGTAGAAAGATAAATAACATTTAGGGAAGCTTGTGGTTTGTCATTTTGCACATTTTCTCTCTGTAAACAATAAAACGATCACAATGTGCAGTATGTACCTTTCTATCGCCTCTGTTGGCTAAATCAAATCAAATTTTATTTGTCACATACACATGGTTAGCAGATGTTAATGGGAGAGTAGCGAAATGCTTGTGACTAGGAGGAGATCATTCTACAACGGTTGGTAGCTCTAGAATGGTTGGTAGCTCTATAATGGTTGGTAGCTCTTGAACGATTGGTACTGTTGCTCTAGAACAGTTTGTAACTATGTTGATAGCGCAAGAACAGTTTGTAGCTCTAGAACTATTGGTAGCTCTAGAACAGTTTGTAGCTCTAGAACTGTTGGTAGCTCTAGAACAGTTTGTTGCTCTAGAACTGTTGGTAGCTCTAAAACAGTTTGTAGCTCTAGAACTGTTGATAGCTCTAGAACAGTTTGTAGCTCTAGAACTGTTGGTAGCTCTAAAACAGTTTGTAGCTCTAGAACTGTTGATAGCTCTAGAACAGTTTGTAGCTCTAGAACTGTTGGTAGCTCTAAAACAGTTTGTAGCTCTAGAACTGTTGATAGCTCTAGAACAGTTTGTAGCTCTAGAACTGTTGGTAGCTCTAAAACAGCTTGTAGCTCTAGAACTGTTGGTAGCTCTAAAACAGTTTGTAGCTCTAGAACTGTTGATAGCTCTAGAACAGTTTGTAGCTCTAGAACTGTTGGTAGCTCTAAAACAGTTTGTAGCTCTAGAACTGTTGATAGCTCTAGAACAGTTTGTAGCTCTAGAACTGTTGGTAGCTCTAAAACAGCTTGTAGCTCTAGAACTGTTGGTAGCTCTAGAACAGTTTGTAGCTCTAGAACTGTTTGTAGCTCTAGAACAGTTTGTAGCTCTAGAACTGTTGGTAGCTCTAAAACAGTTTGTAGCTCTAGAACTGTTGCTGGCTCTAGAACAGTTTGTAGCTCTAGAACTGTTGTTAGCTCTAAAACAGTTTGTAGCTCTAGAACTTGGTAGCTCTAAAACAGTTTGTAGCTCTAGAACTGTTGATAGCTCTAGAACAGTTTGTAGCTCTAGAACTGTTGGTAGCTCTATTACAGTTTGTAGCTCTAGAACTGTTGGTAGCTCTAGAACAGTTTGTAGCTCTAGAACTGTTGCTGGTTCTAGAACTGCTGAGGGTTCTAGATTTTAAGGAAGACCAAGTAAATGTATGGCCCCGATTATATCATGCAAAATATGGACCAACAAAAACAACAACATATGGAATGTAGATATATCTGTATAATGACACACAAAGTCTGCAAACATTTTGGCACAAATGTAAAGGCTGAACAAAAGTACTCCACTTTCCCTCCCGAACAACAATAAATAAATCATATATTTCCACAAGGTCACTGACTGAGACTAAAACTCCTACTTAAAAGGCTGATTGATATTCTTATATCTGCATGAATGGGTTTTACTTTATTCAGCACTTTATACAGAACATCTAGGCAGTAGGCGCTAACTCAAATCACAATATTGCATTCCTATCTGTGAGCGGGGTGAAGAGGGAAAACAATAATTAACTTTTCAAAAGGTTTTATCTCAGCACTTTCCTTAGATCTTGAATATACAGTACCAGTCAAAAGTTTGGACACACCTACTCATTCAAGGGGTTTTCTTTATTTTTACTATTTTAATAGTAATAGCGAAGACATCAAACCTATAAAATAACACACATGGAATCATGTAGTAACCGAAAAATTGTTAAACAAATGAAAATATATTTGAGATTTTTCAAATTAGCCACCCTTTGCCTTGATTACAGCTTTGCACACTATTGGAATTCTCTCAACCAGCTTCATGAGGAATGCTTTTCCTTCAGTCTGCGGTCCAACTCATCCCAAACCATCTCAGTTGGGTTGAGGTCAGGTGATTGTGGATGCTAAGTCATCTGATGCAGCAACATCACTCTCCTTCTTGGTAAAATAGCCCTTACACAGCCTGGAGGTGTGTTTTGGGTCATTGTCCTGTTGAAAAACAAATGATAGTCCCACTAAGCGCAAACCAGATAGGATGGTGTATCGCTGCAGAATGCTGTGGTAGCCATGCTGGTTAAGTGTGCTTTGAATTCTAAATAAATCACTGACAGTGTCACCAGCAAAGCAGCCCCACGCCTCCTCCTCCTCCATGCTTCATGGTGGGAACCACACATGCAGAGATCATCCGTTCACCTACTCTGCATCTCACAAAGACACGGCTGTTGGAACCAAAAATCTCAAATTTGGATTTACCAGATCAAAGGACAGATTTCCACCGGTCTAATGTCCATTGCACGTGCCCCAAGCAAGTCTCTTTTTATTATTGGTGGCCTTTAGCAGTGTTTCTTTTGCAGAAATTCGACAATGAAGGCCTGATTCACGCTGTCTCCTCTGAACAGTTGATGTTGAGAAGTGTCTGTTACTTGAACTCTTTGAAACATTTATTTGGGCTGCAATCTGAAGTGCAGTTAACTTTAATGAACTTACTCTTTGCAGCAGAGGTAACTCTGGGTCTTCCTTTCCTGTAGCGGTCCTCATGAGAGCCAGTTTCATCATAGCGCTTGATGGTTTTTGCGACTGCACTTGAAGAAACTTTCAAAGTCCTTGACATTTTCCACATTGACTGACATTCATGTCTTAAAGTAATGAAGGACTGTCATTTTTCTTTGCTTATTTGAGCTGTTCTTGCTATAATATGGACTTGGTCTTTTACCAAATAGGGCTATCTTCCGTATACCACCCTTACCTTGTCACAACACAACTGATTGGTTCAAACGCATTAAGAAGGAAAGAAATTCCACAAATTAACTTCTAACAAGGCACACCTGTTAATTTAAATGCATTCCAGGTGACTACCTCATGAAGCTGGTTGAGAGAATGCCAAGCGTGTGCAAAGCTGTCATCAAGGCAAGGGGTGGCTACTTTGAAAAATCTCAAATATAAAATATATTCTGATTTGTTTAACACTTTTTTAGTTACTTCATGATTCCATATGTGTTATTTCATAGTTTTGATGTCTTCCAATATTATTCTACATTATCAATGATTGAATTCCACTAGCAAACTAAAATAACACCCAGAATGATAAGATCATGTAAAATAAGTAACCAAATAAAAACATCACATTTAGAACAACGGATAGGAAGAATCCACTTTTTGTTCTTCTATTTCTGGACACAGTGTAGTAGGTTGATAAGGCCTTGTACTTAGTTTAAAGGATCGCTGACTGTTCTTTACACATTATCTCAATGCTAAATGTTCTTCAAGTACAACTTCAGTACAGTTCATTGCTTAATCAGTGTTTTCAATTTAGCATAAACATGTTAACATGTTATTATGATGTAATAACATGACGTGAACCGAATCCCTACTTTTCTCCGCCTGGCCGTTTATCGTGTCACATTGTTAAAACTAACATTTTATTATCTAGTTATTCATTTCAGTGCTTTATTTCAGAGATAAATGCAATCCCTGAACAACAGAAATGTCCATCGATCAGAAGACGAGAATGTTTTATTGGATCTGATATCCTCCTGATTCAACTGAGTCAGTTTCCTTCTCTAGTCCACTCCACATCTGTTGTCTGCTCTAAATTATTCAATATTCTAAGCCAATACCAGACTTTCTGTCTTGTCAACCCCTCTTGCCCTGTCTCCCAATAATCTTTAATTTCTGCTGTCTGTCTCAACCCCTCTTTCCCTGTCTCCCAATAATCTGTCCTTTCTGCTGTCTGGTTAACCTCTCTTGCCCTCTGTCCAAATAATCTGTCATTTCTGCTGTCTGGTCAACCCCTCTTGCCCCGTGTCCCAATAATCTGTCCTTTCTTCTGTCTGGTTAACCCTTCTTGCCGTGTGTCCCAATAATCTGTCATTTTTAAGAAATATAGCAGTCTAGCACATGCTCAGACCAATCCAATGTTTTTAATGCAGGAGAAAGGACAGATTTTTGAGATGCAGGGTTGCTGTCTGCTCCCTCCAGACTCTTTAATGATTACACAGCCTCTGACCTCTGACCCGTACACAAGCAGGTCGGGAGCCAATTAGGGCCTAGGCTACTGACTATTAGTTAACCACACATTTTGAATATATGCCCCAAATTGCGCCCTATTGGCTATATAGTGCACTATTTTTGACCCATTGGGCTGATGGCTCTGGTCAAATGTCGGGAATAGGATGCCATTTGAGAGTCACCACTGCATTCCATCTACAGTGAGGGAAAAAAGTATTTGATCCCCTGCTGATTTTGTACGTTTGCCCACTGACAAAGAAATGATCAGTCTATAATTTTAATGGTAGGTGTATTTGAACAGTGAGAGACAGAATAACAACAAAAAAAAATCCTGAAAAACGTATTTGAAAAATGTTATAAATTGATTTGCATTTTAATGAGGGAAATAAGTATTTGACCCCTCTGCAAAACATGACTTAGTACTTGGTGGCATAACCCTTGTAGGCAATCATAGAGGTCAGACGTTTCTTGTAGTTGGCCACCAGGTTTGCACACATCTCAGGAGGGATTTTGTCCCACTCCTCTTTGCAGATCTTCTCCATGTCATTAAGGTTTCGAGGCTGACGTTTGGCAACTCGAACCTTCAGCTCCCTCCACAGATTTTCTATGGGATTAAAGTCTGGAGACTGGATAGGCCACTCCAGGACATTAATGTGCTTCTTCTTGAGCCACTCCTTTGTTGCCTTGGCCGTGTGTTTTGGGTCATTGTCATCCTGGAATACCCATCCACGACCCATTTTCAATGCCCTGGCTGAGGGAGAGGTTCTCACCCAAGATTTGACGGTACATGGCCCTGTCCATTGTCCCTTTGATGCAGTAAAGCTGTCCTGTCCCCTTAGCAGAAAAACACCCCCAAAGCACAATGTTTCCACCTCCATGTTTGACGGTGGGGATGGTGTTCTTGGGGTCATAGGCAGCATTCCTCCCCCTCCAAACACGGCGAGTTGAGTTGATGCCAAAGAGCTCCATTTTGTTCTCATCTGACCACAACACTTTCACCCAGTTGTCCTCTGAATCATTCAGATGTTCATTGGCAAACTTCAGACAGGCATGTATATGTGCTTTCTTGAGCAGGGGATTTCAGTCCTTCACGGCGTAGTGTGTTACCAATTGTTTTCTTGGTGACTATGGTCCCAGCTGCCTTGAGATCATTGACGAGATCCTCCCGTGTAGTTCTGGGCTGATTCCTCACCGTTCTCATGATCATTGCAACTCCACTAGGTGAGATCTTGCATGGAGCCCCAGGCCAAGGGAGATTGACAGTTCTTTTGTGTTTCTTCCATTTGCGAATAATCGCACCAACTGTTGTCACCTTCTCACCAAGCTGCTTGGCGATGGTCTTGTAGCCCATTCCAGCATTGTGTAGGTCTACAATCTTGTCCCTGACATCCTTGGAGAGCTCTTTGGTCTTGGCCATGGTGGAGAGTTTGGAATCTGATTGATTGATTGCTTCTGTGGACAGGTGTCCCTTTAAGAGTGTGCTCCTAATCTCAGCTCGTTACCTGTATAAAAGACACCTGGGAGCCAGAAAGCTTTCTGATTGAGAGGGGTTCAAATACTTATTTCCCTCATTAAAATGCAAATCAATTTATAACATTTTTCACATGCGTTTTTCTGGATTCTTTTGTTGTTATTCTGTCTCTCACTGTTCAAATACACCTACCATTAAAATGGTAGACTGATCATTTCTTTGTCAGTGGGCAAACATACAAAATCAGCAGGGGATCAAATACTTTTTCCCCTCACTGTACCTCTACAGTTCCCGAGCTCCTATCTATTAAGTCACATGAACAAGTTCCAGTCCTCGTTTCTTTTAAGCCATCAAAGCTAGTCTTATCTGTGCACAACCTTCTGTGTCTACCTCCTGTCGTCACCTACGTACAGGTGTATAGGTGAATATGTGGTAACGAAATATCACAATATAATATTAATTTAAAACTAATGTCCTGAGTTCCTCTCCCGCTCTTTACGTGGACAATAAATACTGTCACTACTGAGTGACTAGTTAGTGGAGACACCATGTAGACACTATGTAGTTTTAAATGCGCTTTAAAATGCATTTATTAGCTTCTCTCACGTTGTTTTGTTTCTATAAAAAATTAACTATGAGAAGAATTAATCAGATTCTAACAACGGAATGTTTCCCTGTTTAAAATAAACAATAGCCCCCCATCTGACCAAACAAACAAACAGCCCTCTTATTTTTTCAAAACTGTGTCTCACGAAAGAGTGAGCACACGTATGCAGCATTATGCGACTCAATTTCTGTGTTCCAAATGACACCCTATTCCCTATATAGTGCACTACTTTTAACCAGAGCCCTATGGGCCCTGGTCAAATGTAGGGCCCTGGTCAAATGTAGTGCACCATATAGGGAACAGGGTGCCATTTGGGACATAATCAATGTGAATTCTGAGGCATGACAACATACATGACTACAAATCCCAGCAGTCATCATAACCAAGTGTTTCTCAACCTTTTGTGTACCAGGGACCGGCAAGGACCAGCTATAGTCCTTCCTCCTTTGAAGACCACTTAGATTAAAACCAACACTTGAGAAATGACTAAATCAGTGTCCACTCACTATCTGAGGGACCAAACAGCAACACCCCAGGGACCAGTGCTGGCCCGGGGACCGCAGGTTGAGAAACACTGATAAACCCACAAAGAGCTGGGATAACATGGTACCTACCTACCTACAGTACACCCAGTCAGACTCAGGACAGTGCAACTTCATGCAAAACCCCTAATGAAAACACACTAGCGAGCGATCTCTAATCATACAAAGGCAATGACGGCCGGGGAACATGTCATGGTGAAAATAGGTTGTTTTCAGGTTATGGTCAATGCTGTGTTCCCAAGGTCATATATAATGTGTACAGTTTATGCAGATAGAAGTAGCATTCCAAATGGAACACTATTCCCTATGTAGTGCACCTTCCATTTATGATGCACACAGGGTGATCTGTTAACAAGACAGGTTGAGAGAAAGTACAGGAAGCCATTCCTTAGACATTTGACCCTTGCAGTCATGATGGGGGGAATCAATCATTACATAATAATTACAGCTTCAAGTTTTTATACAGAATGACATATACACTTGCCAGGTGTAACAAACATGTTTAATAAGAGTTCACACAGTGAAATCCAGTTTGATAACAGCATGCAGTACTCTACGTGCTAATTCCTGATAGAAGGGTTTGGTCGGTGTGGCGGATTCTGATTCTTCTTCTCCAGTCTGACAACCTGTCTAGATCAATGGAGTGGTGTTTGGGGAGGTTGTTGTTCCCTCAATGATGCTTTAGATCTCTCACTGTGCCTGAAGACAGACAGACAGGGACGTTTTAGACTGGGGCACAACATAACTATAAATATTCACAGAGGAAGGATTTGGAAATTCTACGAACAAGTGGGACTGAAAAAGTTCCTGTGATTTCTATTTTGTTTATAGGTCATTGAGAGATTTGTTGATTTACATTCTGAATGACTCATTAACGACTATGTGATGATATCATACAGACAATATCAAAAGTATAGGAATATTCATACTTTTCTTTTTTCATTCTGCATCGGCTGGAAAACAAAGTGAAAAATTATCCCTTATTTGCAGTAACATAAGAGTCTAATATTCAGTACCAGTAAGAAGTTTGGACACACCTACTCTTTCATAGGTTTTTCTTACATTTTTACTATTTCTACATTGTAGAATAATGAAATAACACATATGGAATCATGCAGTAAGCAAAAAAAAAAAGTGTTAAATCAAAATATATTTTAAATGTGAGATTCTTCACAGTAGCCACCCCTTGCATTGAATGCACTCTCTTGGGATTCTCTCAACCAGCTTCATGAGGTAGTCACCTGGAATGCATTTAAATTAAACCCCCCCTGATCACGTCCTGACCAACACACCCTAGATGAGCCAGAAGGCTATCTGTGGCCAGGACGTGACAGGACGTGACAGTACCCCCCCCAAAGGCGCGGACTCTGACCGCGTCAAAAAGTAAATGCGAAGGGCTTTCGGGTGGGTCTTCGCCCTCGGCGGCGGCTCCGGTGCGTGGAGCCGGAACAGGAGTCATCGGACTCGGGAGACTCACAGTAGGGCTGGTGCGTGGAGCAGGAACAGGACGTGCTGGGCTCCGAAGGCGCACAGGGGACCTGATACGTGGAGCAGGAACAGGTCGTGCCGGGCTCTGAAGGCGCACAGGGGACCTGGTGCGTGGAGCAGGAACAGGACGTGCCGGGCTCTGAAGGCACACAGGGGACCTGATGCGTGGAGCAGGAACAGGTCGTGCCGGGCTCTGAAAGCGCACAGGGGACCTGGTGCGTGGAGCAGGAACAGGACGTGCCGGGCTCTGAAGGCGCAGAGGGGACCTGGTGCGTGGAGCAGGAACAGGTCGTGCCGGGCTCTGAAGGCGCACAGGGGACCTGGTGCGTGGAGCAGGAACAGGCCGTGCCGGGCTCTGGATGCGCACAGGGGACCTGATACGTGGAGCAGGGACAGGACGTGCCAGGCTCTGGATGCGCTCAGGGGACCTGATGCGTGGAGCAGGGACAGGCCGTGCTGGGCTCTGGATGCGCACAGCAGGTCTGGTGTAGGTCTCACCAGGTGTCTTCGCTGCAGCTCACTCCTTGCCTGTACCTCTCTCTTGAACTCCTCTATGGTCCTCACCTCGGGCTCCGGGTACCTTCTCTGCCTCGTCTCGACCACCATGTTCCCGCCAAGGAAGGGTCTCACTACAGCCCATAACCTCCTCCCAGGTCCAGAAACTCTTCTCCTCCACGGGGACGCGCTGCTTGGTCCTTTTTTGGTGGGTCATTCTGTCAAGGAATTCTGAAGAAGCGGACCAAGGTGCAGCGCGGATGGAGTTCCACATCTTTTAATTACTATATGGAACATACTAAAACAAGAACAGACCGCAACACTAGTGTAGCGCGCGCACACACAGGTACTCACACACAAACAATGACCCACACCGCAGGTGGGGAAAAGAACAAACATATATATGGTCTCCAATTAGAGGTAACGACACTCAGCTGCCTCTAATTGGGAACCATCAACAAACCAAACATAGAAAATAAAACATAGAACAAAAACCCCCCTGATCACGTCCTGACCAACACACCCTAGATGAGCCAGAAGGCTATCTGTGGCCAGGACGTGACACATATTATGATAAGAACAGCTCAAATAAGCAAAGAGAAATGACAGTCCATCATTACTTTAAGACATGAAGGTCAGTCAATGTGGAACATTTCAAGAACTTTTAAAGTTTCTTCAAGTGCAGTCGCAAAAACCATCAAGCGCTATTAAAACCATCAAGCCCAAATTAATGTTTCAAAGAGTTTAGGTAACAGACACATCTCAACATCAACTAAATCAGGCTTTCATGGTCGAATTGCTGCAAAGAAACCACTACTAAAGGACACCAATAATTAAAAGAGACTTGCTTGGGCCAAGAAACACGAGCAATGGACATTAGACCGGTGGAAATCTGTTGTTTGTTCTGATGAGTCCAAATTTGAGATTCTTGGTTCCAACCGCCGTTTCTTTGTGAGATGCAGAGTAGGTGAACGAATTATCTCTGCATGTGTGGTTCCCACCGTGAAGCATGGAGGAGGAGGTGTGATGGTACTTTGCTGGTGACACTGTCAGTAATTTATTTAGAATTCAAGGCACACTTAACCAGCATGGCTATCACAGCATTCTGCAGCGATACGCCATCCCATCTGGTTTGCGCTTAGTGGGACTATCCTTTATTTTTCAACAGGACAATGACCCAACACACCTCCAGGCTGTGTAAGGGCTATTTGACCAAGAAGGAGAGTGATGGAGTGCTGCATCAGATGACCTAGCATCCACAATCACCTGACCTCAACTCAATTGAGATGGTTTGGGATGAGTTGGACCGCAGAGTGAAGCAGCCAACAAGTGCTCAGCATATGTGGGAACTCCTTCAAGACTGTTTGAAAAGCATTCCATGTGAAGCTGGTTGAGAGAATGCCAAGCATGTGCAAAGCTGTCATCAAAGCAAAGCAAAAAACCCTTGAATGAGTAGGTGTGTCCAAACGTTTGACTGGTACTGTACAAATAATGGTCACCACAAATAATGTCCTGCTTCCCTTTGGAATGGAGAATAACAATTAGAATTCTAGAATGTTGTTTCAAAGAAATTACTAATTAAAATCTCAAACAGCTTGATACAGGAAAAAAACTGTGTTAATAAGATAATAGTGAGCCAAGACTTCCTCACCCTTGTCCCTTAGGCCTCCGTTCCTCATCTGGTTGTCCTCATCCTCTGCCCTGTCCGTTATGCCTCTGTTCCTCATCTGGTTGTTCTCATCCTCTGCCCTGTCCCTTAGGCCTCCGTTCCTCATCTGGTTGTCCTCCTCACCCCTGTCCCTTAGGCCTCTGTTCCTCATCTGGTTGTCCTCTTCCTCCCCCCTGTCCCTTAGGCCTCCGTTCCTCATTTGGCTGTCCTCATCCTCTGCCCTGTCCCTTAGGCCTCCGTTCCTCATTTGGTTGGCCTCCTCACCCCTGTCCCTTAGGCCTCCGTTCCTCATCTGGTTGTCCTCATCCTCTGCCCTGTCCCTTAAGCCTTTGTTCCTCATCTGGTTGTCCTCTTCCTCTGCAGCATCATCTACTTTATTAAAGAGATTATAACTTCAGTCCTCGAGAGTTATCAACCAATCACAGGCAACATAGCAGTCATGTGCCTCTCAACTAACCTGAGTGGAGTTCTTTGACAAGTGATGACATGGTGTTTGTGATTGAATCTGCAGCGACCAGCAGATCATTGCGAAGATTTCTAGGTACCCCTGAAAGACAGAGGACACAGTCAATGAAAATAGTCAGTGACTAACAGTTGAAGTCAGAAGTTTACAAACACTTAGGTTGGAGTCATTAAAACTCGTGTTTCAACCACTCCACAAATTTCTTGTTAACAAACTATAGTTTTGGCAAGTCGGTTAGGACATCTACTTTGTGCATGACACAAGTAATTTTTCCAACAATTGTTTACAGACAGATTATTTCACTTATAATTCACTTCATCACAACGCCAGTGGGTCAGAATTTTACATACACTAAGTATCAATATCCACAGTAAAAAAAGTCCTATATCAACATTGCTCAGCAAGGAAGAAACCACTGCTCCAAAACCGCCATAAAAATCCAGACTACTGTTTGCAACTGCCCATGGGGACAAAGATCGTACTTTTTGGAGAAATGTCCTCTGGTCTGATGAAACAAAAATAGAACTGTTTGGCCGTAATGACCACCGTTATGTTTGGAGAAAAAAGGGGGAGGCTTGCAAGCCGAAGAACACCATCCCAACCGTGAAGCACAGGGGTGGCAGCATCATGTTGTGGGGGTGTTTTGCTGCAGGAGGGACTGGTGCACTTCACAAAATAGATGACATCATGAGGAGGGAAAGATATGTGGATGTATTGAAGCAACATCTCAAGACATCAGTCAGGAAGTTAAAGCTTGTTCACAAATGGGTCTTCCAAATGGACAATGACCCCAAGCATACTTGCATCCCACTGCTGGCTTGCTTCTGAAGCTAACAGGGTTGGTCCTGGTCAGTCCCTGGATGGGAGACCAGATGCTGCTGGAAGTGGTGTTGGAGGGCCAGTAGGAGGCACTCTTTCCTCAGGTCTAAAAAAACATCCCAATGCCCCAGGGCAGTGATTGGGGACATTGCCCTGTGTAGGGTGCCGTCTTTCGGATGGGATGTTAAATGGGTGTCCTGACTCTCTGAGGTCATTAAAGATCCCATGGCACTTATTGTAAGAGTAGGGGTGTTAACCCCGGTGTCCTGGCTAAATTCCCAAACTGTCCCTCATACCATGTAACTAATCATCCCCAGCTTACAATTGGCTCATTCATCTCCCATGTAACTATTTCCACAGGTTGTTGCTGTAAATGAGAATGTGTTCTCAGTCAACTTACCTGGTAAAATAACGGATAAATAAAATAAAAATAAAATAAATACTTCCAAAGTTGTGGCAAAATGGCTTAAGGACAACAAAGTCAAGATATTGGAGTGGCCATCACAAAGCCCTGACCTCAATCCCCTTGAAAATTTGTGGGCAGAACTGAAAAAGCGTGTGTGAGCAAAGGAGGCTTACAAACCTGACTCTGTTACACCAGCGCTGTCAGGAGGAAATTCACCCAACTTATTGTGGGAAGCTTGTGGAAGGCTACCTGAAACGTTTGACCCAAGTTAAACAATTTAAAGGCAATGCTACCAAATACTAATTGAGTGTATGTAAACTTCTGACCCACTGGGAATGTGATGAAAGAAATAAAAGCTGAAATAAATCCTTCTCTCCACTATTATTCTGACATTCTTCATTCATTTCACATTCTTAAAATAAAGTGGTGATCCTAACTGACCTAAGACAGGGAACTATGATTAAATGTCAGGACTTGTGAAAAACCGAGTGTATTTGGCTAAGGTGTATGTAAACTTCCGACTTCAACTGTACATGGCATTTAGTGGCTACTATTTTTGCATTTGGAATGCACTTTATTCGAATTTGGCACAGCTCAATCACAGATCAAAATGTTGTGTTGTCCTTGACTCAAAGAAGGTCAGAAAATGGATAACTAACAACAGATATGCACTGGATCTAAAGGAGGACATAGCCCAGCGGAAAAAGCACGATGCCTTCTTAACCAGAAACTGATGTCATTTCAACCAGTTTTGCCCCGTTTATCCTGCTGGGCGGAGGTCCAGGACTCACCCTGAGCGAAGGCCTCCAGCACGTCGGCCCCCACCCCGGCCAGGCAGTCCTGGGGTGTGTGGGTGGGGGTGGACCCTGCTGAGGTGGAGCGGATCGGCATGGGCATGGAGCAGCCTGCCCCGTGGCTGGGGGAGGAGTGGGTTGAGCCTCCTGTCTGGGCCTGATAACATACCAACATCACCACCGGTTAGGAAACATACTATGGAAACATACCAATATTACCATAGATTAGGAAACATACTATGGAAACATACCAATATTACCATAGGTTAGGAAACATACTATGGAAACATACCAATATTACCATAGGTTAGGAAACATACTATAGAAACATACCAATATTACCATATGTTAGGAAACATACTATGGAAACATACCAATATTACCATAGGTTAGGAAACATACTATGGAAACATACCAATATTACCATAGGTTAGGAAACATACTATAGAAACATACCAATATTACCATATGTTAGGAAACATACTATGGAAACATACCAATATTAGCATAGGTTAGGACACATACTATAGAAACATACCAATATAACCATAGGTTAGGAAACATACTATGGAAACATACCAATATTACCATAGGTTAGGAAACATACTATAGAAACATACCAATATTACCATAGGTTAGGAAACATACTATCGAAACATACCAATATTACCATAGATTAGGAAACATACTATAGAAACATACCAGTATTACCATAGGTTAGGAAACATACTATAGAAACATACCAATATTACCATAGGTTAGGAAACATACTATAGAAACATACCAATATTACCATAGGTTAGGAAACATACTATCGAAACATACCAATATTACCATAGATTAGGAAACATACTATAGAAACATACCAGTATTACCATAGGTTAGGAAACATACTATAGAAACATACCAATATTACCATAGGTTAGGAAACATACTATAGAAACATACCAATATTACCATAGGTTAGGAAACATACTATAGAAACATACCAGTATTACCATAGGTTAGGAAACATACTGTAGAAACATACCAATATTACCATAGGTTAGGAAACATACTATGGAAACATATCAATATTACCATATGTTAGGAAACATACTATGGAAACATACCAATATTACCATAGGTTAGGAAACAAACTATGGAAACATACCAATATTACCATAGGTTAGGAAACATACTGTAGAAACATACCAATATTACCATAGGTTAGGAAACAAACTATAGAAACATACCAATATTACCATAGATTAGGAAACATACTATGGAAACATACCAATATTACCATAGGTTAGGAAACATACTATAGAAACATACCAATATTACCATAGGTTAGGAAACATACTATGGAATTATACCAATATTACCATAGGTTAGGAAACATACCAATATTACCATAGGTTAGGAAACATACCAATATTACCATAGGTTAGGAAACATACTATAGAAACATACCAGTATTACCATAGGTTAGGAAACATACTATGGAATTATACCAATATTACCATAGGTTAGGAGTAGAAGAGGCCTAGACCACCACCTGTTATCTTTGCTAAGAAAACACACACACGGCTTGGGCAGTATGCCGTATATATCATATACCGGGATATTTGGAAATAGCCACAGGATGGTTTTTCAATACCGTTGAAACTACGAAGAAGTAAAATATTTTCTTTTAAGTAAAAAAAAAATATATATATATGAGTATTTGTAGGTACTTTTTAAGTAAATACCTGCAGTCAACTTGTGCAATACGTTAAGAGAGAAAGAAGATTGCGTTCTTCATTTCACCTGTCACATAATTTTTCATTATGAAGCTTACCAGTAGTTCCCAGTCACGTGGTGTTTGTTTAGAAACACACAATGACGAGAGAGTGGAGCCTTGTGAGTAGCTCACTGTTGTGAGCTCCCCACTCCTTGGCTGCAAACCATTTCATTTACCCTCCAGGTCTCTGGCAGCATTTGGAACTGCTGATCTGCAGTCAAGAACGCTGAGTTAATCTAAGCCTATGATACCCTTCAGAGCTGCTCTCTCTTCATCTGACTACGTTTTCTCTCATAGTCCGAGAGCATCTGGTCGTCGCGGTGGTGGCACAGGGCTACTCATTGCTCCTAACTGGAGATTTGGTCTTTTCTCCCTCTCCCCTGTCCATCTACACTCTCACCTGTCCATCTACTCATTTGAATTCCATGCTGTCACTTGTCCACTCAAGCTTAACATTGTTGTCATCTATCGCCCACCAGGTGCCCTTGGAGAGTTCCTCAATGAGCTTAAAACTTTAATAAGCTTATTTCCTGATGATGGCTCACCGATATTTTACTGGGCAACTTCTACCTCCCAACCTCTCCCTTCGATTAATTTATTTGCAACTCTCTCGTTCCCCTCCTTGCCTTTTGACCTCACCCTTTCCCAATCCCCTCCAACTCTTTACTAGAGGCTGTCTGTTTACTAATCTCACTGCAACCCCCCTTAAGGTCTAGGATCACTACTTTGTTTCTGTCTCTCTTTCCTCCAACCCTCTCAGCCCCTACCCAGATGGTCATGTGCCGTCGCAATCTTTGCTCTCTCTCTCCCACTACTCTCTCTTCTTCTAACCTATCATCTCTCCCTTCTAAATCCTTCTCTCTCCTGTGTACTGATTCAGCCTTTTCGACCATACTCTCCTTCCTTTCCGCATCCTTTGACTCACACTACCCCATTTCCTCCCGGGCTGGCTCGGCCCTCCCCTCCCCTGTTGCTTCGTGGCTGAGTGACTCATTGCGAGCTTACAGAACAAGTCTGCGGGCAGCTCAGCAAAAATGGAAGAAAACAAAACTTCCGGAGGACCTATCATCCTTTCACTTCTTCCTCTCTACCTTCTCTTCCTCTGAATCCGCTGCTAACGCCATTTTCTATCACTCTACAATTCAACTTCTGTCTCTAACCCTAGGAAACTATTTTCTACCTTTTCCTCCCTCCTTAATCCTCCACTCCCTCCCTCTCTGCAGACGACTTTGTCAACCACTTTGAAAAGAACGTTGATGACAGTCCGTTCCTCATTCACTCAGCCTATTGAGTCCACTGGTCTCACTCACACAGAACTACCCTACGCCTTGACCTCTTTCTCCCCTCCTCTCTCTCTCCAGATGAAATCCTGTGACTAGTGAGGTCTGGCCGCCCGAACAACATGCTCGCTCGACCCCATCCCCTCCTCCCTTCTCCAGACCCTCTCCCATTCCTCACTTCCCTCATCAACTCATCCTTGACCACTGGCTGCGTCCCCTCTGACTTCAAAATGGCCTGAGTCGCTCCACTCCTCAAGAAACCAACACTCGACTCATTTGACATAAAAAATTATAGACCTGTATCCCTGCTTTCTTTTCTTTTCAAAAAACTTGAGCGTGTTGTCTATTGATCAACTCTCTCGTTATCTCTCTCAGAACAATCTTCTTGACCCTAATCAGTCAGGCTATAGGACGGGTCACTGCTCTCCTCTGTGTCACGGAGGCTCTCCGCACTGCCAAAGCGGACTCTCTCTCCTCTGTTCCCATTCTCCTAGATATATTGACTGCCTTCGACACCCTAAACCACACTATGAACCATCAGATCCTTCTCTCCACACTCTCAGGGCTGGGGCGTCTCAGACTCTGCAGACTCTTGGATTGCGTCATACATGGCAGGCTGCTACCAAGTGACGTGGAAAGGATCTGTGTCTGCACCACTACTGGTGTCCCTCAGGGCTCGGTTCTAGGCCATCTCCTCTTCTCTCTATACACCAAGTCACTGGGCTCGTCATATCCTCACATGTTCTCTCCTTTAATTGCTATGTGGATGACAACTACTTTTCTCCTTTCCCATTTCCCATTTCTGACACCCAGGTGGTGAAATGCATCTCTGCATGCCTGGGATTTTACATGTACTTCTTAGCATTGCTAACTTTCAGATTACAAAGGCCCAGTGGGGTATGAAAATAGCGCCCCTTGTGTGCAATGCCGGTATTACAGAATGTCCCGGTATGGCACAAGGTCGATATGAAGGTATGGCAATCTGGATACCACCCAAGCCTAACACACACACACACACACACACACACACACACACACACACACACACACACACACACACACACACACACACACACACACACACACACACACACACACACACACCCTTGAACATACACTCCCTGTCTATTTCAGCATCTTTACTGCTCTGAAATATAATGAGAACCATGTGTGAGCCTGCCTGTAGCGATTAAGAAAGGGGCACTGTGAAAGGGGCAAGGGGCACTATGCAGGGCCCAGGATCAGGCCCGGGTTCAAACACTATTAAAATAATTTCAAATACTGCATCTGTGCTTGATTGAGCCTGCTTAGCTTAAATGGACCATTAGGATAGTCCCAAAACTTCAAACCCCACCCATCTTGCACTCCAGGCAGGCTAGAACAAACACTGAAGGTATTTGAAAGATTTCGAATAGCATTTGAGCCCAGGTTCACGACTGTATGGCTTAGAGCCAGCCTGCCCGCGGGTCCACGACTGTATGGCTGTATAGCCAGTCTGGTCCAGGACTGCATGACGTGACAAATAACCCATCTATAAAAGTACTGTGCCAAATCTCTATAGGAAAACAGTGCTGCCTCAAACCGACCAGCGCAAGTGCATAACATGTCCATAAAAAATGCTGCTACTGTAAGTTCCTTAAACACTATCCATCTGAAACATATCAACACGTGCATTAAGAGTGGACAGTAGTGTGACATGTAATATTATGGTTAGAGCGTGACTGGGTGACTGGGTCTGGTGCTGATACTCTACTGCTTCCTTAATGTAAACTGAAGAGAGACACACTGCCTGCTTCTGCTCCTCATCCTATCAGTCAGCCAATGGTAAGCAGTGATAGAAAGCATGAGCAGTGAGGGAGAGAGAGAAGAAGTGAGAGGGAGATACAGAGAACGAGAGAGAAAGAGAGAGAAAAAGGAAAAAAAGAGAAAGTGACAGAAAGACAGAGAGAGAGAATGAGAGCGAGAGCGAGCAAGAGAGATTGAGAGTGTGAGAAAGAGAGAGAGCGAGAGCAAGAGAGAGTGCGAGAGAGAGAGACAGAAAGAGAGAAAAAGTGACAAATCAAATCGTATGTCACATACACATGGTTAGCAGATGTTAATGCGAGTGTAGCGAAATGCTTGTGCTTCTAGTTCCGACCATGCAGTAGTATCTAACAAGTAATCTAACAAATTCACAACAACTACCTTATACACACAAGAGTAAAGGAATGAATATGAGTATGTACATATAAATATATGGATGAGCGATTGCCGACCGTCGTAGGCAAGATGCAGTAGATGGTATGGAGTACAGTATATACATATGAGATGAGTAATGTAGGATATGTAAACATTATATAAATGGCATCGTTTAAAGTGGCTAGTGATACATTTATTTCATCCAATTATAATTATTAAAGTGGCTAGAGATTTGAGTCAATGGCCGAACGGCATAGGCAAGATACAGTAGATGGTTTAGAGTACAGTGTATACATTTGATATGAGTAATGTCGGATATATAAACATTATATACAAAATTGTTTAGAGTGGCTAGTGATACATTTGTTACATCCAATTCCTATTATTTAAAGTGGCAGAGGGAAAGAGAGAGAGAAAAAGATAAACAGTGGCAAAGAATCAGGGGCTTCAATCTCAGGACAGGAAAGACAGGTTTCTGCAAGTTAACCAATGGACCCTGAGGGAGAGCAACTGTCAACTACAATCAATGCAGTGTCCAACACGTTCCAAACGGTTGTAACAAATTCACGGTTGATGTTAACGAATACCAGATGGTATAAAAAGCAATAATGACAGAGGTTGATACTGCACTCTCTCTCACAAGCATTTCACTACACTCACATTAACATCTGCTAACCATGTGTATGTGACCAATAACATTTGATTTGATTTGATATACAACTATATAGTGAAAAATGACAGCGCCAGTATAGAAAAGTCTGAAGAACAAGAAACAGATAGTGTATCAGCTAGTGTTTATAATATATATATAATACTCTGTAGTAGATATTAGGCTGTCAGAGTCCTCTCCTACCTTGAGTAACCTCATCAGTCCCTCTAGCTGGACCATCAGTTCCCGTCTGCTCTCCTGTAGGGCCGACATGCGCCTCTCCAGCTCATCCTTCCTGTGCCTGTTGTCCCACAATCACACACACACACACACACACACACACACACACACACACACACACACACACACACACACACACACACACACACACACACACACACACACACACACACACACACACACACACACACACACACACACACAAACAGCTGTTAGTCTCTTTTGTCTCCTGAAAGGTGAAAGCCTGTCAGTCACTAGGCTCCCTAGGGTTGCCTCCCACATTAACAACGATTCGTCTTTGGTCTGAGATTTCCAACACTAGTCAGTCCCGACTGTGTGCAGACTGCAGACGCTGAGTGGTGATGATGGAAGACATTGGTCGGTCCCTTGTCCATCTCTTTCCCAATATCACACCACTACATAGTCACAGTCTCTTCTCTGAGGCTGGTTACACTACCTCAGGGCTAGGCAAGCCTGTTCCTGGAGTGCCGCAGGTCCTGCAGGATTTTGTTCAAACTAGGCACCACACCTGACCATCTGAGCTAATTTATCAGTTCAGTGATTGCCTAAATTCAACACACCTGGTCTTCCAGGTCAGTTAAAACAAAAACATGAAGCGCCTGCAGCAGTCCAGGACCAGGGTTACCAACCACTGCACTACATAGTCCCTTCTCTGAGCCTGGTCACATTCCAGGGTTAAAGAAAGAGACAACACACCACTGACAAGATCCCTTTTAATGTGATGAGACGATTGAACCGGTCCATTGGCTCTGAAACAACCTTTGGTGGGCATATGGTAATTATCTTCATTCACGACTATGAGATCCAAATGGAGGACTGAAAACACTATCTATCTGCCCACCCACAAATTCAACCATCACAAACAAATGCTGCCTGACAGTCTTCCTTCTCCACCCTACCTCAAAGCTATAGCCTACCATGCAGAGCTATAGCCTACCATGCAGAGCTATAGGCTACCATGCAGAGCTATAGGCTACCATGCAGAGCTATAGGTTACCATGCAGAGCTATAGGCTACCATGCAGCGCTATAGGCTACAATGCAGAGCTATAGGCGACAATGCAGAGCTATAGGCGACAATGCAGAGCTATAGGCGACAATGCAGAGCTATAGGCGACAATGCAGAGCTATAGGCGACAATGCAGAGCTATAGGCTACAATGTAGAGCTATAGGCGACAATGTAGAGCTATAGGCTACAATGCAGAGCTATAGGCAACAATGCAGAGCTATAGGCGACAATGTAGAGCTATAGGCGACAATGCAGAGCTATAGGCTACAATGTAGAGCTATAGGCGACAATGCAGAGCTATAGGCTACAGTACAGACCTATAGGCTATAATACAGACATATAGTATAGCCAGATTGCCAATCAATCAGTAAAAGTGCCTGTGGCTATCAAAAGGTTACATAGATTATCTTTGGGAGTCTCAGCCCTGAATCCACTGGCTGTTAATACTGTTAAAGGGCTGATGAAGCTATATAGAGTTAACACTTTACATGAATGCATACTTCATAAATGATTAGTTCTGAGTTTATAAAGAGTGTATAAACATGTGATGAGCATTTATAACGCATTTGTTTTAGAGGCCATAGATGGGTATAGATGGGTGTAGATGGGTATAGATGAGTATAGATGGGTATAGATTGTTATAGATGGGTATAGATGGGTATAGATGGGTATAGATGGGTAAAAATGTAGAACTAAGAACAGATATAGCCCTTGGTTCTCTCCAGACTCGACTGCCCTTGACCAGCACAAAAACACCCTGTGGCGTACTGCACTAGCTTCGAATAGTCCCCGCGGTATGCAACAATTCAGGGAAGTCAGGAACCAATACACACAGTCAGTTAGGAAAGCAAAGGCTAGCTTTTTCAAACAGAAATTTGCATCCTGTAGCACTAATTCCAAAAAGTTTTGGGACACTAAAGTCCATGGAGAATAAGAGCACCTCCTCCCAGCTGCCCACTGCACTGAGACTAGGAAATACTGTCACCACTGATAAAACCACAATTATCGAGAATTTCAATGAGCATTTCTCTACGGCTGGCCATGCTTTCCGCCTGGCTACCCCAACCCCGACCAACAGCTCTGCACCCCCCGCAGCAACTGGATCAAGCCCCCCCGCTTCTCCTTCACCCAAATCCAGACAGCTGATGTTCTGAAAGAGCTGTAACATTTGGATCCCTACAAATCAGCTGGGCTAGACAATCTGGACCCTCTTCCTAAAATTATCCGCCACCATTGTTGCAACCCCTATTACTAGTCTGTTCAACCTCTCTTTCGTATCGTCTGAGATTCCTAAAGATTGGAAAGCGGCCGCGATCATCCCCCTCTTCAAAGGAGGAGACACTCTAGACACAAACTGTTACAGACCTATGTCCATCCTGCTCTCCCTTTCTAAAGTCTTCGAAAGCCAAGTGAACAAACAGATTACCGACCATTTTGAATCCCACCGTACCTTCTCCGCTATGCAATCTGGTTTCAGAGCTGGTCACGGGTGCACCTCAGCCACGCTCAAGGTCCTAAATTATATCATAACCGCCATCGATAAAAGACAGTACTGTGCAGCCGTCTTCATCGACCTGGCCAAGGCTTTCGACTCTGTCAATCATCGTATTCTTATCGGCAGACAGACTCAACAGCCTTGGTTTCTCTAATGACTGCCTCGCCTGGTTCACTAACTACTTCTCAGATAGAGTTCAGTGTGTCAAATCGGAAGGCCTGTTGTCCGGACCTCTGGCAGTCTCTATGGGGGTGCCACAGGGATCAATTCTCGGGCCGACTCTTTTCTCTGTATACATCAGTGATGTCGCTCTTGCTGCGGGTGATTCTTTGATCCACCTCTACGCAGGCGAAACTATTCTGTATACATCTGGCCCCTCTTTGGACACTGTGTTAACAAACCTCAAAACGAGCTTCAACGCCATACCACACTCCTTCCGTGGCCTTCAACTGCTTTTAAATGCTAGTAAAACCAAATGCATGATCGTCAACCGATCGCTGCCCGCACCCGCCCGCCTGACTAGCATCACTACTGTGGATACCTACAGGCTAGCCAGACACCTAAACTCTCCTTCCAGACTCACATGAAGCATCTCCAATCCAAAGTTAAATCAGGAATCAGGTTCCTATTTCGCAACAAAGCCTCCTTCACTCATGCTGCCAAACATACCCTTGTAAAACTGATTATCCTGCCGATCCTTGACTTTGGCGATGTCATTTACAAAATAGCCTCAAACACTCTACTCAGAAAATTGGATGCAGTCTATCACAGTGCCATCCGTTTTGTCACCAAAGCCCCATATACTACCCACAACTGCGACCTGTTCTCGTTGGCTGGTCCTCGCTACATATTCGTCGCCAAAGCCACTGGCTCCAGGTCATCTATAAGTCTCTATAAGTCTTGCTACCCACCGTAGCACGCGCTCCAGCAGGTATATTTCACTGGTCATCCCCAAAGCCAACACCGCTTTTGGCCGCCTTTCCTTCCAGTTCTCTGCTGCCAATGACTGGAACGAATTACAAAAATCACTGAAGTAGGAGATTTATATCTCCCTCCCTCTGACAGCGTCAGCTGTCAGAGCAGCTTTACCGATCGCTGCAACTGTACACAGCCCATCTGTAAATAGCCCATCCAACCAACTACCTACAGTGAGGGAAAAAAGTATTTGATCCCCTGCTGATTTTGTACGTTTGCCCACTGACGAAGAAATTATCAGTCTATAATTTTAATGGTAGGTTTATTTGAACAGTGAGAGACAGAATAACAAAAAAATCCAGAAAAATGCATGTCAAAAATTTTATAAATTGATTAGCATTTTAATGAGGGAAATAAGTATTTGACCCCCTCTCAATCAGAAAGCTTTCTGGCTCCCAGGTGTCTTTTATACAGGTAACGAGCTGAGATTAGGAGCACACTCTTAAAGGAGTGCTCTAATCTCAGTTTGTTACCTGTATAAAAGACACCTATCCACAGAAGAAATCAATCAGATTCCAAACTCTCCACCATGGCCAAGACCAAAGAGCTCTCCAAGGATGTCAGGGACAAGATTGTAGACCTACACAAGGCTGGAATGGGCTACAAGACCATCGCCAAGCAGCTTGGTGAGAAGGTGACAACAGTTGGTGCGATTATTCGCAAATGGAAGAACACAAAAGAACTGTAAATCTCCCTCAGCCTGGGGCTCCATGCAAGATCTCACCTCGTGGAGTTGCAATGATCATGAGAACGGTGAGGAATCAGCCCAGAACTACACGGGAGGGTCTTGTCAATGATCTCAAGGCAGCTGGGACCATAGTCATCAAGGAAAACAATTGGTAACACACTACGCCGTGAAGGACTGAAATCCTGCAGCGCCCGCAAGGTCCCCCTGCTCAAGAAAGCACATATACATGCCCGTCTGAAGTTTGTCAATGAATGTCTGAATGATTCAGAGGACATCTGGGTGAAAGTGCTGTGGTCAGATGAGACCAAAATGGAGCTCTTTGGCATCAACTCGCCGTGTTTGGAGGAGGAGGAATGCTGCCTATGACCCCAAGAACACCATCCCCACCGTCAAACATGGAGGTGGAAATATTATGCTTGGGTTTGTTTTTCTACTAAGGGGACAGGAAAACTTCACCGCATCAAAGGGACGATGGATGGGGCCATGTACCGTCAAATCTTGGGTGAGAACCTTCTTCCCTCAGCCAGGGCATTGAAAATGGGTCATGGATGGGTACCAGCATGACAATGACCCAAAACACACGGCCAAGGCAACAAAGGATTGGCTCAAGAAGAAGCACATTAAGGTCCTGGAGTGGCCTAGCCAGTCTCTAGACCTTAATCCCATAGAAAATCTGTGGAGGGAGCTGAAGGTTCAAGTCGCCAAACGTCAGCCTCGAAACCTTAATGACTTGGAGAAGATCTGCAAAGAGCAGTGGGACAAAATCCCTCCTGAGATATGTGCAAACCTGGTGGCCAACTACAAGAAATGTTTGACCTCTGTGATTGCCAACAAGGGTTTTGCCAGCAAGTACTAAGTCATGTTTTGCAGAGGGGTCAAATACTTATTTCCCTCATTAAAATGCAAATATATTTATAAAAATGTTCACATGCGTTTTTCTGGATTTTCTTTTGTTATTCTGTCTCTCACTGTTCAAATAAACCTACCATTAAAATTATAGACTGATAATTTCTTTGTCAGTGGGCAAACGTACAAAATCAGCAGGGGATCAAATACTTTTTTCACTCACTGTATATCGGTGGGTAATGATCTCTCCTATTATATATATGTGGGTAATGATCCCTCCTATTAGATTTAAGTGGGTAATGATCTCTCCTATTAGATTTAGGTGGGTAATGATCTCTCCTATAAGATATAGTGTAGGTGATATAGCTGGATATTTGGTACCTAAGGAGCCTGAGTTCAGCCAGCAGTGTGGGGTTTTGCTGGGCCTTCTCGGGGGTGGGCTGGGAGGCCTGCTCATGCTCCAGACGCAGCTGCTGGATCTCCTGGAGGATCTCTCTGAGGGACCAGAAGACACAACAAAATGGAGATTTAAAATCTGGCGGAAAATGACTTTCTGAAAGCAGATCCCAGTGACCAACAAACTGAAATCTATTTACTTATCATTCACAAAATTCTTAAATTATGAGCATACAATAAATCTGATTAGCTGATAAATAAAATAACAAAATTTTTTAATGTTTCTTCATAAAGTGACATTCAAATACATTCCCACCTGTTTTTGTTTTCTAGTTCTGCTATTAGCTCTCTCTGTTGTTTGTTGGCATTGAAGTTGAAACTCAGATCGGTTGGAGGACATTGCTAAAATACAAAATTACACATTAAAAACAGAGTTAACAAAACTGAGCGGGTAAAATAGAGAAACACATCAAACATGATCTACTGACCAGAAGTGCTGTGCTTTAGACTTTTGAGTGACTATTCTAACATCTGGGGCCATGTCAGCCAACCTGCATTTTTATTTCATCTTTCACTTTGATAAACTACACTGTGGGAAATGATTTCTGGTGACAGTAAACTGTGGGAAATGATTACTCTAGTTTCTGGTGACAGTACACTGTGGGAAATGACTACTTTAGTTTCTGGTGACAGTACACTGTGGGTAATGATTACCTTAATTTCTGGTGACAGCACAGCTTTTATTTGTATTTATTTAACCAGGCAAGTCAGTTAAGAACAAATTCTTATTTACAATGACAGCCTACCCCGGCCAAACCTGGAGGACAATGGGCCAATTGTGCTCCGCCCTATGGGACACCCAATCACGGCCGGATGTGATACAGCCTGGATTCGAACCATGGACTGTAGTGACACCTCTTGCACCGAGATGCAGTGCCTTAGAGCGCTGCGCCACTCTGGAGCCCTAATGATTACATTAGTGTCTGGTGACAGTACACTGTGGGTAATAATTATGTTAGTGTCTGGTGACAGTACACTGAGGGTAATGATTATCTTAGTGGCTGGTGACAGTACACTGTGGGTAATGATTATCTTAGTGTCTGGTGACCGTACACTGTGGGTAATGATTATGTTAGTGGCTGGTGACAGTACACTGTGGGTAATGAATACCTTAGTGTCTGGTGACAGTACACTGTGGGTAATGAATACCTTAGTGTCTGGTGACAGTACACTGTGGGTAATGATTATCTTAGTGTCTGGTGACAGTACACTGTGGGTAATGATTATCTTAGTGTCTGGTGACCGTACACTGTGGGTAATGATTATGTTAGTGTCTGGTGACAGTACACTGTGGGTAATGAATACCTTAGTGTCTGGTGACAGTACACTGTGGGTAATGATTACCTTAGTGTCTGGTGACAGTACACTGTGGGTAATGATTATGTTAGTGTCTGGTGACAGTACACTGTGGGTAATGATTACCTTAGTGTCTGGTGACAGTACACTGTGGGCAATGAAATCAAATCTAATTTTATTTGTCACATACACATGGTTAGCAGATGTTAATGCGAGTGTAGCGAAATGCTTGTGCTTCTAGTTCCGACCATGCAGTAGTATCTAACAAGTAATCTAACAAATTCACAACAACTACCTTATACACACAAGAGTAAAGGAATGAATACGAGTATGTACATATAAATATATGGATGAGCGAAGGCTGACCGGCGTAGGCAAGATGCAGTAGATGGTATGGAGTACAGTATATACATATGAGATGAGTAATGTAGGATATGTAAACATTATATAAATGGCATCGTTTAAAGTGGCTAGTGATACATTTATTTCATCCAATTATAATTATTAAAGTGGCTAGAGATTTGAGTCGATGGCCGAACGGCATAGGCAAGATTCAGTAGATGGTTTAGAGTACAGTGTATACATTTGATATGTGACGGGGCTGGTTTCCTTTTTGTAGTCCGTGATTGACTGTAGACCCTGCCACATTCCTCTCGTGTCTGAGCCGTTGAATTGTGACTCTACTTTGTCTCTATATTGACGCTTAGCTTGTTTGATTGCCTTGCGGAGGGAGGGAATAGCTACACTGTTTGTATTCAGTCATGTTTCCGGTCGCCTTACCCTGGTTAAAAGCAGTGGTTTGCGCTTTCAGTTTTGCGTGAATGCTGCCATCAATCCACGGTTTCTGGTTGGGGAAGGTTTTAATAGTTGCTATGGGTACAACATCACCAATGCACTTGCTAATAAACTCGCTCACCGAATCAGCGTATACATCAATGTTGTTGTCCGATGCTATCCGGAACATATCCCAGTCCACGTGCTCGAAGCAATCTTGCAGCGTGAAATCAGATTGGTCGGACCTGCGTTGAACAGACCTGAGAACGGGCGATTCCTGTTTTAGTTTCTGTCTGTAGGCTGGGAGCAACAAAATGGAGTCGTGGTCAGACTTGCCGAAAGGAGGGCGGAGAATAGCCTTGTATGCATCACGGAAGTTAGAATACCAATGATCCAGGATTTTACCAGCCCGGGTGGCACATTCGATATGCTGATAACATTTCAGGAGCCTTGTTTTCAAATTAGCCTTATTAAAATCCCCAGCCACAATAAATGCAGCCTCAGGATATGTGGTTTCCAATTTACATAGAGTCCAATGGATTTCTTTCAGTGCCGTCGATGTCAGCTTGAGGGTGTACACGGCTGTGATTATAATCGAGGAGAATTCTCTTGGTAGATAATGTGGTCGGCATTTGATTGTAAGGAATTCTATGTCAGGTGAACAAAAGGACTTGAGTTCCTGTATGTTGTTATGATCACACCATGTCTCGTTAATCATAAGGCATACACCCCCGCCCTTCCTCTTACCAGATAGATGTTTGTTTCTGTCGGCGCGATGCATGGAGAAACCAGGTAGCTGTACCGACTCAGATAACGTGTCCTGAGTGAGCCATGTTTCTGTGAAGCAAAGAACGTTGCAGTCGCCGATGTCTCTCTGGAAGACAACTCTTTGCTCGTATTTCATCCACTTTGTTGTCCAGAGACTGGACATTGGCAAGTAAAATACTCGGGAGAAGTGCACGATGTGCCCGTCTACGTAGCTTGACCAGAAGACCGCTGGTAGACCGTCTATAGTCCTGGTCGACGGACAGAGAATCCGCTTCGGGAAAGTCGTATTCCTGGTCGTAATGTTGGTAAGTTGACGTTGCTCTTATATCCAATAGTTCCTCCCGGTTGTATGTAATAAAACGTAATATTTCCCGGGGTAACAATGTAAGAAGTAATACATAAAAAAACTAAATACTGCATAGTTTCCTGAGAATGTGAAGCGAGGCGGCCATCTCTGTCGGCGCCGGAAGTACTTAGTGTCTGGTGACAGTACACTGTGGGTAATGATTATGTTAGTGTCTGGTGACAGTACACTGTGGGTAATGATTACGTTAGTGTCTGGTGACAGTGCACTGTGGGTAATGATTATCTTAGTGTCTGGTGACAGTACACTGTGGGTAATGATTATGTTAGTGTCTGGTGACAGTACACTGTGGTTAATGATTATGTTAGTGTCTGGTGACAGTACACTGTGGGTAATGATTATGTTAGTGTCTGGTGACAGTACACTGTGGTTAATGATTATGTTAGTGTCTGGTGACAGTACACTGTGGGTAATGATTATGTTAGTGTCTGGTGACAGTACACTGTGGTTAATGATTATGTTAGTGTCTGGTGACAGTACACTGTGGTTAATGATTATGTTAGTGTCTGGTGACAGTACACTGTGGGTAATGATTATGTTAGTGTCTGGTGACAGTACACTGTGGGCAATGATTATGTTAGTGTCTGGTGACAGTACACTGTGGTTAATGATTATGTTAGTGTCTGGTGACAGTACACTGTGGTTAATGATTATGTTAGTGTCTGGTGACAGTACACTGTGGGTAATGATTATGTTAGTGTCTGGTGACAGTACACTGTGGGTAATGATTATGTTAGTGTCTGGTGACAGTACACTGTGGGTAATGATTATGTTAGTGTCTGGTGACAGTACACTGTGGGTAATGATTATGTTAGTGTCTGGTGACAGTACACTGTGGGTAATGATTATGTTAGTGTCTGGTGACAGTACACTGTGGTTAATGATTATGTTAGTGTCTGGTGACATCATCTGATTTGGTTCTGGGTGCAGAGATGATTGTTCTCTTAATGGACATTCTGCAGTTACATAATAAGAAGTGGATAAATAAAGGCTGACAGAATACCACCCTGGGGCAGCCTATACACGTTCACACGCTCACACACACACTACTCACTGTGGAGCAACTCACTGTGGAGTTGCCTGCCTCTGCTGCAAGGCGCGCTGCATAGCGAGCAATGAGACGATGCTCCTCATCTAGCCTGCTGGGACTCTCTAAGACACTGGAGAGAGAGAGAGAGAGAGAGAGAGAGAGCTTCTGTGAGTGTAAAATTCACTGTTAATTTTTGTTTATTTCACTTTTGTTTATGTTAACATATGTTTTCCATGCCAACAAAGCCCTTGAATTGAATTGAGAGAGGGAGGAAGAGAGGGAGGGGGCGGAGAGAGGAAGGAGGGACAGAGGGAGGGAGAGGGCGGAGAGAGGGAGGGAGGGGGCGGAGAATGGGAGGGTAGGGCCGGGAGAGAGGGAGGGAGGTGGAGAGTGAGAGAGAGGGGGCGGAGAGAGAGAGAGGGGAGGGGCGGAGGGGGCAGAGAGAGGGAGGGAGGGGGCGGAGAGAGGGAGAGATCATAAAAGAAGAATGTTTCCTCCATTTCAAAGTGGAATAATAATGACATGTGAGAGTCATGGACAGAATAACTTCTGCCATCATTGTGGTGTAATCATGCTAAGAACTTGTGTGAAAAGGTCTGGTTATCATGGGTTTCCATGAGTCTTTAGTGGGGACAACTTAAATAACCTTTGTGCTGTTGTCTGTGCCCAATAATGTTTGTACCATGTTTTGTGCTGCTAACATGCTGTGTTGTCACCATGTTGTTGTCGTGATGTGTGTTTTGTACTATATATATATATATATATATATATATATACACACACATATATATACACAAAAAGAAAATGTACATTCACCTTAGCCAAATACATTTAAACTAAGTTTTTCTCAATTCCTGACATTTAATCCTAGTAAAGATTCCCTGTCTTAGGTCAGTTAGGATCACCACTTTATTTTAAGAATGTGAAATGTCAGAATAATAGTAGAGAGAATGATTTATTTCAGCTTTTATTTCTTTCATCACATTCCCAGTGGGTCAGAAGTTTACATACACTCAATTAGTACTTGGTAGCATTGCCTTTAAATTGTTTAACTTGGGTCAAACGTTTCGAGATCTTCAGTTTCTTGGCAATTTTTCGCATGGAATAGCCCTCATTTCTCAGAACAAGAATAGACTGACGAGTTTCAGAAGAAAGTCTTTGTTTCTGGCCATTTGGAGCCTGTAATCGAACCCACAAATGCTGATGCTCCAGATACTCAACTAGTCTAAATAAGTTGTATTGCTTCTTTAATCAGCACAACAGTTTTCACCTGTGCTAACATAATTACAAAAGGGTTTTCAAATGATCAATTAGCTTTTTAAAATTATAAACTTGGATTAGCTAACACAACGTGCCATTGGAACACAGGAGTGATGGTTGCTGATAATGGGCTTCTGTACGTCTATGTAGATATTCTATGAAAAATCTGCCGTGTCCAGCTACAATAGTCATTTACAACATGAACAATGTCTACACTGTATTTCTGATCAATTTGATGTTATTTTAATGGACAATTTTTTTGTTGCTTTTCTTTAAAAAACAAGGACATTTCTAAGTGACCCCAAACTTTTGAACGGTAGTGCATAAATAATACGTTTAGATATATTTTTATCCCAGCCCCC
This sequence comes from Brachymystax lenok tsinlingensis, assembly GCA_030435695.1. NCBI lineage: Eukaryota > Metazoa > Chordata > Actinopteri > Salmoniformes > Salmonidae > Brachymystax > Brachymystax lenok. Next base: position 35,624,589 of record CM059786.1, on the reverse strand, counting down.
GTCCCCGCAGGAGGCCTTTTGCTTTTGGTAGGCCGTCATTGTAAATAAGAATTTGTTCTTAACAGACTTGCCTAGTTAAAAAAAGGTTAAATAAAATCAAAAATAAAAACAATACAGCAACAGGCCACAAATGTCAGATTCCACTACTGCTGCTCATTCCAAAACCATTTACCCGGAAAAGTCAACCATGTGTGTGACTTTGGTTTTCATGCAGACATAGGGTCTGAAGAGATGTTTGTGCTTCTTGCGTTCAATTTGTAATTATGTTCTGCACCCCCCAATAAAAAAAAAAAAATCTAGTTGATGGTCTCTGCTTTAGATTCAGTTTCTGAGAGGTCAGTCCAGGGGTGTAATCATTAGTCCAAACTGCTAAACAAGAGTTTCTATTGGACAAATTCAGGTTGGTCCCTCCCCATTTTGTTCTGTTTGCTTCAGTTTGGTTCTGTTTGGTTCCTAGTGAATATACCCCTGTTGAGACGCAACTATGACTTAAATTTCAAGCCCTTCAGTTTGTGCCCTCCCCCCAGTACTTTCCAGTGAGTCATGGAGTGCATGTTTGGAGTCTGTCACTACCAATCTGTCCCTTTGGCTTTACATCAATGGAGATTTTGTGTCGGTGAAACCAGCCCTAGAAATCAGTATTGAGTCTGAGAGGTCAGTTCTGTTAGAAACCAACAATGTTTTATATCCGATGTTTGAACTCTAGATTGAGTTCTGAGTGGCCAATTGAAAGTTATACATTAACGAACATCAGAGGTGTTTCTAGAACAGAGCAGATTAAAGAGCTGGCCTGTTAGCTGTTCCTCTAAGGGTCATTCCTCTACAGACCACTGAGTCTTACTGTCTCTGCTTAGTCAGACAGAGAGGTTCTTGGCACCACTCCAGCCGCTACCTGCATACAATGACCTGGTCCTATACAGTGAGGGAAAAAAGTATTTGATCCCCTGCTGATTTTGTACGTTTGCCCACTGACAAAGAAATTATCAGTCTATAATTTTAATGGTAGGTTTATTTGAACAGTGAGAGACAAACACATGTGAAAAATGTTATAAATTGATTGGCATTTTAATGAGGGAAACAAGTATTTGACCCTCTGCAAAACATGACGTGTCAAAACCCTTGTAGGCAATCACAGAGGTCAGACGTTTCTTGTAGTTGGCCACCAGGTTTGCACACATCTCAGGAGGGATTTTGTCCCACTCCTCTTTGCAGATCTTCTCCAAGTCATTAAGGTTTGAGGCTGGCGTTTGGCAACTCAGAACCTTCAGCTCCCTCCACAGATTTTCTATGGGATTAAGGTCTGGAGACTGGCTAGGCCACTCCAGGACCTTAATGTGCTTCTTCTTGAGCCACTCCTTTGTTGCCTTGGCCGTGTGTTTTGGGTCATTGTCATGCTGGAATACCCATCCACGACCCATTTTCAATGCCCTGGCTGAGGGAAGGAGGTTCTCACCCAAGATTTGACGGTACATGGCCCCATCCATCGTCCCTTTGATGCGGTGAAGTTGTCCTGTCCCCTTAGCAGAAAAACACCCCCAAAGCATAATGTTTCCACCTCCATGTTTGACGGTGGGGATGGTGTTCTTGGGGTCATAGGCAGCATTCCTCCTCCTCCAAACACGGCGAGTTGAGTTGATGCCAAAGAGCTCCATTTTGGTCTCATCTGACCACAACACTTTCACCCAGTTGTCCTCTGAATCATTCAGATGTTCATTGGCAAACTTTAGACGGGCATGTACAGTGGGGAAAAAAAGTATTTAGACCATTTATCTCAACCCCATAGAAAATCTTTGGAGGGAGTTGAAAGTCTGTGTTGCCCAGCGACAGCCCCAAAACATCACTGCTCTAGAGGAGATCTGCATGGAGGAATGGGCCAAAATGCCAGCAACAGTGTGTGAAAACCTTGTGAAGACTTACAGAAAACGTTTGACCTCTGTCATTGCCAACAAACGGTATATAACAAAGTATTGAGATAAACTTTTGTTATTGACCAAATACTTATTTTCCACCATAATTTGCAAATAAATTCATAAAAAATCCTACAATGTGATTTTCTGGATTTGTTTTCCTCATTTTGTCTGTCATAGTTGAAGTGTACCTATGATGAAAATTACAGGCCTCTCTCATCTTTTTAAGTGAGAGAACTTGCACAATTGGTGGCTGACTAAATACTTTTTTCCCCCACTGTATATGTGCTTTCTTGTGGGCGCTGCAGGATTTCAGTCCTTCACGGCGTAGTGTGTTACCAATTGTTTTCTTGGTGACTATGGTCCCAGCTGCCTTGAGATCATTGACAAGATCCTATCGTGTAGTTGTTGGCTGATTCCTCATCGTTTCTCATGATCATTGCAACTCCACGAAGTGAGATCTTGCATGGAGCCCCAGGCCGAGGGAGATTGACAGTTCTTTTGTGTTTTTTCCATTTGCGAATAATCGCACCAACTGTTGTCACCTTCTCACCAAGCTGCTTGGCGATGGTCTTGTAGCCCATTCCAGCCTTGTGTAGGTCTACAATCTTGTCCCTGACATCCTTGGAGAGCTCTTTGGTCTTGGCCATGGTGGAGAGTTTGGAATCTGATTGATTTCTTCTGTGGACAGGTGTCTTTTATACAGGTAACAAACTGAGATTAGGAGCACTCCCTTTAAGAGTGTGCTCCTAATCTCAGCTCGTTACCTGTATAAAAGACACCTGGGAGCCAGAAATCTTTCTGATTGTTAGGGGTCAAATACTTATTTCCCTCATTAAAATGCAAATCAATTTATAAAAATGTTCACATGTTTTCTGGATTTTTTTGTTGTTTTTCTGTCTCTCACTGTTCAAATACACCTACCATTAAAATTATAGACTGATCATTACTTTGTCAGTGGGAAAATGTACAAAATCAGCAGGGGATCAAATACTTTTTTCCCTCACTGTACCTGTTTGTGAGGTTTTGTCTTGGTAACTTCTATGGTTACAGACAACCTTGTCTGCTAGCTTGGTCCCAGATCGGTTTGTGCTGTCTTGTCTTGGTAACAGATCGGTTTGTGCTGTCTTGTCTGGGTAACTCATGTGGTTGTTGTCATGTTAAATAATAGCCTCTTCCTACCAAACTGGCATGACAATAACTATAGCAGTTGGCAAGACAGAACATCGAGATCTAGGAGAAAGTTTGCAGACAAGGGCTGCAGCTCTGTGGATGACTGTGCTGCGTAGAGCCTCTCACAAGGCCGCAAATACACATTTCTTATTCACATTGGACAATAAAATAGTTTGTTGTTGTTAGGTCCTACCACAAAATATTACATGACTGCTCATACACACAATCTGTTTATCAACACAATCACATCTCTATCCCTCACTCTCCCAGCCTCCCTCTCTCATACAGATGCCTGTTATTGTTATTACAATGTAGCCAATGTAACATTCACTGAAGACATTTTAGTCATTTAGTAGACGCTCTTATCCAGAGAGATTTACAGTTAGTGCATTCATCTTAAGATAGCTAGGTGGGACAACCACATATCAGCAAATTCAATACTAGTTGTAACAGGTCAAGTGGGAGTATTTGTGTTCTCAACTTGGGGCATGATGACAGCAGTATTGACTCCTCCCTCCTAGCATGTTGAGTCTGAGTTCCTATCTGGTGGCGTTTCGTTCAATACTCAGTTAAGTCCAAAATAAAACTAATCGAGCTGTCCAAAAGCAATATTTTTTTTATTTCTCTGGCACTGTGGTTGTGCTTGAGTATTAGGTCATAAATTGTGATGTGGTCATTGGAAGACACGTGCTGAGGGATCTGTCTGTCTGAGAGCTGGTAGGAGGAAGAAGTTGCCTTGTCAGCAGACACAGAGAACCGCTTCAGGTGCAGGACTGATTCTGTGAAAGTTGGGCCTACAATCATGCACATTTTTGATGGACTAAGCTTATAATAAAAAATCTCTAAACTCTAAAAGACAAAATAGTGTCATCATTTAGAATCAGGAATTCTATATATATTTTTTTAAACTATACAAATATTATACTGTATAATTTGGGACATAAAACAGTGAAGATACTGTAGGCACTGTTTTTAATGTGAGAGTTCTAGTGAGAAAGAGTTCCTATGATTTTATAACATACAGTATATGGCAAATCAACTTAATGCTTGAATTCTTTTGGTGCATGACACTCAGCTAAGAGCCAGTGAGTTAAAGCAAAGGCCCCTTTCTCAGCTGTAGTGACATCTCTGACTCCCAGGCCCTTCAGCGGAAGACAAGCAGAACACAGTAATAATTACATGGATTAATATTTACAAACGAAATCAAAATCAAATCAAATTTTATTTGTCACATACACATGGTTAGCAGATGTTAATGCGAGTGTAGCGAAATGCTTGTGCTTCTAGTTCCGACCATGCAGTAGTATCTAACAAGTAATCTAACAAATTCACAACAACTACCTTATACACACAAGAGTAAAGGAATGAATACGAGTATGTACATATAAATATATGGATGAGCGATGGCTGACCGGCATAGGCAAGATGCAGTAGATGGTATGGAGTACAGTATATACACACATATATATATATATATACACACACATATATGAGATGAGTAATGTAGGATATGTAAACATTATATAAATGGCATTGTTTAAAGTGGCTAGTGATACATTATTTCATACAATTATAATTATTAAAGTGGCTAGAGATTTGGGTCGATGACCGAACGGCATAGGCAAGATACAGTAGATGGTTTAGAGTACAGTGTATACATTTGATATGAGTATGTCGGATCACGTAAACATTATATACAAAATTGTTTAAAGTGGCTAGTGATACATTTGTTACATCCAATTCCTATGTATAAAGTGGCTAGAGATTTAAGTCAGTATGTTGGCAGCAGCCACTCAATGTTAGTGATGGCTGTTTAACAGTCTGATGGCCTTGAGGTAGAAGCTGTTTTTCAGTCTCTCGGTCCCAGCTTTGATGCACCTGTACTGACCTCGCCTTCTGGATGATAGCGGGTGAACAGGCAGTGGCTCGGGTGGTTGTTGTCCTTGATGATCTTTTGGCCTTTCTGTGACATCGGGTGGTGTAGGTGTCCTGGAGGGCAGGTAGTTTAACCCGGTGATCGTTGTGCAGTCCTCACTACCCTCTGGAGAGCCTTACGGTTGTGGGCGGAGCAGTTGCCGTACCAGGCGGTGATACAGCCCGACAGGATGCTCTCGATTGTGCATCTGTAAAAGTTTGTGAGTGATTTTGGTGACAAGCCAAATTTCTTCAGCCTCCTGAGGTTGAAGAGGCGCTATGCGCCTTCTTCACCACGCTGTCTGTGTGGGTGGACCAATTCAGTTTGTCCGTGATGTGTACGCCGAGGAACTTAAAACTTTCCACCTTCTCCACTACTGTCCCTCGATGTGGATGAGGGGTGCTCCCTCTCCTGTTTCCTGAAGTCCACGATCATCTCCTTTGTTTTGTTGACATTGAGTGAGAGGTTATTTTCCTGACACCACACTCCGAGGGCCCTCACCTCCTCTCTGTAGGCCGTCTCGTCGTTGTTGGTAATCAAGCCTACCACTGTAGTGTCGTCAGCAAACTTGATGATTGAGTTGGATGCGTGCTTGGCCACGCAGTCATGGGTAAACAGGGAGTACAGGAGAGGGCTGAGAACGCACCCTTGTGGGGCCCCAGTGTTGAGGATCAGCGGGGTGGAGATGTTGTTTCCTACCCTCACCACCTGGGACCGGCCCGTCAGGAAGTCCAGGACCCAGTTGCACAGGGCTGGGTCGAGACCCAGGGTCTCGAGCTTAATGACGAGCTTGGAGGGAACTATGGTGTTAAATGCTGAGCTGTAGTCGATGAACAGCATTCTTACATAAGTATTCCTCTTGTCCAGATGGGTTAGGGCAGTATGCAGTGTGATTGCAATTGCGTCGTCTGTGGACCTATTGGGACGGTAAGCAAATTGGAGTGGGTCCAGGGTGTCTGGCAGGATGGAGGTGATATGATCCTTGACTAATCTCTCAAAGCACTTCATGATGACGGAAGTGAGTGCGGGGCGATAGTCATTTAGCTCAGTCACCTTAGCTTTCTTGGGAACAGGAACAATGGTGGCCCTCTTGAAGCATGTGGGAACAGCAGACTGGGATAGGGACTGATTGAATATGTCCGTAAACACACCAGCCAGCTGGTCTGCGCATGCTCTGAGGACACGGCCAGGGATGCCATCTGGGCCGGCAGCCTTGCGAGGGTTAACACATTTAAATGTTTTTCTCACATTGGCTGCAGTGAAGGTGAGCCCGCAGGTTTTGGTAGCGGGCCGTGTCGGTGGCACTGTATTGTCCTCAAAGCGAGCAAAGAAGTTGTTTAGTTTGTCTGGGAGCAGGACGTCATGGTCCGCGACGGGGCTGGTTTTCTTTTTGTAGTCCGTGATTGACTGTAGACCCTGCCACATTCCTCTTGTGTCTGAGCCATTGAATTGTGACTGTACTTTGTCTCTATATTGACGCTTAGCTTGTTTGATTGCCTTGCGGAGTATGACAGTATGTCAGCGCACACAATCAGATGCTAGGAGGATCTGGGAGGGAACAGGCTGGCTTGCTGTTTCGCAAACACACACACAAATATGCATAAACGCGCATGCGCACACACACACTTCCTTAGTCTGCTTCTGATACGATAATGCGAGAGAAAACACTACCTTATCTCCTGGGATCACTGCTTTTATCAGCACGTACTGCATGCTCTCTCTCTCACACACACACACACCTCCTGTTGACCTCTCTCATCTAAATGCACAAAGCATCATGTAACTTCTATAGCGACTGCCTGGGGAGATGATAGAACAACAAGTCAGCTTCCTTTAGACTGCCTGGTGACACTAATCTAGATACTGTGTGTGTGTCCTCCTGGAGGAGAATGTGTTCTGAATCTTGCCTCTCAAATCGCCCGGAGCTGCTGCCAATGCCTGTCTACATCGCGGTACTACACGGGGTACTACACAGGGTACTACACGGGGTACTTTAAAGGCACAGGGGAAGACACAGGGGAAGACATCTTTAAAGACACTGGGGAAGACATCTTTAAAGACACAGGGGAAGACATCTTTAAAGACACAGGGGAAGACATCTTTAAAGACACAGGGGAAGACATCTTTAAAGACACAGGGGAAGACATATTTAAAAACACAGAGGAAGACATATTTAAAGACACAGGGGAAGACATATTTAAAGACACAGGGGAAGACATCTTTAAAGACACAGGGGAAGACATCTTTAAAGACACAGGGAAGACATCTTTAAAGACACAGGGGAAGACATCTTTAAAGACACAGGGGAAGACGTCTTTAAAGACAGAGGGGAAGACATATTTAAAGACACAGGGGAAGACATCTTTATAGACACAGGGGAAGACATCTTTATAGACACAGGGGAAGACATCTTTATAGACACAGGGGGTACATCTTTAAAGACACAGGGGGAGACAAATTTAAAGACGCAGGGGAAGACACGGGGGGAAGACACATGGGGACTGACATCTTTAAAGACACAGAAGGAAGACATGGGAAGACACAGGGGGACTGACATCTTTAAAGACACAGGAGGAAGACATGGGAAGACACAGGGGGACTGACATCTTTAAAGACACAGGGGGAAGACACAGGGGGACTGACATCTTTAAAGACACAGGGGAAGACACAGGGGACTGACATCTTTAAAGACACAGGGGAAGACACAGGGGGACTGACATCTTTAAAGACACAGGGGGAAGACACAGGGGGACTGACATCTTTAAAGACACAGGGGAAGACACAGGGGACTGACATCTTTAAAGACACAGGGGAAGACACAGGGGACTGACATCTTTAAAGACACAGGGGGAAGACACAGGGGGACTGACATCTTTAAAGACACAGGGGAAGACACAGGGGACTGACATCTTTAAAGACACAGGGGAAGACACAGGGGACTGACATCTTTAAAGACACAGGGGAAGACACAGGGGACTGACATCTTTAAAGACACAGGGGAAGACACAGGGGACTGACATCTTTAAAGACACAGGGAAGACACAGGGGGACTGACATCTTTAAAGACACAGGGGAAGACACAGGGGGACTGACATCTTTAAAGACACAGGGGAAGACACAGGGGGACTGACATCTTTAAAGACACAGGGGAAGACACAGGGGGACTGACATCTTTAAAGACACAGGGGAAGACACAGGGGGACTGACATCTTTAAAGACACAGGGGGACTGACATCTTTAAAGACACAGGGGAAGACACAGGGGGACTGACATCTTTAAAGACACAGGGGAAGACGCAGGGGGACTGACATCTTTAAAGACACAGGGAAGACACAGGGGGACTGACATCTTTAAAGACACAGGGGAAGACACAGGGGACTGACATATTTAAAGACACAGGGGAAGACACAGGGGACTGACATCTTTAAAGACACAGGGGAAGACACAGGGGACTGACATCTTTAAAGACACAGGGGGAAGACACAGGGGGACTGACATCTTTAAAGACACAGGGGGAAGACACAGGGGGACTGACATCTTTAAAGACTGGCCATGTTAGTGTCTGGTGCTAAAGGCTGGGACTCTCTCTGGTGCTAAAGACACAGGAGCAGGCAGTTGGTGTTCTGTGAGGAACTCAGAGGAAATAAGTTAGAAATGGTAGCTAGCTATAGGGGCATATCAAAGCCAATTCTGAGGCACTTACCTTTTAGTAGGAGTAGGTACACCAGAGGACATGAACATTGTGTTGTTCATGTTGTTGGCTACTGGCTTCGGCTGACTGCAGTAAAACACAAGATTACACCGCTTTATTGTTACACTGTGAAAACAGACTTACACACCAAAAATGGGGCTACATTACATTACTCTAGGAGTCCTGAATATACCATCATGACTGTAAGCATTATCATACAAAACTAATGTGCTGTATGTAGTAACAAAAGATTACAGGACTTTATTGCTACACTGTATGCGACATCGTAATAAAAAAAATATATGTCCCAGCTGGCTGGCTGGGACTCTCTCTGTTTGGTCCTGTGCTGGCTGGCTGGGACTCTCTCTGTTTGGTCCTGTGCTGGCTGGCTGGCTGGGACTCTCTATGTTTGGTCCTGTGCTGGCTGGCTGGGACTCTCTCTGTTTGGTCCTGTGCTGGCTGGCTGGGACTCTCTCTGTTTGGTCCTGTGCTGGCTGGCTGGGACTCTCTCTGTTTGGTCCTGTGCTGGCTGGGACTCTCTCTGTTTGGTCCTGTGCTGGCTGGCTGGGACTCTCTATGTTTGGTCCTGTGCTGGCTGGCTGGGACTCTCTCTGTTTGGTCCTGTGCTGGCTGGCTGGGACTCTCTCTGTTTGGTCCTGTGCTAGCTGGCTGGCTGGGACTCTCTCTGTTTGGTCCTGTGCTAGCTGGCTGGCTGGGACTCTCTCTGTTTGGTCCTGTGCTAGCTGGCTGGCTGGGACTCTCTCTGTTTGGTCCTGTGCTGGCTGGCTGGGACTCTCTCTGTTTGGTCCTGTGCTGGCTGGCTGGGACTCTCTCTGTTTGGTCCTGTGTTGGCTGGCTGGCTGGGACTCTCTATGTTTGGTCCTGTGCTGGCTGGCTGGGACTCTCTCTGTTTGGTCCTGTGCTAGCTGGCTGGCTGGCTGGGACTCTGTTTGGTCCTGTGCTAGCTGGCTGTCTGGGACTCTCTCTGTTTGGTCCTGTGCTAGCTGGCTGGTTGGTACTCTCTTTTTGGTCCTGTGCTGGCTGGCACTCTCTCTGTTTGGTCCTATGCTAGCTGGCTGGCTGGCTGGCTGGGACTCTCTCTGTTTGGTCCTGTGCTAGCTGGCTGGCGCGCTCTCTGTTTGGTCCTGTGTTAGCTGGCTGGCAGGTTGGGGCTCTCTCTGTTTGGTCTTGTGTTGGCTGGCTGTCTGGGACTCTCTCTGTTTGGTCCTGTGTTGGCTGGCTGGGGCTCTCTGTGTTTGGTCCTGTGTTGGCTGGCTGGCTGGGACTCTCTCTGTTTGGTCCTGTGTTGGCTGGCTGGGGCTCTCTCTGTTTGGTCCTGTGTTGGCTGGCTGGCTGGGACTCTCTCTGTTTGGTCCTGTGCTACCTGGCTGGGACTCTCTCTGTTTGGACCTGTGCTAGCTGGCTGGCTGGGACTCTCTATGTTTGGTCCTGTGCTGGCTGGCTGGGACTCTCTCTGTTTGGTCCTGTATTGGCTGGCTGGCTGGGACTCTCTCTGTTTGGTCCTGTGCTAGCTGGCTGGCTGGCTGGGACTCTGTTTGGTCCTGTGCTAGCTGGCTCTCTGGTCTCTCTCTGTTTGGTCCTGTGCTAGTTGGCTGGCGCACTCTCTGTTTGGTCCTGTGTTAGCTGGCTGGCAGGTTGGGGCTCTCTCTGTTTGGTCCTGTGTTGGCTGGCTGGCTGGGACTCTCTCTGTTTGGTCCTGTGTTGGCTGGCTGGGGCTCTCTCTGTTTGGTCCTGTGTTGGCTGGCTGGCTGGGACTCTCTCTGTTTGGTCCTGTGTTGGCTGGCTGGGGCTCTCTCTGTTTGGTCCTGTGCTAGCTGGCTGGCTGGGACTCTCTCTGTTTGGTCCTGTGCTCGCTGGCTGGCTGGGAGTCTCTCTGTTCGGTCCTGTGCTCGCTGGCTGGTTGCCTGACGACAAACTGAATTCTTCCGCTGCTCTATCGTTCGCTACATACTTCAGTCTGAGACTGCCATCTACTGTATCTTAGTCTATGCCGCTCTAACATTGCTTGTCCAAATATTTATATATTCTTAATTCCATTCCTTTTCCTTTTCAAATTTGTGTGTATTGTGAAATTGTTAGATATTACTGCACTTTTTGAGCTAGAAACACAAGCATTTCGCTGCACCCTTTAACATCTGCTAAACACGTGTATGTGACAAATACAATTTGATTGAAAGGCTGGGTCTCTCTCTGTATGTCTAGATTATACTCACCCACTGGCTCACTACAGACACCCTCTCTGGGTGCATCCCAAATGGCATCCTATTCATTATACACTGAGTGTACAAAACATTAGGAATACCTGCTCTTTCCCTGACAGACTGACCAGGTGAATCCAGGTAAAAGCTATGATCCCTTATCTGACCTTTTTAAACAGTTTCTCCTCTCTGGGGTGGTTCCAATTGCTTGGAAGTCAGCCACAGTGCGTCCTTTATTTAAAGGGGGAGATCAAGCTGATCCTAAATGTTATAGGCCAAAGGTGTTGGAAGAACTTGTCAATCAACTGACTGGCATTCTTGATGTCTATAGTATTTTCTCTGGTATGCAATCTGGTTTCCGCTCAGGTTATGGATGTGTCACTGCAACCTTAAAGGTCCTCAATGATGTCACCATTGCCCTTGATTCTAAGCAATGTTGTGGTGTAATTTTTATTTTATTGACTTGGCCAAAGCTTTGATACAGTAGACCATTCCATTCTTGTGGGCCAGTATTGGCATCTCTGAGGGGTCTTTGGCCTGGTTTTCTTACTACATCTCTCAAAGAGTGCAGTGTATAAAGTCAGAACATCTGCTGTCTCAGCCACTGCCTGTCACGAAGGGAGTACCCCAGGGCTCAATCCTAGGCTCCACGCTCTTCTCAATTTACATCAACAACATAGCTCAGGCAGTAGGAAGCGCTTTCATCCATTTATATGCAGATGATACAGTCTTATACTCAGCTGGCCCCTCCCCAAATTTTAGGTTAAACGCTCTACAACAAAGCTTTCTTAGTGTCCAACAAGCTTTCTCTGCCCTTAACCTTGTTCTGAACACCTCCAAAACAAAGGTCATGTGGTTTGGTAAGAAGAATGCCCCTCTCCCCACAGGTCTGATTACTACCTCTGAGGGTTAGAGCTTGAGGTAGTACAAGTACTTGGGAGTATGGCTAGAAGGTACACTGTCCTTCTCTCAGCAAATATCAAGGTGAAATCTAGACTTGGTTTCCTCTAGCGTAATCACTCAAACTAACACTGATTCAGATGACCATCCTACCCATGCTAGATTACGGAGATATAATTTATAGATCGACAGTGTCATGATGTTGGCCTGTTGGTGAGGTTTATGAGCCCCATAAATACCTTACCCCCCCACCCCCCTCCCTCTCTCTACTCTACAGAGGGACTATTGAAAATATCTTTGTTAACATGAAGAGAGTATCGTCAAAAGGGTGGGGACAGGAACCATATTTCGGTAATCCAACCCGCTGAAAAGATGCGTTGGTACTCAGGGAATATGATGTCAGAACAGTTGGCATCTGAGACATTTTGAGGACAGGATGACAAACTGTATCTCAGAAAGTCTACACATTCTAGGTATCAGATTCACATGGAATTGTTGTGCAATTTAAATGTTAATTATGAAACTATTTGTGAAAAGATGAAATGTAATTTTAGCTCCTAAATAAGAGAATTGGTTTTCATGAGTGAACTATGCTCAACTCAGTGGCCCTGCCCAAGTGAACAGACATTGGCTGTAAACTATGAAACACGCCTCTCTCTCCCTGATTATATAAGCCCTTTTCAAGAATTTAACTTGCTGTTCCGAGTACGCGAGGCCTGCAGCCTCTGCGTTAAAAGGGCTAATAATTTTCTGTTCCGAGGACGATCGAATTTCAGAGTGGAGGTGACGATCGACACGCCAAAATTAGGAATTTCAACTATACCAGCCAGAATATAGCACGAGCTTAAAAGTATGGCAACTTGATACGAACTTTGAGCTCTCAGTCACTCCAGAAGTGATACCTCCTAGCTGCTGCAAACGTGGGCTAGGAAAGAACAGACAATCTCTCCAGAAAGACAGGGTACTACAACGTATCCGTTCTACCACACGACGACAGTACTACAACGTATCCGTCCTACACCAGAGACATCCGACAGAGGACAGGAAGATCTCTGTTGGGCAACACGGCCTTCCATCTACAACCAACCTATTGAGGCGAAGCTCAGAGTAAATATGTCTTGCATTTTCCTGTTCTAAATGGGCGGTTATTTAGAATGCATAAGATTTTGCATTTAGGATAGCATAGCTTCATAAGGTCCGATAGAGGACAAATCCCTTTGTTCTCCAGTCTTCCCGCGCTTTCATTCAAGCCAACCCCCTCTTTGTGTAACCAGTCGTCATATCGGTTCCGTCCACCAGGGACGTTGTTCATGTATGACATAATTAGTAATCAATGTATGATCCATCCTGTGTATATGTAATTCTGTGTGATTATTTAGGTATTTAGTAAATAAATAATTAAACCAAATTTTGTATTTCTGATTCAACTTGGTAGCCAGTCTTCGTGAAGATAACCAAGAATTCTACGATGTTCAGATGAGACTGAAATAAGGGGATGATTATTGATTGACTGCCATTGATGTAAAAGATTTCCAGATCTTTAAGAGTTTATTTGGAAGATAACAGCTCTATAAACATTCTTTCATGGTGCCCTGACTTTCTAGTTTATGAACACTCATTTTTGTTGTCCTGCGCCTGACCCTGCCTTACCGGCATCACGGAGACCTTTACACTGTGCCCAATAATGTTTGTACCATGTTTTGTGCTGCTACCATCTTGTGTTGCTGCCATGCGATGTTGTTGTCTTAGGTCTCTCTTTATGTAGTGTTGTTGTGTCTCTTGTCGTGATGTGTGTTTTGTCCTATATTTTAATTACATTTTTTATTTTAATCCCAGCCCCCATCCCCACAGGAGTTTTTTTGGTAGGCCGTCATTGTAAATAAGAATTTGTTCTTAACTGACTTGTTAAGATAAAGGTTAAATATTTTTATTTTTTTTAAGTATACCACCCCTACCTCACAACACAACTGAGTACTGACATCATAATAGTATTAGCATACTGTTTGTTTCTCCAAAATGTGTTCAAAGAATGTTCAACCTTTTTCATAAGTATCTCTTAATAAGCAACTCAATTCATTATTCACTCACAGTCCTACTAACGAGTGAGGGGGCACTCAGGGGGTCAGCAGAGTATTTGTATTACCATGAAGATCCTCCTGAGTCAAGCTAATACTTTCAAGGCACACTTAAGCAATAATGCTCGAGCGGGTGTGGTAAATGGCCCAGGCTAAGGGCTGTTCTAAGGCACAAAGCAACGTGGAGTGCCTGGATACAGCCCTTATCCGTGATATATTGGCCATATACCACAAACCCTCCCCTGAGTTGCTATTATAAACTGGTTACCAACAATATTAGAGCAGTAAAAATAGATATTTTGTCATGCCAGTAGTATACAGTCTGATATACCACGGCTGTCAGCAAATCAGCATTCAGGGCTCGAACCACGCAGTTTATAATACGGAACATATTTTTAACTACTATTTTTAAACCCCCATATAAAATCCCAAGTCCAAAACAATAAAAATAGTATGTTGATCCTGTTCAGACAAGGAAAAAGGGAGTGTAATAGAAATAGTGTCCCTAGAAATATACCTCTAGTTTAGTAAAATACTGACAAACAAGTCAAATCTCAACTCAAATATTTATGACCAACTCCAATAGTATAAAAAGCCAGCGTCCTCTTTCATCCAGGACCCTAATACTATAATAACTGAGATAAGAGGATATAATGAGATCTCACTCACCTCCTTTAGAGGGTAGAAAGCAACAGTCCGGCTAGCCAAACACATCCAACCATCCAAGCGCTGCTGTAGCCAGCTGCCTACCCTGGTCCACTCTGCACTTAACTGAGCCAGCAGCATCTTAATGAACTACACTGCTGCTGTCTCCAAGGTGACCCAGCAGTCACATGACTATGACGATACAGTCCCCTCCCCTCCTCTCCCTCAATTCAATTTAAATTTAAGGGGCTTTATTGGCATGGGAAACATATGTTAACATTGCCAAAGCAAGTGAAATAGATAATAAACAAAAGTGAAATAAACAATAAAAAATGTACTCTCACTCACACAACTTTTTCTCAATATCTCACGTCCTCTCAACCTCAAAATAGACTAGATTTTTTCTCCCATCATTTTGTTTTTGTCGTTCTGTGAAATAAATGCACGACTGCCTTCTCTGATAATGACATTTACGTACGTGTACAGTTCCTTGTCCCAGGCAGCGCTGACACTTATCCAAGGCCCATTACATAAAAGGCCTTTCATATACAGTACTATACTATCCTCTGAGAAGTATATCATCAAACCCTTCAGCAAACAGTATACAAAAATAACTCCTATTTACTGAGTGGTATTAAGGGTAGTGGTTGAAAAGACTCTTATATAAAAGGTTTAAGAATGACGTGCTCTGAGAATCTCTCTCTCGGTCTCTCTCTCTGCAGGTAAAACTACGTATATGTTGTTCTCTAGAGCTAGATGGTGTCCATATTGATTCTGTATCTGCTTACAAACATCTGGACAGACAGACAGACAGACGGAAAGCTCTTTTAAAAGCATATTGATGACTTATTTAAGAAGCTAAGAATAAAATTGTCTTCTTTTCTAGAAATTGGTCATGCCTCTTGCTAAATAGTAGAAAGCAGATTATTCAGTCGACTTTTCAAATCGGTCCTAGACTATGGGACATCACCTATAATAAACGCACTGCGCTTTATTAAGGGAGACATTTTTAGTACTCATCGCTGCATTCTCTACCAGAAAGTTGGATGCCCTCTGATGTCACGTAGGTTGATACATGAAAAGATAGCAATTTTTAAAGCCCTTTTATAAAAAGTCCCACTGTACCTAACATCATTACTAAACTTCAGACATAGAAGATACCACACCCAGTCTCAGGGATGGATAACTCTGGAAAATCCTTTGGTCTGACAATGTATGACATTCTACTCATTGTGCCTTGCTTGTGGCATCGAGGACAGGGAAGAGAAGGCTGTACTTTCATGATGTCCCCTAGCTTTCATATCAGTCTCGCCTCTATTCCTGGTGAGACATCTCTTTTGTTCTATTTCTGACTTCAGAAATCAGCTTGACGGAACGCATTTGGAAATAATATATGCAACCTGCAGGCTGCAAAAAAATACTTCCCGGTAAGTGACTCTCCCCCTTTCTCTCCGTCTGTCAATATCCCGGTCATAAAATTCAAATCGTACTCACAGAAAAGTGAATTTCACAGCTATTTCCAATTGCAATGACAGTACTGACTAAAAGATGATTGAAGGAATAAAACAACAGGAGAAATTCTGACATTAAAGACTGTTATTTTTGCTTAAGCCAGTTGAGGACACAGTAGTTTTAGATTTTCTAGATTAACAGTGACAGATAGTCCATCACAAAATCATAACTCGTCTCCCCTTTGTGTACTGTATAAATCCACTGGAAGCTCACTGTCAGTCTGAGGGGATCCTAAAGTCACAGCTTGCTTATAGCCTGCTGAGGAGCTATGCCATACTAAGTAGGGCTGGGGCGATATGGCCAAAATATCATATCATATTAAAAAAAAAATGGACTGCATTTTATGTTTTTGAAAAATAAAAGTTCTAAATATTATTTTTGAGTAGTTCATGACCCTAGGGGGCTTTCTCCATTCTGATTGTTTTATACTGTTCAATTCAACTCTAATGTACTTGTCCTCAGTTGTGCACCGGGGCCTCCCACTCCTCTTTCTATTCTGGTTAGAGCCAGTTTGCGCTGTTCTGTGAAGGGAGTAGTACACAGCGTTGTATGAGATCTTCAGTTTCTTGGAAATGTCTCGCATGGAATAGCCTTCATTTCTCAGAACAAGAATAGACTGACGAGTTTCAGAATAAAGTTATTTGTTTCTAGCCATTTTGAGCCTGTAATCGAACACACAAATGCTGATGCTCCAGATACTCAACTAAAGAAGGCCAGTTGTATTGCTTCCTTAATCAGCACAACAGTTTTCAGCTGTGCTAACATAATTGCAAAAGGGTTTTCAAATGATCAATTAGACTTTTAAAAGGATAAACTTGGATTAGCTAACACAACGTGCCATTGGAACACAGGAGTGATGGTTGCTGATAATGGGCCTCTGTATGCCTATGTAGATATTCCATAAAGAAATCTGCCGTTTCCAGCTACAATAGTAACAATGTCTAGGCTGCATTTCTTATCAATTTTATGTTATTTTAAATGAACCAAAAAAAGTGCTTTTCTTTCAAAAACAAGGATATTTCCAAGTGACCCCAAACTTTTGAACGGTGGTGTACATTTCTTTGAAAGGCATACGTAGCCTACATATCAATGCATACGCGAAAACGATCTAGGTCATTTAAACACCGTCATCCTAATTGCACTGTTTCCTTTCGGTTCAGGCCTACTAATACAAATTCAGGACATTTCAAACCCTTCATCCTCTCTCAGAATAAATGTGTCCTTATTAGAAAACAGAAGACTAGATCAATGTCCTAAATGGCAGCCATTACATCTGGCCATGTCTTAACACTGCAGCCAGAGTTCCATTTAAACACCATCATCCTAATTGCACTGTTTCATTCATTCCCTTTATAGTGCACTACTTTTGACCAGGGTCAATAGGGCTCTAGTGAAAAGTAATTCACTATAGGGAATTTGGAACCCCTTAGGGCTTTGCTAAAGTTAATTTGAGAAAGTGGATGTATTCCCTCCAAAATGTATTCCAAAAAGGGTTCCAGGGAATATTGCTGGAAGGAAGAGCAGTGTTTAATTGCCTTAGATTTTAAATTTAAATATAAAAATGAAGAAGTAGAATCCATATGCAAAAGAAACGGAACATTGTGCCATCTGGTCAGAGCCGATATGGTGATGAGAGAGTCCGGTTTTATGAGATTTACTTCTAAGGCTTAGGTTTTACAGTCTGAATATTACTTTTCAGCCCCTCATCTAACTTCATTATGGTCCATAATACTGCACTCCACATTCCCTGCTGTCACCACATTCTGATAAAAACGGTGTGTTTGTGTTGGTGGAACCCAGAAACTAGTTTTCAACATCATTCCTATTTTCAAGGGAAGGGAGGGATAGAGGGAGGGAGGGAAGGAAGGGAAAGGGATGAATAGAGGGAGGGAGGGTGGAGAAGAGAGGGATGGAGGGAGATGACAGCCAGGAGAGGGAGGAACTCTGAATAACCCTCATCCTACGCCAGCTTTTACTGGGACTCCAAAATAGCAACAAAGCAGCACACTAACAATAGCCTGGTCCCAGATCTGTTTGTGCTGTCATGCCAAACAACAATCATACGGTAGGAGTAAACAAAAAAGCACCCATAGATCTTTTGCCTACTCCAATGTCATTGTCAAGTCAGACTTCATGACAATTCCATAAGGAGTTGGCAAGAGAGCAGTAACAGACTGGCACCCAGGCTTCAGAAACATAGGCTATTGCAAATCTGGTTACTAGTGAGGCATAGTCAACTTGAGGCCAGTTTGAGCTACAATCTACACATGTAAGGCAACATACACTCACCGGTCAATTTATTAGGTACATTCATGAAAATGGATCGTTCCTACAGACAGTGGCTGTGGCTTGCTATATAAAGCAGTCAGACAGGCATCGAGGCATTCAGTTACTGTTCGTTTGAATGTTAGAATGGGCAAAACCAGTGACCTAAGCAACTTGGAGAGTGGTATGATAGTCATACAATATCTCAGGAACGGCCGGCGTCCTGGTCTTTCACGCATGACAGTGTCTAGGGTTTACAGAGAATGTTGCGACAAACAAAAAACATCCAGTCCGTGGCAGTCCTGTTAGCAAAAACAGCTCGTTGATGAGAGAGGTCAAATGAGAAATGGAAAGAATCGTGCAAGCTAACAGGCTGGCCACAGACAGACAAATAAAGTCGCAGTACAACAGTGGTTTGCAGAATGGCATCTCAGAATGCACAACTTGTCGATCCACTCTCACGAATGGGCTATTGCAGCAGACGACCACACCAGGTTCCACTCCTATCAGCTAAAAACAAGAAGAAGCGGCTCCAGTGGGCACGTGATCACTGGACAATTGAGGAGTGGAAAAACATTGCCTGGTGCGATTAATCCCGGTTCCTGTAGCGTCATTCGGATGGCAGAGTCAGGAGTCCATGGACCCATCGTGCCTGGACTCAACGGTACAGGCTGGTGGCGGTGGTGTACCGCCGTCCAATCTGCAGCAACTGCGTGATGCCATCGCTTTAGCGGCGGCCGGGGAACAGTTGTTGTTGGGGGTTAACCGCCTTGCTCAAGGGCAGAACAGCAAATTTTTTCCACCTTGCCGGCTCGAACCACCTTGCCGGGATTTGAAACAGCGACCTTTCGGTTATTGGCCCAACGCTCTTAACCGCTAGGGTACCTGCCGCCCAGGATGTAATTGACAGATGACAGTCAAAAATGACTTTTTGTTTTGACTGAATAAATTCAGTTTTTAATCAATATATATAAAAGGAACTGCAGTTTAGATACATGTTGGTAACAGAAATGTGAAATTGATTATGGAACACATACTATTCTGAAATAACATGAAATGTACAGAAATGTAAGTTCCGTTATGCGACAGCCAGTAGGATATAAAACAGTTTCTATAATGATTTCAAAGGCCTCACAGCCAAAGCCTTAGATTTATAGCAAGCTCCAGCTTCATTACATAACAAACAACGGGTTGATGGGGACCAAAATGTTGTTCAAAGCACCTACAGAAATAGAATCCCTTAGAACCTCTTTTCAAGACACCCAATCGGCAAGTAAGTTACAGAGCCTTCAGAAAGTATTCATACCCCTTGACTTATTCCACATTTTGTTATATTACAGCCTGAATTCAGAATTTATAAAATATATTTTAAAAAATATCTCACCAATCTACACACAATACCCCATGACAAGTGAAAATATGTTTTTAGAAATGTTTGCAAATGTGTTGAGAATGAAATACAAAAATATCTAACTTACACAAGTACTCACACCCCTAGGTCAATACTTGTCAGAAACACCTTGGCGGCAAGTATTCCTGGGTAAGTCTAAGAGCTTTCCACACCTGAATTGTGCAACATTTGCCCAACTTTAAAAAAAAATATTCTTCAAGCTCTGTCAAATTGGTTGTTGATCATTGCTAGACAAACATTTTCACGTCTTGCCATTGATTTTCAAGCAGATTTAAGTTAAAACTGTAACTCGTCCACTCAGGAACATTCACTGTCTTCTTGGTAAGCAACTCCAGTGTAGATTTGGCCTTGTGTTTTATGTTCTCGTCCTGTTGAAAGATGAATTCATCTCCCAGTGTCTGGTGGAAAGCACACTGAACCAGGTTTTCCTCTAGGATTCTGCCTGTGCTTAGCTCCATTCCATTTATATTTTTTTTATCCTGGAAAAACTCCCCAGTCCTTAATGATTACAAGCATAACCATTACATGATGCAGCCACCACTATCCTTGAACATATGGAGAGTGGTACTCAGTATTGTGTTGTATTGGATTTGCCCCAAACATACCACTTTGTATTCAGTACAAAAAGTGAATTGCTTTGACACATTTTTTACAGTATTACTTTAATGCCTTGTAGCAAACAGGATCCATGTTCTGGAATATTTTTATTCTGTACAGGCATTCTTTTTTTCACTCTGTCAATTAGGTTAGTTCTCCTACCACAGCCATTAAACTAACTGTTTTAAAGTCACCATTGGCCTCATGGTGAAAACCCTGAGCGGTTTCCTTTCTCTCCGTCAACTGAGTTAGGAAGAACGCCTGTATCTTTGTAGTGACTGGATGTATTGATACACCATCCAAAGTGTAATTAATAACTTCACCATGCTCAAAAGAATATTCAATGTCTGCTTTCGTCATGTTTACCCATCTACCAATAGGTGCCCTTCTTTGCGAGGCATTGGAAAACCTCCCTGGTCTTTGTGCTTGAATTTGTGCTTGAAATGCACTGCTCGACGGAGGGTCCTTATAGATCATTTTATGTGTGGGGTACAGAGATGAGGTGTCATTAAAAAAAATCACATGTAACACTTTTATTGCACACAGAGTGAGTCCATGCAACTTATGTGACTTGTTAAGCACATTTTTACTCCAGAACTTATTTAGGCTTGCCATAAGAAAGGGGTTGAATAGTTATTGACTCAAGACATTACAGCTTTTCATTTTTAAATAGTTTGTAAACATTTCGAAAAACATAATTCCACTTTGACATTATGGGGTATCGTGTGTAGGACAGTGACAAGCAAATCTACATTTAATAGATTTTAAATTCTGTCTGTAACACCCCACAATTTGGAAAAAGTCAAAGAGTGTGAATACTTTCTGAAGGCACTGTATATAATAGAATTACTTAGAATATAATATATCATTATATTTCTGTGAAAGCACCCATCTCTCAATAAACCAACGTAACACATCAGCTTTCTCACATTTAACTAAATAATCATGGCCCTGCCATCTTAGCGAGAAACTATTGACAATGCACCATCAATTGACAGCGAGCTTGAAAGCCAATGATTTCATCCTATGGAGTTAGGACAACTTACAGCGCAGCACTTGATGACATCAGAGACAGATGGTGAAGTAGACATAAGAGGGATGCGTCATGGACACAGATTAGGCCTAGACGTTCTATGAGGAATCTCCTTTGAACATGCTCTTTATTCTAGGTGGGCAGCTCCCGCTCAGCCCAGTCGAAGCTCTTCTCTGTCCTGGCACCCCAATGGTGGAACCAGTCTCCCCCTAATGTCAGGACAGAGTCCCTGCCCATCTTCCGAAAACATCTGAAACCCTACCTCTTTAAAAAGTATCTTAAATCCCACCCAAAACAAAACAAAAAATTATAAGCACTTGTCTTTTCCTACTAGCACTGACTTTGGTGATAACAACTTTGTTGAGGGAAAAAATTTTTTTTTATGACCTAGCTATCTTAAGATGAATGCACTACTGTAAGTCGCTCTGGATAAGAGAGGCTGCTAAATGACTAACATGTAAAGGTATGTCTAGTACTAGGCTTAATCGGTGTCCAATAGTGGCAGAAGAGTCCAGTGTACTTACACAGTGTGTAGCACGCTGTCCTGGGGGTTCTCTAACTGCTCAGGGAACACTGGGTGAGGTAGCTCTCCAATGGGGACACAGCCCAGAGACTTACTGATGGCGTGGCTTAGCTTTTTAGCCGGGGACATCTGTGAGAGGCAGAAACAAGACGGTGGACATCATATTCACAATTTTTATTATCAGGGTTAGGGGTTAATTAGAATTGAATTCGTTCAATTCAGGACATTCAGTCAATTCAGAAAGTAAACTGAAATTCCAGTTTACTTCCTGAATTGATTGAAGTGAAATAGAATTGACCCCAACCCTGTCTGTTATAATGTGGGAATTCTTTATAGAAGTAGTGTAAAGAGATGTATAGTAATTGACCTTAACTGTTTCTAAAATACACAGCTACATTATGTAATGCATATTGTACCGAGAATTACAAGGTTTGTTCACGCAGAATGGGACCAAATTCATTGTTTTCTTTGCTTTGTCATAGATGTTGTCTCGGACAATAACCTTTTTCTACTTCCAAATATGCTCAGCCATTTCATTCTGGGCATGATGCCCTCCAAATAAAATAATCATTACCATCCTGATCGCGGGCACAAAGAGTTCAGGATTGGATTTGGAACCAGTGTAAATCATTTTCCAGCTTCAATTTACATCACACTGATTGAAAATTGGGAGAATGCTGGCATTGGCATAGCTTTCAATTGAATTAGCTGAAATGAGTAAAAACCCATACATCCGAATATTTAAAAGGTTAGTTCATGTAGAAACAAGCCCAATGCTCTGCTTATGGATGCAGGCAGCTATTGGATTGTCAGAGCGCAAAGGAAGGCTGAATCTTGGTATTCGATGAAACTATCATAACTTATCTTTGGTGTGTATGAGTGTGATTGTGGGACTTGGTCTCTTTCTCAATGATCTGCCTCCTCTTCGCCTCCTCTCCTTCATTGTACTGACCTGAAAGAACTGAGCAGCTGAAAGCCAGTCTAATAATGAGCTTCCACGATATTGTTTTCACCTGTCCATTCTTTTTCCAACCAGTGCAAATGAAGGGGAGGAGAAAAGGAGAGGAGGGATTTTAATAACCAATTGAGATAGAGACTTTGTGGTTGCCGTGCCTACCCAAGAGGAGTGCTCCTTCATCTGATGCTGGTTGCTATGGGGACCATTGGCATGGCCACGCCAAAAGCAGCTTTGACAGAGTTGGTAGCCATGGCACTGTTGGCACCGGTAACGGAACCCCATCATACTTTCACTCCGGCAATAAGAACATTCCACGGGATGGAAGACTAGAGAAAACCACAGAGAAATGGTTACTAGGTCTCTGATGAAATGTTGATACAGTGAGACATAACATATAAGATTTATTATAAGACATTTTAATAGCACATATATGCTTAAAATAAGTTATAAAGCATTATACCTACAGGTTTTAAGTCAAGTCTTACCCCATTTCTCTATACAAATGCTTAAATAGATTAGAATGAATATTATTGGTGTTCGGCAAAACCACTGTGAAAATAGTCAAGGGAACTAATAACAGGGAAACGTTACCATTTTCAACATTAGCAAGTCGGTGCATGAGAGGTAGCCACACGAGACACTGGGGGGGAGGATCTGCCATCAAAATGTCCAAAAACGTGTTCAGCAAGATCTTCTTCTATATTCAGTTAGACAGAGAATAACTTCTAAATACAAACACACCATTGGGCTCTGGTCAAAAGTAATGCACTATATATGGAATAGGGTGCCATCTGGGACGTAACCCACAGTGAATGAAATGGACACCACTGCAAAAGATCATCTTCAATAATAGATGAATGTGCCCTGCTTATTGAAGAGGATCTTTTGGAGAGATTTTTTATGGTCTGTGGACTATATTTACAAGGTTCCTCCCTCATCCTCTGTTCACATCTCTCTCTCTAAGTATATTATACACCTTGAATATTATTTCAGTGAGAGAAACCCTCTTGGTCTGTCCAACCTACCTGTTGAGGGAAGCATGTCCGTACGGAGTGTTCTGTGTATCCAAACGACGGGCCCTCGAACACAGCTGTGGGCAGCTTCAGAACTTCACGAAGAAACTGGTCAAACTTAGCAAAGGCCATCACACCATTAGAGTCAGAGATCTGGGAGAAGATACCTGAGAGAGAGAGAGAAGTAGAGAGAGAAGTAGAGAGAGAGAGAGCGAGAGAGAGCGAGAGAGCGAGAGAGAGAGGGGTGGTGAGTACACCAGATTGATGTACAGTACATCAGTTTACATACATCTATGCCATTTCTACAACGTATTGAATATGAGCTATGAATGATCCTTCTTTACACTTCCATCTAAAAAAAACTACAACAACATTAGTGCTGGAAATGTGACTCAACAGCGTCCCTTTGTGTATAATATATGCAACTGCGGACACTGTAGCCCAGGGGTTCTCAAACTTTTGAGGCCACGTACCCCTTTTGTTAAAGCAAATTCATCAGGGACCCCCTTTAAAATCAGAACACAAATCAAGTGAGATAAAAAAAAATTGCATACAAGGAGTTTTATTTAAGTCTCGGGCCCTGGGGCGGCAGGTAGCCCTCGGCCCCTCGGGCCCTGGGGCGGCAGGAAGCCTAGTGGTTAGAGCGTTGGACTTGTAACCGGAGAGCTGACAAGGTAAAAATCTGTCGTTCTGCCCCTGAACAAGGCAGTTAACCCACTGTTCCTTCTTTTCACTCTGTCATTTAGGTTAGTATTGTGGAGTAACTACAATGTTGTCGATCCGTCCTCAGTTCTCCTATCACAGCCATTAAACTCTGTTTTAAAGTCACCATTGGCCTCATGGTGAAATCCCTGAGCGATTTCCTTCCTCTCTGGCAACTGAGTTAGGAAGGATACCTGTATCTTTGAAGTGACTGGGTGTATTGAAACACCATCTAAAGTGTAATTAATAACTTCACCATGCTCAAAGGGATATTCAAGTTCTTCTTTTTTAATTTTTTACCCATCTACCAGTAGGTGCCCTTCTTTGCGAGGCATTGGAAAACCTCCCTGGTCTTTGTGGTTGAATATATATTTGAAATTCACTGCTCGACTGAGGGATCTTACAGATAATTTGTATGTGTGGGGTACAGAGATGAGGTAGTTATTAAACTATTATTGCACACTGAGTCCATGCAACTTATTATGAGACTTGTTCAGCATTTAATTTTTTATTAATTAGTAAACATTTTAAAAAAACATAATTCCACTTTGACATTATGGGGTATTGCGTGTAGGCCAGTAACTGAAATATCTCAATGGAATCCATGTTAATATTCCTGTGAGCCTCCCAGGCCCATGTTGCCCAGGGTTAAGAACCTACATTGTAGTAGAATAATATGACATTGTATTACACCCTCTAAACATATTCCATGTGACCAACATGTCTAATCTGTTGTTAGTAATATTCATTTAAAAGAAAAAGAGAAAACCTTTGTTTTTTTACATATAATTTTGAGATCTGGCCTCGGACGCACCTTTGAGTCCCCCCCACTTTAAGAACCCCTTGTTGTAGCCTATTCAAATGTCTAAAAGGATTTCCTGTTGTCTGACAAACTCATTTGCAAACTAAGCCATCAAATTAAGAAGTGTGACTACTGCAGAATATAATTAACTTTCCTTTAAGTTGCTTTGACTGTAACTTCTACCCTGGGCTAAGTTCATGAAGATATACTTACAACGTAGTTTGTCCACTATTTTCCCTCCACACATAGTCGCCAACATGGACTTCATCGAGAAAATGCTCAGTTTCCCGTGGCTTTCACTAAACACACAAACAAACATTTTGGAAAATGTATCTATTCACAACTGAAACACACACACTTATCATACTGACAAAGGAGAAGCATCTTCCCCTTTCAACAAAGCAAATACTTTTTTCCATGATCTGCTAGCTTTAGCTTGTTGACCACAATATAGAACAAATAATTAGCACTTCTGAATCCATCTTGACCATGTTGTCTGAAGGCCCAAAATAATTTGAAGGGGAGAGCTCACAGTTCAGTCCAGCATACTGATTAGTTTAGTCCAGGTACACACAGACACATTCATCTGATACATTTACATATTTATAGTCCGGACTCCAACATTGCTCATCCTAATATTTCTATATTTCTTAATTAACTCCATTCTTTTCAGATGTCTATATACACAGTCAAAGTCACCATTATTAGTCAGTTGTACAACCGAATGCCTTCAACCTAAATGTGTCTTCCGCATTTAACCCAACCCCTCTGAATCAGAGGCGCCCGGGGAACAGTGGGTTAAGTGGCCTTGTTCAGGGGCAGAACGACAGATTTTTTTTCCTTGTCAGCTCGGGGATTTGAACTTGCAACGGTTACAAGTCCAACGCTCTAACCACTAGGCTACCTGCCACCCCGATGTGTGTATTGTTAGATATTACTGCACTGTTGTAGCTAGGAACACAAGCATTTCGCTACACGCGCAATAACATCTGTTAAATATATGTATTCCATAGTAAGAAATTATATTTTGTGGGCCTCTTGAGTGGTGCAGCGGTCTAAGGAACAGCATCTCAGTGCTTGAGGTGTCACTACAGACCCGGGTTTGATCCCAGGCTGTGTCACAGCCGGCCGTGACTGGGAGACCCATGAGGCGGCAGACAATTGTCCCAGCGTCGTCCGGGTTAAGGGAGGGTATGGCAGGTTGGGATTTCCTTGTCCCATCGCACTCTAGCGACTCCTTGTGGCGGGCTGGGCACCTGCAAGCTGACTATGGTCACCCACTGGACGGTGTTTTCTTCCGACACATTGGTGCGGCTGGCTTCCGGGTTAAGCGAGCAGTGTGGCTTGGCAAGGGCGTGTTTCGGAGGACGCATTGGCTCTCGACCTTCGCCTTTTCCGAGTCCGTAGGGAAGTTGCAGAGATGGGACAAGACCTACCAATTGGATACCAAGAAAAAGTGGAAAAAAGAAGAAGAAAAAGAATCTCTTGTTCTGAAAAGAAGGTGTTGCACCATACTTAAATCTATAGACATATACATGCACTGTATGTACATGCACTTTTCATACAGCTGTTCAAAGCAAATGTATACACGTCACTCCTGCTCCCTCCGGCGCTCTACGTCACATACTTAAATCTATAGACATATCCATGCACTGGGACAATTGTCTATTAACCACTGGCCCTGGCAACCCACATTGCGCACACCTGGCAACCCACATTGCGCACACCTGGCAACCATCATTGCGCACACCTGGCAACCATCATTGCGCACACCTGGCAACCATCATTGCGCACACCTGGCAACCATCATTGCGCAAACCTGGCAACCATCATTGCACACACCTGCTCCCTATCATTAAGCACACCTGGACTTCATTATGAACCTGATTACTCTCCCTTCATACAGCCCTCACCAACCTCAGTCATCAGGCAGTATTGGTTCTGTTTCCATGTCCAGATGCTTCTCTTGTTTGGTAACTCTCCATGTTCATTATTATTAAAAACTCACCATCTGCACCTGCTTCTTGACTCCCTGCGTCGTTACAACACAACGTACAAAACATTAAGAACACCTTCCTAATATTGAGTTGCACCCCTTTTTCCCTCAGAACACCCTAAATTTGTCAGGGCATGGACTCTACAAGGTGTCAAAAGCATCCCATGTTGACTTCAATGCTTCCCACAGTTGTGTCAAGTTGGCTGGATGTCCTTTGGGTGGTGGACCATTTTTGATAAACACAAGAAACAATTGAGTGTGAAAACCCAGCAGCGTTGCAGTTCTTGACACAAACCGATGCGCCTGACACTTACTACCATACCCCGTTCAAAGGCAATTAAATATTGTGTCTTCCCATTCACCCTCTGAATGGCACACATACACAATACATGTGTCAATTGTCTCAAGGCTTAAAAATCCTTCTTTAACCTGTCTCCTCCCCTTCATCTACACTGATTGAAGTGGATTTAACAGGTGACATCAATAAGGGATCATAGCTTTCACCTGGTCAGTCTATGTCATGGATAGAGCAAGTGTTCCTTATGTTTTGTACACTCAGTGTATACTGTATGTAATATTCTATATCTAATGTATATTCTGTGTCTAAATGTAGTGCACCTGTCGTATGTAGCCACCATGAAGTTGAGGAGCAGACTGATGGACTGCTCTACGTTGATCTGGTGCATGGTGGGAAGACGCTTGTTGAGCTGGTAGTAGATGGAGGACAGGATAGTCTCCAGTCTAGACACGTTAATCTCTGCGTTGTGGTCCAGTGTGTTCATACCGCTGTCACGGAACGCCTCGATCATGTTCCACACATCCACCAGGTGCACTGGCATAGGGGGAGGAGAGGAAAGATTTAAAATCAATTAATTACATTCAAGTGTACCGTATTTGAAACAAACATATGTGACATTGTTGTGTGTACAGTTAGGGGAGTAAGATCTTCAGTAAAGGAAACTAAAAGAGCAGGAAGGCAGTACTTACGGTTGCATCTCTTCTGCACGAATCTTAGCTTGCAGGCCGTCCTATAGGTTGACAGTCTGATGACGTCAAAGTCTCGTCCCCCTGATAAAAATAAAAAGACGAATCAACAAACTAACACAACCACACACAAAACCCACTGTATGGGGAAGGGGAATGTACTGTATAGTGTAACGTGTATGGATGTGAACGGCTTGGCTAAGACACAGCAGTGTGAATGATTAGTACTGGTTTTCCTCTGGAGATTTCACTCTCACACAGTGCATGATGTGAAGGGGTTCTCAAACTTTTGGGGTCCGGGGACCCCTTTTGTGATAGAAAATTCATCAGGGACCCCCTTATAAATCAGAACACAACTGAAGTAAGATAAAAAATATTTAAAAAATAATAGCATACAAGGAGTTCCACTATGACTTTGGCAGTGCATGGCCGGATGAACCAAGTCTAGGGCCCTGGGAAAGACAATTTTAAAGGCTCTCTCTTGGCATCGGAGATACATTATTGCAGTTTTCAAGAAAATGTAATGCAATGATACACATTTTGTCATGGGGCACAACAATTCATTGTTGCAGCTTTAAAGCTAATATCCTGCAATTCTACACATTTTGCCATGAGGCAGAGAGAAAACGTTGCCATTTTAAAGCTTAAATTACAGTGCATTTATGTTAAAAGAAAATCATTTTGGGGGAATACAAGAACTATTGAGTTGAAAAATGTATAATTGGTGGAGTAACTGTGGATACCAACATCCTTGTGAGCCTCAGGCCCATGTTGCCCAGGGTTAAGAACATACATTGTAGATTAATAATATGACATTTTATTCCACAGATCCCTTGGCCAAGATTTGTTTTATCTGCTGTTGCTAATGTAAAAACAAAAATGTAAATATATAAATTATATATATAAAATATATAAAAATTTGGAGATCTGGCCTTGGACCCCCTGCAGTACCTCTGCAGACCCACTGAGAATCCCTGATGTAGAGGAGAATGTACAGTATAATGCTTTACTGTGCACAGCAGAGCATAACAGAGTGTAAATGAATAGTAATGGTTTGGCTCTGGAGCTCTGTCTACTCACTCATCTCCATGAAGAGTTGTCTCCTCTCCACCATGGCCTTGCCTCGTTTACTGCGTTCCTCTATCATTCTGGGGGGAATACCACAACAGGCAATAAGCACGTATAAACTTCTCACTATGTAATTACATCATCATTGAAGACAATATACATTATCAAGATGCATTATCAGTCTTCTCTGCCCTCTATCATTCTGGGGAAAGAAAACAGCAAACATTACTACCTACTCACTAAGTAATTGCATAATTATTGTATACATTAGACATATTACTCATTTTGAGGGAAATAAACCAGCAAGCATGCATTACCTACTCATTACATACCTGTAATCACTATACATCATTGTAACCATTGTATACATTTTAAAGGTCCATTATAGCCTTTGTACATTCAAGTTAAAGCAGTAGTGTAAAATATGAATCTAACTGATCCTGATCGGAGTGTGGTGTCAGGAAAATAACCTCTCACTCAACGTCAACAAAACTAAGGAGATGATCGTGGACTTCAGGAAACAGCAGAGGGAGCACCCCCCTATCCACATCGACGGGACAGTAGTGGAGAAGGTGGAAAGTTTTAAGTTCCTCAGCGAACACATCACGGACAAACTGAAATGGTCCACCCACACAGACAGCGTGGTGAAGAAGGCGCAACAGCGCCTCTTCAACCTCAGGAGGCTGAAGATATTCGGCTTGTCACCAAAAACACTCACAAACTTCTACAGATGCACAATCGAGAGCATCCTGTCGGGCTGTATCACCGCCTGGTACGGCAACTGCTCTGCCCACAACTGTAAGGCTCTCCAGAGGGTAGTGAGGACTGCACAACGCATCACCGGGGGTAAACGACCTGCCCTCCAGGACACCTACACCACCCAATGACACCGGAAGGCCAAAAAGATCATTGAGGACAACAACCACCCGAGCCACTGCCTGTTCACTCCGCTATCATCCAGAAGGCGAGGTCAGTACAGGTGCATCAAAGCTGGGACCGAGAGACTGAAAAACAGCTTCTTTCTCAAGGCCATCAGACTGTTAAACAGCCATCACTAACATTGAGTGGCTGCTGCCAACATACTGACTTAAATCTCTAGCCACTTTAAATAATAGAAAATTGGATGTACAAATGTATCACTAGCCACTTTAAACAATTTTGCATATAATGTTTACATATCCGACATTACTCATATCAATGTATACACTGTACTCTATACCATCTACTGAATCTTGCCTATGCCGTTTGGCCATCGACTCAAATCTCTAGCCACTTTAATAATTAAAAAGTGGATGTAATAAATGTATCACTAGCCACTTTAAACGATGCCATTTGTATAATGTGTACATATCCTACATTACTCATCTCACATGTATATATTGTACTATATACCATCTACTGCATCTTCCCTATGCCGGTGAGCCATCGCTCATCCATATATTTATATGTACATACTCATATTCATTCCTTTACTCTTGTGTGTATAAGGTAGTTGTTGTGAATTTGTTAGATTACTTGTTAGATACTATTACTATTATGATATTTGGCAACCAGGAAATGATTTCTACATATTGCACTTTTAAGAAAAAGTTAACTTAATAATCTACTGATGGTTTTGTCAGATAAAAATCCCAGAGGTATTTATTTACCTGTCGCTGCCTGAATATTAAACAAGTGAAGCAATAACTGCTGTTGCCCCTGTGGAGAGAAGAACAATCATAGACAGTTAGCTAGTTGGTTCCTTAATATTCTGTGTCTGTTATGCTCTGTAGTAGGATAAGCAGTCCTTCCAGACAAAATGGGTTTGACTTTTAAATGAGTCATTAACACCCTCCCTTCAAGGACACCCTCCCTTCAAGGACCCTCCCTTCAAGGACTTGATGAACTCACACTTGAGTTCTCCTGCTCTGTCTCTTTATAGTGCACTACAGGGCCCATAGGGCACTGGTCAAAAGTAGTGCACTTTATAGGGAATAGGGTGCCATAAAAAAAAATAAAAAAAAATTTAAAAAAAGATTGTCCCGAAAGCCAGCCAGGGGTGCAGACAGAGGAGACACTTAATGATGATAGACACAGAACACATTACAACTATTAAATGATTGGTTCTGAAACCCCGGAAATGGCACGATAGGCTTGGATGGTACCAGACCTGGGTTTAAATACAATTTGAAATTGTTTTAAATATTGCAGTGTTTCCTCTAGCTTGCCTGGAGTGACAGGTGGATGGGGCTTGCACTGTTGGAACTTTTTAATTGGTTCAATTCAACAAGGTATGCTCAATGAAACCCAGTGTTACGAATCCCTTTTGCCCTGTAGTCTAGTGGGGATGGAAACGAGACCCGTAATATATCTCATGCAAATCACCCCAGTGAAAAAGTAACAGTGAGAACAAAAGAAAACACAGACAACCTAAATATACCGTCAAACACTAATGGTTTATTTTTAAACACACGGTAATGGGGTGTGGGGAAAAGGGGCTGAGCTGGACCCAAGTAAAGAAATAATAAATATTCAAAAACCCCTAAGCTAGTCTACCTGCGTCCCGAACAGCTAGCTAACTAACCAATTAAATACAGTGGGTGGTCCGCCCAGTTCTAACTAATGTATTTAGACAAAGGGTTTCCTACGGGTAATGTATGCCCATGGGCGTCTTGTCTGGTTATCCCCTTTTACCACCAGCAAACAAACAGCAATACAACACAGCAGTACATACTCAGAGGATCACAGTCAAATGTGAGATGTAGGCACAAAACAAGAGAGAGATAGAGCACACAAACAAACTAACAGCAACTGCTCTTCAGCAAAGCCAAACAGAGATAGAGAGACGTAGAGAGCTACAAAACAAGCGAGAGAGACAACTGACTGGGTTTTTAAACCAAGGGAAAGGGGATGTGATTGGGTAAGGGAAAAGGAGCAGGTGTGTCTTCTGATTGGTGATTGATGGGCAACTGATGACTGCTGATGAGTGACACCTGTGACTAGGGCAGAAGGAAAGAAAACAAATACACACACAGGATACCTGTATCCGTAACACTCCCACCCTTAAAAGAGCAAACCTATAAGGATTGCGACCAAAGTATTTACAACGAATACCAACAAGTTCAACAAGCAAAGATCATTCATTTTTAAACACGAGACAAAGCATCTGCCAATACATTTTCAGAACCCTTTTTGTGGCGGATCTCCAAATTATAATTTTGCACAATAAGTGCCCAACGCATAAGGCACTGGTTCTGGTTGTACATACGGTGGAGAAACACTAACGGGTTATGGTCAGTAAATACAAATCACTGGTAGGGCACTGGAACCAATATATACTTCAAAGTATTGCAGAGCTAACAACAAAGCTAGAGCTTCTTGTTCGATGGTTGCATAGTTAGCCTGACATTTGTTCAACTTTAGAGAAAAATAACAAACAGGATGATCCACTCCACTCTTGTCCTGCTGCAGTAGAACAGCACCAGCACCTCTGGCACTAGCATCTACCTCAAGTTTAAACGGTCGTTCAAAATCCGGAGCAGCAAGTACAGGGGTATTACATAAGAGTGCTTTAGCGGTATCAAAAGCTACCTGACAATCAGGAGACCACACAAACGATCTAGCCGGACTGAGCAAATCGGTCAATGGAGCAACTACCGCAGAGACATTTTTACAGTCCATGGCCGACCTCTGCCGAGATAAGTAACAGTGGCCTTCCCAAACTCGCACTTTGCCAAGTTCAGGGTTAGAGAAGCAGCTGCCAAACGTTCACATACTTCCCTTAAAATGTTAACATGATCTGACCACTCAGACGAATAAATCACTAGATCATCAAGGTGGGCACTACAATTGGGAACGTCAGCTAATACTGAGTTAACCAGGCGCTGGAAAGTGGCTGGTGCATCCCGCATCCTAAAAGCCATGACTGAGTATTGTAGGAAGTTGTCTGGGGTCACAAATGCAGAAATCTCAGAAGCACGTGAGGTTAACGGAGCCTGCCAGTAACCTTTTAAAAGATCTAACTTAGTTACATAAGTAGCAGCACCAACAGTGTCGATACAATCGTCCAGTCTGGGTAACGGGAACAAATCTGGCATTGTGACAGAATTTACTTTTCGATAATCCGTACATAACCTGGGCGTACCATCAGGTTTAGGAACCAGAATACAAGGAGAACTCGAAGGGCTTGAACTTGGCATAGCCAGGTCATTCTCCAACAAATATCTCACCTTATCCCTCATTATCTTCCTCTTAGAAGCGTTGACACGTTATGGGTGTTGCTTTATAGGGGCAGCATTTCCAACATTAATGTCATGTTCCAACACGTTTGTGCGAGTAGGAGCGTCATTAAAGAGACATGGAAAACTGTGTAGTAGCCTCACTGTATCATCTGCCAGTCCATCCGTTAAATGAACCAGACTTGACTGGAGAGACAGTAGCCTTTCTGAGTTGGGCAATCTAACGCACTGCTGCTGAGTATTGCCAACTCTAATCCATCTCCATCAACATCATTAACATGACAGCCCACTATCATAGCAGTAGAAGCAGATGAGACAGCAGTACCTGCTGCTGTTTCTGAACTATCTACCTGGGTGATGGGTCGGGTTTGTTATGCTTTCAACATGTTAATGTGGCACACACGAGATTGGCATTTTCTATCAGGAGTTTGAAGCACATAATCAGTATCACTTAATTTCTTTTCAATTAAATAAGGACCAGAGAAACGAGCAGGCAATAACACCAGAACTTGGTCACCTGGCTGTAGTGGACGAGAAACAGCCTGCTTATCATAGTGTCTTTTCATACACCTCTGTGAGGAAGACAGAGCTTCCTTTGCGAGAGCACAGACTTGGTGTAGGCGCTCACGAAAGCGACTAACGTAGTCCAACACATTCTCATCTCCCACACACAATTCTTGGGACAAAAACTGTTCTTTAAGGACTTTCATTGGTCCTCTCACTGTGTGACCAAACACTAGTTCAGCTGAACCCTAGGGACTCCTGTACAGTTTCACGAGCAGCAAACAAAACTAGAGGAACTCCCTCATCCCAATCTTTCTCAGATTCCAAACAATATTTACGTAGCATAGACTTCAGTGTCTGATGCCAACGTTCAAGCGCACCCTGAGACTCGCTTGACACACTGTGCT
The DNA here is from genome assembly GCA_030435695.1 of Brachymystax lenok tsinlingensis. Lineage (NCBI taxonomy): Eukaryota > Metazoa > Chordata > Actinopteri > Salmoniformes > Salmonidae > Brachymystax > Brachymystax lenok. The sequence goes on along the minus strand of CM059786.1, from coordinate 35,590,072 downwards.
TAACTGATAGGAGTTTAACACCTGCTTGAAGAGCTTTGATAGGAAATTGGTACCTTGATCAGTTTGTACCACCTTAGGTAACTCGAATGTCGAGAATAATTTAATTAAGGCTTTACTCACCACCGGAGCAGTAATCCTTCGCAGAGCAATGGCCTCAGGGTATCTTGCTCATGATCACCAGTGGTCCAGTCATTTGGGAATCACCAAGACTTATGATTGGGTCCTTCGACATTTCTTTTGGCCAGGTTTAAAACAAGATGTGGCTCAGTTCTGTCGAACATGCCACACATGTCAGATAACAGGAAACGCTCATACACATAACTGTTAACAGAAACTGGTTACCAGATTTTGTCTTCGGTAACGGTTCAACACAATCAACCACCACATGTTCGAATGGTTCACCTATAAAAAGGTATTGGACAAAGAGGAACAGGAGGAATAACCTGATTTGGTTTTCCTGTTATCTGACATGTGTAAGCAATTTTTAAACTCTTCCAACAAGATTAACTCCCGGAGAGAGTTGAAACCAGAAAAACAGTAGCTTTGACCACTTCATAATTCAAACTGTCTTCAAGAGGTAGAGGGGAAAAAACCTCTTGGGCTTTACCAATTATCTGAAATGATTTCAAATAGTATTTGAACCCAGATTTGCTTGGCTGGCAGAGGGCTCTATTCAAATACACAACAGTATCAACATCCCATCGGACCAGCCAAGGATCTTCATCAGCTGAACAGTTGAACGTGAGCAGTCAGTGCTTGCATACCCAATGGCTTGCATACCCAAATACCCTATTCCCTTTATAGTGCACTACTTTAGACCAGAGCCCTATGGGGATAGGGTGCCGTTTGGGGCACAGTCAGTGAAGCCAAGCCAAGGTTGAACCCTCAGGAACTCTGTTGACATAGCCTTTATATTCCTCCCTTCTCACTCGTGTAGCTGGACAGCCCTACTTTCCAGTCCCATAAAGTTATTGCTATACAGATTCAATATAATAATAATCATAATAATGATAATATATTGTTGTCCATATAATGTGCAATAAAGGGTTGTTAGATAATTGATTATGACATGTAGTAGATAGCATGTAGAATGGAAGAAAATACCAGCTGTGCTTAGAAGGGAAACTACCAGAAGCAAGTCAGCAGTAATTGTACAATGGCCCTCTGTAATATTCAACTATGCAGTAGACCTACTGAAGACTAAGCTTGCCTGAGCTTTTCATATGTAGGCAACTAAGACCCTGAATGAGAAACTGGATACCAAAACAAATAACTTTTGTTGATATTGAAGAAAATGTCAATCCTTGATTGGCCATTGTGAAATGTAATATAACTTAATAGGATATCAGAGCCTGACTGAACTCTCGTGGGCAGACCAGACATAACACAATATTTGGTTCTGGGAGGCTGACAATATAGTTTGATAAATCATGGAAAGGCTTCTTAAATTGCACCTTGAGGCATTAAAAGTCAAGAAGCCTAATGAACTTGAGATACTATATGCTGGATCATTAGTCACTTCTGAGTACAATGGTGACAGGCCTGCAGGTGCACATTCATCAAATACCATTAAATTACCGAGGTAAAGACAGATTCAGATTGGATATTCTACTGTAGTTTTCCTTACTTCCACCAACCACAGTTAGGAACCGTCAACAAAGTGACAAATACATTTTTTCACATTTCAATAGCTCTTCAACCATTACTCCTAAAACTGGTTCTAGCTAACCCGATGGCATAGATACACACTTTTTTTGTTGTTGATTTACATCTTGCACTATTTAAAATTCCTTCTTTACATTTTTGAATTTCAATAGCTCTTTGGTCATGTGACCTACTGACCTCAAACAAGGTTCAGATGTTCGACTGACTATCCTTGTATATTGCACACCCTTTAGTTTGTCCATTTTCATATCACACGATTTTACATAAATTTTTCTAACTTTATAATTTCAATAGCTCCTTGGTAATGTGACCTACTGACCTCAAACTACTTGTAGAATGTCCACGCACTGGCGGAAACGGGCGCTGCTAGGTATCCAGTGCGGTAACGCGACCGATCCCGGGGGAAGCTGGCGGGAGCCCCGGGGAGAGTTCTCTTTTCTTTGTGAAGGGCAGGGCACCCTGGAATGGGTTCGCCCTGAGAGAGGGGCCCAAGCCCTGGAAAGCATTGCGGTTTCGGCAGCATCTGGTGAGCTCTCCCTGGCCCTTGCATATCTGGGGGAGGGTGTAAATCTCACGCCGGGCCGTACCCATATCCGCAGCAGGCCTTCAAGGTGAACAGCCTCTGGCATGTTATAACAATGTAGGTAAGGGAAGTTGGAAAAAAATATCTGTAACTTTGGGATAAGGATTGGCTCTAAGGGCTGAGTCGGTTGGGCTTGGGTGCGAAACGGGGCTGGGCTCGAGCCGTGGCTGGGGGAGCAGTCGTTCTGTCGCCCTCCTTTCGCCACTATTGGAAGTTTGTTGTGGGGCCCATCTCGCGGTCTCTCGTGGGTGGTCTTGCAAGGGGCTGCATGCGGGGGTTTCGTCGGGGTGGTGTCCGTCGGCGGGCCAAAGGCGGACCGCCGGGGGATTGAGTATGGCGGCCAACTGCGGCAACTCTGGACGCACGCCGGGCCCTTCTCGCGGATCTCCCCAGCTACGGCGCTCGCCGGCAACACACATTGTAGGTGGGGAGGTCTCCTCCACACTCACTAGAGTTGAGGCGGAGTAAGTCAGAATCCCCCCTAAACGTAACGATACCGTAGCGCCGCGGATCTTCGGTTTGCCCGGGATAGCCTGCCTCTTTTGGCAGGTGAGTAGAGCCGTTCGTGACAGGGTTAGTGTGCACTGCATGTTTGTGGGGAACCTGGTGCTAAATCACTCGTAGACAATCTGATTCTGGGTCAGGGTTTTGTACGTAGCAGAGCAGCTCACTCGCTGTGATCTATTGAAAGTCAGCCCTCGATCCAAGCTTTTGCCCGTCCTCTGGCAGGACTGTGAGTCAGGTTGGGACTTTGAGTCAGGGTGGGACTCGCTGTGGAAGTCAAAAGGTCACCAGGTGCAGGAGGAGGCCTCCCACAAGGCGGGGGGTACTCCGAGTCCGAGCAGGGGCGGCCGGACTCAGGGGCTGGGGGCAGCACTCAGGCTGTGGAGGTTGGGGACTTAGTCTCTGAGTGGATAAAAGCGGGCGGGTCACCAGGTGCCCAGAGCCTGTTTCGGGTTACCAGGTCCACATGGTTCCTGACAGCAGGACTATATACGTCTTAGTAATTCCAGGGAGTAAGCTATACTCTAAGGCCAAGGGAGAGGGGTGTTGACTGGGTAGGGAGAGTAGGTGTGGTCCTGTAGGTCTGTAGTTCCAGGGAGTAAGCTATACACTCTCAGGGAAAGGGCAGGCAGGCGGGCATGGGGTGTAGGCCTAGAGGCCAGGAGTCAGAGGTCACCAGGTCAATGGGGGCCTGCCTGGAGGTCAGGAAGGCCCCAAGGAGAAGGCCCAAGTGAATAGGTGTGTGAGTGACACTGTCCTTCAGCGGGGCAGAGCAGGAAAATTAATGTAAAATTGTGTGAGATTAAAATGTGCAATATAGAAGGGTCGTCAGTGGACATTCTGAACCTTGTTTGAGTCCAGTAGGTCACATGACCAAGGAGCTATTGAAATTCGAGAATTAAAAAAAAAAGTTTGTACTAACTAATCAAACTAGGAATACAAAATGCTGCTCACATTTACACGTTTATTAGCTTTGCAATGGGAAGTAATTTCCAAATCGTGAAAATATGTGCGCAATTTTTCCAACATCATGACACTCATTTGGAGTCTGTGGCTCAAGTGGTTTGAAAGCTATTGAGGTTTAAAATGGCAAATATCCGTTGAATATCCAACCTGAAACTGGCTTTATCTCGATCATTAAATTACAGTGAGGGAAAAAAGTATTTGATCCCCTGCTGATTTTGTACGTTTGCCCACTGACAAAGAAATGATCAGTCTATAATTTTAATGGTAGGTTTATTTGAACAGTGAGAGACAGAATAACAACCAACAAAAAAATCCAGAAACGCATGTGAAAAATGTTATAAATTGATTTGCATTTTAATGAGGGAAATAAGTATTTGACCCCCTCTGCAAAATATGACTTAGTACTTGGTGGCATAACCCTTGTTGGCAATCACAGAGGTCAGACGTTTCTTGTAGTTGGCCACCAGGTTTGCACACATCTCAGGAGGGATTTTGTCCCACTCCTCTTTGCAGATCTTCTCCAAGTCATTAAGGTTTCGAGGCTGACGTTTGGCAACTCGAACCTTCAGCTCCCTCCACAGATTTTCTATGGGATTAAGGTCTGGAGACTGGCTAGGCCACTCCAGGACCTTAATGTGCTTCTTCTTGAGCCACTCTTTGTTGCCTTGGCCGTGTGTTTTGGGTCATTGTCATGCTGGAATACCCATCCACGACCCATTTTCAATGCCCTGGCTGAGGGAGAGGTTCTCACCCAAGATTTGACGGTACATGGCCCCGTCCATCGTCCCTTTGATGCGGTGAAGTTGTCCTGTCCCCTTAGCAGAAAAACACCCCCAAAGCATAATGTTTCCACCTCTATGTTTGACGGTGGGGATGGTGTTCTTGGGGTCATAGGCAGCATTCCTCCTCCTCCAAACACGGCGAGTTGAGTTGATGCCAAAGAGCTCCATTTTGGTCTCATCTGACCACAGCACTTTCACCCAGTTGTTCTCTGAATCATTCAGATGTTCATTGGCAAACTTCAGACGGGCATGTATATGTGCTTTCTTGAGCAGGGGGACCTTGGCGGGCGCTGCAGGATTGCAGTCCTTCACAGCGTAGTGTGTTACCAATTGTTTTCTTGGTGACTATGGTCCCAGCTGCCTTGAGATCATTGACAAGATCCTCCCGTGTAGCTCTGGGCTGATTCCTCACCGTTCTTATGATCATTGCAACTTCACGAGGTGAGATCTTGCATGGAGCCCCAGGCCGAGGGAGATTTACAGTTCTTTTTGTGTTTCTTCCATTTGCGAATAATCGCACCAACTGTTGTCACCTTCTCACCAAGCTGCTTGGCGATGGTCTTGTAGCCCATTCCAGCCTTGTGTAGGTCTACAATCTTGTCCCTGACATCCTTGGAGAGCTCTTTGGTCTTGGCCATGGTGGAGAGTTTGGAATCTGATTGATTGATTGCTTCTGTGGACAGTGAGAGACAGAATAACAACAACAAAAAAATCCAGAAAAACACATGTGAAAAATGTTATAAATTGATTTGCATTTTAATGAGGGAAATAAGTATTTGACCCCCTCTCAATCAGAAACATTTCTGGCTCCCAGATTAGGAGCACACTCTTGTGTCCTCTTGTGTGGGTCAAATACTTATTTCCCTCATTAAAATGCAAATCAATTTATAACATTTTTCACATGTGTTTTTCTGGATTTTTTTGTTGTTGTTATTCTGTCTCTCACTGTTCAAATAAACCTACCATTAAAATTATAGACTGATCAATTCTTTGTCAGTGGGCAAACGTACAAAATCAGCAGGGGATCAAATACTTTTTTCCCTCACTGTACATGTACAGATATATGGGCTTGGACTACAGTTTACTGTAAATAATAACGAGTGGGTCTACTAAGCCATCATAAGGGTAAAGCAGTGGTGATTATGATAATGATCATAGTGATGGTTATTGCACACTGATTACACTATCACTCGTATTTCATGTCACAGCGATTCACCAAAACGTATGCTGTGACGCTGGAAAGTTGTCTCCCGCAACTGCGCTACCGCACGAGGTTGACACACACTTTTTAAAATGTTTTTATTTCACCTTTATTTAACCAGGTAAGCTAGTTGGGAACAAGTTCTCATTTACAACTGCGACCTGGCCAAGATAAAGCAAAGCAGTGCGACACAAACAACAACACAGAGTTACACATGGAATAAACAAGCTACAGTCAATAACACAATAGGAAAAAAAAAGTATATATACAGTGTGTGCAAATGGCGTGAGGGGGTAGGCAATAAATAGGCCATAGTAGCGAAGTAATTACTATTTGGCAAATTAACACTGGAGTGATAGACGAGCAGATGATGATGTGCAAGTAGAAATACTGATGTGCAAAAGAGCAAAAAAAGTAAATAAAAACAATATGGGGATGAGGTAGGTAGATTGGGTGTGCTGGGCCCGGTTTCCCAAACATATTTTACGGCTAATTGCTGCGCTTACACGGTACGAGTTAGACGCAACTGGATGTCATGGTTTTCAATGAGAGTACCACGCTAAATACCGTTACGGCGGGCGGTGAATGCTGTCAGCCGCCAAGGTAGACGGGGCTTGCCGCCCGAGTTGAAATATTTCAACTGTATCGTTGTTTTCTACCGGATGTTGATTTGAACTGTTTGTTTACTGAAATCAACATAGCAACGGATACCGTCCTGCTAGCTTGCTTTTGCTGTCAAACGCAGCATAAATTCAGGCCTATCGCCAAGCATTACGTCATTCCACGGTTTCTTTTGCCAATGAATGAACTCAAGCGCATCAGCCTCTATAGGAACATCACAGCACACACACTAAAATAATACCTGTGTCAGTTGAATAACGCAGTGGTATATCTACCGCACCTTGTCGAGTAGGTAGCCTAGCTAATGACAACATCATTTTAAGTGAGTCAACATACGGAGTGCTCAGTCACTGCAGTGGCAGCTAACGTTATAGGGCTCGAAAGGCGAAAACATCATCCACGCTCTCGGTGACGAATCATTAGCTTTACAAGACTTTATGCGTCTCAGATCTGGAAGGAACCGAACGACCGACGCGGCCAGATTTCTGTTTTAACTCCCTATTTACCTTGTTTCCGCAATATGAGTGTGTCGTGTGATGCATCATATGTTTAATGCAATATGTTCTTCTAAATATCTACCCTAATAAATGTGTAGTGGCCTAATTTAGATGTGCCTTCTCCACTCTATGGGCTATTTAAATGAGAATTATACATATAATTAGCCTTACCAGTTTGAATCACGCAAGTTACGTTTATAGCATCAACATCAGATGAAGCGGATTTAAGTAGTCAGGATATTTCCTTCGTGGATCATCGCTGCACTCAGTCTCACCTGTCTGTCCGCATTTGTTCGTTATTGCTGTCCGAGCAATGCAAAACGATTGATATTATATATAAACTGTACCTTATCCAGTGCGTTTCCTGTTTCATAGCCTACGACTCAGAATTACCGTGGTGGCACAGATAGAACAATGAGACACATATTTCACCGGATGTATAAATGTGAAGCATCCGGTTGGCGTTTCCACTCACTACCAAATATGGTGATGAGAGGAAGCCCGGTGGCCGGCAGTAGGAGACTTTACCCTTTTCCAAAGTCTCTAAAAATGGTGCTGTTTAGGGCGAATTTGGTTACTGCGCACGCGCACTTCACACAGTAGGAACAGGCTAGAACGCACAAATAGGATCTCACTAGCTCGTACTTGGCTCTGCCCACTATGATTCATTGGAAACGACAGGCTCTGGTCTATCTTGTGTTAGTTATAAAAATCTTCGTTGGTGGCGTCTCATAAAAATGTACGAGCGCCGCGCTCTCTCCTCAGCATCATGAACAACCGAACACCGGAGGACAGCAAAGCGCGGGCAAGCAAGATGGGGCTGCGCGCGCATCACAGCGTAGAGGCGGGCGCACAGTAAACACCACTCACGACCCCGATTTGTTGATATATTTTATCTGCATAATAATTATATGATATTTGGGATAGTCAGCAGGTATGCTACAACATTCCAATCAGCAATATACTTTCTCTGTAGCATATTTTTATCATGTGTAATATGGAAACAACATGCATCTGAACTGGGGATTGTATCTCTTCTTAGTGGAGTGTGAAAAAGATGAGGCAAGTGTAAAAGCCCACTGTAGTAATGTGATGTGGTACTGATAGTAAGCATATTGTGTAAGTTGTATTAGTATTAGAGTAGAGTGACAACAGTTACAGCCAGAAGAGTATGCTCCACCCATGAGTCTGGTTCCTCTCCTAGGTCCCTTCCTTCTAGGGAGTTCTTCCTGGCCACTGTGCTTCTGCTTCTGCATTGCTTTCTCTTCTGGGTCTAGACCGGGTCTCTGTAAAGCACTTTGTGACAACTGTTGATGTAAAAAGGGTTTTACAAAATATGTTAGATTGAATTTGATTGACATACAAATGTCACACACAATCAAAATGTTTTCTCATTGTTATTTATTCTTTGTTGACAAGTGCTGATTACTATATTACATTCACCTGCATTTTAAAACGGAGACTTTAAAATCTAAAAACAGCAAAAATGACACAGACTGAGGGGAATGCACCCTTCACAAGACAGACAGACATTTTCAAACCATTATTGATGACACTTAGAAAACTTTTCCTCCAAATCTATCCTCAACTTTTACTTTTTGTCCTTAGGTTTCAAAATGTATCTAATCAATATATCCCTCTGAATTTAGGCAATCAATTGCTTTTAAAAAAAGTAAATCAAGGTTTGAGAAAAATGACAAAGTTGAGTAGGCTACTAAATCAATTATTCATTAATAAAGATGTTAGCTGCCTGTTTACAAAATGTACTGTAGGTAAAAACAACTTTCTCTTTGCAATCCAGTCACCATCACAAGTCAGTCAACAGAACATGTTTTTAAATATTTTTTTTACCATTAATACTCAATACTAAACTTCATTAAAAAGTTTGCAATGATAGAGGGGAAATCATAAATATAAGGTCTCTTTTATATCCTTACAAAATATGAACCCTCCATTTCTGAACCATTTGGTTGCTTTCCAATTGGCGCCCTATTCCCAACATTATAAAGGAATAGGGTGCTATTTGGGACGTAGTCTTTGAACTTTTTGAGAATCATGTGATCATGTGACACACACACACACACACACACACACACACACACACACACACACACACACACACACACACACACACACACACACACACACACACACACACACACACACACACACACACACACACACACACACACACAGGGCCTGGATCCAATCCACCGACCACTTACAAACGGTGCCATGAAATTGTATTGTTAATTTACAGGCATACATTTTCCCCTAAATAAAGCACATAGTTAATGCTGAAAATATGTGTAAGACATAAAACAAAGACCCTTATCTTATTAACCAAAGTCATTACAAGAGCGTTCAGTTCAGAGGGTTAAAATATTCCAGGCAGGACTTCAGTGGAAAAGGACATACAGAATCAGATAACCTGGGGATTTTTTGTTACAAAAGTAATTGGTCTGTCCAATCAAACAAAAACGTTAAAAAAAGAAATACCCTGTTCTTAAAAAAAAAAAAGATTTGTAAATAGATTTTTTATATTAAAATATATGACTTAAAATATATTACTTTGTTTAACTAGTCAGACATTTAAAAAAAACAAGATCTGATCATTTAGTTTTCATGAGGTGACTTTGGCATGTTACCATGGAAATGATTTCTATAAAATATACCGGTACAGATCATTCAAAAATATGATTGATACATTTAGATTTTATAATTGCAATCACCATGCATACCCATATTATGTGCCTTTGCTTTATATGTAGTAAAATGTACCTCTACCTCCCTATCAACCTGTATATACCAGGAGCCTATACTTTGAATGGTTTCTTGAAAGTACAGCATTTAGCGTTTAAATACACATTTTTGTGTAGTTTCTTTTAGAGATATAAACTCTATTGCAATAAAAACATATCATGTTGGATATAATGTTGGATATGCTTAAGCAACATACATAAAGCTTAGATAGAGAATTTCTAAATTTAGCTTAAAGAAAGACAATATTTACAAAGCAAAAGAATAATACATTTTACTCCCTTCTTTCTCTGAGTGTTTTAACTGTACATCACGGCTAATAGTTACGTTGCTATACACAAACAAGCATCCAAGTATGAAAAATAATGCGTCATGAGACAGAACTTGAGAAAACTTCACCAATGACCTTAGACTGAAATGGGAAAGATCTTAGTTAGTAGCCTTGCCCCAGATCTGTAAGTACTGTATTGACAACTCCTATGGCCACTGTCATAAAACAATACAAACAGATCTGGAACCAGGCTACTCAGCTTGCTCCTCGAAGGGCACTATTTATCCATTTATCAGTGAAGTGCTTTAACTTTTCAACACCATGTTAGAGTACGAAGGCTGTACACTACTTGTATAGTGTACACTACATGTACAGTGTACACTACATGTATAATGTACAGTATACACACAGTAGAGCTGTCATTCAAGTCCTTTGCCCAGTAACTGTTAGTACTTAGAAAAGCTAAGTGCAATCATTGTGACATATTTTTTATAATCAAAATTATAATTTCAAATATCTATTCTCTTGTTATATATCTGTAAGACTGTTTCTAGTACTGTAAATATATAAATGATTGATTGCAACGTTTAAAATCGATATAAATCAGTATATTTTTACTCCCCCAACCTACACGCAAACCCCATTGAACTCCCAATTTCCCCTTTTAAAACATCATAACTTAAACTCCACAACAAGGAGTGGCAGTCTTTAACATAACAACATTGTTATTACGTTCTACAAAAATAGCAACATTCATTTTTTTCTTTATTTTTAAAAATCTAAACTATCTTTACAAAAATATAGAACAATAACATGTTCAAGTGCAAAGTATTGCCAAGATTCAACATGTCTCAAGTCTGAAAGGTGCAGATCTGATTTGAACTGTTCAAAACAAAACGACTACTGTGAATTTCTCATAACAAACCAGTCTTTCTCAGATGGAATAGATTAAACAAGACTATGATCGTCTAGCGTAAATGCTTTGCCTCCCCACTGAAAACCATGGGTTGGGTTTAGTATGGCCATTGTGCATTTTACCCTGGTACCATGGTTCGGGTCAATTCCACTTCAATTTAATCAAATCAGGAAATAAATTGACTTTGCAATTCCCCTTTTTTTCTGTGAGAAAATTATAATCGGAATTCAAATCAGTTTACTTCCTGAATTGAAATTGAATTGACACCAACCCTACTGGTAACTACTTCTTGACAATGGTAGATTATTTGATGCTGACTTGTTCCTTGGTGCAACAATAAAGATTTGAAACAAATCATTTCTACATTTCTAACATTATTCGTTTTATCGTACCACTAGACACGAGACACAGAGTTTCGAAGGGCCAATGCAATCGTCATGGCAGAAGGCCCCACACCCTTTACACATGATCATAGCTTTGAGTCGGCAGTAGCATTTAGACTGAACGTCCTCTATACCAGATCCCTCCATACACCCCTGCTCTGGAGACCCCTCCCCCTGATTTATGTGGTCCAAAGGGTGACCGGCAGGTATGGTAGTGACGGTCACTGAGAAAGACATGACACTGCCGGTGCCACTGGCGCTGTCCCCACCACTACCTGACACAGAGCGAGAGGTGCTGGAAGTGGTGCCTGAAACAGCAGCACTGTGGTTCAGACTCAGAGTGTGAGGTACAGACATGCTGATGGTGCCACTATAGCAGGACCCCACCATGGATTCCTGATTATCGATTGGAGGTCTCTGGGTTTGAAAGGCAGACGGATGCTGGTATTGGGGTGTACTGGGGTGTACTGTGGTGACTGGGGTCCTGGGGTGATTGGGGTCCATGGTCCCCACGTGGGGAGATACAGATACCCGATATGGTTCAGAATGACCACCCTGTTTACTATTGCAAAGTTCCAGGTGCCTCCTGTGCTGTGATTGGGTGAAAAGGTTGGTTTCTTTGGCTCTTGCAGAAGTGCCACTGTCTCTCTCTGTACTGGCTAAACTGTTGTCCTTCCGCTCCGGTAGACAGCCCTCCACTGATGGAGACTCAGACTTTATCCTGGAACAGCGTTGAAAGCCCAGAGCTTCACCCATGTTTGTGATTGAGAAGCCTTGCTGTTCCATCTTGACTCCTTCGGCTGAGTTAGAATGAGAATGAGGCTTATTCTCTTCTGACTCCTCCCCTTCGTTAGCCAGCTCCTCTCCCTCTGTGTGTTCTCTCTTCAGATTGGCCAGAGGGGTTAGTGAGGTGTTAGCGGTAGCCAATGGGTGGGAGCGTTTACTGCTCTCTGAACCTCGTCCATACGTGGAAATATTGAGGAGGTAGTGTCCTGACATGGCAGGCCTTGACATCCTCTTCCTTCCAGGGAACCCCGCAGAGAACCGGGGACGGTCCCCACACTCCTCCTGGTGGCCCAGATTGCAGGCTCCAAACGGGGCACGCTGAGCCCCGCCTGAGACCCCATACGGCTGGTTCTGGTGCTGCTGGGTGGCCCTCTGCATTAGAGCCTTGAGGATCTGCTCCTGGGTATCTTTGTTAGGTGTTTCCCTTTGATGGTGCTGGAGCTCTGCCAACTTACCTGCTCTTGTTCCAAGTATGGTGGAGGGGGAGCGGCCTATGAATCCTTGCTGTTTGGATCTACTGTTGTCCTCCACACCACCAGAGTGTAGGTACTGACTCTGGCTTTCACCACTGGCTGTCCCGTCTGTGCCGTGGGACTTTATCTTCCATTTGTCATCATGGGAGGGTTTGGCCTGGGCCACCTGGACCTCTGCCTTGGCCAGCGGCTTGGGGAGGATCTGTTCCAGAGGGACCTCTTTCCCCTGGAGGAGAGATGTGACCAGGGGGTTGTTGGCTGGGATGAAGTAGCTAGCCCTGGCTGCCATGGAGCCTCCAGATACATACTGGCTCTTCACACCACACACAGATGAAGTGAGGCTAGAGGTTGACTGGGGACCTGATGGGTGTGATGTATGTTGAATGTTCCCATGTTGAGGCCCCATCAGAAAACCTGGGCTCATGTTACCAGCAGAGTAGCCTCTCTGTCGGTCATCAGTGAGAGACACTCTGCTGGTGCTGGAGCTTCTTTGAGACAGGCTAAGGTCAAAGAGCACAGAGGAGGCTGATTGGACAGAACGGGAGTGGGCTAGTGTGGTGACTGCATCGGGTGATTGACAGGTAGATTGACCAATGGTGCTGCTTTCTGGCAGCTTGGTGGTTGACTGAGACTGGGTGGAGCTTTGGGTGGAGGAGGAGGCTCTGGAGTGGAGGGTCTGGGCTGAAGCTCTATGGTTTCTTTGCTCTCCACTGCCTCCTCCTGGTCCTGGGCCAGGTACTGCACCTTTAGAGAAGGAGCTCGCTGCAGCTGCTGCTGCACGTTGGGTCCGGGCTAGCTGGGCTTTAGCCTTGATGTCAGCCAGAGTGCGAGCACCAATGCGTCCGGGGCTAGGACCAGGGCTGGGACTGGGACTGAGGGAGACAGGGAGAGGGGTCCTGGGGGACACCTGGGTTGGAGATGCAAGGACTGGGACTGAAAGGATTCGCGACACAGTAATCTGAAAAACAAAGTGAACAAGACATTTAAAAGAAAATGTGTGGACCTTCCTGGTGTTAGTAGACACATTTGGTCTAAATGTATTCATACCTGAAGCTTTTACTCACCACAAATACATTCCAATATACAATATAAAATTGTAAAAAAAAATGACTGTTTACCTGAAGCGGAGGCACTCTCTGTGTTGTTGTTACTGTGGCTGCTGGAGAGGTTACCACGGATACTGCTGGTGGAGTGATGCGGGCCCTCTTCTCTGGAGTCAGCTCTACTTCCTGTTCACTGGACGAGGACTTCCTTTTCAACGGCTCCGGGGATGGGGTAGTGGGTACAGGGGTGGTTCCAGGGGCAGATACAGGGGTGGTTCCAGGGGCAGATACAGGGGCGGATACAGAGGTGACTGACATGGGGGCTGAGGCTCCTCTCTCTGGTGTAACGTCAACATCTTCCCTCCTCTCCCCACTATGCCTGTCCACACCCAGAGGTGCTGGAAGGTTGAGCTTCATCTGGGGGCAGACCTCTGGATGACTCTCCTGGGCAGGGGATGGTGGGTTCTCAGGGGACGGTGGGATCTCAGGGGACAGGCGGATCTCAGGGGACTGGGGGATCTCAGGGGATGGGGGGATCTCAGGAGACGGGCGGATCTCAGGAGACGGGCGGATCTCAGGGGACTGGGGATCTCAGGGGACGGGCGGATCTCAGGGGATGGGGGGATCTCAGGGACGGGGGGATCTCAGGGGATGGGGGGATCTCAGGGGATGGGGATCTCAGGGACGGGGGGATCTCAGGGGATGGGGGGATCTCAGGGTACTGGGGGGTGTCCGGCTGGGCTTCTTTCAAATCCAGCTCCTCCTCTTCCTCCTTCTGCTTCTCTCCAAGTGGAGTAACCGTTGAGGTTGAGTCCACCACATCCTGTCTCCGCACAACAGCTGCCTCCACTGCCACTATAGGTAGGGATAAACCTCTGCTACGAGTCCTGTGTCTGGGGTACTCAACCTCCAGTGTCTTCTGAACGATCTTTGCTGGTAGCACTGGTAGTACAACGGGTAGCACAACGGGTAGCACAACGGGTAGTACAACGGGTGGGACTGCTACTGGTTCGTCTTGAACAGGCTCTGGCTTTGACTTGGTAGGTTCTATGGGTTTACATGTTGGGTTTATGGGCAGTGATGATGATCGAAGCCTCCTCTCTGAAGAGCGAGTCTGGCAGCTGTTTGCAGGGATCTTGGCATCTTGCAGTGCTTGGCCAGCAGGACGTGGCTGTGTTGGAGGAGACGACTGGGCTTTGGTGTCTGAGAACTCCAAACTGAGACCAGACTCAAGCAGCTCTTTGGATTCCTCTAAGCTGAGTCCAGAGCTGGATAGGAAGAGAGGGAGACACAGAGAATGAGAGTGAGAGAAAGAGCGAGAGATCAGCCAACTGCATAAAGAAAGGATAAATCAAGAATGTTTAAAGTATATAAATTACAAGTAGCACGTTTGGTCTCTGAGAAATAAAGCTTGATATAACAATAATTGCCTTGTATTTTAAAGATTCCAGCCCTGAAAAAAATGACTTACTTTTCACCATAGTAGTTCTCAAAGAAGCTCTCCTTCCAATGCTCCACCTTCTTTCCCTTCTCAATCTCCTGACGCATTCTCAGCTGCAACTCAGGAGTGAACTCACCTGGGTGGTTTGGAAAATATAAAAAGGTTTACGAGACATTTAAAAAAACGAGTTACTGGAAATATGAAAAACAGCCATTTTTATGAAAACTTTAAAAGTTGAGTATTAACACATTTTATCCATGTTCTAATTTGAAGCAGAAACACAATCGCCTGGTCCAAGATCTGTTTTTGCGGTCTTTGCCAATGGTCATTATCAAGCCAAAGACCATCAAGCAAGACAGCACAAACAGATCTCGGACCAGGTTAGAAGCACTGACCTTCCGCCAGTCGTTCCTTCCAGGACTGAGCTGCTGATGTGAAAAACTCATTGTTCAAGGCAGAACTGGTTACCTTCAACAGACCATCCATACAGGCCTAGAGATACAGACAGAGACGCATTATGTACATCATCATCATGACAAACTGCAGCATCATCAGCATCACCATCATTATCACTATAATCATCAT
Organism: Brachymystax lenok tsinlingensis; assembly: GCA_030435695.1. Lineage (NCBI taxonomy): Eukaryota > Metazoa > Chordata > Actinopteri > Salmoniformes > Salmonidae > Brachymystax > Brachymystax lenok. The sequence continues at coordinate 35,574,595 of CM059786.1, read as the reverse complement.
CATCATTATCACTATAATCATCACTATCGTTATCATCCCTAATACCATCACCGTCACTATCATAATCACCATCATTATCACTACAATCATAATCATCACTATAACCATCATAAACATCACCATCATCAGTACTTAAAGAGAGAAGACTCACCATGCGATTATGTCCTGCAAATACCTGGGGTGTATTCATTAGTCGGATCCTGTTGCAAAATGTTTTGTCTGTTGCAAAACGCTTTGCAACGAAAATCATTTTACCGTTTACCCCAGGAACCAAACAGAGCAAATGGAATGAAACGGGGAGGAACCTACCTGAAATTGTCCACCATAAACTTTAGTTTTCTTTGCACATCTTGTTCCATTTGGAGTAAACGGTTTCCTTTGCAAAACGTTGCGCAACAGACCAAACGTTTTGCAACGGAATCCCGAATAATGAATAAAGGAATTATACAGGTGGACAATTACAGGAATTAATCGCATGTTGAGTCTCTTGGTTTTAAACCTCTCTGTCGCTAGACAGGTGGGGCCATAATGATGTCTATTATGGCCCCACCTGGTGGTCAACCTCAGGCAGTAGAGACCTAATGATGTCTAGTATGGCCCCACCTGTTGGTCAACCTCAGGCAGTAGTGTGAGTAGCCTCTCTTGGCACTCTGTGGGTAGGACAGAGAAGGTGTGTTTGTTGATCAGGGCACGCAGGTTGGTGTTAACCAGGATAGAGTCTGGTGTCTCAACGTCTATCTCTGCACACTTGGTATGCTTCAGTTGCCCTAGAGACAACAACACAAGAGAAGAGTAAAATCATACAAAACAACAAGAGAGGATACATAGACTTGGTACTATACTGAGCCGGGTCCCATATCTGTTTGTGCTGTAGACAACTATTATGGTTGTTGCTATGTTTGATGTGTCAAAAACCATAGGAGTTGGCAAGACAGCACAAACAGATCTGGGACCAGTCCAACAGACTGGCATGTATACGCCTGCTATATGTAAATGAAAAAGACGAGCTGGATGAGTCTACTACTGACGTGCACTGAGTCGACTGGACCCCTGGGACATCTTCCTGGTACCAGCAGCAGGACAGGAGTCTGCTTGGTCAGACAGAGAGAGAGAGAGAGAGAGAGGAACACGATTTGATTTAAACACAATTCAGCCACACAAGTGGATACACTGCATTTAAAATGTTTTTCACCCTTTTTTTAGAACTTGGATAAGAAAGCCATAACCATACTGCTTTGTATAAGGGTAGAGACTAGTGTTAGATGTGAGATGAACACTGATCATCATCGACAGTGATTGTTTGAGTTTCCTGTAGGCTTCTACTAAGGATGTATATCAACAAAGTAGTGTACTGGATATGTGGAAGTCTGCCACCTACCGGTCTTAGTGGCAATGGTGTCAGTCTTAAGCAGTAGTCTGGGGCTGGAGGTTGTGGGCATGCCCCCTTGTCTCCGCTGGTTCCTCTGCTGCTGCTGCTTCAGGGCCTGGGGGACAGAGAAGAGGAAGAAGTAAAATCATAGATTATTTACCAGTGCCAAGATGAATGTCAGCTAAGGCCCAAGTGGATGTGGTATATGGCCAATATACCACAGCTAAGGACTGTTCTTAGGCACGACGCAACGCGAATACAGCCCTTAGCTGTGGTATATTGGCCATATAGCACAAACCCCCAAGGTGCCTTATTACTATTATAAACTGGTTACTAACATAATTAGAGGAGTAAAAATAAATGTTTTGTCATACCTGTGGTATAGAGTCTGATATACCACGGCTGTCAGCCAATCAGCATTCAGGGCTCGAACCACCCAGTTTATAATTTTCATTTTGAACCAAATGTGTAGTGTATATCATGTGATGTATTCTAAACTCATCAAAAAAATAAACCTCTCACTGTCAACTGCGTTTATTTTCAGCAAACTTAACAACGAGCAGTATGGCTGGTGGCATTGTCATGCTGGAGGGTCATGTCAGGATGAGCCTGCAGGAAGGGTACCACATGAGGGAGGAGGATGTCTTCCCTGTAACGCACAGCGTTGATATTGTCTGCAATGACAACAAGCTCAGTCCGATGATGCTGTGACTCACCGCCCCAGACCATGACGAACCCTCCACCTCCAAATTGATCCCACTCCAGAGTACAGGCCTCGGTGTAACGCTCATTCCTTCGTGCCAAGAGAGGCTACTCACGCTACTGCCTGAGGTCGACCAACAGGTGGGGCCATACTAGACATCATTAGGCCTCTACTGCCTGAGGTCGACCAACAGGTGGGGCCATACTAGACACGGTGAGACAAAGCCGCGGCTCGTCAATGAAGAGCACTTTTTGCCAGTCCTGTCTGGTCCAGCGACAGTGGGTTTATGCCCATAGGCGACGTTGTTGCCAGTGATGTCTGATGAGGACCTACCTGCCATACAACAGGCCTACAAGCCCTCAGTCCAGCCTCTCTCAGCCTATTGCAGACAGTCTGAGCACTGATGGAGGGATTGTGCGTTCCTGGTGTAACTCGGGCAGTTGTTGTTGCCATCCTGTACCTGTCCCGCAGGTATGATGTTCAGATGTACCGATCCTGTGCAGGTGTTGTTACACGTGGTCTGCCACTGCGAGGACGATCAGCTGTCCATCCTGTCTCCCTGTAGCACTGTCTTTAGATTTTGTGAGCTGGCTCATTTTCCATTGAATTGCTATTGTAAATGCTTAAATTCAGCTCCCAGGTTGCAGTACCTATGGCTTCCACTAGATGTCAACAGTCTTTAGAAAAGGTTTCATGCGTTTATCTTGAAAAATAGGGGGAGTAGAAGAAGATTATCCAAGGAGAGTGAGGAAGTAATTTCGGTCTGTGGCGCGTGCGCCTCGTTTTTTTTCCTTTTCTATCGTCCAGGTTATTATCCGTGTTAAATATTATAGTTAATATACATAATAGTGTACCTAAGGATACATTAGAAACGTTGTTTGATTTGTTTGGACAAAGTTTATAGGTATATTTTTTGTCTTATACACTGCTCAAAAAAATAAAGGGAACACTAAAATAACACATCATAGATCTGAATGAATGAAATAATCTTATTAAATACTTTTTTTCTTTACATAGGTGAATGTGCTGACAACAAAATCACACAAAAATTATCAATGGAAATCAAATTTATCAACCCATGGAGGTCTATATTTGGAGTCACACTCACAATTAAAGTGGAAAACCACACTACAGGCTGATCCAACTTTGATGTAATGTCCTTAAAACAAGTCAAAATGAGGCTCAGTAGTGTGTGTGGCCTCCACGTGCCTGAATAACCTCCCTACAACGCCTGGGCATGCTCCTGATGAAGTGGCGGATGGTCTCCTGAGGGATCTCCTCCCAGACCTGGACTAAAGCATCCGCCAACTCCTGGACAGTCTGTGGTGCAATGTGGCGTTGGTGGATGGAGCGAGACATGATGTCCCAGATGTGCTCAATTGGATTCAGGTCTGGGGAACGGGCGGGCCAGTCCTTAGCATCAATGCCTTCCTCTTGCAGGAACTGCTGACACACTCCAGCCACATGAGGTCTAGCATTGTCTTGCATTAGGAGGAACCCAGGGCCAACCGCACCAGCATATGGTCTCACAAGGGGTCTGAGGATCTCATCTCGGTACCTAATGGCAGTCAGGCTACCTCTGGCGAGCACATGGAGGGCTGTGCGGCCCCCCAAAGAAATGCCACCCCACACCATGACTGACCCACCGCCAAACCGGTCATGCTGGAGGATGTCGCAGGCAGCAGAACGTTCTCCACGGCGTCTCCAGACTCTGTCACATCTGTCACGTGCTCAGTGTGAACCTGCTTTCATCTGTGAAGAGCACAGGCGCCAGTGGCGAATTTTCCAATCTTGGTGTTCTCTGGCAAATGCCAAACGTCCTGCACGGTGTTGGGCTGAAAGCACAACCCCCACCTGTGGACGTTGGGCCCTCATACCACCCTCATGGAGTCTGTTTCTGACCGTTTGAGCAGACACATGCACATTTGTGGCCTGCTGGAGGTCATTTTGCAGGGCTCTGGCAGTGCTCCTCCTTGCACAAAGGCGGAGGTAGTGGTCCTGCTGCTGGGTTGTTGCCCTCCTACGGCCTCTTCCACATCTCCTGATGTACTGGCCTGTCTCCTGGTAGCGCCTCCATGCTCTGGACACTACGCTGACAGACACAGCAAACCTTCTTGCCACAGCTCGCATTGATGTGCCATCCTGGATGAGCTGCACTACCTGAGCCACTTGTGTGGGATGTAGACTCCGTCTCATGCTACCACTAGAGTGAAAGCACCGCCAGCATTCAAAAGTGACCAAAACATCAGTCAGGAAGCATAGGAACTGAGAAGTGGTCTGTGGTCACCACCTTCAGAACCACTCCTTTATTGGGGGTGTCTTGCTAATTGTCTATAATTTCCACCTGTTGTCTATTCCATTTGCACAACAGCATGTGAAATGTATTGTCAATCAGTGTTGCTTCCTAAGTGGACAGTTTGATTTCACAGAAGTGTGATTGACTTGGAGTTACATTGTGTTGTTTAAGTGTTCCCTTTATTTTTTTGAGCAGTGTATAATGGGCGTGTGGACGGTGGATTTTCTGAACAGAACGCGCCAACCAAACAGAGCTTTATGGATATAAAGATGGTCTTTTTCGAACAAAAGGAACATTGAATGTCTTTCTTGGACACTTCGGATTACCATCAGCAGAAGATCTTCAAAGGTAAGCGATTTATTTTTGCTATTTTTATGTGTTTTGTGACACCCGCGCTGGTGTTGTGTTTTTATGCTAATGGTGGAAGTACACGGGCGCTGTCCTCAGACAATCAAATGTTATGCTTTCGGCGTAAAGCCTTTTTGAAATCAGACAACGCTGTGAGATTGCCAAGATTCTAAGCTTTTGAAGAGTGTGCAACACTTGTATTTCATGAATGTTTTATATTACTACATTTGCATTTTAAATTTGGCACTGTACATTTTTCCGGATGTTGTCGTAGGTGGGGCGCCTGTGACCCACTGCTCCTTAATTATCCCCAAGAGGTTTTAAACCCTTTACAATGAAGATCTGTGAAGTTATTTGGATTTTTACGAATTATCTTTGAAAGACAGTTCAGAATCATCACCACTTTCACTATCGCAAATTAGTCATACTGTCTTATAGGCAAGTGATTTAAAAAAAATCCACAATGAAATCATTTGCATTAGCCTACAATTCCAAGAGACCAAATCATTCTTTCTATTTTTACAGTATATTACAGTTACCGATGGAATATAAACCCAATGTCTACTCTACTCTGTGTGCCTCACCTTGGAGCCAAATCTTCATCTGACTAGGGTTTCTTTTTGCCTAATAAACCCGTAAAACTGTTCTTACACACCCAGCTGAAAATTCCACAGCATTGCAGATGGAATTCATTACGTAAAAAGTAGTGCACTATATAGGGAATAGGTTGCCATTTCAGATGCAAGCTAAGGAAGACCAATGGGAAGGTTTGTGAGGAAATTAATACAACTCAGCAAAAGGCATTTATTTTCCCCTCTCAACCACACCCCATTGTGTTTTAAAATAACTTACACAATATGTTTTTGTAACAAAGAAGCAGTTAAATTTAACAAGCACCGTGAACGTCATGTCTGCATTTATTTAACAAAGCTGGTGTTTTATTCTACAAAACTGGTGTCTTTAGCCAAATTTCAGAAATTAGAGCTATATTAGCACAGGGAGCATCACTGAGACACTGATAGGCACTCAAGAGGCAACAGGCCAGCAGCAGTACCTTATTTAACCTTTATTAGGTTAGTCTTGTTGAGAAAACATCTCTTTTACATCTCTATTAACCAGTGAAATTGAGACCGAAGGCGATGGAGCATCAGCACGGTAGCCTACTGTACCTGTTTGAGGGCCTTCTTGCAGTGTTTCTGTGAGGGAGAGATGAGCTTGCTGCTGGGGACAGACGGAGATGAACAGCGTGGCTGAGGAGACAAAGGATCAGGCGGCAGCTTGGAGGGCCCTGGGAAGGAAACACAACATAGCACAATTTAGACAGACAGTCAACAACACATTATTAGGTTAGAAACATTAACCTCCAATGTTCACATCCAAAAAGCTGATAACATCAACATGAAACTGATGTTATTTTAGTGTTTCAGTTCATCTTTAAGATGGATATACCAAAGTAGATATGTTTTTTTGAGATCATACACTATCAAATATGTTGCATCTAGTTAATTAATTAATCAAAAGATTGATGAAAACATACACAAAAAATAGCCCTTTTTAAATGAAGAATCGTCTTTTCAACCACCAAAAAACCCACCTGCTAGTAGCAAGATTACTTAAAACAACAGTTATTTCCTGTTTTTTTACAAGGCTTGCATGTTCATTTCTCACTCACCGTAGCTGTAACCCTTTGACTTGTGTCTCTGGGGTTCTTTTGATAGCATTTGCTCTGATGGATTTTTTTTGCAATGGTATTAAAAACAATAACAATAGAAAACAAAAACAGAAAACAAGATGACCTTGTGTTCAGAAGATAAGCTATTACTTTGTTTCAACGGTTCCTTAACTCATTCATATGTGTACATGAGGAAGTGTGGCTCAAACATAATAACAAAAAAAAAACTATTTCCTGTTATGACAGGAAAGAAATAATGACAGAAATGGCAGAAACTTAAACTCCTTCTAAAGTTTTACTAAGATGGGAAACAGTCTGATGTATGTATAGTATTTATCACAAGATGTAAAGCTGCAAACTCAATAGTGAAAATAGAAACACCACAGTAACTTCATGTTTGAGTTATAAAGAGTAACGGTCTGCACCCAAATGAGCATCAGCACCCATTTCAGTCAATTTCAAGTACTGCAATAATATTTCCTAATCATCATGGAAAAAGGTGAAGCTGAAATACAGGCAACTGCCAAAACAATGGAAACACTTGAGTAATTGACAGATACAAAGTATATTGAAAGCAGATGCTTTCCACACAGGTGTTGTTCCTGAGTTAATTAAGCTATTAACATCCCATCATGCTTAGGGTCATATATAAAAATGCTGGGCAGGCCAAGATTGTCTATTATATTGACAAGATATTAGAGTGACCGCTCTAATAATGTAAATACATGTCCTCAAAGATGAAAGGCAGGCGGGAAGACGCGAGATCAGGTGGGACCATTCTAGCCAATGAGAGGGCAGATACGTGTGTACACAACAGGCCATAGAGATAGACAGAGGAATCATCTTTGTATCTGTGCCATTATAACATCTGTGACAGCACGGGCAGCACCATGCTGCCACTTATTCTTCTTCATTGGCTGATTGCTCCCAACTCATAGGAATCCCCACCCTAGTTGACTACTTTAAAATGGTGGAAGCCCTCATTGGCAATGCCCATGCTAAAACAGATTATATTCATGACGAGTCCTCTATCTATCTCTATGACAACAGGCACAACTCCGATATAAAGCATTTTTTTTTTTCTTAAGTTGCTGAAATGCCATGTGCGTCCACTTATATCAGTGCATTCGTAACAACCTAACCAAAACTTCTATTTGACCAAATAAGCATTACGTAGCGAATTAGATTTCTTTTTAAATACCAAATTCGACTCTCTATCATTGACCTCCATACAGATTCCTCATTTCGTGGGCTTCTTTTCGTGGACAGATTTTTGGTGGAGTAGAACCTCTCGCTTCGCCTCTTCCTCTCTGGGGCAGGATAAGCCCCCCATAGGATGACCATGCCCCCATCCACAGGACATGAGTGGTCGCAGAATAGTTTGATGAGCATGAAAACCATTTAAACAATATGCCATGGCCATTTCAGTCACCAGATTCTTTAGCGGTGCCTGAGACAGCGTTTTCCACCACCATCAACAAAACACCTAATTATGAAATTTCTCATGGAAAAATATTGTCGCATCCCTCCAATGGAGTTCCAGGAACTTGTACAGTATAATCTATGCAGAGGTGCATTGAAGCTGTTCTTGCTTGTGGTGGCCCAACTGTATGTTTGTGTTACCTGTATATCCTACCTCTCCTCCTCCCCATTTCGTCATTAAAAGGAGAGTGATGTTGTAAATATATTGTGAAGCAGTAGTGTACCTCTCCTCCTCCACCGTCCCCTCCTGCCCTCCTGGTTGTTAGCGTTGTAGTTGTTGTTCTCTGTGCTTGTCTGGGAATCAGACAGATTATCACTACCGTCCTCCTCCGACCCCTCCTCAGATAGCTCCTTCACCACTGACCCCTCCTCAGACAGCTCCTCTGACCCCTCCTCAGACAGCTCCTTCACATCCGACCCCTCCTCAGACAGCTCCTTCACCACGTCCCCAATGTCCTTCTATTCACAGACACACAACATACACATATACAGTTGAAGTCGGACGTTTACATACACTTAGGTTGGAGTTATTAAAACTCGTTTTTCAACCACTCCACAAATGGGTCAGAAGTTTACATACACTAAGTTGACTGTGCCATTAAACATCTTGGAAAATTCCAGAAAATTATGTCATGGCTTTAGAAGCTTCTGATAGGCTAATTGACATCATTTGAGTCAATTGGAGGTGTACCTGTGGATGTATTTCAAGGCCTACCTTTGCTTGACATCATGGGAAAATCAAAAGAAATCAGCCAAGAGCTCAGAAATTGTAGACCTCCACAAGTCTGGTTCATCCTTGGGAGCAATTTCCAAACGCCTGAAGGTACCACGTTCATCTGTACAAACAATAGTACGCAAGTATAAACACCATGGGACCACGTAGCCGTCATTTTGCTCAGGAAGGAGACGTGTTCTGTCTCCTAGAGATGAACGTACTTTGGTGCGAAAAGTGCAAATCAATCCCAGAGCAACAGCAAAGGACCTTGTGAAGATGCTGGAGAAAACAGGTACAAAAGTATCTATATCCACAGTAAAACGAGTCCTATATCGACATAACCTGAAAGGCTGCTCAGCAAGGAAGAAGCCACTGCTCCAAAACCGCCATAAAAAAGCCAGACTACGGTTTGCAACTGCACATGGGGACAAAGATCGTACTTTTTGGAGAAATATCCTCTGGTCTGATGAAACAAAAATAGAACTGTTTGGCCATAATGACCATCGTTATGTTTGGAGGAAAAAGGGGGATGCTTGCAAGGCAAAGAACACCATCCCAACCGTGAAGCACAGGGGTCGCAGCATCATGTTGTGGGGGTGCTTTGCTGCAGGAGGGACTGGTGCACTTCACAAAATAGATGGCATCATGAGGTAGGAAAATTATGTGGATATATTGAAGCAACATCTCAAGACATCAGTCAGGAAGTTAAAGCTTGGTCGCAAATGGGTCTTCCAAATGGACAATGACCTCAAGCATACTTCCAAAGTTGAGGCAAAATGGCTTAAGGACAACAAAGTCAAGGTATTGGAGTGGCCATCACAAAGCTCTGACCTCAATCCTATAGAAAATGTGTGGGCAGAACTGAAAAAGCGTGTGCGAGCAAGGAGGCCTACAAACCTGACTCAGTTACACCAGCTCTGTCAGGAGAAATGGGCCAAAATTCACCTAACTTATTGTGGAAGATTGTGGAAGGCTACCCAAAACGTTTGACCCAAGTTAAACAATTTAAAGGAAATGCTACCAAATACTAATTGAGTGTATGTAAACTTCTGACACACTGGGAATGTGATGAAAGAAATAAAAGCTGAAATAAATCATTCTCTCTACTATTATTCTGACATTTCACATTCTTAAAATAAAGTGTGGATCCTAACAGACCTAAGACAGGGAATTTTTATGAGGATTAAATGTCAGGAATTGTGAAAAACTGAGTTTAAATGTATTTGGCTAAGGTTTATGTAAACTTCCAACTTCAACTGTGTATATATACACATATATATATATGTGCGTATATATACACATATATACGTACATATATATATACGTATATATATATACACGTATATATACAGTACACACCCCCATAAGATAGTACATGTCCCCATAAGATAGTACACGCCCCCATAAGATAGTACACGCCCCATAAGATAGTACACGCCCCCATAAGATATTACACGCCCCCATAAGATAGTGCTGAGTGCCTCCTAACATTCAGAGCAATGAACAATGATTCATGTGAATGTCTAATTGTTTGATAAGCTCGCTGTGTGAGTCATAATGTTGCTCTACTTTTCAAATGTCCTTCCAAAGAGAAGCAGTGTCATCATAAATGATTTTAACATCTCATCATTTTTTACAATGTAGCACTGACTATTAGTAAAGAATGTAAGGCATATCTGAAAACTCTATGTCAATCTCACTTGTCAGCATTCATTTGTTACATGTGTTTGAATCATCTACTGCACATCTACCATTCCAGTGTTTAAATGCTATATTGTAATTACTTTGCCACCATGGCCTATTTATTGTCTTACCTTCCTTATCTTACCTAATTTGCACTCTTTGTATATAGATTTGTTTTTCTACTGTATTATTGACTGTATGTTTGTTTTACTCCATGTGTAACTCTGTGTTGTTGTATGTGTCGAACTGCTTTGCTTTATCTTGGCCAGGTCGCAGTTGTAAATGAGAACTTGTTCTCAACTAGCCTACCTGGTTAAATAAAGGTTAAATAAATAAAAATAAAATAAAAAAAAATTAAATTAGAAACTGACCTTCAGTGTGTAGACCCCCATTCGTCCAGGTACTTTGTAAAAGATCCCTTGTTCACCTCGAGAGTTGGTGTGGAGCATAGCATTAAGACATGCCAGCGGTGAAGTACCACTAGGTAACAGGGGAAAAGGGAACACAGCCACTTACACTCAATGAAGCAGACAGCTGACTGGCCACCTGAGGGAGGAGACAGTAATGCCTGATTCACAATAAAGAGCCGACTTGAACTGTACTGTGCTCGCTCTGACCTTTTGTTTTCACATTGCCCTTTCCAGCATAGTTTCAGCAACTATGGTGGATGCATAGCCAGGCCAAGCTGGCTAACCCAGTACAGTTCGGCTTGGCCTGGCTCGGTTTGGCCCTATAGTGTGAATCAAGAACCAATGTACTGTATTCTGCGTATAACAGCTACTGATAAAATTATTAGGCTGTGTTGGCTGAAATAACAATACCTAACATACAATAACATGTTTGTAATGCCATGCTGTAACTTGTTGTTACAAGTTGTAAATAACATGCAATAACATGTTCGTAATGCCATGCTGTAACTTGTTGTTACAAGTTCTAAATAACATGCAATAGGAAAAATAAAACAACATTTTAGTGAGTTTGTCAAGGGAGGGGGTTGGGCAAAACTAGCTTTGTCTTACCTTCTGGATGACAAGAGTGAAAACAATTCAACAAAAAAAGAAATTAAATAATTAGAATTATGTGAATGTAATAATTACCAACAAGAAAATGAACATAAAAAGAGAAAGAACATGAGCAATCAATCATACAGGAGGAAATGATGGAAATGATGATCCTCTATTCATAAAACATCTCAGAGTAGGAATGCTTATCTAGGATCAGGTCCCATCCTGTACATGTAATCATACTCATTGTGATCTAAAAGAACATAACTTATCCTAGATCAGCACTCATACTCAAGACACTTTATGAATACAGGGCCCCGATCCTGTGTATCAAAACTGAAGTCCAAACAGAGATGGGGACTAAAGGAAGCTAAAGAAGGAGTCTAAGAAGGAGTCTAAGAAGGAGTCTAAGGGACCTTTTCCTTTGAGAACACACAGAAAACATATGAGAACCGGTTCATTTACCTGATCTCTTTCAGTCTCTCCCTCTGGATCACCTGTAGGATCTCTTTGTGGCTCATGGGTGTGTTCGGGTACTTTTCCAATACCTGAAAAAATACAGCACAAAATCTGTCAATGGATTGTAGTGTAATACATGCTTAAAACCACTTGAGGAATGTAAACAACATCTAGCCTAAAGACAACAACATACTTCCACCTGTCCTAGTATTCACATTGCTTATGGTGTTCCTACACATTATCATCAACCCACAATTCTATAGTTGTACCTAGGAGTATGAAATTGCTCTGACGTATGAGATCAAATGAAAGACGCTAAAGCATGTCCAATGAGCAAGCTTCTACTGAGCTGTTCTATAGTTTCGCTGCTGTCATGTCATAGCTCTGACTCTGAATACAAACACTGATGATTTAGAATCAGTTTAGCCTTTTAGATCACAAGGAATAAGATTAGGCAGACAGGGAGGACCTGATCCTAGATAAGCACTCCTTCGGATACGACCCCTGAGTTTTTAAGTCATTAGTGGTGTGGTTGATTTAGACAAGAAAGTCAACCTCTGGGACTGAGTCTGTCGACAACTCCCGCCCAATGATGTAGCTATGTACTGCATGCCTTTGCTCAGTGTCAAGAGAATAGATGTCTTGCTGGGAATAAGACAGAGCTAAATGACCTCATCAAAACATGATTCACTTCCTTTGTGTGTGTATTTGTGTAAGAAGAGAAAGACTAAGCAAGACCATCACACAACCCACCATCATCATTGCTGATGTAGCCTAAAATTATAGCCATGACATGTCACAAAGGTTTTCATATGAATAGTAGTCCTGTCAGCTACCTAGCTAGTAGCCTGGAAACCAGACGTTGAATTGCATTGAATTGTATGTCAGCAGAAATGAGTGTTTGAATCAGGAAAGTGTCCTCTCATGACCTCTACAAACCTCAAATGTTGAATAAAATTATATTTTAAAAGCACTTTACCGGTTGTCGGTGCGGTTGGTTCTTTTGGGGGGTAGGAACGTGAGACAAGGAATCCACAGGAAAGTATAATTACATAAAGTTAATGTAATCATACTTTCCTGTGGACATTGTCTCACATTCCTACCACCAAAAGGACCAACAGCAAGGACAACCGGTAAAGTGCTTTAAAATATCATTTTATTCAACATTCTGGTTTGTAGAGGTCATGAAAGGAAACTTTAACAATTCAAACACAAATTTCTGCCCAATGTAGAATTCAATGCAATTCAACGTGGGGTTTCCAGACAACTACCTAGTAGAAGTAGCTACACTACATGACCAAGAGTATGTGGACACCTGCTCGTTGAACATCTCATTCCAAAATCATGGGCATTAATATGGAGTTAGTACCCACTTCACTGCTATAACAGCCTCCACTCTTCTGGGAAGGCTTTCCACTAGATGTTGGAACATTGCTGGGGGGACTTGCTTCCAATCAGCCACAAGAGCATTAGTGAGGTCGAGCACTGATGTTGAGCGATTAGGCATGGCTCACAGTCGGCGTTCCAATTCATTCCAAAGGTGTTCGATGTGGTTGAGGTCAGGGCTCTGTGCAGGCCAGTCAAGTTCTTCCACACTGATCTGGACAAACCATTTCTGTATGGAATTAATTTCTGTAGAATTCCATCTCTGTAAGATGGCATAGCAGTCGAACGTTTGTTTTTGTCTTGTCCCGTCCTAACATCGTTTTCCTTGTTTTTTTTTCTTATTTATTTTTCGTATATATTTTAATATCACTTTCCATCTACGGGCTGAATATACTCTCCTGCAACCCGCCTCACCCAATGTGGTACGGATCTACTATTTTTATACTTAAGAACTGGAACCCCATCAAAAGCTAGCCAGCTAACTGGCTACCAGCTAATTGGCTACTAGCTAGCCGCGTCCCGCTAACTGTCTAGAGCACATCGGACTGTTAGCCTAAGAGGCCTACCGGACAATTTCTTTGGCCACTATACCTATTCTGCCAATTTGCCTGGTTTACCATACGGAGCTCTGCTGATCCGTCTTCTGAGCCGGAACCCCAACAGCAGCTAGCCAGCTAACTAGCTACTAGCTAAAAGTCAGCCAGCCACCTCTAGCACGAACAACTCAAGCCAGTCTGCACAGCGTGACTCAAACCAGAGCAAATCGGACTTATATTATTCCATATCTCCAGATTCCTACCGCAAGCCCTGAACCTTTTTTCACCTGGATCATCCCAGCTAGCTAGCTGCTATCCGAGTGGCAACTCCTGGCTAACGTCTTTGTCCCGAAGCAAGAACCAATTAGCCTGGAGCTAGCCTTGCTAGGCCCATCTCCCGGCTAGACGTAGAGGTCCATCAGCCACTCCTTGGGCTACAATACCTATTTTGCCAACTGGCCTGGACACCCCGCCAACCCATCCCGACTGGACCACCAACGTGATTCGCCCGAGGTTTTTTTCTTCTCAACTGGCTCCACCGTCGCAATGTCCCCTAAATGCCGCGGCCCGCTAGCTGTCCTGAGCACATCGGACTGTTAGCTTAAGAGGCCCATCGGACAAACTCTTTGGCCACTATACCTATTTTGCCAATTGGCCTGGTTTACTATACGGAGCCCTGCTGATCCGTATGCCGACGGAACAGCACGAGGGGGCCACAACAGACTTTCTTCCATCACGACGTCCCTCCAAGGCCTTTCTGCTAGCTTACTAGCCCGGGCCCACTAGCTGCTTGAAGCCACTCACTGGACTCCTATGACCACTCGGCTACGCATGCCTCTCGCTAACGTCATTATGCCTGGGTCCATTGCTGTTTTGGTTAGTAATTATTGCCTTATTTCCCTGTAGAGCCTCTAGCTCTGCTCAATACGCCTTAGTTAACACTTTAGTTCCACCTCCCACACATGCGGTGACCTCACCTGGTTTAAATGATGTTTCTAGAGACAATATCTCTTTCATCGTCACCCAACACATAGGTTTACCCCCACTGTATTCACATCCTACCATACCTTTGTCTGTACATTATGCCTTGAATCTATTCTACCGTACCCAGAAATCTGTTCCTTTTACTCCCTGTTCTGAACGTACTAGACGACCAGTCCTTTTAGCCTTTAGCCGTATCCTTATCCTACTCCTCCTCTGTTCCTCTGGTGATGTAGAGGTTAATCCAGGCCCTGCAGTGCCTAGCTCCACTCCCATTCCCCAGGCGCTATCATTTGTTGACTTCTGTAACGGTAAAAGCCTTGGTTTCATGCATGTTAACATTAGAAGCCTCCTCCCTAAGTTTGTTTTATTCACTGCCCTAGCACACTTTGCCAACCCGGATGTCCTAGCCGTGTCTGAATTCTGGCTTAGGAAGACCACCAAAAACCCTGAAATTTCCATCCTTAACTATAACATTTTCAGACAAGATAGAACTGCCAAAGCGGCGGTGTTGCAATCTACTGCAGTGATAGCCTGCAGTATCCAGGTCTGTACCCAAACAATTCAAGCTTCTACTCTTACAAATCCACCATTCCAGAAACAAGTCTCTCACCGTTGCCGCTTGCTATAGACCACCCTCTGCCCCCAGCTGTGCCCTTGACACCATATGTGAACTGATTGCCCCCCATCTATCCTCAGAGCTCGTGCTGCTAGGTGACCTAAACTGGGACATGCTTAACACCCCGGCCATCCTACAATCTAAGCTTGATGCCCTCAATCTCACACAAATTATCAATGAACCCACCAGGTACAACCCCAAATCCGTAAACACGGGCACCCTCATAGATATCATCTTAACCAACTTGCCCTCCAAATACACCTCCTCTGTTTTCAACCAAGATCTCAGCAATCACTGCATCATTGCCTGCATCCGTAATGGGTCTGCGGTCAAACGACCACCCCTCATCATTGTCAAACGCTCCCTAAAACACTTCAGCGAGCAGGCCTTTCTAATCGACCTGGCCCGGGTATCCTGGAAGGATATTGACCTCATCCCGTCAGTAGAGGATGCCTGGTCATTCTTTAAAAGTGCCTTCCTCACCATCTTAAATAAGCATGCCCCTTTCAAATTTTTTTATAACCAGGAACAGATATAGCCCTTGGTTCTCTCCAGACCTGACTGCCCTTGACCAGCACAAAAACATCCTGTGGCGTTCTGCATTAGCATCGAATAGCCCCAGCGATATGCAACTTTTCAGGGAAGTTAGGAACCAATATACACAGCCAGTTAGGAAAGCAAAGTTCTGGGACACTGTAAAGTCCATGGAGAATAAGAGAACCTCCTCCCAGCTGCCCACTGTACAGAGACTAGGAAATACTGTCACCACCAAGAAATCCACTATAATTGAGAACTTCAATAAGCATTTTTCTACGGCTGGCCATGCTTTCCACCTGGCTACCCCTAACCCGGGCAACAGCCCTGCACTCCCCACAGCAACTCACCCAAGCCTCCCCCATTTCTCCTTCACCCAAATCCAGTTAGCTGATGTTATGAAAGAGCTGCAAAATCTGGACCCCTACAAATCAGCCCGGGCTAGACAATCTGGCCCCTCTCTTTCTAAAATTATCTGCCGAAATTGATGCAACTCCTATTTCTAGCCTGTTCAACCTCTCTTCCGTATCATCTGAGATTCCCAAAGATTGGAAAGCTGCCGCGGTCATCCCCCTCTTCAAAGGGGGAGACACTCTAGACCCAAACTGCTACAGACCTATATCTATCCTACCCTGCCTTTCTAAGGTCTTGAAAGCCAAGTTAACAAACAGATTACCGACCATTTCGAATCCCACCGTACCTTCTCCGCTATGCAATCTGGTTTCAGAGCTGGTCATGGGTGCACCTCAGCCACGCTCAAGGTCCTAAACGATATCATAACCGCCATCGATAAGAGACATTACTGTGCATCCGTATTCATCGACCTGGCCAAGGCTTTCGACTCTGTCAATCACCACATTCTTATTGGCAAACTCAACAGCCTTGGTTTCTCAAATGATTGCCTCGCCTGGTTCACCAACTACTTCTCTGATAGAGTTCAGTGTTTCAAATCGGAGGGCCTGTTGTCCGGACCTCTGGCAGTCTCTATGGGGGTGCCACAGGGTTCAATTCTCAGGCCGACACTATATACATAAATGATGTCGCTCTTGCTGCTGGTGACTCTCTGATCCACCTCTACTCAGACGGCACCATTCTGTATACGTCTGGCCCTTCTTTGGACACTGTGTTTATCTAACCTCCAGACGAGCTTCAATGCCAAACAACTCTCCCTACGTGGCCTCCAACTGCTCTTAAATGCAAGTAAAACTAAATGCATGCTCTTCAACCGATCACTGCCCGCACCTGACCGCCCGTCCAGCATCACTACTCTGGACGGTTCTGACTTAGAATATGTGAACAACTACAAATACTTAGGTGTCTGGTTAGACTGTAAACTCTCCTTCCAGGCTCACATTAAGCATCTCCAATCCAAAATTAAATCTAGAATCGTTTCCCTATTTCGCAACAAAGCATCCTTCACGCATGCTGCCAAACATACCCTCGTAAAACTGACCATCCTACCGATCCTCGACTTTGGCGATGTCATTTATAAAATAGCCTCCAACACTCTACTCAACAAATTGGATGCAGTCTATCACAGTGCCATCCGTTTTGTCACCAAAGCCCCATATACTACCCACCACTGCGACCCGTACGCTCTCGTTGGCTGGCCCTCACTTCATACTCGTCGCCAAACCCACTGGCTCCAGGTCATCTACAAGTCTTTGCTAGGTAAAGCCCCGCCTTATCTCAGTTCCCTGGTCACCATAGCAGCCCCCACCCGTAGCACACGCTCCAGCAGGTATATCTCACTGGTCACCCCCAAAGCCAATTCCTCCTTTGGCAGCCTTTCCTTCCAGTTCTCTGCTGCCAATGACTGGAACGAACTACAAAAATCACTGAAGCTGGAGACTCATATTTCCCTCACTAGCTTTAAGCACCAGCTGTCAGTGCAGCTCACAGATCTCTGCACCTGCACATAGCCCATCTGTAAACAGCCCATCCTACTACCTCATCCCCATACTGTATGTATTTACTTATCTTGTTCCTTTGCACCCCAGTATCTCTACTTGCACATTCAACTTCTGCATATCTACCATTCCAGTGTTTAATTGCTATATTGTAATTACCTCGCCACCATGGCCTATTTATTGCCCTACCTCATCTTACCTCATTTGCACTCACTGTATATAGACTTATTTTTCTACTGTATTATTTACTGTGTTTGTTTATTCCATATGTAACTCTTTGTTGTTGTATGTGTCGAACTACTGTGCTTTATCCTGGCCAGGTCGCAGTTGTTAATGAGAACTTGTTCTCAACTAGCCTACTTGGTTAAATAAAGGTGAAATATATATATATATTTTTTTAAATGGACCTTGCTTTGTGCACAGCTGAAAAGGGCCTTCCCCCAAACGGTTGCCACAAAGTTGGAAGTACAGAACCGTCTAGAATGTCATTGTATGCTGCAGCGATAAGATTTCTCTTCACTGGAAATAAGTGGCCTAGACCGGACCAAGAAAAACAGCCCCAAACCATTAATCCTCATCCACCAAACTTTACAGTTGGCACTATGCATTGGGGCAGGTAGCGTTCTACTGGCATCCGCCAAACCCAAGTGGTGAAGCCTGATTCATCACTCCATAGAACGCATTTCCACTGCTTCAGAGTCCAATGGCGACGAGCTTTACACCACTCCAGCTGATGCTTGTTATTGCGAATGGTGACCTTAGGCTCCCGATGAACAGTTCTTGTTCTGACATTGCTTCCAGAGGCAGTTTGGAAATCGGTCGTGAGTGTTGCAACCGAGGCCAGACGATTTTTACGCGCTGTGCTTCAGCACTCGGCGGTCCCATTCTGTGAGCTTGTGTGGCCTACCACTTCGCAGCTGTGCCGTTGTTGCTCCTAGACGTTTCCACTTCACAATAACAGCACTTACAGTTGACCAGGGCAGCTCTAGCAGGGGAGAAATTTGACGAACTGACTTGTTGGAAAGGTGGCATCCTATGACCGTACCACGTTGAAAGTCACTAAGCTCTTCAGAAAGGCCATTCTACTGCCAATGTTTGTCTATGGAGATTGCATGGCATTGTGCTCGATTTTATACACCTGTCAGCAACGGGTGTGGTTGAAATAACCGAATCCACATATTTTAAGGGGTGTCCACATACTTTTGTATATATAGTGTATGTCAGTGTGTTTTGCTTACAATGTAACAGCAATGATTTGCTAATACATGTAGCTATAGCTAATCATTTGACTATTACTGAATGGCCAATACAGTGACCAGGTAGCTAAAACACCTTTATAAATTGTTTATAAACACTACGGATGTACTAACGTTAGCTAGCTAGCTATAGTTAAGTTGCTAGCTAGCCAACTACTGTAGCTTAGCAAAGCTGGCTACCATGCTAGCTGTCTTTCATTGGTCATTAGCTAACGTTAGAGCTTGTGTCCACCAACATAGGGCGATTACAGCTAAGCTGGAGATCTAACTTAGACACTTGACAACGGGCATGTTTCAATGTATTTTATTAATTCAGAACAAGCTGTCAAATTGAATTTCAGAGCTAACATAGATGCTAACTGGCTAGCTCTACGCTAGCGCAACACTTTGGTGTTTACTTTACAGCGCAAGACAGACGTTATTTTTCTCAATAATACATAGGTATGCGGTCGAAACAAGAATTATGTCTCTTCACAATTTCTTATCTACAATTTCAGCAACTAAAGTAAGCTACATGGACACATTGATATAGCTATTTGCTGTAAATGAAGCCACAAGACTATCAAGCAAATCTTGATGGACTTCCAGTGCTTATCTAGCCGACAAGTAGGCCTTGCATTGCATAAGCAACATTTGGTCTGCACCAGTGGGTCATGAACTCATAAACACAGTTGTACTAGTGGGAGCGAAGGGAAAACAAGCACAACAAACGTTGAATAGAACGACAGTAAATACCGTTTTAGCAGCTTCTGCCCATGTCCTCCCCTTCTTTTTCTTCTGTCTCTCCCTCATCGCTGCGGTCTTGTACTGATTAGTGTTGAATTTGACAGTGTGCTCCTGTGTTATGTTGCTTTAGTTACCGCGCAAGACCCACCGCTTCTGCCATATTGGTATTTTACTGTAAGGAGTGGGTCATGTGACCCCGAGAGAGATGTCATCTTACTGTACAAATGGAGCTGTCACTAAACACGGGAGTTTTGATATAATTCACATTTGTGAATTTTTGTTATATAACAAATAATACCGTTATTTTCTCACAATAATTAATGCTGTAATTACTGTGAGAAAATTTGAACATTTGGGGAGATTGGGGGCTCAGACTAAAATATAATATAATAAAATAATATTTCCGAGTAAATCCTCAACAACAAAAAAACGTTAAGGCTGGTGTTTTTCCTTTTCTCCCTATTTGTTGTGGCCAATGGCAGTTCATTCAATTTGAAAGACAGGTAACGTTATTTTCTCTATTCCCTAAACAATGTAGGCTCATACACGTTATGTTATGTAACAGTTTGTACCATTTATTCTGATGTTTCTGTACATCAAAAGCTAAACATTACTTTAGTCATATACTTTAGTCAAAGTTCAGCGGTGAAATATTTTCCACAAATGCAAATTACTTTTGGTTACAGACCAATTGTGTTTGGTGAAATAATACACAATGAAATTGTTGATAATGTAGACAGGTCAGATATACAGGCTAGGACAAGAAGATTCTAATATCCCATAAATGTCTCTATAAATGCGAAAGGATTATAAACAATGGGACTAGCAATATACTGTACCTCAGTGCTAGCAATGCGAGTGAAAATTACTGGAAGTGAATGTTAGCAGTACAGAAAGTTTGCCATCAAACTTGGCAAATAACCACAATCGTAGTACATTTCAGCTAACTACTCATCAAACACATAGCATAACTGTTTTACTGTCATTCTATTAATTCAAACGTTTATCAAATTATCTACAGTCACTTTACTACTTGATTTCCTGGCCACTGGTCACATTTTTTATGCTAATCCTGTAGGCGCTGGTCCAATGAAATTGTTTATTTTCTAATGCTGCCTCATGGAATTATTACATTGTCCTAACCTGTATAGTTTCAACCTAGCAAATAAGCATATATGATATACATTGGAACGTTGGAATGTTCTAGAATCTAGACTCAGGGGCCCCCTGGAATGGAACCTTCCAATGGAGTGTAGATGGCTGAGGAGGGTCTCTGGGGGTGAGGAGAGCACTGGGTCTGGGACCCTGATGTTATAGAGCT
Organism: Brachymystax lenok tsinlingensis; assembly: GCA_030435695.1. Classification (NCBI taxonomy): domain Eukaryota; kingdom Metazoa; phylum Chordata; class Actinopteri; order Salmoniformes; family Salmonidae; genus Brachymystax; species Brachymystax lenok. The sequence continues at coordinate 35,553,595 of CM059786.1, read as the reverse complement.
GGATGATGAAGAGGATGAGACGCATGAAGAGGAAGAGCGTGGTGCCTGGTACCTGGGAATGAAGAAGAGGGAATATATGTTATGTAATCGGCTGGCAACTTGAGTGCCTTCTTATATGGATCCTTTCATGTGGATATTTTTTTAGCTGCAACAAAGATTGTCACAAAAATGCTGTCTCAAGAATAGGCCTAACATAGCAAATATAGTTGTACATCTATTCTGTTTTGTTGAAACGTGTCAGAAATCAAATTACGATATGCATGGTTCTAAACGCTGCCAATTATTAGTAAAGTAGGTAGGACAAATCACCTAACAGTTAATCAGCAAATACTGTAGGAACTCTGAGTGTCATCCTCTACAGTTTTAAATCATCAGGTTACTACAGGTAACTCACCTGGTTATTATAGGTACTGTAACTCACCAGGTTACTACAGGTACTGTAACTCACCAGGTTAATACAGGTAACTCACCAGGTTAATACAGGTAACTCACCTGGTTAATACAGGTAACTCACCAGGTTAATACAGGTAACTCACCAGGTTACTACAAGTAACTCACCAGGTTAATACAGGTAACTCACCAGGTTACTACAGGTAACTCACCAGGTTACTACAGGTAACTCACCAGGTTACTACAGATAACTCACCAGGTTAATACAGGTAACTCACCAGGTTACTACAGGTACTGTAACTCACCAGGTTACTACAGGTACTGTAACTCACCAGGTTACTACAGGTAACTCACCAGGTTAATACAGGTAACTCACCTGGTTAATACAGGTAACTCACCAGGTTAATACAGGTAACTCACCAGGTTACTACAAGTAACTCACCAGGTTAATACAGGTAACTCACCAGGTTAATACAGGTAACTCACCAGGTTACTACAGGTAACTCACCAGGTTACTACAGATAACTCACCAGGTTAATACAGGTAACTCACCAGGTTACTACAGGTACTGTAACTCACCAGGTTACTACAGGTACTGTAACTCACCAGGTTACTACAGGTAACTCACCAGGTTAATACAGGTAACTCACCAGGTTACTACAGGTAACTCACCTGGTTATTATAGGTACTGTAACTCACCAGGTTACTAGAGGTTCTGTAACTCACCAGGTTACTACAGGTAACTCACCAGGTTACTACAGGTAACTCACCAGGTTAATACAGGTAACTCACCAGGTTAATACAGGTAACTCACCAGGTTAATACAGGTAACTCACCAGGTTAATACAGGTAACTCACCAGGTTACTACAGGCAACTCACCAGGTTAATACAGGTAACTCACCTGGTTATTATAGGTACTGTAACTCACCAGGTTACTAGAGGTTCTGTAACTCACCAGGATCGTGACTTCCGGACCCTTCCTGATACAGTGGTCCTGTCCCTGAATGGGACGTTGGTTAGCAGGTCTCTCCTGGGACTACCGGGACCTCCAAAGTTCTGTTCCAGGTGTGCTCCGTTAAGGTTGAGGTTGTACATGCTGGGTGGGCTCATATCTAGCTCCAGGAGCATCACATTCTCAGCCTACAGAAATAATGAATGAGAGCGAAAGAGAGAGGGAGTTTAATATAATGAACAATGACGATGGAAAGCATCTGCAATTGATGATAAATAAATGTGTGGAAAGTGGTTTCTTGACACTAATCAGTTCAGTATGTCAATGGCCCTCAATTAGTTCGGAATGACACAATTTCATGTGTACCACATCTAAACCGGCATCACTATACTGAGAGCTTTACCGTTTCTAAAAATACATATTTGGGTGTTTTTGGAGACTTTGTTCAGGTTTTTTTAGGGCCCCCATGCTACACGATGAGGAAGAGGATGAGGAAGTGATTTGCCGTTTGGGGTAAGATTCTCAAAAACAAGTGAAATCACAAAAAGGTGTTTGGACTCTTCTATAACATGCCATTTACATAAGACTCTTCTATAACATGCCATTTACACAAGACTCTTCTATAACATGCCATTTACACAAGACTCTTCTATAACATGCCATTTACACAAGACTCTTCTATAACATTCCATTTACATAAGACATTTATGTTTGGTTGTAAAAAAATAAAACATTTCCTTTATGTTCAATCTCAGATATGAAAAATGTACCATAGATAAAAAAAAACAAGCATCTACCCACCCGGTATCTACATGGAGCTCCTGCTGTAACAGCCATCTGTGCATATTGGCTGATAGGTCTCTTGTATCCCACCACAGACGTGGGCCTTCGTTTCACCTGATGAGACGATTTACTGCAATAAGATGTGCAAGGGAGGAAAAGCTAGTTTAGGAGTTAGTTAAGGAGTGCAAAGAAAATAATAGACAGTACCTTAACGTGACAAAGTAACCTCGATTTCATTTTTCATAAACATGTGAAACAAGGAAATAATTGACCCTGTACCATTGACTCTGTACCGGTACCCCCTGTATATAGCCTCCACATTGACCCTGTACCATTGACCCTGTACCGGTACCCCCTGTATATAGCCTCCACATTGACCCTGTACCGGTACCCCCTGTATATAGCCTCCACATTGACCCTGTACCATTGACTCTGTACCGGTACCCCCTGTATATAGCCTCCACATTGACCCTGTACAGTACCCCCTGTATATAGCCTCCACATTGACCCTGTACCATTGACCCTGTACCGGTACCCCCTGTATATAGCCTCCACATTGACCCTGTACCGGTACCCCCTGTATATAGCCTCCACATTGACCCTGTACCATTGACCCTGTACCGGTACCCCCTGTATATAGCCTCCACATTGACCCTGTACCGGTACCCCCTGTATATAGCCTCCACATTGACCCTGTACCATTGACTCTGTACCGGTACCCCCTGTATATAGCCTCCACATTGACCCTGTACCGGTACCCCCTGTATATAGCCTCCACATTGACCCTGTACCATTGACCCTGTACCGGTACCCCCTGTATATAGCCTCCACATTGACCCTGTACCATTGACCCTGTACCGGTGCCCCCTGTATATAGCCTTGCTATTGTTATTTTACTGCTGCTGTATAATTATTTGTTACTTACATTTTTTATTTAACACTTTTTTGGTTAAGGGCTTGTAAGTAAGCATTTCACTGTAAGGTCTACCTGTTGTATTCGGTGCAAGTGACAAATACAAATTTGATTTGGATTTTAATCAAATTGTGACTACCTTCATCAGTGACATTATTGTAACTGGCTTTGCAGAGCTGTCCTTTCAGCACAACGTTTGCCCTGACCACCTATACCTTTATGCAGTGGCTGGCATATTAGCAGGGCTGTCCTTTCGGCACCAGTCAATAATATATTTGGTACCATTGCAGTACTTAAAACTTAATGAGTATTAAGCTCATAAGACTAGTATAGAATAGTATAGACTAGCGTAGACTATGTGAACTCACTGACCTTTCTGAAGGAACAAAGGGCCTAAACCTCCACTGGTCCTCGTCACTGTCAAAGTGAAGCCGGTTCATAATTTTGTTCTTTTCTTTGGGAGGGATGAAATTCTCAATTAAGAGATACCTGCAGGTAACACATAAAACAATATTATGAAAAGTGAACCAATTGGGGGAGTGTGTTTGTGTGTGTGTGCGTGCGTGCGTGCCTGTGTGATTATACGTTATTAAAACTCACTTGAACTTGAGTTCTCTGGTGAGTTCATTCTGTGTCTGCTCAAGCTCCTGTCTAGTAACTACATGCTCATCAATGACATCCCCAATCTCTGCCTTCACCAACTGCAGCTTGGCATACAACTGGATCAACGAGTTAGGAAGCACAATAGGAGAACACAACCATTAAATTTTAACATTCTAATCAAAACAACCAGAAATGAGGGAATAGGATTTTGCATCAGAACACTAAAATCCCTTTATATTAAACATAAGGTCATGATAATGATCCCTGAAGTGCTTTAGGGATATGGAAGGTTGGGGTCAATTCCATTTAAATTCCAGTCAATTACGATTTACACTGAAATGTAAATTCTCTTCAATGCTTTTCAATTAGGAAAATTTGGAATTGGAGTTTGGTTTACTTTCTGGATTGACTGGAATTGAAATGGAATCGACCCCAACCCTGCTGGTTAGTAATCCATCTTACCCTCTTCAGCTTCTTGGTCTTGAGTTCCACCTCCTGCTGCAAGGAGGAGAAGGTCTCTCTCAGCTCTCCCGTCTCCTCATCCTGAGCCATCACCTGCTGCTGGATCTCTCTCTCCCGTCTTATCTAAATACAAATAAAAATGACTTTTATTTTCTAGTGTGGGAACTTCCTTTGTGTAGTCATGTTTCACAATAAAGTGAGCCCTAGCCTGCACGCAAACAAAATAACATATATATTTTTTTATATCATAGCTGCACTCCACGGTGCTGACCAAAATCTAAGATACGTAAACACAGAGACACTAAATGAATAAACCTGCATGTACAGTACCAGTCAAACGTTTGGACACACCTACTCATTAAAGGGTTTTTCTTAATTTTTACTACTTTCTACATAGAATAATAGTGAAGACATCAAAACTATGAAATAACACATATGGAATCACGTAGTAACCAAAAAAGTGTTAAACAAATCTAAATATATTTTATATTCTTCAAAGTAGCCACCCTTTGCCTTGATGACAGCTTTTGATGTATTTCTACAATGTAGAAAATAGTAAAAAATTAAGAAAAACCCTTGAATGAGTAGGTGTCCAAACCTTTGATTGGTACTGTACATCGAGAAACATTAAATAATATTGAATTACCACTTTTATCATGGTCATCAGACACAGCACTATTTCTGTTATAGTAGAGGGATAGCCAAGTTGTTTTGTGCCTTCTCCATGACTCCCTCAATCTATCATATGAACATACCCTATTGGTTTATAGACAATCTCTCACCTGTTCTGCAATCTCTTGCCTCTTCAATTCCAGCATCTTCTGTTGCTCATTAGTGTGGTCAATAATGTTCTTTCCCCCAGCCAATATTTTGCTCTCCATTGCCTGGAGAGAAAGATACATGGCCATATGGATGGCTGATTATTGGAAAGACGGACTCTCTGTATCACCAATAAATAATGTATCATTATAAACATATCAAAATGCACATTATTGTCTCATATACAGAAACAGAGAAAATAATGTATTGTCACCTTATATTTCTCAATAATCTTTTCCATAGCTTCCTGTTCCTTCTGCATGTCGTCCATCATCCTTTCCTTTTCCATCTGTTCTTTTTCACCAAATGGCTTCCATTTCTCTCTGGCCCCTAGGCTGCTATGGCTACTGGTGGGAAAAGCCTTTTTGGGGCTATCCTCCACAGAGCTAAATCTATGTATCGGTATTCTGGAGGTTACAGTTTTTTGGGGACTGCCCTCTACAGAGTTATCCATGGAGTAGAATCTCTCTATCCCTTTTTCATCCTCTTCTATCATCTTGCTTTCTTCTTCTTCCTTTATATAGTATTCCTCATTCCGCTTCCATTCCGCTTCCAGTGCCTTCCACAGTTCTGCATCCCTTTCTCTGTGGGCTACATCCTCAACAATCATACTTTTAGTCAGTCTTCTGCTATTCCTCCTTCTCCTCCTCTCCTTCGCCAGCGTCCCTCGCTCCTCCAGCTGGGCCTTAAGGCGGGCGATCTCCTCCTGGAACTCTCTCAGCAAAGCATCCTTTGGATCCTCATTGATTTTGGGTTTGTTCTTTATATTTTTGGCCCGGTTGGCATACCGTAGGGTGGTCAGGGATTCTTCGTAGTGCTTGGACGCTGGTCCCAGAGTGGCTACCATGACTGTCTTAGCATTGCCACCCAGTGAATCCTGGAGTAGACGGGTCAGTTTAGAGTCCCTGTAAGGGATGTGGGTGCTCTTCCCATCCACCAGAGCTGAGATGACATTACCCAATGCTGAGAGGGACAGGTTGATTTTAGTGGCCTCTTTCAGGCGCTCCCCTTTAGCACCCGTCTTGCTCTGGCGTTCGCTGCCAGCCAAGTCAACCATGTTCAGCTTCCCAACCCGTATGTGGTCCTCTCCATCTGCACCTTTCTCACTGCACTCCACCGTGATCATGAAGATGGCATGGGACCGCGAGCTGCGTTCATTCATGTTGGTAAACCCCACAGACCTGCACTCATCTCCTATGTTCATGACATGTTCGAGCTCCATGACATTCTTGGTGACAACCGAAGACAGATCTTTGACATAGACACCTGAATCTGGGTTCTCTTTGAGATCTAGTTTCTTGTTTTCTTTACATAACAGATCCCGGACCTCCTCCCGATAGATCTCTAGATAGGATGCCCTCACCAAATATTGCTGATTCTGAGACCTGGAGATCTGTGTAAAAATGTGGTTAAATGAATTTGGGATGATCCCTCTTTCATTGTCTGTGGGCATACCTAGCATCGTGTATGTTTTACCTGTCCCAGTCTGCCCATACGCGAATATGGTACCATTGAATCCTTGTAACACGGAATCTACAAGAGGTCTGACGGTATCGTCATAAATATCGCTCTGTTTCGACTCAAAGTCGTAGACCGCATCAAAGGTGAATGATTTCATGACTTCTTCAGGTGACGCCCTCGGGTTCCTCAATGTGATCTGCCCCAGTTTTGAATTCACCTCCAATATGTTATCGTTGTCCACAGTCTCCTCTCTCCTGTTAAATGGGCGGCATCGCACCACCACCTTTACCGCCTCGCACGATTTCGGTCTCGACATATTTGATCCTTGACCATAAAAATGTATTTCTCCGCAACACAATTAAAAGCCACTGTATCTGTCGCTAATCGCGCATCAAGATGACTCATGTTGCCCCTCTTTCTCGAAGCATCCTCCACCGAGCGGTACCCAGGTAATCCAATTCATAGCTTTCGCAGAAAATGTTAACATTCTGTACTTGGGCACACCTAATCACACGGATATAGCCTATACCACGCAGACTACATGTACTTCCTCCGACTCTGATGAATAACCTCGATCCTGGCAACGATAACTGTCTCCACCCTTAATCCGCACCAAGGCTACATGATACAAAGGATGCTGCGCCACCACTGCTAGAAACCACTGCCGTCAGCCGCCAGCCAGCCAGCCCACGTCCCCAGTACACACCCTTCCCTCTGCTGCAGACAATAGGAACAAGGCATGTGACCAACAAAACGAATCGGATTAAAGCGAAACCTTGTAAACAGGTGTAGCCTAATACAATTATTTAATACATGTGATCTAATAGGCATAACAAATTAACCGATTATCACAATTCAAATGTTTCATTCATTGAAAACAAATAATATACATAAGCCTAGCCATTTGAATGTACTTCAATATCATTATTTATTAATTTACTGGCTCTAAAAATGAATACATCACTGCCCAAACCATGGCATAAAGAACAAAATCAAATGTAAAAAAAAAAAAAGAAAACATTCACCTCAGATGAATAAACATGACTGGACAGCCCAAGACCAGTCACTTATGAAAGCTGAAATGGCACCTTATATAGTGGCCCTGGTCAAAAGGAGTCCACTATAGAGGGAATAGGGTGTCATTTTGGATGAAAACATGGATTTAAATTTCCATTGAGAAGACTAGGATTGCCAGTTGGGTCTACACCAGCCTCAGATGGATATTACAGCAGAATATTATCAAAAAAGGGAACTGTCAAATAATGTTAAAACATTAAAAAAACACCCCCAAAAAAGAACTGTTAGTTATGAACTTGAAACATTTTGTGATTTGTAAAAACAGGCCCCTCATGATTTCTCTTCTGCAAACTTTAAAGAAATAAGCACTGAGCTTAAGTTAACAGACAAATACACAGCCTAGGCACATTCTAATGGCAGCCTGCTATTAGATGGTAGCAGTAGATGAGGAAAGTCACTTGTGGAATCGCTTGTTGGAGTCCTTGGCGTGATCCAGCAGTAGCTGACAGGGGGTGAAGTGGTTGCCGTAAACCTCCTCATACCTCCTCATCTTCTCTACTAGCTTGTCGGCACCGAAGGTATCCACAAACCGGAAAGGACCTGAACAGAAAAGGTTTAAAGAGAAGGTTGAAAAAATGTTTGTAGGATTCAATCTTTCAAAAGGACACATGATGATAGCACGATAGAATAATATTGGCATATCTGATAGCTGTCTAAAATACTGAAATTGGATAAATCAAATTTAGTCAAGTCCAGCTCCACAAACTGGAAAGGACTGAACAGGGAAGTTCAAAGAAAAGTCCTAATTGTAGCACAACAAAAAGGCTGTGCTTGCTGTTAAACCTTAAAAAAGTTCAGCAACACATGCAATGTCACTAGGGCTGTTTATGCTCATTTCATGTGATCATCCTGCATGTGTGGCTGGCTCAGCTGATAAAAGGTCATGGGTTCAATTTCCACAGGGATTAGATATATAGCAAAAATGTATGCAGTCACTGCACTGTAAGTGGCATATAGTATAAAACCAGCGGAGGCTGCTGAAGAGGACAGCTCATAATGGCCGGAATGGAGTACATGGAATCAAACACGGTTTTCATGTTTGATGCCATTCCATTCATTTTGAGCCATCTATAGAAGGAACAATAAGCTCCACTGCTGATTTTCATTCTTGTCCTTTAGTCAGGGACTAATTTAGACCGTGAACACCAGTTGGTGCAATTCATTATTTTAATTAATTATAGAACAGAAACCCAGCAGTACTCCGTCCGGACCTCCAGACTGATTTGAATACCCCTGCTAGAGAGTAAATCCCTACCTCCAAGACAGGGGGGGAATCCCAGTCCGAACACAGCTCCTATATCTCCCTCTACGGGGCCGTTCAGGATCCCCTCCTGCAGACACATCACTGCCTCGTTCACAAATCGCGAGACCAGACGGTACTGGACATCAGAGTCTGAAGAACTGGAGGAAAAAGACCCAGACAGTTAAGTGGTGGTGTGGAGAGTAGATGATTCCTGTGAGGCTCAGTTGGTAAGAGGGTTGAGCTAGCAAATGCCAAGGCCATGGGTTCAATTCCCACTGGGATCACATACAAAACATGTATGCATTCACTGTACTGTAAGTCACTTTAGAGACATTTCCGCAGTGGTTGCTACTTACACTGAAGGGTTTGGTGTCAATTTGAATTTCTCCAGGAGGTCGTCAATATCGGGGTTGACATCTTTGCTTTTGAGTCCTGGCGTATACACGTAGCAACCCTTTCCTGATTTGCGGCCTGTTGATGGAAAATGCATCTAATTGGGTATCAGGTAAAACCATGCATTCCCCACTATATAATTTTTCTCCCAAAATGTCCTTGATTCTTCACATACTCTCATTCTCAAACCTCATTGGTGGAGAAGTTCCAAAGTTCCTCCCTTCTTACCTTCTCCTCCAATGTATTGAGAAAGAAAGCAAGATGAAGGGATGCAAGAAATTGAGGGACGTTTAAACATTTTGAAAGAGCCTTTGTCTCAAAGTCCTACAAACAAGAATTTACCCTTAAATCCTCTCTCCACCATAGTCTTCAGCACCTCAACGTTTCCACCTCCGAACCTGGATCCGAATGCTTTGCCGAGGTCCTCAGCCACATGGGCAGCCACGTCAATGCCCACCTCATCAGCCAGTGTAGCTGCACCCACTGGGAACCCAAAACCTGTGGTCAGCGCATCCAGCTTCTTGGGGCTAACGCCCTCCTGAGAACACACACAGCACAGAAATACAGGTACTTTATTTACATTTTTGGAGACAATACCCACACCATTCCAACATTGTAGATGGACAGTGTGTGTGTGTGTGACAGCACTAACCTGTAGTACTCTCACTGCCTCAGCTAACATAGGAGCCAGACACCTGGTCGTGTAGAACCCAGGTCCATCCTGCAAACAAGCACAAGTTATTATGAGCCCATGGAAAGCACTACAGCATAAACTATATCAAATTAATGTATTAGTGTCGTTGTGTTTATCAACAAGCTAAGGGAGAACATGGGAAGTGGGCACTGAGCAGAAGCGCACTCACTCCGACAACAATGATGACTTTGCCCTGCTTCAGGCCTACAGCAACAGCAGAGGCAGTGGTGTCTTTAGAGGTCTTATCCGTGGTGATGATCTCCAACAGCTGCATCTTGTCCACTGGAGAGAAGTAGTGCATACCAATTACCTACAGGAATAGAAAATACAACTTTCTTTATTGTAATGTCTCCAGTTATACAGGCAAAACTACTCAGTGGCCTTCTGGTTAGTGTCCGCCCAGAGATTGGAAGATTGGGGTTTCAATCGCTGACCAAGTCATATCAAATACTCTGAAAATGGGACCTGCCTCCTCTCTGCTTGGCACTCAGTATTAAAGGGATTGTGGCAAAGAGGCACTTCATCTACTTCCCCAGAGTCAGATTAACTAGTGGATAAATGTTTGTCCTGTGTCCAGTATGAAGAAAGTTAGAGGCAGTTACGCGAGCCAATGCTAACTAGAATTAGCGCAATGACGAAGTCTACAGATATCTGCTAGCAGATACCATAAACCTCCAGTCATTATGCTAATCCTAGTTGGCAATTGCGCTAGCTAGCAACTTTCTTCAAACTGCACGCATAGACATAAAAATGTTATCCACAAGTTCATCCAACTCTGGGGAGGTAGACACAATTCAGAAGTATCCCTTTAAGGAGACGGATTGGGGGTAAGGCCCTGAAACAGACTAGCATTCTGTCCAGGAGGTGTACTTGTACATCAAGCTGCCTCACGTGACAGAAACAGGAGATGGGCTCCTGCCTCTATGGGATGTTCTGGCTTGGACAAGGCTTACTTACAGAGACAATAACCAGGCCAGAGGACACAAAACATGTAGTCTGAGAGGTTATTGTGGACAAAGGGATTCTAGTGAGTGGTTTGAATCCAGCTTGAAGGAGCAATAAAGGCCTTTAACAAGAATGTTAATCCCATTGAACTCTTACTAAACCTACCTTTTCTGGCCTCATGCTAGCAGCAGCAATATCTTTGATGGGGAGAGCAGACGTGTTGGTGGCAAATATACAGTGAGGTGGAATCACCTGTAATCAGAAAAAAAGTTAATTTAGAACAATGTTGTCCAAAAGAAACGCTTATTTTAGTTTTGTATTAGAAAAAGCTTTACGTTGTGTGCCCTAATTTACAACCCTGATTTAAAAATCCCACGCTACTTACAGCTTCCACCTCCTTGATGACTCTGTGTTTGATGTTGATGTCCTCAAACACAGCTTCGATGACCATGTCAGCCTTCTCAAAACCACTGTAGTCCAACTGGCCAGTTAAGCTGGACAGTGTGGAGTCCCTCTCAAATGATGTGATGGCCTTCTTTTTGATTTTGTCATTGAGGCTGGTGACGAAAGTGAAGGCAGGTTTAATCTCTGTACTAGCTACCCAATCAACATGTATGTTAAATCTGTCGAGAGAGATTAGGGCAGCTTCAACAATATTTAGTTTCTTCTTTATCAACAACTCCAGCTATGCTTTAAGGGTCAGATCCCCAGACACAGATTAAGTCTAGTCCTGGACTAAAATGCAATCTCTTAATCTGTAAGAAACAATTCATAGGAGTTTAACCCCCCCCTGAAATAGTCAATAGCTAATTAGTTATGCGCTATTCGTCTTTTTCTGTACAGACCGACAGCAACTTCTGGTGCTTCATTACATATTCTGATTGACTGGCTTGGAAACTAAATACCACAATCAGATAATATACCTGGCCATAAAAACAAATCAGACTTCTGACCAAATGCATAGTTATTGCACTTTGCCTTTGTAGGGCAGTACTGCGCTCTGGTAAACCCACCCTTTGTAGACCTGCTGCTGACCCCTGCTCAACCCTTCCACAGTGGTGTCCTTCAGGACAGTGTGGATGCCCTTGTCCACAGTCACCTGGGCAATGCCTGCACCCATCAGACCTGCTCCCAAGATAGCCAGGTTCCTGGTGGATGCGGAATGAAGAAACAGGCCGTTACAATAGAATGGAATTATTGTCCAGCAAGGATTCCCACCCCCCAAATAATTTTTTTGTACCATATCTCCAGTTACAAGGTTAATGTCATGACCTCTCAAATAATGAAATCAGCATAAGTGGTTTGATCTCCAAGAAACTCTGAATCATCTGACCAGTATTACAATATTTGTAATAAGGTTCACATTTTTCACTGATTGAAACATGAAAATATCTATTTAATTGGTTTTTGGTCAAAGGTCATCACTTACTTGACCGGTCTCTCAGGGACTCCAAAGCGGTTCTTCTTGCATGCCACTTGGCCATGGTAAAGTCCGATCAGGGCATTTGATTCAGAAGTCATTGCCAGTTTGCCAAAGTTCTGGAAAGAATGAATAAGAATGATAAAACAGCGACAAAGAAACCATGTTCCATACAAAACCATGAAATTTATTGATAAACAATTTTTTTTACTGTATTCATAAATCTATTTAACCCCATGTATATTCTCTGACCTGTGCTTCTGCCAAATAGCCAGAATCGGGGCCCTGTTCCAAGCCAGCCTTCACACTCTGAGAGGGAGTGAGAGGAACGAACAGAAGTTAAGTCTTTTTCAATAGAACCATGAGAGAGAAGTTTAATCTGGAGCTCTGTGTCCACTTTTTTAAAACTGCTGCCACTTCATATCCTTAACTCACTGAAATCCTCCTCATCATCTTTAAATGGATAAGTAGATATGCCAAAGTCCTACCTCAATGATTTTCAAGGGGGCAGGATACAGTCCCTTGCTCATCTTCATGACTTTGCCAGTAACATTTTTGTAGATCTGTTGCCGCACAAACTCAATGCCCATTACGTAGTCTTGGACTTCTGCAGAGGAAGGAGAGTAAAAGTAAATGTTAAAAGCGTCCAAAAAAGGTTGTGTACATGCATAAAAACTGAAAGGACTGAAAATGTGATGTAACATATGGTAAAAGGTTGAAAAAGAACAAACATGAGAACCTTACAATTCAAAACCTGCCTTCATATTATGTAGATGATATATCGTAGAGTCTGTTTTTTTGTACTATACCAAAAGCACTGTATATCTACATACATGGTATTGGCCTCTAACACGCAAATACTTACTCTGCATCATGCCTTTTTTCTTGGTGAGAGAGATCTTCTTGTGGACAATTCCTCTGGCACACTGTATGGCAACCTCCTCCAGGTACTCAATGGTCCTCTCCTCTGGACTCTTCAATCCAGGTCCTGGAATATCAAAAAGGGGGATCAATAAGCAGCAGTTAAGACACCTTCACTGACAGTATCTAACCTGTAAACAATTTCCAGTTATTGTAATCTCAGAACATTCTATCAATACTGGTATGCTCTTATCAGTAACTTTTATTGATTATAATATTGATTGCATTAGTGCAGTGATTACTATACCTAGTGGGTCCACTAGCTGATGGACCAGACCCATCTTCTTGGCTTTGTCTGCCTTGATGTTTCTTCCAGTCAGCATCATGTCAAAGGCACCAGGAATACCGACCTGAAGACAACATATTTTACACTACAATGACAGCATTCCATGTATTTATTTTTAACTGCCGACAACAAATCAAGAAAATTAAACACTACTATAACAGGCAAATAGTGCTGCAAATCAGATCAATGTATTAAATAATACTGTAGCATTCTGTAGTACAGTCAGTGTGCATACTGTAGTGACTGAGTTGCACTGTACCAATATCACTGACCAAAAATAAATGCAACATGTAGTGCGGGTCCCGTGTTTCATGAGCCGAAATCCCAGAAATTAACAATGTCACAAATTTTGTGCATCTCTGTTAGTGAGCATTTCTCCTTTGCCAAGATAATCCAACCACCTGACAGGTGTGGCATATCAAGAAGCTGATTAAACAGTATGATTATACAGGTGCACCTTGTGCTGGGGACAATAAAAGGCAACTAAAATGTGCAGTTGTCTCACAACACAATGTCACAGATGTCTCAAGTTGAGGGAGCGTGCAATTGGCATGCTGACTGCAGGAATGCCCATCAGAGCTGTTGCAGGAGAATTGAATGTTCATTTCTCTACCATAAGCCCCCTTTGATGTCATTTTAGATCATTTGGCAGTACGTCCAACTAGCCTCACAACCGCAGGCCACGTGTAATCAGGACAGCCCAGGACCTCCACAGCAGTCTTCTTCACCTGCAGGATCGTCTGAGACCAGCCACCCGGACAGCTGATGAAATGGAGTTTGCACAACCGAATAATTTCTGTACAACCTATCAGAAACCGTCTCAGGGAAGCTTATCTGCGTGCTCGTCGTCCTCACTAGGGTCTTGACCTGACTGCAGTTTGGTGTCGTAACAGACTTCAGTAGGCACATGCTCACCTTCAACGGTACACTAGCACGCTGGAGAAGTGTGCTCTTCACGGGTGAATCCCGGTTTCAACTGTACCGGGCAGATAGCGTGTATGGAGTCGTGTGGGTGAACAGTTTACTGATGTCAACATTGTGAACAGAGTGCCCCATGATGACGTTGGGGTTATGGTATGGGCAGGCATAAGCTATGGACAACGAACACAATTGCATTTTAACGATGGCAATTTGAATGCACAAAGATAATGTGACAAGATCCTGAGGCCCCATTGTCGTGCCATTCATCTGCCAACATCACCTCATATTTCAGCATGATAATGCACAGCCCCATGTCGCAAAGATCTGTTTTACTGTGCTGTTCAGGGAGGGTTTCTGAATGTATAAAGTATTTTCCCAGATACTGACCATCTTAGGGAGTCTCTGTGTTCCTCCAGCTCCAGGTAGAAGACCAAGCATCACCTCAGGAGTTCCCAGGACAGTCTTCTTACTCTTAGTAGCAACTCTGTACTGGCAGGCGATGGCAAACTAAAGACACAACACATTGAAACATAACATTTAGAAAATCAATAACTTAGGAAGAAAGGAAGTCAAATGTCTTGTTGACTGAGATTAATTTGTTATGATACTGAGTAATACTAGACGAAGTGAAATTGTGGGACTTGCTTTAGCTCTTTAAAAGTGGAAGTGTTCTGATTTTAGATTTGAAAAGCAGATAGACTAAGATTCCATACCTTGTATGGAAAGTGGTCAACATTTTAACAAAAAATGTGAAGGGAAACTTAGGGATTTTGGCAATGAAGCCCTTTATCTACTTACCCAGAGTTAGATGAACTTGTGGATACCATGTGTGTGCAGTTTGAAGGAAGTTGCTTGCTAGATGTCACCATAGACATTCGGTCATTGTGCTAATGCTAGTTAGCATTGGCTGACGAAACTACCTCCAACTTCCTTCATATTGGACGCAGAGACATAAAAATGGTATCCACAAGTTGATCTGACGCCAGGGAAGTAAAGGGCTTCATTGCCTAACTCCTGAAGTATGGCTTTAAAAAGTAGCCCTTTAAAAAGGTTAGATTAAATGTAGTTGATGCGGTTACTAAAACATCTGTATCTTTTGATCGGTATCTGTTCCGATTTCAGATTTGAATAGCAGAGAAGTAGACCAAGATGTCATTCCCTCTAAGTCTTTGTCTAAGTTGTTGGGAAAGTGGTCAGAACCCAATGTGTCAAGTCACAATAGACCTTTTCACAATGCTTTGTCCTTAGCCCCAGGCTGTCCTTAGCCCCAGGCTGTCCTTAGCCCCAGGCTGTCCTTAGCCCCAGGCTGTGCCATGAATCCTTGGCAATTTGCTGAGGCAATATTACTGCAACATTTTTTAATTACGTTTCTAGCCTAAACAGTGTAAGAGGAGTAGCATGCTAAATAATAATAAAAGTCTATAGTATGACAAAGATTTAAATTGGGACATTTGCTGTCACTTAGAATAGTATTTTTTCAATAATATGATGATTTTATGTATTAGTGTAAAGGAAGTCATTTTGTTCACCTCTAAGCCGCCTCCTAAGCAAGAGCCGTTGATGGCCGCAACAATGGGCTTGGGCGATTTCTCAAACCTCTCAAACATCTTCTGTCCCTCCTGAGATAGCTTTGTGACCTCCTCTGAGGTGTTACAAGCCTGGATCATGCTGCAAAGGAGGGTAGAGACAGTAGGTGGGGGGGGGCAGAACACAGAACTTAGCGCCCTTGAACACCCAAACCTTGCACATAGTGGTGAAATGCATTACGCTAGACTGATATGCAACATTGAGCATCATGTAAGCCTGAACTAGGCTACTTTCTAATCGGAGTACAGCATTTTAATTACACAACATGTATATATTTCTATCATACAATGGGAAAGGTGTGACTGACTTGATGTCAGCTCCTGCAATGAAGCAGCCAGGCTTGGAGGAGATGAGCACAGCACTCTGGACTGCATCGTTGGCCAAGACCTCATTAAACACTTCTATCATCTCATTTTGCATCTGGACCGACAGAGTGTTGACCTGCAAAAACATGGATAGACATACAATACTGTGGCCTCCTGAGTGGTACAGTGGTCTAAGGCACTGCATTGCAGTGCTTGAGGGGTCACTACAGACCCGGGTTTGATCCCATAGGGCAGTTTAAAAAGGGCTTTATAAATACATTTGATAGATTGAAATTTGTACTGTACATGGAAAATGTATTTTTAAATACATTACCTTAGAATTTGGGTCATTCATCCGAATGACCGCCACATCCTCTTTCACTTCATAGTTGACATGGGTTCGGGCTGAGAAGAAAGAGAGATCAAATGAACTCCATTATATTATTTTATTTTATAATCAAGTTATTATCACAAGTAGTCGTTCAACTTACCGGACATGGCAAAGGCAACTGAAAAGGTACGGCATGAGATACCTAAAAATACAAAATAAGAAGAGGGTTAACGTTAACTAAATTCAATACATTAGCTACTGATAATGATAAGGAAGGTAGCTAGCTAACAGAAACTAGCTAAGGTTTGGGGGGGACGCTTTATTTATTCTAGGCCTGGGGCTGCAACAGATAACTCATGACAAGTGTTAATGACAAGACGTATGGGGGGTTGTCTGACCTCAAAAAGACAGACACTGAACTTTCACCTAGATTCCCTGTCTACACAGCTAAAGCAAATTAGACAATGATAAAATGGAAGCATCTAATGTAAAGTGTAGATTTATCAAGAAAACAATTAAATTGCATGAAAAGTTTGATTTTGGCGATGAGTAAGTGTTCATATCTAGCCAGCTAGGCTAACGTTAACTAAGTAAGTTAACTTAATTCATGTGACGTAGCTAGTTTGCTCACTCGGTGAAAGTTCACTCGCATCAGTTAGCTAGCAGTTATCTTAATCTTAGTTAATGAATTACAAATAAGTAGCTAAAGCCAGATGTTTGTACCAGTAAAGTTGTGTTGCTAAATGAGTTGGTAAACTGTGTTAGCTAGCTACCGGTAGACTTCTGACAGCTAAGTTAACGTTTGCTAGCCGAGTTAGCTGCACCATGAGCACTAGCTAGCATCTCAGACAGTAGAGAGGCGCCGGTTTACAAAATGTGGCTAAACAATCGAATAACATTTGACTTTGGCATCAATTGCACACATTTCAACACAATTGTACCTGAGAGGACGTATCTCCTTGCTGTAATTCTGGACAGCACACCCAGGGCTCGAACACCAGCCATTTTAGGAGGTCAAGAACACCGAAACAACCTGACTGCTGACAACCAATGATTTAGAGATACACTAGATGACCAATAAGGGGGCGCTGTGTTAAAGCCACCGTGCCTCCATCTTGGCACTCCCCCACGTTGTAAAAAATAGTTTGGATGCATTTCTTAATTTCTACATTCGTTTTTGCCACATTTATTTTTTACAGACACATTAATCTATACTTTTAAATTATATTATGTAAGCTGAACATGAAAAAAAATATATAGATATAGATATCAAATCAAAGTTTATTTGTCACGTGCGCTGAATACAACAGGTGTAGACCTTACAGTGAAATGCTTACTTACAGGCTCTAACCAATAGTGCAAAAAAGGTATTAGGTGAACAATAGGTAAGTAAATAAATAAAAACACCAGTAAAAAGACAGTAGCGAGGCTATATACAGTAGAGAGGCTATATACAGTAGCGAGGCTACATACAGACACCGGTTAGTCAGGCTGATTGAGGTAGTATGTACATGTAGATATGGTTAAAGTGACTATACATATATGATGAACAGAGAGTAGCAGTAGCATAAAAGAGGGGTTGGCGGGTGGCGGGTGGCGGGACACAATGCAGATAGCCCGGTTAGCCAATGTGCGGGAGCACTGGTTGGTTGGGCCAATTGAGGTAGTATGTACATTAATGTGTAGTTAAAGTGACTATGCATATATGATAAACAGAGAGTAGCAGCAGCGTAATAGAGGAGTTGGTGGGGAAGGGGGGGGCACACAATGCAAATAGTCCGGGTAGCCATTTGATTACCTGTTCAGGAGTCTTATGGCTTGGGGATAAAAACTGTTGAGAAGGCTTTTTGTCCTAGACTTGGCACTCCGGTACCGCTTGCCATGCGGTAGTAGAGAGAACAGTCTATGCCTGGGGTGGCTGGGGTTTTTGACAACTTTTAGGGCAATCATCTCCTTGGTCTTGGTTACGTTGAGGGATAGGTTGTTATTCTGGCACCACCCGGCCAGGTCTCTGACCTCCTCCCTATAGGCTGTCTCGTCGTTGTCGGTGATCAGGCCTACCACTGTTGTGTCGTCTGCAAACTTAATGTTGGAGTTGTGCCTGGCCATGCAGTCGTGGGTGAACAGGGAGTACAGGAGGGGACTGAGCAGGCACCCTTGGGGGGCTCCAGTGTTGAGGATCAGCGTGGCAGATGTGTTGCAACCTACCCTCACCACCTATATATTTATTACAGCATTTTCCTTTAAGTATATTTTCTAGAGATGACTAATGTTACTGTACCCACTACAACAACAAAAATAGCTAAATACATACATTTTTGTCATTGAAACATTTAATTGAAATCCAGTAGAATTCCATTAATTCCTGTGGAGGACTGCTCCTACCGGGGAGTGACAATATGGCCGACCGGTAGCTTCAAAGCCTCTCAATGGCCAATACATAGAATCAGCACTCATAGCATGCGTAATCCAGGGTTTATATACATCACTGCCGACAACGGAAAGACATGAGGGAGCACATGACAGAAGTGGAGAAAAAAACCAACAGCGAGAAATACATATTTATGGCGTGTTTTTATACCCAGTAACAAAGTTTATTGGGAAAATTAATGGCGTTTTTTTTTCATCAGCTAACATCACTTTTTGCTTATTTTGAAGAATTTATGTAATGTGAAAAAACACATGAAGCACATAAATGCTTCCTAATTAATAAGGTAATGTTAAATGGCTTCTATTATCTCAGAACGAAACGTATAAAGTCTCCTAAACCTGTGTTAACCTCAGACCTTATTTTCGGCGTTTATTCCAAAACCCTATTTACAAACAAATTAGTAAATGTGCTAGAAAGCTAAATAGCTACCTACTGTAGCTAGTTGAATGCTGTGGCTAGCCTAAAATGACTCCACCAATCAGCCTACACCACTGCGCACACACCTGTTGTTACTATGACAACTACCGTAGCCATTTCAGCAAATGACTGCTGTCTGAACACACACAAATCTGATTTGGTCACTATTAACTTGCTGTTGGACAGTCAGTATTCATCCCAAAAATGTGTAAAACAAAACTGATTTGAACCTTACATAACAATACATAGCATCAGCAATCCAGGGTTTATATTGTAATGACCTGACTAGATCATAAAAGGAACAATTGTGTAGACAGAGGTTTGAGTTACGAATTTACGGTTTATTAACCCAACTTCACAGGCTACTGTTTGGCCGTAGCCCACGCCAAATAAATGAAATATACCCCACAAACCAACCGTTACCTTCTCTTGTGAAGGCCAGACGGAAGAGAGAGAACAATGGCTAAACCTGGTCTTAACTTCCAATGCTCCATCCCCCTGCCCAACCTCCCT
This sequence comes from Brachymystax lenok tsinlingensis, assembly GCA_030435695.1. Classification (NCBI taxonomy): domain Eukaryota; kingdom Metazoa; phylum Chordata; class Actinopteri; order Salmoniformes; family Salmonidae; genus Brachymystax; species Brachymystax lenok. The sequence goes on along the minus strand of CM059786.1, from coordinate 35,533,727 downwards.
CCATGCCACTCCGCCAACCACCAGGATGCCCAGCATCAGAACATTCCAGGCATTCCCGTGATTGGCAGATAGCAGGTTGATTGGCATGTCGGACCCCGCGAACACTGGGTACTGGTAAGTACAACACAACCAACTAATAGCCTAACACATAACACACAGCTGTCTGTGCGGGTCGCTACAATATATACATCATTGGACAAAACTTAAGTCTGCTGTGGCCCTAGCAGACAGGCGAGACGTACAATTATTTATATTGTCAGAAAAATGTGTATCATTTTGACACTTATAGTTGATATGTGCAACAAATCATGAACGCTTATGAAAAATGGAACATTCATAATTTCACATAATTTCAATAATTTTGTCACACTGCAGTTTTTGACACAGTGTGGCACACCCTCTCTCCCTCTCCCTCTCCCTCTCCCTCTCCCTCTCCCTCCCTCTCTCTCTCTCCCTCTCACCTCTCTTTCTTTCTCCCCTGTCTTTGTTTATCTCTCCCCCCTCTCTGACCTCCATCTCTCTCTCTCTCTCTCTCTAAAGGGGCATGTTGGACCTATGCTTATAATAATAGGTATTTTCTAATAGAATGCTATGAAAGACACTAGGACTCAGTGTTGTCTTTATACTCAGTGGGACACTATGGTGATTATGTCAAGTTGTGATCCTTGAGCATAGACACACATTCCTACTCACAGATAGAAATAGGTACAATTTGTACAGAACAGAGTTGAATATTTTCAAACTGTTGCTCAGCAAGTGTCAAAGTGATAACAGTTTAAGAAAATAAGGAGGTATTTGGTCCTTGCCTCTTGGGTTATGCGTGTGTGTGTGAGTATGTGTGTGCATGTGTGTACATGCGTGTGTGTGCATGTGTGTGTCAGACCCTAAGAACAGTGTACAGTAGTATCTGAATTCTTACAGTTGTGACTGGTCTCCGTTTGTGTGTATTGTTGTGAATTCAGTGACTTAATTTTTGGCACAGTTCTAAGAGTTGCACACTCAAGTTGCCTGCAAAGCCTATAAACACAATGGTGACTAAAGAGCTCATGAAGCCATGGCAGATGTCATAACTCTCCTGTGACGACCTGAAGAATCCTTCCAAGTTGAATCCACCAGAGGGGGACTGTCATAACTCTCCTGTGACGATCTGAAGGATCCGCTCTACAGCGTGCTCTCTCTCATAGAGGGGAAGAGTGGGAAGTCGGCTGTTTTATGGTCGGTTATAAAATACTATGCTCTGTAGTGTTCGAGATTGGAATGTAAACTGTGGAACACAGAGAGACGATTGGACATCAAAAGTTGGAATAATTTAACAATATTTATATTGTTAAGAATGTGGGAGCGGTCCGTGGACACTTAAGGGACAGTCATGACGAGTGTGTTTCATTTGGTGAAGGATGAAGGATCTCATGAAGGACAGGAAACACACATAACTGTATCTCTTAAAGTGTACATTTCCCAGCAGTCAGGTTTACATCTAAATATTGTGAAACGTATGTGATTAAACATGAAACTATTTGTGAAAAGATGTAATGTGATGTTAACCTTCTAAATGAGAGTATGGGTTTTCTATATAAAGTTTGACTAGTCAGTGGCCACACCCCCGTGAGCCCAGACATCACATTAGGCGCCCCTTCTTCCACAGAGTATAAAACCCACTTCTTACGAAATTTACATTAGACCAGAAAATATGGAGCTGACGCTACATGTTGAAATGGTTAATAACTAAAACTCTATAGGCCACGGAGACCATACTGCTGTAGTTTTGGCTACACGGCTGGAAATGGTTAAACTCTGAGACTATCGATCACTACAGAATAAGAGTATATCCTAGATGTATAATTACTAGTCTGCAGCTGGAAATTATGTAAGTCTAGGACAAGAATACCGACAACCGCCGAAACATCTATTCTATGCGACATATCCATTATGAACACAACCAGAGACTTTCTGTCGATTGACTCTCCAGCAGACGGAACGGATTCTAAAAGAGAAGACAACAACGACATACGGGCGTAAATATATACATTGCAATTATTCTTGAATGAGCAGCCGTTCATGTGCAAAGTATTAGCATTTCAATGAATATAATTATCAACTGTGTGTAGTGAATCTATTTTGTCTTTCCCGCTCTTTCTCAGTCCCCACCCTTCCGTTGTCTATGGACTTTTTCTTTGTATCATGTAGTAACCCAAATATCTACTGTTTGTTTGTTATGTAATTCTGTGTGATTATTTAGTTAGTTAGTAAATAAATAATTAAGCCAATTTGTATATCGCTGATTCATGATTTAGGCTAGGGTTCGTGCAGATAGGGTTTGCGACGTTCAGTAATGAGAACTGATGAGGTAATAATAATACATTAATGAGAATGACTAATCGATAAGATATGAAAATATCTGAAGAGTTATATTCGGGAAATGGACACTGTAAACAATTTTTCAGTGGTGCCCCGACTTCCTAGTTAATTAAAGTTACAGGATTAGTTTAATTTCGTAATTAAATTACACATAGAGAATTGATTTGATAAAATAACAGTTTTCACTTTTAATGATAGTCCAGACACGACACAGACAATGTAATACTACTTGTTCACTCAGTCTGCACCAACTGCTTCACATTAGACACAGTAGGCAGAATATCCAGACACTAGGAATGTAGTTGGATGAGTATCACTTACGATGCCTCCTGCTGTGGCATAAATTATGCTATATAAAGTTAAATTGAACCTCTCAACATGTTTCAAGTTCCCAATGTATAAACACATTCATTGTGACACGGCAGGCTCTGCGTGGCAGTTACAGAAGCTTGATGGTTGCTGCAGAGGGTGACTGTTGTATTAAGGTTGACTGGTGTTGTATTGAGTGATACTGATAAGAAACAACCTCTTCTCTAACAAGTCCTCCTAGTCCTGTTCTGTCAAAGCTTCCACAGCACAGCTTCGGGGCACACTGCGTCTGACAGGACAGCTCACAGACGTAAATATTAGATTCAAAGTTAACAGTAACAAACTCGGGTTGAACTGTCGTGGCATGGATACCCTCCTCATGAAAGAGGCCTTTGATTTGCATGGCCACATCCATGTAGGAAGCTGGGTCTAGGCATTTGATATGTGCCGTGGCAATTATCCTGCTCCCTGCCAGCTGCCAGATGTGTAGGTCGTGGACAGCCAACACACCATCCAGGCACTTGAGCCTCCCCAGCAGCCGGGGCATGTCTATCTGTTTAGGAACAGTCTGCAGGAGGATGAAGACTGACTCCATCAGGAGAGGGAAGGTGGCATAGAGTAAGAAGCCCACCATAATGATGCAGAGTGTGGGGTCGAGGTAGAGCATCTAGCAAGGGCCAGCGAGGTGCACTGTAGTCTGGGTACTACTACCAAGCATGGTGATCAGTGTAGCATTGACATGTTGTTGGTGGTGGTCAGTGTAGTCGTGGCTGTTGTAGCATGGGTTGACACAGGTCTCTCCATCATGGCAAGGCTGCCACACGTAGGTGAAGGTGAGAGCATTGACCACAACGATGACAGAGCCGAAGGCATTACCCAGCAGGTGGAGGAAGACACCCTGCATGTTGAGCTGTGAAGCAGAGTCATGATGGCTCTCGTTCCAATCCTCCAGGGAGATATCCTTCATGTGGACCACAAGGTTGTCCTTATTGGGGATTTCTGTGGAGTATGGAACATAAAATACCTGATTTGTGATAACATATGACATGGAGTACAAGGAGTAGAATGTTAACACAAATAGACTGGTACCCAGGCTAAGCATAAGAATCCTGAATGATGAATAATTCAGGCCTTTATACAAAGACCCTTCTTTACGTTCCCATTTATATAGGCCTACCCTCATTTTCCCTCTAACTATTAGGTTACCTTGTGTTCATCTACAAACAGATTAGGGCTGCAGATTAGACCAGCAGGTAGCCTAGCAGTTAAGAGCGTTAGGCCAGTAACCAAAAGCTTGCTGGTTTGAATCCCTGAGCTGGTGAAAAATCTTTCAATGTGCCCTTGAGCAAGGTGCTAAACCCTAATTGCTCCTGTAAATCGCTCTGGATAAGAGTGTCTACTAAAAATGTAATACAAATTAATTTGCAGGATTGTGACCTCTTTGTTGGGTTTTCAACTAACATGCTAGCAGTTACCATAGACTTCCAGTCATTGCACTAATGTGAGTAAGCAACGTCCTTCAAACTGCACACAGAGACATAAAAATGCCATCCATAAAAATGCCATCCACGAGTTCATCTGACTCTGGGCAAGTAGATAAAGGGCTTCACTGCCAAAATCCTGAAGTATCACTTTAAACAGTGGTATACTAATTTCCTTTCACTAAACTGTCTGTTAATTGATGATCACAACGAACATTACTCATATAGCTACAATTATCAGACAACTACAGAAGAAAATGTAAATACAACAGACATACCGTGATCTCCTCCTGGACCTGCTCTGAGATCCCCTGTCTTCAGACTGCAATCAAACAGGATAGGCCTACTGTTCTCATCTTCAATGGATTCTCTCCATTGTTAATTCCATGAGAGCCACCATGCGAGTGACCGTGTCCTGCATGTTCGTGGAACAACAAAAGACTGAGTTTACAAGAAGTCGCCGCAGCTTCAACTCCAATAACCACTTGGGAAACCTCAATCTCGTGAGGCACTGTGAACCGCTCGACTGCCTCAAGAATGATGGTAAAGCCCATGGCAGTTAGGAACACGGCGTTGACCAGAGCACCCATCACTTCTGCTTCGATCCATCCGAAAGTATTTTTACTCGTTGCTTGAGCTTTCTCAGAAAAGTTTACAACAATCAGGGCCACAACCAGGGCCATGACATCCGTCAGCATGTGGAAAGAGTCTGACAGCATTGACGGGGAAGCAGTCAAACGTCTGACGACAATGAAAAACGCAAAAGTAATGGACAGCATGCAGAGCAGTCGGAGACGATTTCTTTCCCAAGCCATTTTCACCGCAGCAATACAAGAGTCGAACAAAAATGTGTCGAGTATCTGCAAACTATCTCACGAGTAGTAGTTACAAACTCGTTGACCGTGTGCAAACTAGCACCTTGGACAGCAACCAAAACGGTCGCCAGGGGCAACTTGCAGAAGCAACGGCTTGTTTCCTTGCGCTCCATTGACAAAATGGCATGCAACCATGTTACTAACTATATGTTATTAAATTTGATGTTTTGGTGCCTCTAGGGTAATTAAGAAAGCTGATTGAGGACCTTATTACTGATGAATGTGTTTGTTTTTTATGGCTATGTTTTTCTTTTTGCTTGCATTTATATTTTGATGTGTGTATTTTCTGTAATTTAAGGAATTCAGGGCTTATCTGTAAAAGAGACCTTGGTGTCAGACTCCCTGATAAAATAAAGGTTAAATAAAATACAAAATGTTACACAACTGAAATGGATTAGGGCTGTTTGCTGAGAGCTGATGCACCAAAAGAATGATCCATTTATTACACTTTTTTTTTGCAGTTTTGGATGACGTTTCAATTTGTTAGTTCGTATAAATATCACAAATTACACAATTTATCATATGGGCTTGGTTAGGCTATATGTTGATGATCAACATTTATTTTAATTTCACCACCACAAGGTGGTGGCAAAAGACAACTCCGAGAGACGTTTGAGATGCTGTTCTCTGTTCGTCTAGATTTCCAGCTGGCGTTGCTCTCGTGAGGAGGAGGACATTGATATTCGCTGTCAAGTTTCTGACCAATAAGAGGGCTGGAAGTAGGGCCTATCGGTCATGGATAGCAACATGGGCCCAATCAGATGTTAATACTCCACATAGCAACCCCAATCACAGCTGAAGCGGGGCTTGGTCGTGAAGGTGTAGTAGTGGTTACCCCTTCCCCCCTCTAAGCTGTCTTGTTTTGACACATTTTTGTCTTGCTTGACAAGCTAACCTAATTTTTTGCAATCAAAGCTAGCTGATCAACAGCACATTGAAACCATATATAGCTAGCTACATGTGTTTCTGTCATTTCAAACTAATTAAGTAATGTTTCTGATGTGCTAGCCAGCAAGTGTATCGTTGGGCACATTTGGAATACAATGCCATCTTCGATGGAAGGATCTTCTAGAGAAGGTGAACCGTTTACTGTGAAACATGAGCTGAAAAATGGTAAGTTGTTCAGCTAGCTATATTTCTAGCTGGCTAACGTTAGATAATAATGGTAGTTTAATTCATCTAGCTACTACATTTTCTGATGGTGATTAACGTTAGCGAGCTAAATAACCGGTTAGCTAGTCAATGAAATGCCAACGGTTAGCTAACTTAACTAGCTACAGTAGCTACTCTGCCGCTGGGATTTGCAAGTGCAGTCTGTGAAATCCAAAAAGGCAGGTAAAGTGTCAAGCCATGCAATTTGCTAAGCAAACTAAGTTAACTTGACCGTCGCCATGCAGGCTCAACTGTGACATTAGTTATCATTCAGTCCACAAAATGACAAGTATTAAACATCAAACATTAGCTAACGTTAGAAGTAGAAGACAGAAGAGCGCTTGACAGGGGAGTGTTGGCCAATAGCTCATGTTAGCTAGCTAGCTCTATGTGTAAGCCTGTTTTCCATTCGTGGCGGTAGTTACACAACAGTAGTAGGTAATATGCCTATACGCGTCTTGTGTTCCGCCATGGTGGTTTTGTTCTGCTGTCATTATTCCATGGATGTCAGGCGCGAGAACCTTGAGTGAGACCTGTCATCTGAGTGGCAGCTTCAGTTGTTGAATACGCTGCCCTGTCTGTCTTTCAAGTTTCCATTATCCCACCCCATCAAGCATTTTGGAGGATGTCAAAATGTAATCATTTATTGCAAGTAAAATTTCACTGTTTTCTGTTGCTACTAAGAATGTCATCTTTATCTGCTTCATGTGATGTTTGTTACTCTGATTATGCCGACCAATGCTTGACAGTGTAATTACTATTAATTGATAGTCATATCCATGATCCAACATACATATGAATACTTAATTACAGCATTTTCCAAAGCTTGCCTCTAGCTCACTTCAATAAGCGTTGAGATCGCAGCGACTGTAAAGTAAAAAACAGCCCTCTGAGGAAAGCCTGTCTAGTGGAGGGCACCACACAACCAATGCATCCATCCTAGTAACACACATGCACTTATACTCCAAACAAGATAAATAGAGGATGCGTCCCTGTGAGTTTCTCGAGGCACATCATTCTGTTTCCTCTAGATAGGAAGGTGGCCCCATTTCTGCCAAATATCTATCTACGATGCTAGCTCAATCTCAGCACTATGCAGCCACAGCATTATTGCTGAGCCCTTCCTTAGCAGAGCAGCAGTCCACACTGTGTGAGAGTGATGGGCATGGGCTTTTTAGGCTAAGGCTACATTCAGCCTCCCTCTCTCTCCCTGCCTCTATCTCTTATCTCTCCTCTCTTATCTCTCCTCTCTTCTCTTATCTTTCCTGTCTTTCTATCTCTCTCTCGCTTTCTTTCTCTCCCCCCTCCCCTTAATGTGCTTGTGCACAAAGCATTAGTAGCCATCATTGTTGATATCTCGCTCCCCAACCCCCCCTTAATGTGCTTGTGCACAAAGCATTAGTAGCCATCATTGTTGATATCTGCATGCAAAGTGTAGTGATCTATTCTGAAAATAATATGCCCCTGTTCTAGATTTAGAGGTCAGTATAGTTGGTACCAATGCTTTAGCCAGCTGTAAAAACACAGAAAGGAGTTGTCATGCAGGAACCCAGGAGGAAAAATAAATAAATAAAGTGTGTTTTCAAAAACAGGGGTTTTGAAGAGAGAGAAATAAATTGGCTGGCTGAAAATAGTTTTTTTTTTTTAGCTCACAGCTGTGTCTGCTTTCTGCTTTAGATAGGAAGGACTGCTGTAGCGCAGGCTATTTAGCCTATTTTGTTACAATGTGCCCTGTCCTTGAATGTTGTTTTAATGGGTGAAGTTGCATCACACATGCGCTGTTCTCATACAGTATGTGGCTTCCCAGCTTATAATTCACTGAGCACTGACCTCTGACCTTGCCTTTAATGATCATCATCAATCTGTGGGTCATGTGTTTGTATTTTTCTTGTACATGAGTGTTGATTTTAAGGATGGACCGAGGACTCGTCTCCACAAAATATACAGTGCTTTGCAAAAGTATTGAGGTCCCTTGGATTTCTTCAGTTTATTGTGTTGATTTAATTGTAATTGTTTTGTCAACAATCTACACACAAAAAAAGAAAAATATACACCTCATTCAAGGGTTTTTATTTATTTTTACTATTTTCTACAGTTGATGTTGAGATGTGTCTGTTACTTGAACTTTTCAATTTCTGAGGCTGGTAACTGTAATGAACTTATCCTCTGCAGCAGAGGTAACTCTGGGTCTTCCATTCCTGGGGCGTTCTTCATGAGAGAGAGTTTCATCATAGCGCTTTATGGTTTTTGCGACAGAACTTGAAGAAACTTTCAAAGTTCTTGAAATGTTCAGTATTGACTGACCTTCATGTTTTAAAGTAATGATGGACTGTCGTTTCTCTGCCTATTTGAGCTGTTCGTGCCGTAAAATGGACTTGGTCTTTTTCCAAATAAGGCTATCTTCTGTATACCACCCCTACCTTGTCACTACACAACTGATTGGCTCAAACACATTAAGAAGGAAAGAAATTTCACAAATTAACTTTTAACAAGGCACACCTGTTAATTGAAATGCATTCCAGATGACTACCTCATGAAGCTGGTTGAGAGCATGCCAAGAGTGTGCAAAGCTGTCATCAAGGCAAACGGTGGCTACTTTGAAGAATCTGATTTGTTTAACACTTTTTTTGGTTACTACATGATTCCATATGTGTTATTTCATAGTTTTGATATCTTCACTATTATTCTACAATGTAGAAAAAAGAAAAGAAAAACCCTTGAATGAGTTGGTGTGTCCAAACTTTTGACTAGTACTGTATATTAACATTTTCATGCTTCATATCCAAATCATCTATAAGTAACATCATTGAGATTTGAACATACATATTTGATGATTTGGACATGAAGTGTGAAAATGCTAATATAGGTACAATTTACTTGCATTGGATTTGTGCTAAAAAGATAGCATTTTAAACATTGGACAACAAAAGCAAAGCATGGATTTCTGTCATACCTTGTCCAAAAACTGCTTACAGGGTAAGGAAACCAATTTGTCATTTTGTGATCTGGTTGAACTATCCCTTTAACACTGAGGGGGAGTGGTGGTCAGAACCTGGTAATATCAGGATGTAGGATGGGACATAAACCGATCAACTTCAATGACAAATATTTCTTAACAATGGGGGGGGAAAAACATCACCAAATTCACTGGGAATACATTACATAGGCTTAAGAAACAATACGCTGAGCCGCAGCTCCATGCTACTTTTCGGACATAAAAAACTGATACTATATACACGTTGTTGGGGTGGTCTTGGGTTTGGGGTGTCCATAGGTGGCTTTTTGAAAATTACTTTGGGTTCCTCATGTCTAACTCATTGTTAAAAAAAGTTTGGTCCAAATCTGATGTTAGGTACTATATTTATTGAATACTATATGAATCCTATGAATGAAAATGGCTTTGGGTGCAATCAATTAGCTTAATTTCTCAGAGATAAAATTATATTTTAACAAAATGTTGCAGGAATGCTTATTTTGTCAGTTTCTAACAAACTATTTCAGAAAAATCAGAGATTATGGGTATTGATCCACCTTATGCTTTTAGAGGTGGAACAACCCTTTACCAACTGGACCCGATTGGACCCTTCCTCTGTTAATTTTATGTGTGAAGTGATGAGAACTGCGCAAGCTTGTTATCTGTGTCAGCCAATTGCAACTCAATAAAACTTAGCGCTTATGTCCAGCTGAAACTGGTTCTGGCCACTCGCATGACGTGTGCCTGCTGCTGAGGACAGAGAGAGCAAGTGAGAGGAGCCTTGGCCTTGGCTACTGTTGATTGTGAAGATGGAAGCCTTTTTCATTGAAGTAAAACAAAAGTTAGAAAGAGCATAGTAAACAGAAGCCATCAAGGGAAATTACCTCCGTGGGGAAAAGTTTTAATATTGTATTGGACAAAGATGAGAAGAACATTGGTGCTGTAGACTGTATGCAACTCGATATTCAGTTTTGATACAATTTAAAAAAAACAACTTTTATTTATTTTCATATTTATTATCATTGGTTTTCTCATTATTGTATATCATTATTGTAGGCCTATTTAAGAATCAAATCAAATGTTATTAGTCACACGAGCTGAATACAACAGGTGTAGACCTTACAGTGAAATGCTTACTTATGAGCCCCTAACCAACAATGCAGTTAAAAAAATAACAAATAAGAAATAAAAGTAACAAGTAATTAAAGTGCAGCTGTAAAATAACAATAGCGAGACTATAAATGGGGGTACCGGTACAGATTAAATGTGCGGGGGCACCGGTTAGTTGAGGTGGTGGTCACTTAGAAATGTCCTTGTTTTTGAAAGAAAACAATTTTTTTTTGTTGATTTTAAAATAACATAAAATTGATCAGAAATACAGTGTACAGTCGTGGCCAAAGGTTTTGAGAATGACACAAATATTAATTTCCACAAAGTTTGCTGCTTCAGTGTCTTTAGATTTTTTTGTCAGATGTTACTATGGGATACTGAAGTATAATTACAAGCATTTCATAAGTGTCAAAGGCTTTTATTGACAATTACATGAAGTTTAGCGAAATAGTAAATATTTGCAGTGTTGACCATTCTTTTTCAAGACCTCTGCAATCCGCCCTGGCATATGCTGTCAATTAACTTCTGGGCCCCATCCTGACTGATGGCAGCCCATTCTTGCATAATCAATGCTTGAGTTTGTCAAAATTTGTGGGTTTTTGTTTGTCCACCCGCCTCTTGAGGATTGACCACAAGTTCTCAATGGGATTAAGGTCTGGGGAGTTTTCTGGCCATGGACCCAAAATATCAATGTTTTGTTCCCCGAGCCACTTAGTTATCACTTTTGCTTTTAGGCAAGGTGCTCCATCATGCTGGAAAAGGCATTGTTTGTCACCGAACTGTTCTTGGATGGTTGGGTGAAGTCGCTCTCGGAGGATGTGTTGGTACCATCCATTCTTTATTCACGACTGTGTTCTTAGTCAAATTTGTGAGTGAGCCCACTCCCTTGGCTGAGAAGCAACCCCACACATGAATGGTCTCTGGATGCTTTACTGTTGGCGTGACACAGGACTGATGGTAGCGCTCACCTTGTCTTCTCCGGACAAGCTTTTTTCCAGATGCCTAAAGAAAAATGACTTTACCCCAGTCCTCAGCAGTCCAATCCCTGTACCTTTTGCAGAATATCAATCTGTCCCTGATGTTTTTCCTGGAGAGATGTGGCTTCTTTGCTGCCCTTCTTGACACCAGGCCATCCTCCAAAAGTCTTTGCCTCACTGTGCGTGCAGATGCACTCACACCTGCCTGCTGCCATTCCTGAGCAAGCTCTGTACTGGTGGTGCCCCGACCCTGCAGCTGAATCAACTTTAGGAGACGGTCCTGGCGCTTGCTGGACTTTCTTGGGAGCCCCGAAGCCTTCTTCACAACAATTGAACCGCTCTCCTTGAAGTTCTTGATGATCCGATAAATGGTTGATTTAGGTGCAATCTTACTGGCAGCAATATCCTTGAAGCCCTTTTTGTGCAAAGCAATGATGACTGCACGTGTTTCCTTGCAGGTAACCATGGTTGACAGAGGAAGAACAATGATTCCAAGCACCACCCTCCTTTTGACGCTTCCAGTCTGTTATTCAAACTCAATCAGCAAGGCAGAGTGATCTCCAGCCTTGTCCTCGTCAACACTCACACCTGTGTTAACAGGAGAATCACTGACATGATGTCAGCTGGTCCTTTTGTGGCAGGGCTGAAATGCAGTGGAAATGTTTTTTAGGGATTCAGTTCATTTGCATGGCGAAGAGGGACTTTGCAATTAATTGCAATTCATCTGATCACTCTTCATGACATTCTGGAGTATTTGCAAATTGCCATCATACAAACTGAGGCAGCAGACTTTGTGAAAATTTATATTTGTGTCATTCTCAACTTTTGGCCACGACTGTAGACATTGTTAATGTTGTAAATTACTATTGTAGCTGGAAATGGCAGATTTTTTATGGAATATCTACATAGGCGTACATGTAGGTAGAGTTATTGAAGTGACCATGCATAGATAACAACAACAACAACAACAACAACAACAACCTCAGAGAGTAGCAGTGATGTAAAATATGGGGTGGGGACGGCGGGGACGGCAATGCAAATAGTCTGGGTAGCCATTTGATTAGATGTTCAGGAGTCTTATGGCTTCGGGGTATAAGCTGTTTTGAAGCCTCTTGGACCTAGACTTGACTTTCCGGTACTGCTTGCCATGCGGTAGCAGAGAGAACAGTCTATTACTAGCGTGGCTGGAGTCTTTGACCATTTTTTCGGGCCTTCCTATGACACCGCCTGGTATAGAGGTCCTGGATGGCAGGGAGCTTTGCCCCAGTGATGTACTGGGCTGTACGCACTACCCTCTAGTGCCTTGCGGTCGGGGGCCGAGCAGTTGCCATACCAGGCAGTGATGCAACCAGTCAGGCTGCTCTCGATGGTGCAGCTGTAGAACTTTCGGAGGATCTGAGGACCCATACCAAATCTTTTCAGTCTCCTGAGGGGGAATAGGTTTTGTCGTGCCCTCTTCATGGCTGTCTTGGTGTGCCATGTTAGTTTGTTGGTAATGTGGACACCAAGGAACTTGAAGCTCACAACCTGCTCCACTACAGCCCAGTCGATGAGAATGGGGCTGGGCTCGGTCCTCTTTTTCCTTTAGTCCACCATCATCTCTTTTGTTTTGATCACGTTGAGGGAGACGTTGTTGTCCTGGCACCACATGGCCTGGTCTCTGACCTCCCTATAGGCTGTCTCGTCGTTGTCGGTGATCAGGCCTACCACTGTTGTGTCATCGGCAAACTTAATGATGGTGTTGGAGTCATGCCTGGCCGTGCAGTCATGAGTGAACAGGGAGTACAGGAGGGGACTGAGCACACACCCCTGAGGGGCCCCTGTGTTGAGGATCAGTGTGGCGGATGTGTTGTTACCTACTCTTACCACCTGGGGGCGTCCCGTCAGGAAGTCCAGGATCCAGTTGCAGAGGGAGGTGTATTGATGAGCTTTGAGGGCACTATGGTGTTGAACGCTGAGCTGTAGTCAATGAATAGCATTCTCACATAGGTGTTCCTTTTGTCCAGGTGGGAAAGGGCAGTGTGGAGTGCAATAGAGATGGCATCATCTGTGGATCTGTTAGGGCGGTAACAGTGGGTCTAGGGTTTCTGGGATAATGGTGTTGATGTGAGCCATGACCATCCTTTCAAAGCACTTCATGGCTACAGATGTGAGCGCTATGGGTCGGTAGTCATTTTGGCAGGTTACCTTAGTGTTCTTGGGCACTGGGACTATGGTGGTCTGCTTAAAACATTTTGGTGTTACACAATTCGGACAGGGAGAGGTTGAAAATGTCAGTGAAGACACTTGCCAGTTGGTCAGCGCATGCTCGCAGTACACGTCCTAGTAATCTGTTTGGCCCTCTGGCCTTGTGAATGTTGACCTGTTTAAAGGTCTTACTTACATCGGCTGCGGAGAGCGTGATCACACAGTCTTCCGGGACAGCTGGTGCTCTCATGCATTTTTCAGTGTTATTTTCCTCGAAGCGAGCATAGAAGTAGTTTAGCTTGTCTGGTAGGCTCGTGTCACTGGGCAGCTCTCAGCTGTGCTTCCCTTTGTAGTCTGTAATGGTTTGCAAGCCCTGCCACATCCGACGAGCATCAGAGCAGGGGTAGTACGATTCGATCTTTGTCCTGTAATGATTCTTTGCCTGTTTTGATGGTTCGTCGGAGGGCATAGTGGGATTTCTTATAAGCTTCCGGGTTAGAGTCCCGCTCCTTGAAAGCGGTAGCTCTAGCCTTTAGCTCAGTGCGGATGTTTCCTGTAATCCATGGCTTCTGGTTGGGGTATGTACGGTCACTGTGGGTATGACGTCATCGATGCACTTATTGATGAAGCCAATGACTGATGTGGTGTACTCCTCAATGCCATCGGAGGAATCCCGGAACATATTCCAGTCTGTGCTAACAAAACAGTCCTGTAGCTTAGCATCTGCTTCATCTGACCACTTTTTATTGATCGAGTCACTGGTGCTTCCTGCTTAAATTTTGGATTGTAAGCAGGAATCAGGAGGATAGAATTATGGTCAGATTTGCCAAATGGGGTGGCGAGGGAGAGCTTTGTATTTGTCTCTGTGTGTGGGGTAAAGGTGGTCCAGAGTTTTTTTCCCTCTGGTTGCACATTTAACATGCTGATAGAAATTTGGTAAAATGGATTTAAGTTTCCCTGCTTTAAAGTCCTCTGAAATCTGAGCATCTCAATAAATAATACAAAGATACAGTTGAAGTTTACATACTTAGGTTGGAGTCATTAAAACTCGTTTTTCAACCACTCTTGTTAACAAACTATAGTTTTGGCAAGTCTGTTAGGACATCTACTTTGTGCATGACACAATTAATTTTTCCAAAAATTGTTTACAGACAGTTATAATTCACTGTATCACAATTCCAATGTGTCAGAAGTTTACATACACTAAGTTGACTGTGCCTTTTAAACAGCTTGGAAAATTCCAGAAAATGATGTCATGGCTTTAGAAGCTTCTGATAGGCTAATTGACATCATTTGAGTCAATTGGAGGTGTACCTGTGGATGTATTTCAAGGCCTACCTTTGCTTGACATCATGGGAAAATCAAAAGAAATCAGCCAAGACCTCAGAAAAACATTGTAGACCTCCACAAGTCTGGTTCATCCTTGGGAGCAATTTCCAAATGCCTGAAGGTACCACCTTCAACTATACAAACAATAGTGCGCAAGTATAAACACCATGGGACCACGCAGCCGTCATACCGCTCAGGAAGGAGATGCGTTCTGTCTCCTAGAGATGAATGTACTTTGGTGCGAAAAGTGCAAATCAATCCCAGAACAACAGCAAAGGACCTTGTGAAGATGCTGTAGTAAACAGGTACAAAACTATCTATAGCCACAATATAACCGGTCCTATATCGACATAACCTGAAAGGCCGCTCAGCAAGGAAGAAGCCACTGCTCCAAAACCGCCATTAAAAAAAGCCAGACTACAGTTTGCAACTGCACATGGGGACAAAGATCGTACTTTTTGGAAAAATGTCCTCTGGTCTGATGAAACAAAAATAGAACTGTTTGGCCATAATGACCATCATTATGTTTGGAGGAAAATGGGTGAGGCTTGCAAGCCGAAGAACACCATCCCATCCGTGAAGAACGGGGGTGGCAGCATCATGTTGTGGGGGTGCTTTGCTGCAGGAGGGACTGGTGCACTTCACAAAATAGATGGCATCGTGAGGAGGTAAAAGTACATGGATATATTGAAACATCTCAAGACATCAGTCAGGAAATTAAAGCTTGGTCGCAGATGGGTCTTCCAAATGGACAATGACCTCAAGCATACTTCCAAAGTTGTGGAAAAATGGCTTAAGGACAACAAAGTCAAGGTATTGGAGTGGCCGTCACAAAGCCCTGACCTCAATCCTATATAAAATTTGAGGGCAGAACTGAAAAAGTGTGTGCGAGCAAGGAGGCCTACAAACCTGACTCAGTTACACCAGCTCTATCAGGGGGAATGGGCCAAAATTCACCCAACTTATTGTGGGAAGCTTGTGGAAGGCTACCCAAAATGTTTGAACCAAGTTAAACAATTTAAAGGCAATGCTACCAAATACTAATTGAGTGGATGTAAACTTCTGACCCACTGGGAATGTGATGAAAGAAATAAAAGCTGAAATAAATCATTCTCTCTACTATTATTCTGACGTTTCACATTCTTAAGAAAAAGTGGTGATCCTAACTGACCTAAGACAGGGAGTTTTTACTAGGATTAAATGTCAGGAATTGTGAAGAACTGAGTTTAAATGTATTTGGCTAAGGTGTATGTAAACTTCCGACTTCAATGGTATGTCAAATCAGGTAATGCCAAATTCCAGTCTGAAGGAAGTATGCTTTGATTTCATTTCCCTCAGTCATTAGGTGCATTTATTTTGTCACAATCCTTTTCTAGTCTTTGTGAGCATCAGAGATGAAAATGGAGAGAGTCGTAGCTTTCAGGAATGGGGTCATAATATTTTGTAGCTTAAACCGTTCAAACACGAGCTAAATTCATATGAAGAAAAGATTATCAACATAGGCGCTAAAAAACGTCAGAAACCACACTAAAGACAACCACAATAGTGGATTTTTGCCGGGATTTGTTTGCAGATCTTTTTTTTTATGTTCAGAATTGATCAAAGGGCCAATCTAACTTAATAAACGGGCCGGATCTGGCTCGCTTGCCGGCAGTTGAATAGCCCTGGTTTAAGCCTACCGGAGTTAGTCCTTTAATCTAACAATATAATTCTTATCTTTCTCCAAAAAATATTCTTATCGAAAATGTTTGAAATAGTCTCCTTCTGTATGTCCATATCTGTACAGCAGTAGTAGCCTCTTTGATAAAGAAATGGGAACATGGTGCTGGCATATCTCTGTTTCCCTTGGTCTCTCTAGGGCTAGGCCTAAGCTTCTCTTCCTTTTTATATATATTTCTTATTAAATGTTTTTACTGAATGTTTAAAACATACAATATACTTGCAGTGAAGCTGCTCAACAACTACATCACGTTAGTCATCTAACAAACTCCCATCCAGAGCGACACACAGAAGCAACCAGGATCAACGCCCGCTCAAGTGGACCTGAACCAGGGATCCATCAGCCACTGGCCCAAGCTCCCAACTGCCAGCCCTCCAAGATCCCCCTCTCCACAGTTCCCCATGAGCTGACCCTCAAACATCCGAGACCCCCAGAATAAAATTGAAATAATAGTAATAATCATTTAAAAAATATATTCCATTCCCCACCCCCAAGACTCCCCCCATGCACCAACAAAATGAACACAAAGAGAAAGACAGAGGACAACACAAAACAACAATGCAAAAAACAACAAAGACCTCAAGGACAACAAAAATCATAACACCAAGGCCAACTGAATATGTTTGAGTGCATGTACGGCACTATTTACCTGTGTGTGTGTCCGTGTATGTGCATGTGTGCATTTGAATGAGATTGTGTGTAATGCATGTGTACAAACACCTTCACGGCATCAGCTTCAGGCAAACCGGCATTCGCTGTAAAAACACTGCCCGTCAGTGTCGTTCAAACTTACTTTTTGTTGGTTTTATTTTGACTTTATTTTTAATACTTTTATCTTTGACCGTCATTCTATCCCCCGCCCAGCAACTCCACTCCCACTTGTCTCCAATTCCACTTCTCAACCCTCAGCTTATCATAATTAGGTTTTAGTCCAGAAAAGTTATCTAGGTCTTCAATGAGACTTTGCAGGGATCTAGCTTGCGGACTTAATATAAAACTTGAGTCATCGGCATACATGGACACATACTCTTCAAATGCTCAGAGTCTTGGCAATATCACAGTGTTGTCAGATTTCAAAAAGGCTTTACGGCGAAAGCACAACATTTGATTGTTTGAGGATAGCACCTCTCATATTTTATGCATGAGCATAAATCCATAACCAGTGCGGGTCTCACAAAACGCATAAAAGAGCTAAAATAAAATATCTTACCTCTGATCTTCTGCTGAGGGCAATCCGAAGTGTCCAAGCAAGACAATCCATGCTTCTTTTGTTAGAAAAAGTCATTGTTTATATCCATAAATCTCCGTATGGTTGGCTCGTTATGTTCAGAAAATCCACCGTCCACTCGCCCATTGAACCGTGAAGAGAAAGCGTTCAAACTATACAGTGGGGAAAAAAAGTATTTAGTCAGCCACCAATTGTGCAAGTTCTCTCACTTAAAAAGATGAGAGAGGCCTGTAATTTTCATCATAGGTACACTTCAACTATGACAGACAAAATTAGGAAAAAAAATCCAGAAAATCACATTGTAGGATTTTTTATGAATTTATTTGCAAATTATGGTGGAAAATAAGTATTTGGTCACATACAAACAAGCAAGATTTCTGGCTCTCACAGACCTGTAACTTCTTCTTTAAGAGGCTCCTCTGTCCTCCACTCATTACCTGTATTAATGGCACCTGTTTGAACTTATCAGTATAAAAGACACCTGTCCACAACCTCAAACAGTCACACTCCAAACGCCACTATGGCCAAGACCAAAGAGCTTGTAGACCTGCACCAGGTTGGGAAGACTGAATCTGCAATAGGTAAGCAGCTTGGTTTGAAGAAATCAACTGTGGGAGCAATTATTAGGAAATGGAAGACATACAAGACCACTGATAATCTTCCTCGATCTGGGGCTCCACGCAAGATCTCACCCCGTGGGGTCAAAATGATCACAAGAACGGTGAGCAAAAATCCCAGAACCACACGGGGGGACCTAGTGAATGACCTGCAGAGAGCTGGGACCAAAGTAACAAAGCCTACCATCAGTAACACACTACGCCGCCAGGGACTCAAATCCTGCAGTGCCAGACGTGTCCCCCTGCTTAAGCCAGTACATGTTCAGGCAAGTCTAAAGTTTGCTAGAGAGCATTTGGATGATCCAGATGAGGATTGGGAGAATGTCAGATGAAACCAAAATAGAACTTTTTGGTAAAAACTCAACTCGTCGTGTTTGGAGGACAAAGAATGCTGAGTTGCATCCAAAGAACACCATACCTACTGTGAAGCATGGGGGTGGAAACATCATGCTTTGGGGCTGTTTTTCTGCAAAGGGACCAGGACGACTGATCCGTGTAAAGGAAAGAATGAATGGGGCCATGTATCGTGAGATTTTGAGTGAAAACCTCCTTCCATCAGCAAGGGCATTGAAGATGAAATGTGGCTGGGTCTTTCAGCATGACAATGATCCCAAACACACCGCCCGGGCAACGAAGGAGTGGCTTCGTAAGAAGCATTTCAAGGTCCTGGAGTGGCCTAGCCAGTCTCCAGATCTCAACCCCATAGAAAATCTTTGGAGGGAGTTGAAAGTCCGTGTTGCCCAGCGACATCCCCAAAACATCACTGCTCTAGAGGAGATCTGCATGGAGGAATGGGCCAAAATACCAGCAACAGTGTGTGAAAACCTTGTGAAGACTTACAGAAAATGTTTATTGACCAAATGCTTATTTTCCACCATAATTTGCAAATAAATTCATAAAAAATCCTACAATGTCATTTTCTGGATTTTATTTTCTCCTTTTGTCTGTCATAGTTGAAGTGTACCTATGATGAAAATTACTGGCCTCTCTCATCTTTTTAAGTGAGAGAACTTGCACAATTGGTGGCTGACTAAATACTTTTTTCCCCCACTGTACCTATCAACTTTGTCCAAACAAATCAAACATCATTTATAATGTATCCTTAGGTACACTTTTATGTATATTTACTATAATATTTCAACCGGATAATAACCTGAACGATAGGAAAGGAAAAAAACAAAGAGCGCGCGAGACCGTGAACGCGCAAGTCATTCTATTGACTTCCTGGGTCCATTTCTAAATTCTTCTTCTATTCGCTTCTAATTCAACCTAAAGTCTTGAAACCCTGTCTAGACTGTTGACATCCAGTGGAAGCCATAGGTACTGCAATCTGAGTCCTAAATAACAGCAAATCCCATAGGCAGCCAGTAGAAAAAGGTTATCTATATAGCAGGTTTTCGCCTGTTATATCAGTTCTGTTATACTCACAGACATTATTTTAACAGTTTTAGAAACTTCAGAGTACTATCCAATAGTACTAATTATGTGCATATCCTAGTTTCTGGGCCTGAGTGGCAGGCATTTTACTTTGGGCATGCCAGACTTTCCAAAACCGACACCTCGGCTGCCGCTCCCTAAGAAGTTTTAACTCCTGTTGACAATTCAAAATGCTGCCAGTATGCCATCAAGCCCTGGGGTTTTTTCAGACTGAAAGTATTTAATAGCCTCAAAGCTCTTCCCCTGTAATTTGGCCTTCGCACTGATCTTTCTGTACAATTGTTAATTTTCTTTTCTTTTTTTTATTATTTGGAAAGAATTCCTTACAATAATCGTCATTCAATGGGTGAGGATGAGAAGGAAAAGAGAACATCTGCTTAAATTATTTAGCTTCCTCTTTTAAAATATAATTAGGAGAATCATAGATGACTCTGTCTTCAGTAACGAGTTTCTGCAAATTCTTTTTGTTAGCGTTCCTGTGTTGGAGATTCAGGAAGAATTTGGTGCATTTTTCTTCCATATTCCATCCAGTTTGCTTTATTTTTGTAATAGATTATGTTAGATCGTTCTTGAATAAGTTCCTCCAGTTCTTTTTGTTTTTCCTCTAACTTATTTTGTATCTCTGTAGTATCATTTTTATTGCTATCTACCTGTACTATTAGTTCATGTATTTCCCTTGTCTCTTTAGCCAGAAACTGCTTTTTTTATTATTGATGAATATTGAATTGAATGACCTCTGAAGGTACATTTAAAGGTATCCCAAACAATAAGGGGATTTGCGGAACCTATATTATACTGGAAAAATTCAGTTATACATTCTTTTGTTTTAGTTAAAAATAAATTGTCCTCCGGTAAACTTAGAATAAATTTCCAATATCCCCGTCCACGTGGAAATTCTATAAGAGTTATGCGAATGCCAATTAGATGATGATCCGATCGCATTCTGTCTCCTATTAATACTTTTTTAACCCTTTGATGCAAGAGAGAAAGAGACAAGAATTGATTAAGTCTCCTCCATGTATATCTCACTAGGTTGGGGTTTTTTAGTCTCCAAATATCCACTATTTCTAATGTGTCCATAATATTTGTGATTTCCTTAAGTGATGATAGTTTGTAGACTGATTTCCTTTACGGTCCATTGAGGTACTTAACACTGTGTTATGATCTCCCACCATAATGATTTGATCATTTGTTGCCTGTAAGTTCAATAAATTGGTATAAATATTTTTGAAGAGTATGGATCATCCTGATTTGGACCACATAGATGAATGAGCCAAATCTCTTTTTCGTCCACTTTCATATTCAAAAAGATCCACCTTCCTTGCGAATCATTCTTCACAATTTTTTTTGTTGTTAATTAATATCATCACAACTTTTTGAGTTCCTTTGTCCATAACAGAAAATTATTTCACCACCCCATTCCTTTTCCCACGCAACTTCATCTAAGGATGTAGAGTGAGTTTCCTGTAAACAGTATATTATATATTCATTTTCTTTTAGCCACTGTTAGGTTCTAATTTTCAGAGTAAAAACTGAACCAAGCTTATTCTTCCCAGAGGATCAATACAGCTGCATTAGACAAAAACATTTTCACACAAGCCCTGATATTTAACCCTTCCTCCGAGGCTGTCTCCTCCTACACATCTGAACAGCCAATGCATCTCTGTTGCTAGACAGAACCTTAGTGATATCTGTTATTCCTCACTTCATCTGACCTGACCTCTACGCCAAAGTGCTCACTCCTCCCCAACTCAAGGCTGTCATGGTGATTGGTACCAGACTGTGGCTCTTCCCTCCCATAGGATCCCTGATGGCTAAAAATAACATATCCTGACATAATGTAAACGTTATACATTACCCTCTCTTCCTCAGTGACATGAAGAGGTATATTTCATATTCTCAGAACCCAACACCACGTAAAGACTGATCTTTTTTTATAATCTGCTAAACCGTTACAATTATAACTGGTTATACTTATTTCACCCCTGACCATAAATACATACTATTCTCAGTCTAAATTGACCATAATTGGTGCTTGTTAAGTTACTACCATCAGAGGTCTTATGACGGTCAACATTTGAGATTTTAAATGTCTGATATTTAGAATTCAAGAAACAGGTTCTAGCAATATTTGTTTTATTCCCTTGCCTGTTTGCCTGTGAGCCAATGTCACAGATGTTATAAAATTGGGTCAAGATATTATGTGTGTAGTAAATTTGAGTAGGTTGATGTCTGTGATATTGTATGTGATTTAGTGAGTGTGTATGATGTCTAGATAAGAGTAAGACTATAATGTGTGATGTCCAAATAAATAATAATCCAGACAATTTGCATGGTTGAGTGTCTGTGTGCATGGTTGAGTGTCTTCCTTTTTATAATTAATTTTAAATATGAATATCATACAGTGGATGCCTAGGCCTATAGGTCTATATGCATGCAATACCCTGATGCATTTGCACTTAAATCTCTGACAGCTGAACTGTGAGGTGGACAATTTTTGTTTTAGGAAAGTAAAACCAATAAAACAATGGGCTATAATGTTTTGAATATGCTACACAACAAAAAACAAATATTTTTTTCAGTAATTTGATATAGCCTAGGCAGTTTTTAAGGACCAGTAACTGTGGATCATTTGGCCAATACCACTCGTTTATTGATGGCGCTGGCAGCGCCCAGTCGGAGGTTTCTTTCTCTCTCTCTTTCTACTCTCGGATCTGAAAGGGTCTCCTGGATCCAAACCCGGCACAGGTCTGTTTTTCCACGGGCCTTTTCGGAACGGGTCTGACTCCTCGGGTCCATTCGGGAACGGGTCTCTATTTAAAAAAAAATATTTATGTATATTGGGTTGGGTAGAAGGCCATTGATCCATTTCAGAACGGTTCCAACTTTTTGGACCTGTGAAGACCTCTATTTCAGACCTTAATGTCAATCCCTAATAGTCATACTTGTTATGCCCTCCCTCTTTGTCACAGTGCCCTCTCTCATTTGTCAGCCTAAGCCAGGCCTACATACTGCTTTCAGAGTTGTTTACTGACGTAACACACATTAACATGATATTTGCAGAACAACTCAATAATGCAGAGTCCTAGTTTCTTTGGGATGAACATTATTTATATCTATTTTTTTTAGATCAAGGCTTATCCTACAGCTGTGTGTATTTGTAAGAATTTGTGATACATTCTTGTTTGTAAGCTAAAGATCTCACCATCTTTGTCATCCCACAGCCAACCTGACCGGCCACGTAGAGAGGGTGGGAATTGAGAACTTTGAGCTGCTAAAGGTGCTGGGAACTGGAGGTCAGTGACAGTTCTGAAACCCAATTCAATGTTGGGAATTTGTCATAGATTTAAAAAAAGTACATTCATTTTATCTCTCCAGGGGGGTGATGGGTGGGTGGTTTTATACATTTGAGACCATTCCATTGGTCCTTCTAAAGTACAAACTTCTCCCATCCGGTCCTCCAGTTGAGCTAAAATAACTGCACTGAAAGCTTTTGGCTGCTGAGTTTGAATGTTTTTCTTGCTTCTATGACAGCCTATGGCAAGGTGTTCCTGGTGCGTAAAGTGAGCGGTCATGATGCAGGCCAACTATACGCCATGAAGGTGTTGAAGAAGGCCACAATCGTACAGAAGGCCAAGACAGCAGAACACACACGCACAGAGAGACAGGTTCTGGAGCACATCAGACAGTCACCGTTCCTTGTCACCCTCCACTACGCCTTCCAGACAGACACCAAGCTGCACCTCATACTAGGTCTGGATCTCTCTCTCTCTCTACATTTATTTCTCTTTCTGTCTCCGTCTCTCTCTGTCCCTTTCTCCTTCTCATACTTTCTCTTCTATTTCTCTCTCTTTTTACAGAAAGTTTTTATTTTTCAATGAAGACATAAATAGGAAATAGGCTACATGAAGTAAGACTATCAAGTAGCAGAAAGCAAGATTGTTACGAAAGAAATTCAGCATTTTTAGTGAGCCTTCATCTGCCTTAAGGTGTCAGCATGCTTCAGTTCGGCTGGCGGCTAGCCCGAGGCAGCTAGCTCAAGGCGAGGTGGCTAGGCCAAGGCGGCTAGGCCAAGGCGCGCAGCGGTCTAAGGCACTGCATCTCAATGCTCGAGGCGTCACTACAGACCCGGGTTCGATCCCAGGCAGTGTCACAGCCGGCCATGACCGGCAGACCCATGAAGGGGCACACAATTGGCCCTGCGTCGTTCGGGTTAGGGGAGGGTAACTACCAATTTGATATCACGAAATTGTGGAGAAAAAGGGGTAAAAAGAAATAAATATATATATATATATATATATATATACATACATACATACATACATACAGTTGAAGTCAGAAGTTTACATACACTTAGGTTTGTGTCATTAACTTGTTTTTCAACCAGCTTTCAACCAAATGTCTTGTTAACAAACTATAGTTTTGGCAAGTCGGTTAGGACATCTACTTTGTGCTTGACACAAGTAATTGTAGACTTCCCGACTTCAACTGTACATACATATGTACATACGTACATACAGTTGAAGTCGGAAGTTTACATACACCTTAGCCAAATACATTTAAACTTAGTTTTAGGTCAGTTAGGATCACCACTTTATTTTGAGAATGTAAACTGTCAGAATAATAGTAGAGAGAATGATTTATTTCAGCTTTTATTTCCTTCATCACATTCCCAGGGGGTCAGAAGTTTACATACACTCAATTACTATTTGGTAGCATTGCCTTTAAATTGTTTAAATGGGTGAAACGTTTCGGGTAGCCTTCCACAAGCTTCTCACAATAAGTTGGGTGAATTTTGGCCTATTCCTCCTGACAGAGCTGGTGTAACTGAGTCAGGTTTGTAGGCCTCCTTGCTTGCACACGCTTTTTCAGTTCTGCCCACAAATGTTCTATAGGATTGAGGTCAGGGCTTTGTGATGGCCACTCCAAAACCTTGACTTTGTTGTCCTTAAGCCATTTTGCCACAACTTTGGAAGTATGCTTGGGGTCATTGTCCATTTGGAAGACCCATTTGCGACCAAGCTTTAACTTCCTGACTGATGTCTTGAGATGTTGCTTCAATATATCCATGTAATTTTCCTTCCTCACGATGCCATCTGTTTTGTGAAGTGCACCAGTCCTTCCTGCAGCACATCACCCCCACAACATGATGCTGCCACCCCCGTGCTTTACGGTTGGGATGGTGTTCTTCGGCTTGCAAGCCTCCCCCTTTTTCCTCCAAACATAACGATGGTCATTATGGCCAAACAGTTCTATTTTTGTTTCATCAGACCAGAGGACATTTCTCCCAAAAGTACGATCTTTGTCGCATGTGCAGTTGCAAACCGTAGTCTGTTTTTTTAATGGCGGTTTTGGAGCAGTAGCTTCTTCCATGCTGAGCGGCCTTTCAGGTTATGTCGATATAGGACTCGTTTTACTGTGGATATAGATACTTTTGTACCTGTTTTCTCCAGCATCTTCACAAGGTCCTTTGCTGTTGTTCTGGGATTGATTTGCACTTTTCGCACCAAAGTACGTTCATTTCTAGGAGACAGAATGAGTCTCCTTCCTGAGGGGTATGACGACTGCGTGGTACTTGCGTACTATTGTTTGTACAGATGAACGTGGTACCTTCAGGTGTTTGGAAATTGCTCCCAAGGATGAACCAGACTTGTGGAGGTCTACATTTTATTTCTGAGGTCTTGCCTGATTTCTTTAGATTTTCCCATGATGTCAAGCAAAGAGGCACTGCGTTTGAAGGTAGGCCTTGAAATACATCCATAGGTACACCTCCAATTGACTCAAATGATGTCAATTAGCCTATCAGAAGCTTCTAAAGCCATGACATCATTTTCTGGAATTTTCCAAGCTGTTTAAAGGCACAGTCAACTTAGTGTATGTAAACTTCTGTCCCACTGGAATTGTGATACGGGTGAATTATAAGTGAAATAATCTGTCTGTAAACAATTGTTGGAAAAATTACTTGTGTCATGCACAAAGTAGATGTCCTAACCAACTTGCAAAAACTATAGTTTGTTAACAAGAAAATTGTGGAGTGGTTGAAAAACAAGTTTTAATGACTCCAACCTAAGTTTATGTGAACTTCCGACTTCAACTGTATATATATGTAATTAGAAAATGAGTTGTCTCTCGTTGAATGACAACAGTCATTACTGAAGAATCCCTACTGTTGACCAATCACAGACGAAGGTGCCTACAATTCGGCTACTGACTTTGGATTGTCTCACTTTTTGTGTGTGCCCAAACAACTGCAAAAACCCTTACCGAAGTCCAAAACAAACAAAAACATCACAAAATGTTGTCATAATATATGCACAAACTCTTCCGAACTGTTTAGGCTGGGAAGCATGCAGACGCCTTTACAGTGAACTAGAATGGCCCATTGGACTCAGGAATTATACTAGCTAATATCCAGCCAGGCAAGACAACCAGGATTGTTCATAGCTGTTTCTTTATTATTATGACAGATTATGTGAACGGTGGGGAGCTCTTCACACACCTGGTACAGAGGGTTCGGTTCAAAGAGCAGGAGGTTTCTCTGTATAGTGGAGAGATAGTCCTGGCGCTGGAGCACCTACACACGGTGAGTGTCTGTAGATGTAGTCTTCTTTCAGTTTTGTCATTCCTGAGGTACAATACTTTTGGAGTTTTAGCCTAAATGCAATTGCAGTAAATGGTGCAGTTTTCTATAAATCATTCATCATCGTGTGTAATCTCAACTGCCATACTTTAAGGGCCCGTTTCCCGGAAACAGATTAAGTATAGTCCTTGACTAAGAATGTATTTCAATGGAGAGTCTCCATGCTTTTTAGTCCAGGACTAGGACTATGTTTGAACCGGCCCTAAAATACTTTCTGGATCAATCTCTGGCTGTTTATTCTACATTGTTGTCACAGTCAAGCCTTGTAATTGGCTGACGGTTTTCTGAAGCCAGTACTCCAGTACCCCCAACTCCAGGCCTCCAGTACCCCCCAACGCCAGTCCTCCAGTACCCCCAACGCCAGTCCTCCAGTACCCCCCAACGCCAGTCCTCCAGTACCCCCAACGCCAGTCCTCCAGTACCCCCAACTCCAGTCCTCCAGTACCCCCCAACGCCAGTCCTCCAGTACCCCCCAACGCCTGTCCTCCAGTACCCCCAACGCCTGTCCTCCAGTACCCCCAACGCCTGTCCTCCAGTACCCCAACGCCTGTCCTCCAGTACCCCCTAACGCCTGTCCTCCAGTACCCCAACGGCAGTCCTCCAGTACCCCCAACGCCAGTCCTCCAGTACCCCCAACGCCAGTCCTCCAGTACCCCCAACGCCAGTCCTCCAGTACCCCCAACGCCAGTCCTCCAGTACCCCCAACGCCAGTCCTCCAGTACCCCCAACGCCTGTCCTCCAGTACCCCCAACGCCTGTCCTCCAGTACCCCCAACGCCAGTCCTCCAGTACCCCCCAACGCCAGTCCTCCAGTACCCCCCAACGCCAGACACTGGTCTACAGAGACATGGACCTAATTTATAACTGTTGCGTAAAACTTATTTAGATTTATAATCCTGACTCACGTCAGACATACGCACGGTTCCCGTTTATAAATCAGACCTGTTGTAAAACTGTGCACATGTGTGAACAAGCATTATAATTCCGTCTGAAAAAAAACCGCCCATCATTCACCTTTTATGGTGACAATAATACTTTAGAACTATTGGAATTAGGCCAACACAGTATATCTGAAGGAAATATTCATGGCGAACTTGATCAAATGTCTTTGGAGGTGTTGACAGAATGTTTTCTTTTGCAGTGACATTTTACAGTTTCTGAAACACAAAAATAATTGCAAATTGTTGTGGACCTGTAAACCGATTGTTTGAATTCAATAATGTTTTGCATTTACTTTCTCCCGAACCTAAATATGCTCCACCGGCTGAGAATTCTGAAACATTGTCTACTCTGAAAAAGATTTAGACTGCAGGAGGCCTACTTACAGTGGTAACCTACACACTTTAATTCACCAGTTCACCTGTTCATTTCTACTGCATGCTATAAAGCGCGCTCCATTTCAGATGCATAGAGCTAAAACGTGTAATTATAATAGCCTATCTAAAAGGCCCAATTAGAGATGGTCATTTGTTTTAAGGCTACTTCGGGAATCTTAACTTATCATGGCCAGAAAAGGAGTAATGGTTATGATATATGTATTATGTTTATAAATTAAATATTGTCTAGGCTACTGGAGAAATTTGACATTACAGTATTCAGACGTAGTCTAGAAACGTCAATGGAAAAGGTGAACAGTCTGTTGTACCGTTAAACTGTTTCGGATCGCATTGAGCAAAATACTTGACATACTGGTATCTTATCTGTTTACTACTGTGAAGTGGGTCCAATTAAATGAGAGGTGGGACGAATGGTAGCCTATCCTACCTTGTTGTAGGCCTATAGGCTATTTTGCGAGAATAAAACCATCACAGTCAGAAAAGGTGAGGAATTTATTCTGCAATGATCATGGAAATGAAATGAATAATCGGAAATAGATTTCTAATTATTTTAGAATGCAACGATAGAATAAGTAGATTTTCTCACTAACAGCAAACGATGGAGTCTTGTTATTATATTTAGCTACCTGTTTTTTTGTTATTGTGAATAAGTCATCATGTGTTCCCCAGGCTACAAGGCTATTTTTGCCTTCTTGCAATGCGATACAATACTTCAACCACTAGAAACTGTGTGTACGCATGGTCTAAAGTTTGCGGAAGGATAAGCACAAAAAGTCCAGCTTTTATAAATGCCAACTTTTGCGTGAAATTGTCGCGCATATGTTTTGGGGCATGTTTTTGTCCATATGCAACTTTTTATAAATGAAGCCCCTGAAGCCTTGTAATTGCCTTGTAATTGTCTGATTGTTTTCCAGCTGGGGATAGTCTACAGAGATCTGAAGCTGGAGAACATCCTCATGGACTCCAGCGGGCACATAGTGCTCACAGACTTTGGCCTCAGCAAAGAGTTTGATGAGGTATGTATTACAGATGTATGGAGCAAGAGACCTACACCGTACATCCATATGATCATTATCACACAGAGGAGTCTTGTACTGTAGTCTTGTACTTCAAAATGGTTAGGTTACTTGTAGTGTTATGGTGCAATCGCGCTGGTGACGCATCCCACGCAGTCAATGGAGGAATATGTGCTGTGTGTTTTTAGGCCGTGTTTGATGTGCAACCTGACACCACTACCCTCCAGGCCTCCTACCCTGCCACCCTCCAGGCCTCCTACCCTGCCACCCTCCAGGCCTCCTACCCTGCCACCCTCCAGGCCTCCTACCCTGCAACCCTCCAGGCCTCCTACCTTCCCACCCTCCAGGCCTCCCACCCTCCAGGCCACCCTCTAGGCCGTGTTTGATGTGCAACCTGACGCGACTACCCTCCAGGCCCCCTACCCTGCCACCCTCCAGGCCTCCTTCCCTGCCACCCTCCAGGCCTCCTTCCCTGCCACCCTCCAGGCCTCCCACCCTCCAGGCCTCTTACCCTACCACCCTCCAGCCCTCCTTCCCTGCCACCCTCCAGGCCTCCTACCCTGCCATCCTCAGGCCCCCTACCCTCCAGGCCCCCTACCCTGCCACCCTCCAGGCCCCCTACCCTGCCACCCTCCAGGCCCCCTACCCTGCCACCCTCCAGGCCCCCTACCCTGCCACCCTCCAGGCCCCCTACCCTGCCACCCTCCAGGCCCCTTACCCTGCCACCCTCCAGGCCCCTTACCCTGCCACCCTCCAGGCCCCTTACCCTGCCACCCTCCAGGCCCCTTACCCTGCCACCCTCCAGGCCCCCTACCCTGCCACCCTCCAGGCTCCATACCCTGCCACCATCCAGGCATCCTACCCTGCCACCCTCCAGGCCTTCTACCCTCCAGGCCTCCTACCTTCCCACACTCCAGGCCTCCCACCCTCCTACCCGCCAGGCCTCCAGAACTCCTACCCTGCCACCCTCCAGGCCTCCTACCTTCCCACACTCCAGGCCTCCCACCCTCCTACCCGCCAGGCCTCCAGAACTCCTACCCTGCCACCCTCCAGGCCCCCTACCCTCCAGCGTTCAATTCTCGGGCCGACTCTTTTCTCTGTGTATATATCAATGATGTCGCTCTTGCTGCGGGTGATTCCCTGATCCACCTCTATGCAGACGACACCATTCTGTATACTTCTGGCCCTTCTTTGGACACTGTGTTAACTAACCTCCAAACGAGCTTCAATGCCATACAACACTCCTTCCGTGGCCTCCAACTGCTCTTAAACGCTAATAAAACCAAATGCATGCTTTTCAACCGTTCGCTGCCTGCACCCGCCCGCCCGACTAGCATCACTACCCTGGACGGCTCTGACCTAGAATATGTGGACAACTACAATACCTAGGTGTCTGGCTAGACTGTAAACTCTCCTTCCAGACTCACATTAAACATCTCCAATCCAAAATCAAATCTAGAATCGGCTTTCTATCTCGCAACAAAGCCTCCTTCACTCACGCCGCCAAACTTTCCCTAGTAAAACGGACTATCCTACCGATCCTCGACTTAGGCGATGTCATCTACAAAACAGCTTCCAATACTCTACTCAGCAAACTGGATGCAGTCTATCACAGTGCCATCCGCTTTGTCACCAAAGCCCCTTATACCACCCACCACTGCGACCTGTATGCTCTAGTCGGGTGTCCCTCGCCACATACTCGTCGCCAGACCCACTGGCTCCAGGTCATCTACAAGTCCCTGCTAGGTAAAGCCCCGCCTTATTTCAGCTCGCTGGTAACCATAGCAG
The DNA here is from genome assembly GCA_030435695.1 of Brachymystax lenok tsinlingensis. Lineage (NCBI taxonomy): Eukaryota > Metazoa > Chordata > Actinopteri > Salmoniformes > Salmonidae > Brachymystax > Brachymystax lenok. The sequence goes on along the minus strand of CM059786.1, from coordinate 35,503,193 downwards.
CACCCACCCGTAGCACACGCTCCAGCAGGTATATCTCACTGGTCACCCCCAAAGCCAATTCCTCTTTGGCCGCCTTTCCTTCCAGTTCTCTGCTGCCAATGACTGGAACGAACTACAGAAATCACTGAAATTGGAGGCACTTATCTCCCTCACTAGCTTTAAGCACCAGCTGTCAGAGCAGCTCACAGATCACTGCACCTGTACATAGCCCATCTGTTATAGCCCAACCAACTACCTCATCCCCTACCGTATTTATTTATTTATCTTGCTCCTTTGCACCCCAGTATTTCTACTTTGCACATTCATCTACTGCACATCTACCATTCCAGTGTTTAAATGCTATATTGTAATTACTTCGCCACCATGGCCTATTTATTGCCTTAAGTTCCTTATCTTACCTCATTTGTACACACTGTATATAGATTTGTTTTTCTACTGTATTATTGACTGTATCATTGTCTGATCGTTACGTCGCGAATACGCATTGCCTGATTGTTACGTCGCGTATACGCATTGCCTGATTGTTACATCGCGTATACGCATTGCCTGATTGTAACGTTGCGTATACGCATTGCCTGATTGTTACGTCGCGTATACGCATTGCCTGATCGTTACGTTGCGTATACGCATTGCCTGATCGTTACGTCGCGTATACGCATTGCCTGATCGTTACGTCACGTATACGCGTTGCCTGATCGTTATGAGAGCCATGTTCTGTTCCGTGGCGCTTGGTAGGTTCTTCTCCTCAACAATGATGTCTGATCTACCCTGAACTGATCAAATGTGTCCTAGTTTTAAGCTTCTTTCCCGTCGATCCCAGTGTGTTTCAACATGTCAGTGATGAGAACGACAAATAAGGAGAGGGGGAAAAAATCTAATCTTGGTTATTTCTCTTTTTTTGTCCGTTTGTTTATCTCCAGTTGGAGAGGGCTTACTCTGTCTGTGGCACCATTGAGTACATGGCCCCAGAGATCGCAGAGGGAGGAGAGGCTGGCCATGACATGGTAATTTATCATTTAGAACCCCCCCCCTCTCATGGTGTTATGTTGTACTGTACTTGACCCAAATGCACAATGGTACACAGACAGGTAGTCACATGTGTAGCTCACTAATAACTGGGTGTAGTCTGCTGCACACCTGGGAAGGCTGCCTCTGGTGTCTGGGGTGTTGTTCCAGACTGCCTACATTGCATCATTTGCACAACGCGTCTGCAATGTAGGCAGTCTATATCATATTCTGTATATTATAATAATACAATACTTTATTCATCCATATGTACCTGTGTTCCAGGCTGTAGACTGGTGGAGCCTTGGAGTATTAATGTATGAACTTATGACGGGCGGATCACCATTCACTGTCGATGGAGACGAGAACTCTCACACAGATATCGCCAAGTAAGCATTCCCCCAGATCTATCTCCTAACATGTGGACCCCTGAAATAATGACTGCTGCATCAGCAATGGCTATTAGGGATGCTAATAAACTGAACTCGACATCCATTTGATTTCCTGATACGCTGGAAAACAAAATGATCTTTCACTTGTCTTCTTTACCAAGTGAGAAGTACTCATGGCCTGTGTGTGTGTAATCAGTTTGGGCTGATCAAACAAATAGACACAGTTCTCACTAAAAATTCTAGAACTGGCCGCTAACTGTATAGAATGGTAGCTGTGTTGTTTTTCTCTGTCTCTTTCTGGATTGTCTCAACCACTTGGAAATACTGTAAGTTCTTTCATTCATGCTTTCATGCGTTTTCTCTGGAATTAAATACTCATCCGGTTGAAGTACTGTATGTCAGTGAGGGGTATTCAAATCCGATGCTGGAAGTCGCAAGTACTGCTGGTTTTCTGCTTTACCTGGTGTCCCAGGTCTAAATCAGTCCCTGATTCCAGGGGAAGAAGGTAAATCAGCAGTGGAACTGCCTTCGAAGGTCCAGATTTGAATTTGCTTGATGTATGTATTATTATAATATAAATCCTGTGCAACCCTGACCTCTGTCACCTCTCAGGAGGATCTCGAAGAAGGACCCTCCGTTCCCCAAAGACATGAGCCCTCTGGCCAAAGACCTCATCCAGCGCCTCCTCATCAAAGACCCAAAGAAGAGACTGGGCTCTGGGCCTGACGGAGCTGACAACGTTAAGAAACATCCATTCTACCAGGTAAGAGAGAGGGGCAGCTCCTTAACCTAGTACCAGTGCCATTTCCTTAGCCTGATCTCAGATCTGTTTCTGCTGCATAGCCAACTCCTATGGACATTGTCGTTGCTAAGGACCGTATGAGTTAGCTATACAGCACAAACAGATCTGGGACAGGGCTAGTATCTACTCTAACACATTGAGAACATCTTGTCCAGATACATTGTACATCTATTGGTACATACCATACAGTATACAATGAGGGGAAAAAAGTATTTGATCCCCTGCTGATTTTGTACGTTTTCCCACTGACAAAGAAATGATCAGTCTATAATTTTAATGGTCGGTTTATTTGAACAGTGAGAGACAGAATAACAACAGAAAAATCCAGAAAAACGCATGTGAAAAATTGTATAAATTGATTTGCATTTTAATGAGGGAAATAAGTATTTGACCCCCTCTCAATCAGAAAGATTTCTGGCTCCCAGGTGTCTTTTATACAGGTAACGAGCTGAGATTAGGAGCACACTCTTAAAGGGAGTGCTCCTAATCTCAGTTTGTTACCTGTATAAAAGACACCTGTCCACAGAAGAAATCAATCAATCTCCACCATGGCCAAGACCAAAGAGCTCTCCAAGGATGTCAGGGACAAGATTGTAGACCTACACAAGGCTGGAATGGGCTACAAGACCATCGCCAAGCAGCTTGGTGAGAAGGTGACAACAGTTGGTGCGATTATTCGCAAATGGAAGAAACACAAAATAACTGTCAATCTCCCTCGGCCTGGGGCTCCATGCAAGATCTCACCTCGTGGAGTTGCAATGATCATGAGAAAGGTGAGGAATCAGCCCAGAACTACACGGGAGGATCTTGTCAATGATCTCAAGGCAGCTGGGACCATAGTCACCAAGAAAACAATTGGTAACACACTACGCCGTGAAGGACTGAAATCCTGCAGCGCCCGCAAGGTCCCGCTGCTCAAGAAAGCACGTGTACATGCCCGTCTGAAGTTTGCCAATGAACATCTGAATGATTCAGAGGACAACTGGTGAAAGTGTTGTGGTTAGATGAGACGAAAATGGAGCTCTTTGGCATCAACTCAACTCACCGTGTTTGGAGGAGGAGGAGGAATGCTGCCTATGTCCCCAAGAACACCATCCCCACCGTCAAACATGGAGGGGGAAACATTATGCTTTGGGGGTGTTTTTTGGCTAAGGGGACAGGACAACTTCACCGCATCAAAGGGACGATGGACGGGGCCATGTACCGTCAAATCTTGGGTGAGAACCTCCTTCCCTCAGCCAGGGCATTGAAAATGGGTCGTGGATGGGTATTCCAGGATGACAATGACCCAAAACATACTGCCAAGGCAACAAAGGAGTGGCTCAAGAAGAAGCACATTAAGATCCTGGAGTGGCCTAGCCAGTCTCCAGACTTTAATCCCATAGAAAATCTGTGGAGGGAGCTGAAGGTTCGAGTTGCCAAACATCAGCCTCGAAACCTTAATGACTTGGAGAAGATCTGCAAAGAGGAGTGGGACAAAATCCCTCCTGAGATGTGTGCAAACCTGGTGGCCAACTACAAGAAACGTCTGACCTCTGTGATTGCCAACAAGGGTTTTGCCACCAAGTACTAAGTCATGTTTTGCAGAGGGGTCAAATACTTATATCCCTCATTAAAATGCAAATCAATTTCTAACATTTTTCACATGTGTTTTTCTGGATATTTTTTTCATTATTCTGTCTCTCACTGTTCAAATAAACCTACAATTAAAATTATAGACTGATAATTTCTTTGTCAGTGGGAAATGTACAAAATCAGCAAGGGATCAAATACTTTTTTCCCTCACTGTATTTGCCTTTGTTGATAAAATGGTGCTTGAAGGAGAAATGGTTGCTGATTGTAAAGCGTTCTGTTGGGTTTCATCTTCTCTCCTTTCAGAAGATTAACTGGGAGGACCTGGCCGCTAAGCGGTTGCTCGCCCCGTTCAAGCCGGTGATCAGGGATGAGCTGGATGTCAGCAACTTTGCGGAGGAGTTCACCGAAATGGACCCCACCTATTCCCCTGCAGCGATGCCTCAGAACTGTGACCGCGTCTTTCAGGTGGGACAGAAGTGTCCTCAATAGCTCGTTTAAGGTCAATACCAGCCTGTCTGTGTGCACATTGGTATTCAAATTGACTAAAGGGCTTTTCATTCAAAGCATAATTATAGCCATACGCAGTTTGGATAGGCCTAACAGATGAATGAATGACTATTTATGCTATAGCTTTGAACCATAATGTGGCTTTGAGACCCTATTCATAAAGCGTCTCACACAGAGAATGAGTGCTGGTCTAGGATCAGTTTTTCTTTTTGGTTCATAATTATAGGACAGAGGGACCGGATCATAGATCTGCACTCCTACACTTAGACGCTTTATGAATACAGCTGTATGCCAGCTTATGGTCGCTTGTCTGATTGATGTAGGCTGTTGCGTGAAATCTCAGCTGTGATTGCCATGCCTTCTGGCTCCTCGAGCCTGGATGATCAATAGGCCCATTATAAGGGCTTCTCTCTTTTTCTCTGCTGGAATAAAATGTCACGGTTCCAGAGAATCACCATGTCTGCCTCAATTATGCCTTAAACCTCTGATTGCCAACTTTATCTTGGCTTGTCTTGTTTTATTTTCCCACTTTCATATATACTGTAATTTGTAGGCTAGTCTTTATCATTTACAGCCAGGCCTTAGTGTTAGATAGAAATAGCGGCTGAGACTTTTAACTCTGGGGTCTGCTCTCCCACTTGCCTCACAAAACAAAATTCATTTACATTATAAACTGGGTGGTTCGAGCCCTGAATTCTGATTGGCTGACAGCCGTGGTATATTAATTATAGCCCCGACGAGATGTAATTTCACAGCAGAGCAATCAGATATTGAAGCCTGGCAATTTGGGCATTCTCATGCTTCCATCCCCATTCATCCGTCCATCCATCCTTCCGTCCATACATGGTTCTTAGTGTGTGTGTGTGTGTGTGTGTGTGTGTGTGTGCGTGCATGCGTGCGCATATAAGAGTGTAAACCCTTGGCCCTGCACAGCTGGAGCCAGGCAGCACATCCCGATCCCATCATAGATGACAGTTCTAACAATGAGCACAGATGGACAACCAATGAATGGCAGCCATTGTCACACTCACTCCAGTTTTTACAGTATTGACAGGTTATAATTAGTTCTTGACTGAGCTGTAATGGGATGGCCTGGTTATACAAAATAGGAAGTCACTGGTAGGCACTATACTGTGAAGGGTATACCAGTCTCTGGTAGGCAATATACTGTGAAGGGTATACCAGTCTCTGGTAGGCATTATACTGTGAAGGGTAAACCAGTCTCTGGTAGGCAATATACTGTGAAGGGTATACCAGTCTCTGGTAGGCACTATACTGTGAAGGGTATACCAGTCTCTGGTAGGCATTATACTGTGAAGGGTATACCAGTCTCTGGTAGGCAGTATGCTGTGAAGGGTATACCAGTCTCTGGTAGGCATTATACTGTGAATGATATACAGGTCTGTTAGGTACTATACTGTGAAGGGTATACCAGTCTCTGGTAGGCACTATACTGTGAAGGGTATACCAGTCTCTGGTAGGCACTATACTGTGAAGGGTATACCAGTCTCTGGTAGGCACTATACTGTGAAGGGTATACCAGTCTCTGTCCTGTGCTTCAAATGACAGTTGTGCATATTAAACCCTGTCTTCCTATGTATGCGTCAACTCGTTCATGGCCCCCTCCTGCTTCATTTCTCTCTCTCTGTCCCCTGGTTACAGGGCTACTCGTTCATGGTCCCCTCCTGCTTCATTTCTCTCTTTCTGTCCCCTGGTTACAGGGCTACTCGTTCATGGCCCCCTCCTGCTTCATTTCTCTCTTTCTGTCCCCTGGTTACAGGGCTACTAGTTCATGGCCCCCTCCTGCTTCATTTATCTCTCTCTGTCCCCTGGTTACAGGGCTATTCGTTCATGGTCCCCTCTTGCTTCATTTCTCTCTTTCTGTCCCCTGGTTACAGGGCTACTCGTTCATGGCCCCCTCCTGCTTCATTTCTCTCTTTCTGTCCCCTGGTTACAGGGCTACTCGTTCATGGCCCCCTCCTGCTTCATTTCTCTCTTTCTGTCCCCTGGTTACAGGGCTACTCGTTCATGGCCCCCTCCATCTTGTTCAAGAGAAATGCTGTGATGGATGACACGCTGCAGCTGTGTGGAGGATCAAGATCACAGAGACCAGGGTCTGCTGCTGTGGCCCGCAGCGCCATGATTAAGGTACAACACACACACAGCTGGGTGGGGGTTCAGGATTGCTGTGGACCGCAACACTATGATGGTACAACACGGTTACTGGGTGTGTGTGTTTGTGTACAGTACACTACAGTTAGATGGATAGGGTTACATCTCTTCCTTCCACACACACTTAGGCTAGGCTGCATTAACTAAGTGTTTTTCTTTTGGGGGGGTGTTATCTCCTCTGCTCTCTCATCCTTGCTGTGTACTGTGGTGTCTCTAATATAACATATAGTTGTGGGATCACATTGAAATCAGGATTGTTACTCAGTTGCTTGGTCTGAGGCGTGATGAGGTGTAGATAGACTTTGTAATAAGATGGCTTTGTTTTGACCTAAACAATGATTCCCCTTCCTTTAGGACTCTCTGTTTTATATGAACTATGAGATGGACCTGAAGGACAATGCCCTTGGTGAAGGAAGCTTCTCTATTTGTAGGCAGTGCACCCACAAGAAGACTGGACAGATGTACGCTGTGAAGATCATCAGTAAGAGGTACTGTTACCATAGTCCTGCCTGATCCCAGATCAGTTGGTTCTGAATGGCCTGCTCATAGAGAATGATCATTGTCATGCCAAACTGACACGTACCAGGCCCAGACCAGCCCTTCCCGGAGCTAGCTAACTGTATGTGATGGCATTGTGATGTAAATGTGGTCCTCTGACGCCTGTGTGGTCCTCAGTAGCTCAATTGGTAGAGCATGGCTCTTTAGTGGGTTTGATTGGCCAGTCCACCTAGGCATAAAAAATGTGTGTATGCAAAACTGTTAGTCGGTTTGGATAAAAGGATCTGCTAAGTGGTGTATATATATCAATTCCAGGCCAGCAGACTATTACAGGAGACTGCTCTGTGATTATAACACCTCTTGGCTGCTGGAGGATGAAGGGTGCTGCTGACACTTTATCTGACAGGAAAATGCTGTAGTGGTGACACTGTTCAGGGATGACATTCTTATTTTTATTTATTTTTCGTTTTATATATACAGTACCAGTCAAAAGTTTGGACACACCTTCTCATTCAAGGGCTTTTCTTTATTTTTACTATTTTCTGCATTGCAGAATAATAGTGAAGATATCGAACACATATGGAATCATGTAGTAACAAAAAGTGTCAAACAAATCAAAATATATTTGAGATTCTTCACAGTAGCCACCCTTTGCCTTGATGACAGCTTTGCACACTCTTGGCATTCTCTCAACCAGCTTCATGAGGAATGCTTTTCCAACAGTCTTGAAAGAGTTCCCACATGTAGCTGAGCACTTGTTGGCTGCTTTTCCTTCACTCTGCAAATGATAGTCCCACTAAGCGCAAACCAGATGGGATGGCGTATCGCTGCAGAATGCTGTGGTAACCATGCTGGTTAAGTGTGCCTTGAATTCGAAAAAAATTAATCGCAGACAGTGTCACCAGCAAAGCAACCCCACACCTTCACACCACCACCTCCATGCTTCACGGTGGGAACCACACATTCAGAGATAATCCGTTCACCTACTCTGCATCTCACAAAGACACGGCGGTTGGAACCAAAAATAAAAAAATTGGATTCAAATTTGGACAGATTTCCACCGGTCTAATGTCCATTGCTCGTGTTTCTTGGCCCAAGCAAGTCTCTTCTTCTTATTGGTGTTCTTTAGTAGTGGTTTCTTTGCAGCAATTCGACCATGAAGGTCTGATTCACTCATTCTCCCCTGAACAGTTGATGTTGAGATGTGTCTTACTTGAACTCTGAAGCATTTATTTGGGCTGCAATTTCTGAGGCTGGTAACTCTAATGAACTTATCATCTGCAGCAGAGGTAACTTTGGGTCTTCCTTTCCTGTGGCGCTCCTCATGAGAGCCAGTTTTATTATGACGCTTGAAATTTTCCATATTGACTGACCTTCATGTCTTAAAGTAATGATGGACTGTCGTTTCTCTTTGCTTATTTGAGCTGTTCTTGCCATAGTATGGACTTGGTCTTTTATAAAATAGGGCCATCTTCTATTTGTATACAACCCCTACCTTGTCACAACACAACTGATCGGCTCAAACGCATTAAGAAGGAAAGAAATTCCACCAATTTACTTTTAATAAGGCACACCTGTTAATTTAAATGCATTCCAGGTGACTACCTCATGAAACTGGTTGAGAGAATTCCGAGAGTGTGCAAAGCTGTCATTAAGGCTACTTTGAAGAATCTCAAATATAACACTTTTTTGGTTACTACATGATTCCATATGTGCTATTTTATAGTTTTGATGTCTTCACTATTATTCTACAATGCAGAAAATTGTAAAAATAAAGAAAAACCCTTGAATGAGTAGGCCTGTCCAAACTTTTGACTGGTACTGTGTATATATATGCATAATGTATTTTACTCCCTTTTCGTCATATCTAATTAGGATCTTGTCTCATCGCTGCAACTCCCCAACTGGCTCCGAAACATGACCCGCCAGACCGCGCTCCTTAACACCCGCCCGCTTAACACCCGCCCGCTTAACCTGGAAGCCAGCCCGCACCAATGTGTCAGAGGAAACACCGTTCAACTGACTGCCGATGTCAGCCTGCAGGAGCCCGGCCCGACCACAAGGAGTCGCTAGAGCATGATGAGCCAAGTAAAGCCCCCCCGGCCAAACCCTCCCCTAACCCGGACGACGCTGTGCCAATTGTGCGCCGCCCTATCGGAAAGCCTGGGATTGATCCCGGGTCTGTAATGATGCCTCAAGCACTGCGATGCTGTGCTTTAGACCGCAACGCCACTTGGGAGGCCGATGACACTCTCTGTGTCACCATGTGTTCTGTCTCTCCCCTCTAGGATGGAGGCTCAGACACAGAAAGAGATCACAGCTCTGAAGCTCTGCGACGGCCACCCCAACATCGTCAAGACTCACGAGATTTACCATGACCAGGTAAGGATTTCTTTGTTAACCTCAATATTTATACTGGTTAGTCTTATTTAGATAACTCTTTTGCAAGAAACACCTGCTCTGTTTGCTATCAGATGATGAGTTCTGGTTAGAAATAAGTGCATCATACTATCCAGTCAGTGAAAACATTACATTTGAGTCATTTAGCAGACACTCATTGGATTCAGCTGAAGTAGGCAAAACAACCACATATTTTAATTTAACTTTTATTTATAGAGGTTCTTCTCATTGTGATAAAATCTATTTTACAAGAGAGACCTGGTATCCCAAGCATTGCCAGTAAAAGCCCATCTTCAGAAATAGTCGCTATCTGACGGAGCCAGTGATGGAGACAAGACTAACGTCAGGCAGCCTCATTAAGTTACTGAAGTAGAACATAGCAGAAGAATGTGGAAGCTAGATTCCTCTGGGATATTCTCCCTCCGTTCTCTCCTCCTGGGACATTCTTCCTCCGTTCTCTCCTCCTGGGACATTCTCCCTCTGTACTCTCCTTCCGGGACATTCTCTCTCTGTACTCTCCTTCCGGGACATTCTCCCTCTGTTCTCTCCTTCCTATTGTCCTATAATAAACACTATACTATCCCCCTCATATTTCAGGTTGTATCGGTCTCAGTACAGCTCCTGAACCACATACAGGTACATCCACTATAGGTATAGATTCATCAAACCCACATGGAACATATTTCTGTATGTGGGCCTTGAGTTTAGTGAACAAAAAAAACCCGACTTGCTCCAAATTGGGTCAAACAAGTGTGTGTGCATGTGTCTGTGTGTGTGTGTGTGTGTGTGTGTGTGTGTTCATGTCTCTGTGTATGTGTGTGGCTGATATTGCTGGGGTTCGTTAGCTGGGGCACTTCAGGCCTAGGAGCACCACTAGCTCTGATGAGCTCTGCTGGATTGTTACTGTACTGGTACCTCAGAGAGTGCTGGGACCCAAATGGCACTCTATTCCCTTTATAGTGCACTACTTTAGACCATAACCCTATGGGCCCTGTGCAAAAGAAGTACACTATAAAAGGGAATCGGGTGCCATTTGGGACGCAGACAGAGTGAGGGCTTTGACCTAGATCAAAGCAAAGCCCCCTCGCTGCGCCTTTCAACTCCCCCCCTCTCCCAATCTGCCTCCCAATTTTCCACCCTTCACAAAGTGTGCACTTCACACCACCCCCCACCCACTCCCCACCAAACCTCATCTCTCAGTCACTGTAAGAGCTGGATTGTTGTTACGAGTATGTAAATGTGGATTCAGGGTTTCTACTGTTAGAATTTCCGAAACTATTTCAGCTATTGTATAACTACGTCCTTGGCTCAGAGCACTCCGAGCAGGACGGATCATATTAACTCCGTAAAGCATATGATTTCATTACAAATCTAATATCATTACAAAATATATAGGAATATTTCCATGCGTATATGAACTATTAATACATAGTAAACATGACTCATTATATTGTACTGTACTCTGTAATGCTTGTCTCTGGGGACACTAGGAGTAACTTTGTCCATCTTTCTGTCTCTCTAGCTGCATACATACCTGGTGTTGGAGCTGCTGCGTGGCGGGGAGCTGCTGGAGAGGATCCGGAGGAAGCAGCACTTCAGTGAGACGGAGGCCAGCCGCATCATGAGGAGACTGGTGTCAGCCGTCAGCCACATGCACGATGTAGGAGTGGTACACAGAGACCTCAAACCAGAGGTACTACTGAAGCACTCCGTGTGTGTGTCCTTCCCCGTTACAAGGCTAGAAAAGGCCACCTACAGTGAGGGGAAAAAGTATTTGATCCCCTGCTGATTTTGTACGTTTGCCCACTGACAAAGAAATGATCAGTCTATAATTATTTGAACAGTGAGAGACAGAATAACATAAAAAAAATCCAGAAAAACGCATGTGAAAAATGTTATGAAATGATTTGCATTTTAATGAGGGAAATAAGTATTTGACCCCTCTGCAAAACATGACTTAGTACTTGGTGGCAAAACCCTTGTTGGCAATCACAGAGGTCAGACGTTTCTTGTAGTTGGCCACCAGGTTTAAACACATCTCAGGAGGGATTTTGTCCCACTCCTCTTTGCAGATCTTCTCCAAGTCATTAAGGTTTCGAGGATGACGTTTGGCAACTCTAACCTTCAGCTCCCTCCACAGATTTTCTATGGGATTAAGGTCTGGAGACTGGCTAGGCCACTCCAGGACCTTAATGTGCTTCTTCTTGAGCCACTCCTTTGTTGCCTTGGCCGAGTGTTTTGGGTCATTGTCATGCTGGAATACCCATCCACGACCCATTTTCAATGCCCTGGCTGAGGGAAAGAGGTTCTCACCCAAGATTTGACGGTACATGGCCCCGTCCATCGTCCCTTTGATGCGGTGAAGTTGTCCTGTCCCCTTAGCAGAAAAACACCCCCAAAGCATAATGTTTCCACCTCCATGTTTGACGGTGGGGATGGTGTTCTTGGGGTCATAGGCAGCATTCCTCCTCCTCCAAACACGGCGAGTTGAGTTGATGCCATCTGACCACAACACTTTCACCAGTTGTCCTCTGAATCATTCAGATGTTCATTGGCAAACTTCAGACGGGCATGTATATGTGCTTTCTTGAGCAGGGGGACCTTGCGGGCGCTGCAGGATTTCAGTCCTTCCCGGCGTAGTGTATTACCAATTGTTTTCTTGATGACTATGGTCCCAGCTGCCTTGAGATCATTGACAAGATCCTCCCGTGTAGTTCTGGGCTGATTCCTCACCGTTCTCATGATCATTGCAACGTCACGAGGTGAGATCTTGCATGGAGCCCCAGGCCGAGGGAGATTGACAGTTATTTTGTGTTTCTTCCATTTGCGAATAATCGCACCAACTGTTGTCACCTTCTCACCACGCTGCTTGGCGATGGTCTTGTAGCCCATTCCAGCCTTGTGTAGGTCTACAATCTTGTCCCTGACATCCTTGGAGAGCTCCTTGGTCTTGGCCATGGTGGAGAGTTTGGAATCTGATTGATTGATTGCTTCTGTGAACAGGTGTCTTTTATACAGGTAACAAGCTGAGATTAGGAGCACTACCTTTAAGAGTGTGCTCCTAATCTCAGCTCGTTACCTGTATAAAAGACACCGGGGAGCCAGAAATCTTTCTGATTGAGAGGGGGTCAAATACTTATTTCCCTCATTAAAATGCAAATCATTTTATAATTTTTTTGTTGTTGTTATTCTGTCTCTCACTGTTCAAATACACCTACCATTCAAATTATAGACTGATCATTTCTTTGTCAGTGGGCAAACGTACAAAATCAGCAGGGAATCAAATACTTTTTTTCCCTCACTGTATGTGCCATTACTAAATGGCAGTGATACATTTAGACGGAGTAGAAATAACACAAACATGCTTCTCTCTTGAAACCCATCTTTCAGAACCTGCTGTTCACAGATGAGAGTGAGAACGCTGAGATAAAGATCATAGACTTTGGTTTTGCCCGGCTGAAGCCTCCAGACAACCAGCTGCTGAAGACGCCGTGTTTCACCCTGGCCTACGCCGCGCCGGAGATCCTCAAATACGACGGCTACGACGAGTCATGTGACCTCTGGAGCCTGGGGGTCATCTTGGTGAGTGGAGGTCCGAGGGCGTACACAGGGGTGAATACATATACCCTTCAAATGCATTGAAGGAGAAGATCCTTCCCTTTGAACTTCTCCTCCAATGTGTTTTGAGGAGGAGTTTGGGGACCAAGGGAACAGAGTTTCACCCAGGGAGAGAGAGAGAGCTGCTCAGTCCCAAATCAAAATTTGGCCTCAAACATGTTATTCAATCTGGCCCCAAGTGATTTGAGTAAAATATAAATAAATACATTTTTGATAAATATTTTCTTGGGGGGACAAAACTACCTCAATCTGTATTTAAAATACTACAACCAAATTGAAACTAGAAATAATAATGGACCTACATTTTATACAGTCTCTTCACTCTTTCCAGCTCGCTAAAAAACAACACAATGAAAGCTAGACAGTCAGGGAGCATCGGAAATTGGACAGAGGTCTGTTTTTTGCACATTTTGATAGCAAGAAAATCGAACACATTTTCAGTGCGGCCACCAGAGCTAGGTGAAGACTGAATGCAGCCTGTGGTCAAAATGAGCTCCACACTCCTACTTTATACCAATTAGCTGCACTTCTTGTAGATCTGGCATTTCATGACGCGATACAGCTACAGAAATCCCAGCTTGATTCAGCAGTTGTGTGTCAACATTCTGTGTGACCAGGCCATTCACATGGGGAGCCGTTCTGGTGTTCTCTGGATGCTGTGGTATTGTGTTATGTGGTTAGGGCCTGTCTGATATCCATCTGTCTTATTCAGTACAGTTAACATGCTTCTCTTCTGTTATCCTGTGGTGCTCTGCTCTACTCTGTTCTGTACTGAAACACTTTAATATTCACCAGTAAATGAAGCGCTACCAGCAGCACTCTGCACTCCAGCTGCAGGCCTACTCCGGGTAGAGTGGGTTAATGGCCTAGGCTACAGTCTGCCATTTGGGAAGCTTTTCAATGCTCATTTAAATTGTTGATTTTTATCATAACCCAAAACATGAGGTTTTCTTAATGTAAACAATGTGTAGCGTCAAAAGATGGCTAAACAATCTCTCGGATGTCATGGACTGTCGGTCTTTACATTTAAAGCGTTGTCTATGAATTTGAGAAGCGTTTCATTTCCCTAGCCCCATCCCTCAGCAGATGTTGTTGTTTTTATTAATCAGACTGAGCTTGAGGAAGAGAGGGGGAGGGAGGAAGAGCGATTTCTCCCCTTGGCCTCTCGAGTGTGCAGCCTCTCTCTCTCCTCTCTTTGCGTCGCCCCCTGTGGGTACAGTATAGTAGTGTGCTGGCTGGGCTGAATGTGTGTACAGAGCCGTGATGTGATGCTTCCTGACAGGCCAGGCTCTGTACGGCAGAGTGCATAGTGAGCCGAGGAGAGGACACACACATGCCACAGAGACAAACATGCACTGGAAAAATGTTGTTTGTTTAATGAGGCATTAGAAACCAGGCCAACCTCAATCAAGCTTAGATCAGGTTAGAGTACACTGTACATTATTTAGTAAGCTAACGGTTATAAGATGTGGACACGTGCATGGACAACATGCATACCATAGTATACACAATATCAACATATAGGCTACATGTAGGATTACGGTACATAATATTTATTATTATTATTATATTGGTTCATATATTTATTGTTATTATATTTGATCATACAGTTGAAGTCGGAAGTTTACATACACATAGGTTGGAATCATTAAAACTCGTTTTTCAACAACTACACACATTTCCTGTTAACAAACTATAGTTTTGGCAAGTCGGTTAGGACATCTACTTTGAGGATGACACAAGTAATTTTTCCAACAATTGTTTACAGACAGATTATTTCACTTATAATTCACTGTATCACAATTCCAGTGGGTCAGAAGTTTACATACACTAAGTTGACTGTGCCTTTAAACAGCTTGGAAAATTCCAGACAATTATGTCATGGCTTTAGAAGCTTCTGATAGGCTAATTGACATCATTTGAGTTAATTGAAGGTGTACCTGTGGATGTATTTCAAGGCCGACCTTCAAACTCAGTGCCTCTTTGATATCATGGGAAAATCTAAAGAAATCAGCCAAGACCTCAGCATTTTTCTTTTAGAAATCCACAGGTCTGGTTCATCCTTGGGAGCAATTTCCAAATGCCTGAAGGTGCCACGTTCATCTGTACAAACAATAGTACGCAAGTATAAACACCATGGGACCACGCAGCCGTCATACCGCTCAGGAAGGAGACTCATTCTGTGTCCTAGAGATTAATGTACTTTGGTGCGAAAAGTGCAAATCAATCCCAGAACAACAGCCAAGGACCTTGTGAAGATGCTGGAGGAAACAGGTACAAAAGTATCTATAGCCACAGTAAAACGAGTCCTATTATCGACATAACCTGAAAGACCGCTCAGCAAGGAAGAAGCCACTGCTCCAAAACCGCCATAAAAAAAGCCAGACTACAGTTTGCAACTGCACATGGGGACAAAGATCGTACTTTTTGGAGAAATGTCCTCTGGTCTGATGAAACAAAAATAGAACTGTTTGTCCACAATGACCATCATTATGTTTGGAGGAAAATGGGTGAGGCTTGCAAGCTGAAGAACACCATCCCAACTGTTAAGCACGGGGGTGGCAGCATCATGTTGTGGGGGTGCTTTGCTGCAGGAGGGACTGGTACACTTCACAAAATAGATGGCATCATGAGGCAGGACAATTATGTGGATATATTGAAGCAACGTCTCAAGACATCAGTCAGGAAGTTAAAGCTTGTTGCAAATGGGTCTTCCAAGTTAACAATGACCCCACGCATACTTCCAAAGTTGTGGCAAATAGCCTAAGGACAACAAAGTCAAGGTATTGGAGTGGCCATCACAAAGCCCTGACCTCAATCCTATTGAAAATGTGTGGGCAGAACTGAAAAAGCGTGTGCGAGCAAGGAGGCTTACAAACCTGACTCAGTTACACCAGCTTTGTCAGGAGGAATGGGCCAAAATTCACCCAACTTATTGTGGGAAGCTTGTGGAAGGCTACCTGAAACGTTTGACCCAAGTTAAACAATTTAAGGAAATGCTACCAAATACTAATTGAGTGCATGTAAACTTCTGACTTTGGGAACGTGATGAAATAAATAAATCATTCTCTCTACTATTATTCTGACATTTCACATTCTTAAAATAAAGTGGTGATCCTAACTGACCTAAGACAAGGAATTTTTACTATGATTAAATGTCAGGAATTGTGAAAAACTGAGTTTAAATGTATTTGGCTAAGGTGTATGTAAACTTCTGACTTCAACTGTATATTTATTATTATTATATTTCAGTACACCATGCTGTCGGGTCAGGTACCATTCCAATGTCAGGGGAAGAGTCTTGGCCGCACCAGCGCTGAAGAGATCATGAAGAAGATTAAACAGGGAGACTTTTCCTTCGAGGGAGAGGCTTGGCGGAGTGTCTCACAGCAGGCCAAAGACCTCATACAAGGTGAGCCTGAGAAATTGAAGATCAGGGGCAGGGTTGGGGTCAATTCGAATTGAAGTCAGTCAGTTCAGGAACTAACTGAAATTCCAATTCAGTAATTGAGAAAATTGAAAAGTAGATGCTATTTATTAAAGGAGAAGCTATTTATTAAAGGAGATAATATTGTTTGAGTTATTACTTATTCGGGAGCGGCGGCAGTGTTCGGAGGTTTGGAGAGTCTGGCGTGCCCAAAGTAAAATGCCTGTTACTCAGGCCCAGAAACTAGGATATGCATAGTATTGGATAGAAAACACTCTGAAGTTTCTAAAACTGTTGAAATAATGTCTGTGAATATAACTGATTCAGAAAATCAGATTCTGTGATGTCACACTTGTCCCATTGACATGCTATTGAAAGCAGGGGGATCCAGCTCCCAGATTGCAGTACCTGTGGCGTCCACTAGATGTCAACAGTCATTAGACAATGTTTCATGCTTTTATCTTGAATAACCAAGGAGTAAGAGGTGTTTTTGTCAGTGGACTAAGGAGGTAACTCTTTTGTTTGGCACGCGTGACCGAGAGAGCGCTCTTCGTTTTTTTTCCTTTTCTATCGCCCAGGATATTATCTGTGGGAAATATTATTGTTTATATACATATTAGTGTACCTAAGGATCGATTTAGAAACGTTGTTTGAGTTGTTTATATTAGGTTTTTTCCAACAAAAGGAACATTTCTTGGGACCCTTCGGATTGCCATCAGAGGAAGATCTTCAAAGGTAAGCAATTTATTTCATCGCTATTTCGGAGTTTTGTGACACCGTGCTGGTTATGTTTCTATGCTAATGCAGGAAATATGCGGGGCGCTGTCTTCAGACAATCAAATGTTATGCTTTCGCCGTAAAGCCTTTTTGAAATCTGACAACGCTGTGAGATTACCAAGATTCTAGGCTTTTGAAGAGTGTGCAACACTTGTATTTTCATGAATGTTTAATATTAGAATTTGGTGCTCTGCATTTTTCCGGATGTTGTCGTGGGTGGCCTGGTAGCGGGCCTTGCGCACTGGGTGCTCCCTAAGAGGTTATTAATTAAAAGCGATCAAAATGACGAAGAATGATGAAGTCATGTCAGAAAATGAGGTGATGTAATATGGAGGAACTAGCAAGCCAGCCTGTTCTCTATAAAGTAAACACCAGAAATAACTCCAAATGTATAACTAAACCAAATCGTTTGCATGACTACTGATTTCAATTACATTTTCAGCCAATTTACAAGGAAATACTTTATGAAGTTATTGTTATAAATTAACTTTCAAGGTTTCTAGCCACCTAGCCTGCAAAGTTAGCCCTACTAGCCTGCTAATGTTACATTAGCACTACATGAGATAACTAGTTGCTATCAACACCTAACTTACAGCTACATTAAAGTAAACCAAAGTTTTGGAAATGCATAACGCCAGTTATCAAATAATATTAGAGCAGAGTCTTACAGGTTGATGGCTGGGGCCCATCCGATGATAAAAGTGTGCATGCTGGGTTAGCTACCAAAACCAGGGGGAGGCGGGCGCTTCACCGGCCGATGGTGAAGGGAAAATCCCAATTTTAGATCGATTCCAGATGTACGTCAGCTAGCGCGCCAGCACTAAGCCAAGGTGGAAAAAGTTACAAAACTCCCCTAGCCTACTTAACAGAGAACATGGCGAACAATTTCTCTTTTGTTTTAAGCACACGGGAAGAAATGCTGCATGGCCGCACGTTCCCCATCTGCTTCTTGTTTACGTCACACTTCCTGTGATTTGTGGATTGTAGCTCGCCACCGTCAACAATTGTGACAACAAATAAGTTACTAAGTATTTGACCACACTGTGTTGTTACATTGGTGAGTAAAAAGTCATGTTCCTACTCTTTCAATTTGAATTGACCCTGGTCAGGGCTGTTGATATGAACTTCAGGCATGCTTTGCTACAAGGTGAAGGTTGCACCTTGCTTCATTGGTTCAACTTACTGAATAACTAAAATAATTATTCTGCATGTCCGGCCAGTTGAATGTTTGTTTTTCTTGTGTTTCACCCCTAGTTTGGTAAAGGTTTGGAATGACAGCATTATTGATTGAGTTGATGTATTGGTTTTGACTTGGTGTTGTCTGGTAGGAGTTGTGGATCTTCTAGTGTGCAGGTGATGCTGCTCAGTGTTCACCACAGGTTCTGTCTGTAATGTTCACCACAGGTTCTGTCTGTATTGTTCACCACAGGTTCTGTCTGATTGTTATAATTAGCTGGTTGATAAGCCGAATCAGGTTAGTTATAACTGGGGTTGGAGTGAGTAATTGTGTTTCTAATCTACGACGTTGGTGTGGTACCTATAGAGCTGCTGACTGTGGACCCTGACAAGCGGATCAAGATGTGTGGTCTGAGGTACCATGCCTGGCTCCAAGATGACAGCCAGCTCTCCTCCAACCCTCTGATGACACCTGACATCCTTGGTTCCTCCACCACCGTGTCTGTACACACCTACGTAAAGGCTACCTTCAATGTGAGCTTCATTCATTCATTCATTCAGGGAAGGGGGGAGGTGGCATGGTGAGAGGCAGGGCCAGGTTTGCAGTAGAGGATGCTGCAGGAAGAGTTTGACAATATCAAATATCCCCTATTCAGTTGTTCTCATCGGCTCTTCCAAAGGGGAGGGGAAGGGCGGGTACAAATCCATCGGTTTTTGTTTTACTATTTTTAGTCTCATGTGAATGTGTTTATTGTGCTGTAGGTTACTGTTGTTCATGTGAATGTGTTTATTGTGCTGTAGGTTACTGTTGTTCATGTGAATGTGTTTATTGTGCTGTAGGTTACTGTTGTTCATGTGAATGTGTTTATTGTGCTGTAGGTTACTGTTGTTCATGTGTTTGTTGTGCTCTGCTTCTCCAGGCGTTCAACAAGTGTAAGCGGGAGGGTTTCCGTCTGCAGACGGTGGACAAGGCCCCGCTGGCCAAGAGGAGGAAGTTGAAGAAGACCAGTACCAGCACAGAGACCAGAAGCAGCTCCGGAGAGAGCACCCGCTCCTCTTCCTCCTCCTCCCAGTCGCACCAGGACACCCGCTCCTCCTCCTCCTCCTCCCAGTCCCACCCGGACACCCGCTCCTCCTCCTCCTCCTCCTCCTCCCAGTCCCACCCGGACACCCGCTCCTCCATCTCCTCCTCCTCCTCCACCTTGTCTCACCACAACACCCACTCCTCCTTCTCCTTCTCCCAGTCTCACCAGGACACCCTCTTCTCCTCCTCCACCCTGTCCCACCAGGACACCCTCTTCTCCTCCTCCACCCTGTCCCACCAGGACACCCTCTTCTCCTCCTCCACCCTGTCCCACCAGGAGAAGACTGGGGGAGACGGCGTCGCGGACCCTCCACCCCAACCCTCCATCAGCTCCACCACCTCCCCCATCATCACACCCCTCGCCATGGGCTCAGACAGCGACCCCACCCCGGAACGCTCACCGCCTCCAGCCTTCTACTTCTCAGACTGAGAGAGAGACTTAGAGAGAGACTCAGATGGACAGCATGTAGATCTCTCTCTCTCCCTCACTGGCAGCTCGCAGTCAATCGCTCACAATCAGCCACATGCATGGACCACAAGTGCATGCACGCCTCCAGACTGAGCATGCAGCAGGAACAGGACCCACCTCTCAATCATCACTAGCAATAGACACTCACTAAATGAAAAGGACTGCCGTACCGATCCAGAGCTAGACAGCAGGGAGAGCCCTCTACAACCACAACTCAGTTTCAGTCATGTCTTCCTGTTTGTCTGGAAGGTAGGTCATAGTCCTGGTTGTTTGTTTTTCTTTACACTGTGGTGTATTGCGTTAGTAAAGACATTTTACATTAAGCCACAAATACTGCAGCTTATCACATTGGGAGGAACCTGTTGTTGGAGCAGACCCCTAGTGGAGCATATATTTTGCTGTATTTATATAGGACAATAATGTAGACTGAAATGATTTATGATTTGTTTTTATGTTAACTTATTAATTGTTCACAACTGTTTATGATAGATATATATGCTCGGACCTAGAACTGTAGAACCCTTGGGCTCTAGAACCCTTGGGCTCTAGAACCCTTGGGCTCTAGAACCCTTGAGCTCTAGAACCCTTGAGCTCTAGAACCCTTAAGCTAAAGAGGCAGTTTCAACTCTTCGCAGAACGTTTTCAATGGCAGGTTGATGTTGTTTCAGGATGATTCCTACAATAGATATTTCAGACAGCCACTTCAATGCTTCAGCTTCTTATAATGAGATCATGATGTAATTGTTTGTTGACCTGATCAGATCATGTAAGCATGTATTTATGGGGGTTTTATCCAACGCCAAAAGAGAGTCTCATTGTTGACACAATGTAAGAAATCAATATGTAAAGCATATTTCTTTGACAATGGCTCTTTTGGATGGTCTTCATGAGAAGCCAGTTTGGAGAAAGATCACTTTTTCATTTCCCTGCTGTAAATCAATATATATGCAGATATATATCGGTATCGGTAGGTTTTCTCCCCCGAAAAATCGATACCCCAAAAAACCCTGTCAGTCCGGCTCTAGTAATGTTACTGTTTTTATGGGTGTATTGTAGCTTGTTCTGTCTCGGGCTCCTGGAGGAATAGTTATTGTTTGTCTTGGAAAGAGGCAAAGGAGTACATTACCAAGAATCTCTTGTTGATGATACTTCATGTCTGAATATCTGGACGGCGTTGTATGACTATCGGGCTAGTACACGATCAGACAACACAGCACAGGGACTATTCAGCTTACGTTTTGGTAGAGGGCTTCATATCATATATTAGTTCCTGCTGAAACTATACATATATTCTAGATCTATCCATCATGTCAAGCTGTCCAAGAAGATCTGAACCTATAGCTTGATATGTCAAGAGAACACCGTGGTCACACACACCAAACCCCCCAACAACATGGCTTTCCATGGAATAAACAGGCTGAAACCTTCCCTTGAAGCTAAAAGTACAACTCTTCTCATGACTTCAGTCTGCATGAGTTCCCTTCCTGCTTCTCTTCTGCCTCATTAAACCTCAAGCCTTTTGTTTGGGTCTATTAATAGACTACAGCACAGCCACAGAAGAGAAGAAGCAGGGGATGAGAGGAGAGGAGAGGGGGGTGTAACAGCACAGCCATGGAGGAGGAAGCAGGAGAGAAAGAGAGGAGGAGGAGGAGGAGGAGGAGGAGGAGGGGAGAAATTAGAGGGAAAGAGGATGGAGTCCTATATGGAACTCGCCGCTGGGAGTCTGATCTGCTGTGGCTTTGCTCTGTTTGTTCCAGAAAGAAAAACGCTCCAAACTGACCACTTTTTGAGGAACATCTTCACACTTATTTGCGTACCATTGAGAGGAAGGAGAACAAACATTTTTGTTCCGAATGTAATTTGTAATGTGCATCCTCACCCGTAGCTATGCTCACCCGTAGCTATGCTCACCCGTAGCTCAACCCCACTTGGCTGAGTCCTGTGTATGGTCAGCTGTAAGGGCTGATGAGGCACTGCCCATGGGTTTGGTTCTCTCACAGCACTACATTTAATACTACTAGTGGTACAATACAGACCCATCAGACATTGTATTGGGTGTGGTTTTCTGCTGCTTGTCTTCTTCATAGTACCCTAACGGTTCGTCCCTTCAATAGTACCCTAACGGTTCGTCCCTTCAATAGTACCCTAACGGTCCGTCCCTTCAATAGTACCCTAACGGTCCGTCCCTTCAATAGTACCCTAACGGTCCGTCCCTTCAATAGTACCCTAACGGTCCGTCCCTTCAATAGTACCCTAACGGTCCGTCCCTTCAATAGTACCCTAACGGTCCGTCCCTTCAATAGTACCCTAACGGTCCGTCCCTTCAATAGTACTGTAACATTGGGTCCCTTCAATAGGCTATAGCCTAAATATCCAACCTAAAATGCAAATCAGCTTTAATATCAACCTTTGCACTTTTGATTTACTTTGACCCTTGTTTTTCCAAATGTTTTTTTGTTTAGGTTCAACTGATATTTTGTCTCAGTAGACTGAGGTTCCTGGACATGAATTGTCCTTCATTTGGATTGTAGGTAGACTACATGTAAAGAATGCCACTACTGCTTACTCCTTTAGTTACTGCAAGGACATACGTAGCCTAGCCGTCACTGTGAAAACAAAACCTGTGTGTTTGGTCCATTGACATATATGGTTTGGTCACTGTGAACAACCCATCATTTAGCTGTGCAGGCCAGCGGTACCATATGGCTGCTATTAGATAAGGCAGTATGTTAAAAACTGAAGCACATAGCGCTGGTCTGGCTCTTTTGGTCAAGAGAAACCTGTTCCTATAATATATATTGTATGTATTGGCACATGTAGTTGGTGATCCATGTCACATTATGGTGTGTGTGTATATGAGCTGTTTTTCTGTCAATCAGATCCTATTGTTGTCTTGTTAAAAAGAGATGAATCTTACATGCATCTATTTGTTTTGCTGAGGTGTGTTGGTGATTTTTGTTTGATGACGAGTAATGACAGATTTACAAACGGCTGTTCTAATTCTAAAATCAATTGACCTTTTTTTTACTTAAATCCTGTGTATCGCTTTAAATAGCTTTAGCATTATAGAACATGATTTATTTGTATTTATTTGGATTGTCTATCAAGTGAAAATGTAAATAATTTTTGTGTTTTAATTTAAAGTAAAAAAACGAAATTATTTAAAAGGTGGGTTAATCAAAGGGCACTGTTTGTCTCTTCCAAGGTGCCGTAGTTTCAAGGTGATATGTCCAAGGGCAGCCACAAGGGGGCAGTGTTGACCAGAGCCTGGCTCTACTGAACTGCTACTGAGGGACTGTCCTAAACCTCTTCTCTGTGTCATCCACTCACTGTGCAACATTCGCTACTATATATTTGATATTTATCCATAGAAAAAGGATTTTAGAAAATATTTGAAATAAGTTATTTCATAACTATTATATATCAAATATATATTCTTTTTTTGTCATCTAGCTGGGCTAGAATTTTACATTTATTAAGTTATTTACATTGGAATCATGGTAGTTAGTAGTTAGGTGGATAAGTGTACATGTACAAAATGAACCAAAATAATGATCTTATTTTTCTTTGGTGTGTCTTAATGCTTTAAATACTGTAATTATGGTATGGCATAAAATTCTAAATAGTATGACATTGAAAAAATATCACTCAACTGCATGTATGCAATGCAGTGGGCTGTCTTGAAGTGGGAACTTTATAGAGGGAAAAGGACATTGTACTAATGAGCAGTGTTTCAAAAAAAGAATTTATGTATTTTGTTTGAAAATAAGAAAAGCTTTTGTGTGTAAGTCTTGTATTGGATTGTTTTGTGTGAGAACGAGTTGAATCAACTCACATATCATTACATCGGAATTTAAGGGAGGGTGTGGGAACCTTAATTGGGGAGGACGGGCTCGTGGTAATGGCTGGAGCAGAATCAGTGGAATGGTATCAAGCACATGGTTTCCATGTGTTTGATGCCATTCCATTGGTTCCGTTCCAGAGATTATGAGCCGTCCTCCCCTCCACTGGAGTGTTTAGTTTTTATAAATCAATACTGTTTGTATTGTTTGTTTGTATTTGCAGATTTTGCTTGTCTTGTGGATTGTTGAAAATCTCTGTGAAGAAATGTTTATAAAAAAAAAATGTAAGGGCTTTAAGGTTTTCAAATCCTTTATATAGAAAATATAATACTGTTAATGTTTGTCACATGTTCAATAAAGTTTCTAAGTTCACAATTTCTTGTGGTGAGGATGTCTTGGTAATGCAGGCTAAATCTGACTGCTACATTATTTAACTCATTTTGCAGAGATGAATATAGGGATTTGTTATAAGGAATAGATGTCTATATGATTTTTTAATTATGTCACGGTGACTTGATTTAATAGAGATTGTTGCACATTTTCAGTAGGTTAAGGCTAAACATGGAAGAGACTAATTTCTAAACTCTCTTTTCCTGCCAATAGTTACTGTTCAGTATTGGAACAGCAGATGGGGCTGTGTCAGTGGTAGTCCCAGTGAGTGCTGTGTGAGTTGTAGTGGCTGTCAGTCATTGTCTGTCGTGGCTGTGTCAGGATTGGTATCCCCCAAGGTGAATATTATGGCAGCATCATTCTACCATGTAAATGCAATGCACACACACACATTTTAGCAGGTGCGTCTGACTGAAACGTTGACATGATATTCATAAAAGAAGCTTCTACACACTGCTTGCAATCAATCACTTGTATGTGATTGTTTCAGCCTACATTTTTAATAAGGTAAACCTTGATTTATAGGGAGGGCTATGAGGGCAATGAATTAACATTGGTCACATTTGTGCCATTTTGAAACTGATGCAGAGAAAACAGAGAGAGAAAGACGGACAGACAGAGAGAGCGAAAGACGGACAGACAGAGAGCGAAAGACGGACAGAGCGAAAGACGGACAGAGAGAGAGAGAGTGAGAGAGCGGGACAGTGAGAGAGCAGGACAGTGAGAGAGAGGGACAGTGAGAGAGGGACAGAGACAGACATAAAGTGAGAGAGAGACAGTGAGAGAGAGGGACAGAGACAGAGACAGAAAGTGAGAGAGAGGGACAGAGACAGAAAGTGAGAGAGAGGGACAGAGACAGAAAGTGAGAGAGAGGGACAGAGACAGAAAGTGAGCGAGAGGGACAGAGACCGAGAGGGACAGAGACCGAAAGTGAGAGAGACAGAAAGTGAGAGAGAGGGACAGAGAGGGGGATGGGAGGTATTTTAGGGTCTGGGAGGTATCAGGGGCAGGACTGTGGGTATAGGGCAGGGACTGGGAGGTATCTTAGGGGCAGGACTGTGGGTATAGGGCAGGGACTGGGAGGTATCTTAGGGGCAGGACTGTGGGTATAGGGCAGGGACTGGGAGGTATCTTAGGGGCAGGACTGTGGGTATAGGGCAGGGACTGGGAGGTATCTTAGGGGCAGGACTGTGGGTATAGGGCAGGGACTGGGAGGTATCTTAGGGGCAGGACTGTGGGTATAGGGCAGGGACTGGGAGGTATGGGGGGGTTGACTGGACTGCAGAGCATAGAAGGGTGAAGTGGCTTTGGATCCCGGAGGGAGACTGGAACCCTAGATGCCATTTCCTTTTGTTTTCCGCCAGGTTTGACTGGCTGGCCCTTGCCCAGCATGATGATGATGGGGCTGTTTCTATTCTCTCCAGCCCCCTGGACCCCCGTCCCCCTGACCCGTTCCCAAAGCCATGTGCTGCATTCCTGGGGGCCACCAGTGAAGCAGCTTTAGATGGAGGGCTGCTGGTTCCTGGGTGGCCCCTTGTGCACCGGAGGAGACAATGTCTTATTAATTGACTGGTCGTCTTGTCCTGTGGAGGAATTTGGAGAGGGAGGGAGGGAGGTGGGAGGGAGAGGGAGGTGAGAGGGAGAGGGAGGGAGGTGAGAGGGAGGGAGGGAGGGAGGGAGGGAGGGAGGGAGGGAGGGAGGGAGAGGGAGGTGGGAGGGAGGGAGGGAGGTGAGAGGGAGGGAGAGGGAGGGAGGGAGGTGAGAGGGAGGGAGGGAGGTGAGAGGGAGGGAGAGGGAGAGGGAGGTGGGAGGGAGAGGGAGGGAGGGAGGGAGGGAGGGAGAGGGATGTGAGAGGAGCAGTGAAGAGAAGGATTCCCAGTCCGTCTGTGGTGACTGGTGAAGATTCATTAGACACTTTTCCAGATGTATTCTGTTTTTATTCACTAAAACAGTATATTGCCCAAAATATATTGTCTGATTAAAAATAAATTGATGTCTGTCTTTCAGGATTTGTTTGATATTCCTTATTAAATTCTATGTTCATCTTTAGTTTTCAGCTATAACTCAAAATGACTTGGGTTTGTTTGAGAATGTACCTGGGATATATTCAGGGTAAAGCATTAAATCTAACCACAGAATGAATAGACCTACAGACAGACATCCCTTTCCATTGGAGAAGAACTTGCAGCTTCTCCCCATGTGGTCCAGTCCTCCTCCCCCAGGTGTCCTAACCCTAATCCATTATATGTGTCCCCATTAGGCCAAATGGAGGGGGTCCCCAGCCCTCCCTACAACCCTCCCTACAACCCTCCCTACAGCTCTCCCTACAGCCCTCCCTATAACCCTCCCTATAGCCTTGCCTACAACCCTCCCTTCAACCCTCCCTACAACCCTCCCTACAACCCTCCCTACAGCCCTCCCTATAACCCTCCTTATAGCCCTCCCTACAACCCTCCCTACAACCCTCCCTATAGCCTTGCCTACAACCCTCCCTTCAACCCTCCCTTCAACCCTCCCTCTAACCCTCCTTACAACTCTCCCAACAACCCTCCCTACAGCCCTCCCTACAACACTCCTTATAGCCCTCCCTATAACCCTCCCTTCAACCCTCCTTATAGCCCTCCCTCTAACCCTCCCTACAACACTCCTTATAGCCCTCCCTATAACCCTCCCTTCAACCCTCCTCATAGCCCTCCCTCTAACCCTCCCTACCACCCTCCTCGTAGCCCTCCCTATAACCCTCCCTATAACCCTCCCTACAGCCCTCCCTGTAATCCTCCCTACAGCCCTCCCTATAACCCTCCCTACAACCCTCCCTACAGCCCTCCCTACAACCCTCCCTATAGCCCCCCCATACAGCCCTCCCTATAGCCCCCCCATACAACCCTCCCTACAACCCTCCCTAATACCCCAGACACCCAGAGTCACCATACTCAGCCCCTCCCATCATGTTTGGAACGCTTCCGACACAACGGAGATTCTCCATGCCAACATCAGACTCCCACACCCTTACTAGTCATTACCACCCAGAGCCATTTACCATCATCCACTACCACCCCAGCATGGTCTCATAGATTAGACGTAGCATAGTAAACATACATCTGGGCCATTCAAATGAGTATGATATGTTATGTTTGGTATGGTTACATAAGACATAATGTTACTTCAGACAAAAACTAAGGTGGGGTGGTTGGTCGGGGTGGATGGGTCAGCGTATAATGTAAACGTCTAGCAACCCAAAGGTTGCGTGTTCGAATCTCATCATGGACAACTTCAGCATGTTAGCTAAACCTTCCCCTAACCTTAACCCTTTTACCTAACATTAACCTTAGCTAACGTTAGCCACAACAAATTGGAATTTATAACATATCATACGTTTTGAAAATCCGTAACATATTGTACGAATTGCAATTCGTTACATATCATACTAATTGTAATCCGTAACATATAATACGAAATGGATGATGAACATCCACAAATTAATAAATACCATTCAAAACGTAACATAGATATACTAGTTGGAGTGTCTCGGATTTACATTTACTATGCTCCCGAGTGGCGCAGCGGTCTAAGGCACTGCATCTCAGTGCTAGAGGTGTCACTACAGACCCTGGTTCCAATCAAGGCTGTATCACAACTGGCTGTGATTGGGAGTCCCATAGGATGGTGCACAATTGTCCCAGCATCGTCTGGGTTAGGGTTTGGCCTGGGTAGGCCGTCATTGTAAATAATCATTTGTTCTTAACTGACTTGCCTAGTTAAATAAAGGTTAAATTAAAATCTGCACTCAACCCCTGAGTCCAGGTTGACCACCCAGAGCCATATACCATCCACCTAGACAACTTTAAATGTATTCCAAATGTCCTATGGCTGGCTAGTCCACATGGGGTTCTGCCATGTGAGTTTGCTAAACTCCATATCTGTATTTATGGCTCTGCTTCCGACCAACAAGTTGGAGTTTGTTATAGCTAGAGATACAGACAGGATGACTCACTCAGTGATATCCATACAACAGAGGACAGGACGTGTGTGTGTTTGCGTGTGAGAGAGGGAGAGAGAGAGGGGGTATGTGTGTGTGTACTGTGTTCCATCTTGTCTTTCGTGTTCCACCTGACACCCATTCTGAATCCATCACAGCAACACTGCCACTGTGACATCATCACGCTGGAGAGGAAACTGATTGAGCTGACCTTCAGTCTTGCCCCAATCACCTCCTAGCTTCCTGGTCTTTATATAGTCTGCACAATACCCTACCAGAGGTATTAAAAAAACACACACACACACACACACACACACACACACACACACACACACACACACACACACACACACACACACACACACACACACACACACACACACACACACACACACACACACACACACACACACACACACACAAACAAAAAAAAAAAAAAAAACACACAATGACAGAGGAGGTCTAGGGAGGAGGGGAGACAAGGGGCATGGGGGGGCAGGGAGCTGAGGACCCCCTTTCAGTTTTCCTCTGTCTAAAAAGGGAAGGAGTAGTGTCCACTGTCACCCTGCCACATATGAACTCTATAAAGCAGCCACTGTGCTTTTTCAAGTGAGGAATCTTCTCTTCTCAAGAGACAAAAAAGAGAGAATGAAGGAGATATGAATGCCTGTGTGTAGGTGAATTGCTGCAGCAGGAGAATGGCCACTCTACAACCTGTTCAGAAGACCTGGTCTGTTCACTTGTCTTCCTTATGTGTTGATCGGTGGCCCTGTGAGCCAATGAACAGCACACTGGCACTTTGCATTATTCTCTCTCTGTCTCTCTGTCTCTCTGTCTCTCTCTCTCTCTCTCTCTCTCTCTTTCTCTCTCTTTCAATTCAATTAAATTCAATTTGCTTTATTGGCATGACGTAACAATGTACATATTGCCAAAGCTTACTTTTGATATTTACAATAGGAAAATAACAAGAATCAAAATTGTCAATGGGACAACAGTAACAACAATAACCAAGGGTCAAAATAACTATACATTAAACAATAACACTAAGCATACAGTAGAGGACATGTGCAGGTTGATTGGTCTGTCAGACACTGTCCCTCATCTTATGGCAGGCAGCAATGTAGTGCGCTGCCAACCCACAGCTCTCTGCGTCCTCCCCCAACAGGATGGGTAGCCTATTCTCATCAGAGAGGTCTTTGAAACCTTGAATAAGGGTTTCAAATTTGGGGAAATGACAGTTTCTAATTGTTTTATATTTTTTACATTTTGCCAGGAAATGCAGCTCTGTCTCAGGTTCTGCTGTTGTGCAGTGGTTGCACAGCCTTTCCTCTACAGGGAGCCAGGTTTTCCTGTGTCTACCCTTCTCATTGGCAAGGCTGTGCTCACTGAGCCTGTACTTTGTCAAGGTTTTTCTAAGGTTTTGATCAGTAACCATGGTCAAATAGTTTGCCATGGTGTACTGTCGATTTAGGGCCAGATAGCACTGCATTTTGCTTTGTGCTTGTGTTTCCCAATGAGCAATGTAGTTTTGTTTTAATTGTGATGTAATTTGTTTTATTCTGATGTTCTGGTCCTGAGGCTTCAGTGTGTTAGTAGAACAGGTTTGTGAACTCAGCCCCAGGACCAGCTGGATGAGGGGACTCTTTTCTTTGCTCAGCTCTTGGCATTGCAGGGCTTGGTAATGATATGAGAGG